>JBAMNC010000414.1:730000-1930000 GCA_037902135.1 Cetoscarus ocellatus
AGCTTTCATTAGATTTAATTCTATTCCTGGCTCTTATTACGTGGAGAAGTCCTCCCCCAAATAGGGTCTGGCACATCCTATGACAAAGTGTTACAGTTCAGAGGAGGAAGAGGAGGTTAGCGTTTTTAAAAGCTGTTTTGCATCTGCGACCAGTTCTTGGCAATAGATTACATCACCTAAAGTGATTATGAATTTGATTTGCACCCAGATTTTGTTTTCTACAAGCTTAGATATCAGGGTACGTTACCCTATTGAACAGGATGTGTGGAAAAAGTCTGAGCCCAAGGATGGTAAAGGGGGAATGAGACAAATCTTAATGATAAATGTGATGGGGGGAGATGGACAAAATCTTTTAAAACTTCAAGTCTTGCCTTCTCATTCTCTGTAAATCTGTGGGATAATTGTGTTCAGACCTATTAGCATACTCAGGCCTGACTTTGCAACTCCAGAGCCGAGGAGACAGAGGTGGAGACTAAGCGGTAGTGTAAGGAAGGCAGGGATGACAAGAGATAAAGGGAAAGATTCAGTGGCTGATGATGGAGCAGGAAATTGATGGGAAAGAATAAATACCTATAAAAGAATATTAATTTTAAGATTAGAAAGACAAATGTTAAAATATATTAGTATGGGAAGAATAAGATAATGAATGAGTCTCAGTTTGTAAATTCTAGGTCCTACTTCTGTTGTATGAGGAAGTGCTGATCTTTTACTTTCCATTTAGGAAAGACTGGCAAAGGAAAGAGGGAAAAAAGGGTAAAAGGAGAGGGATAAAAGTCAGTGGCTGCAAGAGGAAAGTGTATGAGTGGGGAGTGGATCTCAGAAAGTTAAAGAGAGGAGCAGGTGAAATTGAAGCTAGAGGAGATGGATGGGATGCTGAGAGAGGCAAAAGTGAAAAGAAGAAAAGTAGAGAAAAAGTCAGCTGAGAAGGACACAGAAAGAGACCTCTTTCTCCACACCATTTGGTAGTGAATCATTTTCAGATTATGTGCAGCTCACATTCTGGCAAACAATGATTGGTGTTAAAAGGTGAGGAAGTGAGAGTATCAAAAGTGCACCTTTTGGTATGGGTACAGCCCAGCCTAAATGCCTTTCAGGAAAGACTGTCCTTGAGTATGCTCTGTAACACCATTTTCTGAATTTCTCTTCCATTTGCTCCTTTTGTACGTACAAATTAAAAATAGCAAAGTAACGCACTATGAGGATGTCTGAAACGTTTTACTATGAGTAAACTTGGAGCTTTGAAGAGAACAGGCTACCCAATGACAGACATCTGGTGTCATCAGTAACTTTTGCAAGGTTAGTAATATTGGAAAAGATTACTAAGTTAAAAAGGTTGTTCCTAAAAGAGAAAATAAGAAAGTAATTATTTTAATCAAGTACTAACTCTAGAATAATGATAATGATGACAACAATGACTCATTTCTGATTTAGTAACTAAAATAATTGTCACAGCTGTTTTATGATAGAAAACAAGTGACATCCAGTAATTAAATGCCATCCTCCTGCTCTGAGTAGAAGTAAAAACCAAATTTTCTCAAAGTTTATGAACGTTTTTCATGCTTAATATAATCTAGTTTTAGAATTAAGGCTTGGTGATTCATTCAAGGAGTATAGTGAAGTCGGAGCAGTTCTGACCCTTTGGTAAAGGTGACCGAGGGCAGTGAGACAACACAGGGTTTAAAAGAAGAAACTTTAAAAATAATTCACAAAAATTGTTTCCTCTCCTTTCCAGTTTGCATCCTTCTCTGTAGATGCACCTACAGTTTAACCTTGCAGTGCAGATGGATCCACCTTATTCATTGTTTGTAATCAGGCAGATTCATTTTGCCAAGCTCAAATCTACAACTGTGCTCAGCCCAGCCCAATCAGCGCCCTTTAGAGCAGTTAGAGGTGGGAGCTATGAGTGTGTAGACAGCAGTTACTGCTCATATAGATTAGCATAGACGTTAGCAGTTTCAGGGGAGTGAGACTTTGGTCTATGAAAAATCTCACTCTTTGTACTCTACATTGCTGCGGCAGCCCCTGCCTAGCGCATTATTTGATTGGCCCATGGTTGGTGTGATTGATGGAACAATCGTCCAGTCACCTGCTGGATATGCTTTGAAAGGTTGTG
Organism: Cetoscarus ocellatus; assembly: GCA_037902135.1. Lineage (NCBI taxonomy): Eukaryota > Metazoa > Chordata > Actinopteri > Labriformes > Labridae > Cetoscarus > Cetoscarus ocellatus. Next base: position 732,114 of record JBAMNC010000414.1, read on the forward strand.
GTCTTTTCCAGACACTTGTTATGGGCTGTTGCCAGGTATACTGAATGGTCCGTCTGGCGAGTCAGGTTAGCCACAGTTCACACTGAGCAGACTTAAAGGGATAGTTCAGGTTTTTTGAAGTGGGGTCGTTAGAGGCCTATGGCACTTGTAAAATTATTGCTAATAAAGGAACTTGCCTGCTTTGTCCCTGGGAGGAGATATCCAGGGGCGGACAGCAGCTAGTATGTAGCAATACATGGTGCCACTAAATTCCCTGGAATAAACCCACTTGTAGGGTAAAACTACTCTAAAACTATGTTGGCTTCACAATGTTGTGCAGTAAGATTCTTTGCAGCGTTAAACTTTTCCTCGACAAAGCACCTGTGTTTAGAACTATTTTGTGATACAGCGAAGCGTTACATATCCTTCGTTCTTTTACGGCACTCATAATTACTTGTGCAACTGGTCTCAAGCAGCCCCACTTCACAACACCCGAGCTAACCCTTGACGGACAATGTACGCAGCTGGGGTCACTGTTCATGGTTATTGTTTACTGTTCATGGTGTGGTTATGCTGCCTACCTTCTCATGAACGTGCACTCGTCCTTGCCTAGACTCATGTAGAGAGCAGATGAAATGAGGACATTTGTTGAATTACTTGTTCAAACTAGTGTAACAGATGGAAACAACAGTGGAGTACCGTGATTTACAAAGATAAAAGGACATGTTTGTCTCTGTGTAATTATGTAATCTTCTTACACACTACACTTGCACTACTTTGGATGAAAGCAGTTCATTGAAACACTCTTCTACACTTTTTTTTAGCCATCTGTTTGAGAATTTTCCCAAATTTCTTCCCACTTATACATGGCAGCAGGATGAAACCCAGCAGAGAGGTGAGAGACAAAGAGATTGAGAGTCTGGAATGGAGAGGTGACGTGGGAGGTAATTCTGCCCAAATCTGCTCTCGCAGAATAAGAGAGTTCCATCAAGGGAAAAAAAAAAACAGAGCAGGAACAGAGGAGCTGGTTAAACCAATTTGGACGAGAAACAGAAACTGCAAGGCATGGAGTCAGTCTGAGAATTACAAGAAACTGATTCATTCATGTGGTGGGAGAGAGCACATTTTTCTCTGTGAGGATAAAAGAAGAGAAAGACCCAAGTAATGTGTGGAAAGTATGGACAAGGGGATCACCCAAGCATCTCTCAAGACATTATTGGATAACTGGATTTCTTAACAAGTAATAAGGCAGCTGAACTTGGAAAGAAATGGAGCAGAGCGGCCAAGAGAGATTCACGTTTTGCTCCGGGCAGGTCATTAAAAAGGTCCATGTAGAATGAGCCTGACAAGACGGGGGCTTTTCCTCTTTTTAACCTCACTGAATGAGAGATATAGCCAGTAAGATAAAAAAAAATACCCAGTGTGGAGTCTGTAAAACTGAGTATAAATACTGAGCAACATTATACCACCCATGACAGTTCTATATATTTTCAATTGACCCAAAGAAAAATTTGCTGATATCACTGATAAGTACACGAAGGGCTTGATCTCTTTTTCCCAGTACATTCCTGTTGATATTGTACAGCCTGCCTCAGACAGTATAAATATCTTTGATTAAACATGAATAGCAGCTCAGACAAGACACGGTTCATATCAACAAAATAGTCCTATCTTTCTTCTACTTTAGTGCATGTGCCATTTACATGAGTACTTTGGGACAGAGATAAAAAGAAAGAAATACAGCATGTTTTTTTCTGATGTTTACCAATTAACAAGAAGTTCAAACCTTGAGTAACCCCTCCAAAAATGTCAACTTATCAAAGTCACGTTTGTCCTTGTGATACTAGAGCTATCTTTTTATTAGCGTGCTTTAAGGAAACACATGTTGCAATTCTCTCCACTCAAAAAGATTGACAACTGCTGTGGATAAACAGGTAGAGGGTGGCAAAAGAAAAGCAGGAATCAATGACAGGCGACAAAAGAATCAAAGAGAGAGAGACAGTAGGATGACAGGAAAGGGTTGAACATATTACTGATGTGTTGGCTATGTGAAAACTTGTGGGATGGTTTGACTTTTTTTTTTTTTTTTTTTTGCATAATCTGAGGGTAAAGTTAATGCATTTAAGTTGTAATTGTTAAAATTCTCACTCTAAAAATTCCACAAAACGTGAGAAACTATTAGAGTCAGATGAATAAATTGTGGGTTGGAGGGGGAGAGGGAGAGATAAAGCTTAAAGCTTTAAATCAGTGTCCAAACTTGTAATTTTAATCATAAAATTAGATTTTGCCAAACAAAACGTATAAAAATGACCACTTTGAACACAAAAAAATTTGACAAAACATAGTTGCAAATCAACTAACAATGCTTCAATTGGTATTAAAACAGAGCTCATCATGAAAACAAATAAAAAATAGATTTTCTAGACTTGTGTCCATTTCAAGCAGCTATTGCCATGACTGGCTAATTTCCTGCATAGAAACAGCGTATCTGCAAAGAGTACACTATACTTGGAACAAGGGAGCCTCATCCTGGACAGTAGTTTTATAAAAAAAAAAGAAGAAAGATGGGAATTCTTATCATCATTCTATTCATCTTGTTTGCGTTAATAAATACAGCTGCATGCAATCTGCAATTACAGATACACTCTAGCGTCACATTTTTGAAATTTATGTTAACATTTCTATTATCATTGTAAATTTCCCAAGATATTGTGAATTAATTTTGAGACCATGTTTCCCGCCCTTACTGAATACATACAACAGCATGTTACACATACATTTGTACTTGGTTAATGGTTTGTCATGTCAAGTCTTATTCCCCTTTTCCACAAGACAGCTTTTTTTCTTGTCTGACTATTTATTACTTTTTATAATTTATGGATTTTATTATTAAAATCATGATCCCAGAGGGGATAAAGTGACATAGATAACAAATGGATTGATAGTTATCAAGACAGCTACACAGTTTAAGTCAAGTAAGAACTTCTCAGGGCTCCCGGCGAAGGTTCTGATTTTGAAGATGTTTCATTAGATGAATGAGTAATATAATTTATCATCATCCATCCATTCATCCACCCATCATCTAGGCTGCTTATTCCTTTTGGGGTTACAAGAGGCTGAAGCCAAATCTTGCTGACACTGGGTGAGTGGCAGGGTGCACCCTGGACCTGTTGCCAGCCAATCACAGAGGCGATATGTTTAAACAAACCACCATGTGTGTACACCTAAGGGCAATTAAGACTAACCAATCAACCTAAAGAGCACAATTAGGGTCTGCTTTAGGAAACTTTGCCACTCTGAAATCCCATGTAGCACAAGAAGAACATGCAAACTCCATACAGAGAGACCCCGACTGACTCAAGAAATTGAACCAGCAACCATTTTTTTGCTCTGAGGCACAGTCACTGTCCTACTGCACTGCTTTGCAGCCTCACGCATCACCAGTTGTCCTTTTTTGTGGTTGAAACCAATAAATCAATGTCAGTGGAATATCAGTAGTGAAGAGAAGAGGCATTGCTAAAACACATTTGGCCAACTACCAATCTTATTAGTATGATTTCCATTAGTTATGTTTCATGGTTTGAAAAAATTAAATTCCTCAAATGCAATAATCAAAGAGCTGTCTGTTGGATTGTTGTGTTTCCTTTTCTAGAGTGGTGCATGGTAATTCTTTTAGGATTTCTCTTTCTGCAGGGCAAGAACACTTTTCACTGCCTTTAAAACCACCTCAGATGTGTGCCCCAGTAAAGTTGAGGTCACCTAAGGGTTGGAAAATTATCACGGTTTACTGTAAAATAACCAAATCTCTGAGGATATTGAACTTAAGTTTCCATTGACACGCTGATAGAATGACGCTTTACTTATGGATCCATCCAATATGTACTTCAGAAATGTCATGTAGGAAGGTCTGTATTTGAAAGACCAATAACTTGTTGACTCACTCAAGTAAACTTTGAGTTTCAAGGCATGTAAATGTATAGTTTTTTGAATTTGGTTAGTTTTGGGTACATGTCAGTGGTGAATGCATTTGTGATGGTGATCATCTCTGCTCCTGTAAAAAGAAAAATCAAATACCACGCACAGAAGTGTGACCATACAATGCTGCTAATAGGGCCAATACATAATGTGTTGAATTTTAAGTAAAAACAATCTAGCTATTGTACCTACACTTTTACAACAATTTACTTTTGTGGTTTTAAGGCTCTTTGTTTTGATACCCTAAAGGCACATCCCATAAAGGATTATCCATTTTACATGCCAAAGTGATGGTAATAACATTTTTTTTTTTAACTTTTATTTCAGTTTTTCTCCTTAACAACAAATGTACAGTGTATTTTAAAGTTAACATATCGTAAGAACATAGCTTGTGTCTTGGTGCAATAAAAAAAGCAGCTTGACGCACGCAGATAAACTTTCCAGGTTATAACATACAAGAGACAACATGCTAACTGCAGTGGGATAGTCACAACTTAGCCTACCTTCCGGGCTAACGTTAGCACAAACAAAGGGACCTGGGGTCAGGTAAAGGACTGATTATATTCAGCCAACTGTTAAGCTTCTTTTCCTGAAAACACACAAACCACAAATTCAAGCCATAAAACACATAACAGCGATCTTGTTTCCCCCAAACGTCACAGGCTAACACACAACATGCTAACCTTGGCCTAGTCACTGCAGTGGGACTGATTATATTCAGCCAATTGTTAAACTTCTCTTGACTAATGTAAAAATGGTCATTCATTGAATTTTATCCTTCAGGCTTTCAACAAGTAATGTGTACATTGACGAACATGTTGTGCCATTACCTCTAGTTCACTTTACCCTTCTGTTAGCATTAGCTTGTAGCAATGAGCAAAATAAATACTACACAGCATTAAAATACTCACATTTCCATCATCAGCTTTGGTGACAGATTGTTGGTACTGAACCTGGATTCGGGAAAATCTAGTTGCCAGTCCTGTGTTTAACTGACTAAAGTTGAAGAAGCAGTCGGACGTGAAGCGACTGACACACACATACAGGTTTTAGCTGACTGTAGCTGCTCATTCTCTTCAAAAATAAAATTAATCCACTGGGCCCTTTGGTCCTTCAAGGCTAGTAGCCTATATTTGAAGATATGTGGCTGTTTACAGCCAACAACCAAGCAGTGGCAGCTTCTGAGCTTAGACATGCTGCACACCGATCTCTTGCTCTGAATATAAACAACATGGCTGGGCTTCACAGAGGAATCTCTCCAGCAAGGAGGAGGGGGGATACTCAGGTGGACCAATCAGGTTAGGAATGCAAATCAAAACATATACTGTTACGTAACAGTATATCCACATACTCAACAGCTCTCCGAATGCCATGAGTTAACATTCATGTAGCCAGCTAAAAACAGGTTTTGTTGTCTACTATCATATTTTGTGGGCTGGGAGGAAGGCCAAATACCCAAAAATGTGTTCAAAAGCCTTAAAAAAAGTATTTTTTGCATAATATGTCCCCTTTAATGCTGCAGAGTAAAGTTCATAACGCGAGCCACATCATACTCTCACAGAAACCTTTACAGAGAGGGGGAAAAGTAACCTTTTCCTTAAAGAAATACTTCAAGTTTTTTTTCGTGGTTCTTCATTTAATGGAGAAGTGTTGTCGGTTCAAATAAAAAAACTCTGCCAAAGCAGGTAGCATCATGCTAATCTGTGGATATAATAATAAACTTAATTTAACCAGGAAAAAGCAAAACAAGATTTTAAATCTAATTTACGTGAGTGTCCTGGCAAAGACGGGCAGCAACACATTTAAAAGTTAAAACATAAAACAGTTACAAAAACACAGATCAACACAAACACCAGCATCAAAGAGCAGTTCATCAGTAAAAGCATCTATAACCTGAAGTCTCTCTCTCCAATGCCTTTAATCTGCTTTTAAAAAGGTTTAAAGGTACCAGCTCCCCAAAACTCAAATGTTCCTGCAGCAGATTCTAGCCTAAAGGAGCAGCATATTTAAAACTTATAGATATAGACAGATAGAAAAGCAGATTTTGTGACTGAGTCATCGAGCAAAGGCTCTGGCTTCCAGCAGTTTCCACTTATATACTTACACAAATATGAGTATAAGCATAAAGCTTGCAGGACATTCCTACTTGTCGTCACATTCAGAGCTCCAACTCTTTCTCACCAAAAGACACTGATATGTTACTGAGCTTCACAATGCAAGCTCAAAGTTTACACATCAGCATCAACAGTAACGTGGAATACTTCTGTACTTCAGTCCTTTTCCCCCATTTTCATTCAGCAAAAATATCCTTTTCAAGAAATGTTTCAGTGTTTCCTGCTCTTTGTTTAATGAAGACATGTTGTGGAGTTCTAATAAAACCACCACTTCATATCCAGTCTTCTCATGACATGGTCAGTAAAGGAGTTTCATGGCCATGGTTAGCCTTTCTTTCCCACAATTTCTTTTCTTCTCCTCTGTAAAAAGACATAAATTAGAAAAAAACAGACTGACGCAGATGATGTAATTTGGGTACAGAAAGATGGACGTGTAGACGAGTAGGTGGTCTGACCGGTCTGTGACAGGTACGTCATGAGGACAGACCACCTCCGTGGCTCAACTAAGAAGCCCCACTTCTGACATAACACAGGCTGAGCTGATTGGTAACACCCCTAAACGACACATCCGAAAACTGGCTATATTTTGGCAGTTTAGACACCAAGAGGTGCATACGTATTGTGAGCTGAAGTCATTGCTGCTTGAAACCACTGCATTTTAAATCTCTCTTAAGTCAAAGGTCTGTTTTATTTCCCCTTTTCTCTGTTGGATAACACTGTATCATAACCCTACACTGTGTCTAAGATATACGGTGAAAGACAGATGAGTCATGTGTTTTTGTCTCTCATTCTGCACATAATGGGAACACTAGGTCTCGATCGCCCGAGAACATAATCAGATATATAGAGAGATCATTAATGAAAGACTGCTCCATTTTCTTGAATAAAGGGTCTTGCTTGATTTTGCCCTTACAAGCATTAAATAATGAATCTCAAATTATATAGAGGAAGGAGAAGGAGAGCAAAGAAAAAGACTGCTGGGGTGATCCAACCTTGGCATATCCATTACGCACAGAACGCAAGACAGAAACCATACTTTAAACACCAGAATCATCTGTCATTGTGCTGGTTTTTTATCGTATCTGATGAAAGAGATCATTATAGATGATTATTTAGACATGCCATTATAAACAGAAACTGAAATTGAGATGAAAAAAAAAAACGAAAAAGAACATAATCTAATTAGAGTTAATTTATTTTGCTGGATTTAAAGATTTGAATTGTTCGGAAGCAACTTTCCATATTTAAAGATCCATGCAAAGCTCTGTGCATTCAGTAACATGATGTATGAATATCAGTTCATTACTTTATTAGGATGAAAGTATCTTCTCTAATTTTTAGGCCATGCCGTGTGAATTTGTGGTGTTAAGTTTGCTCTGTGTGGGCTTGGTAGCTACTGTATTAACCAAGGCAAAGGCTAAAACCCATCTGTTCACATTAGGGAAGCACCATCTCATGGAAAAATCCTGCTAATGCATCAAGGGGTGTGTTTACAGAGTAAGGCACGCCTATTGGATGGTATTGGATGGGATCCGGAGGCCATTCGGATGGCTTCTTGATGGCTTCTTGATGGCTTCTGAAAGTGGGGGGATAATTAAAGCTGGCTGCATCTGTATAGAGCTGGAGGTTAAAAAGAGGGGAGGGGATAAAAATGTGTGTGGAATAATGGTGTGGAAGGACAATAGAAAAGGAGAGAATAATAGTAGAGAGGTAGAGATGGGACTTGAAGAGGCCACATGGTAAAAATACAAAAAGTGGGGAGGCAAAAAAAGGGTAAGGCTGATGTCTGTGTTTATGTGTGCTGTGTGTGTGTTTGTGCACGTGTGCCTGTGCGTAGACAGCTATTAATAGATTCCAGCCAAGCAGAGTGATGAAGTTAAAAAGCAGCAAAACTAAAGTGAGAGGAAGTGTGTGAGTGTGAAAATAGTGGGTGACAGTTTGCTTGTGAGTCAGGGGGGGTTATTTGTCTCAGAGTGTGTGTCATGCCCCGTGTGTGCGCGCCTGAGTGTGCGTGCGGATGCAGCCATAGAGAGAGGAGATGAGAACCCTTTTAAAGCCATATTAGCAAGTGCCTTGAAAGCCAAGTGGCAGCTTCTATACTCCATAACTGCACACACACAAAAATGGGACACTCATGCACATTAAGCTTCTTTAATCACAAAGTGGGAAAGTGCATGTGAGTGTCGTATGTGTGTGGGGGTGTGTGTGTGTGTGTGTGCGTGCTTCTGCAAGGCTGCTTAATGCTCATAATGATGTGCTCTTCCGCAGTAATAGATCTGTCATTCAGGACAATTACAGTGCAGGAACACACAGGAGCGGTTCTAGTAATTTGGAGAACACTGGCCAAGACTAATACAAGGCTCTTCACCATTTAGTCTAAAGGAATCGGTGCATGTCAACAAAATAGTCCACAGCTTTTTGAGCAGCTTCTTTGACAAGAGGAGGACCTGCCTTAAATGGACGATTATGTTGCCAATATTTGAAAATTCATAAGATGATGGACACAAACACTCAAACTTATTTGGGCCATTAAGGAGCCCATGATTTGCCTTAACCAGGCTCATATGTAAATTTTGAAAGACTGAGAGAGTATGTCCATAATTACTCACACGCTGAGTAACCCTTGTCTACCTCTAATCTCCTTCCATCTGAGATGCTCTGTTCGAGCTCCTGTCACTTTGTGGCTCTTTTTCTAAAATGGAGCCAGTCCTCTCCGAATAGTTGACCAATCTGCTCTGTGATTTGCCAGTTTAGCACTGTTGAATGCCATGTTGTCAGTGTCTCTGCATCCATTCCACAGTCACAAGCCAGTGGGCTAAAATGCAGGCAAAACAATGGTCAGACGTCACAGAGGTAGGTCTATTTGGAGAGGCCGCAGGAATGAGTCATTTAAGCAGCGGCTGATGACGTAAACAGCGGGAGTGGGAGGAGTCTAAATGCTGCAGACTGTTTGTCTCTTGCGACAACGGTCTATCACATAAAGGAGACATGTAAAACACACTAAGCACCATGTAAGGCTAGAAGAAGCTTAAATTAGACTTTTGAAATTTGAGGCCACAGCAAGTCCCTATCATTACAGTGTTTGTGTTCTAATTCAGGCAGCATTTTGGCTCATGGTTGACATTTATCCATGTACAGCTTGTTTCCTCAGATAAGTCACTCTATAACAGTGATGGTTAAACTTGTTTTGCCCGAGGCACAACTAAAACAAAGCCAAAATCTCAAGGCACACTACATTTATGTCTATGCAAAATACTGCTCTAACACATCTACAGTATCTTGTCAGTCAGAATGTTTTTTCATCATTAATGCACAATAAAATTAAACAAACAACAGTTTTATTCACATAGTTTAACAAGCGTTAATGAAACTTTGACAAATTTGTTATCAATGTCATCATCAGATGTGTGCCGGCAATTGATGACCATTGTTCAGAAGTGATCATCAGCACCGTCTGCACTTTGTTTCCACAACACTTATCCTTTGTGCACCATTGGTATTGTCTCAGATCAGTAGTTGATATATAACTGACCCAAACTGTAGTTTGTATACTGCACCTCTGGATGAAGTGTAAACCAATTCACTGAATAGACACAGGATATGTGTGACAGCCAGCATGCATCCCTTTCCATGTAGTTACCGGCAAGTATATTTTCAGCCTTATGCCTAAACCACTCCCTAGACGTAACTAAAATTCTTCAGACCTAACCAAATTTGTGTTTTAACTTGCTTCTCTTAAATAATTACTCTTTACATGTTAATTTGCTATCACTGATTCTAACTGATAGGCACATTAAACTGTGTTTTAGATCAGTCATTGATGGTGAACAGTTGCTTTAAGTAAACATCTCTGTGAGAGCACTAAAATCTGTTTCTTACTGTCCCACAGGACACAGATGCACAAACAGGTCTTGCCTGATTAAAATTAATCAGTTACATAATTCTCCCCGGGAAGTTTTCTTCCCTTAGAATTAAACACAAGCACAATTACTTTCACTGAGAACATCATACAGACCCGATCTGAAAGCTGAGGAAAGGCCCTTTAAAGAGGGCCCCGTTTTATATTAGGCCCCATGAAGCACATGGTCCCAAGCAATCGCCTTTTTTTGTCTAATGACAAAAATCACCTATGCACACCATTACATACACATTACATGCTTACACTATCAAGAACCTCCTTTGTCACCCAGACAGACACACACCTGCATGCAAGCATACCCACACACACACACTGTCAGAGGCCACATCAGCATGTCATTATCAAGTCATCACTATTCCAAATTGAAGAGTGCATTTGCAGCGTTGTCACATTTCCTTTAATTGGCATCTTCAAATTACATACTGGGACACTGACACACACTGAAACACACACTCTCCCCCTGCACGTTTCCTTTTGAATCGTGAAAATGTAATACTTGTATTAGGGATTAGGTCACAAGCTGTCACATTTCCTTTCCCAGTTATAATTAAGGGTTATGTAATACAATACCACCAGACAAACACGCTCATAGACACAAACACAAATAGCTACACATCACCATGCACACACTTTTACTCATTCATGAGCGTTGGCATCATTCTCACTGCTAAACACACACACTCAAAGAGCGCATGCCCATAAACACAAGCATATAACCGTATTGAATAGGGTGAGCGGATGTAACGCACGCTGCCTCTGGGCATGAGAGGCTTGTGAATTATTGAGGTGACGCCCTGAAACAAGTGGTCCCACACAGCCTCACACTTAAACAAAATCTGACAAACAGACACCCTTGTTTTGTAATAGTAATGAATGTGCTTACTGGCCTTTTAACACGAGTACAACAAGCCTTCGGGTGGCTGTGTAAGAAGAATAACACCTTATATTTGACATGAAGTGGGAGATCAGCGGGTATAATCCATTTGCAAAGGTGGCTCTCTGCCTGATCACAGCTAAATGAGGGCAAAATAAAAGTGTCATAAAGGTGAAGTACGTAAATTGCTACACAAAACAGAAAACAAGAAAGCAGGCTGGGGCTAAGCACTCACTGAACCATTTTTATTTTTGTTAAAAACTCATGAACTAAAAATAATAACATTTGTATGCTATAGTACTTTGGACTCAGCAGTTTTTTGTGTCTTCTGTAAAGGCAAACAAAAGTGGTTAAGTGTTGGCAAGTGAATACGACTGGCCATTGAGTTAGCCAGTCATAGACACTTAATGTGAATATACTTTGTAAACATTGACAGCAACAAAAGAGAAAAAATATATGATAAATTCATCTAGATCTGTTATCATTATACCCCTCTAACAAGGTGTAACCATTTGTCAGTGTTTTTTTTATTGTATTGTTTTGTCAATGATTAAGCATTATCTTCATTATATTTATCAGTATTGCCTTAGCAGCCAAAGATTCTACATGGAAGCACAGCTTTCCACGACCCCAGACAGCAACATATATTATTGCATCTAATTACATATTTTCAAGTGCTGTTGGTTAAGTGTTTGTCCTTTTCTACAAGGTCTCTTTCACAAGTAACGTTCAGTGGAGTTTTTTGTTGGGCTTTAAGAGTTAGGTGACAGCATTGTGACATTGAGATTTAATAGTTTTGTCCTTATAGTGTGGTGTGTGCAGTTGGATGATCAACACAACACACCACACACAAACAACTCGATTACCTACAATCAACCACCAGGGTCTCTCTCACAGCTTTAAGTGTAGAAGGAATTGGAGCTAGTGCAGCTAGCTGTTAGCTTCCTGAGACATCTACAACAGAAGAAATTTTGATCCAACTCCACGATGTCACTATAGGATTTTTCTCAGGACACATTGTATTTATATTTGGGTTTTTACTCAAATCAGTTTGATCCTCTTTTTCTGGCGTCCATTTACTTATAAATCACGTCTAATGTTGTCTCCATGGCTACCTTTTTAGTGCCTTGACCTTTGTTCCCTGGTTGGCTATTGGGTATACATAAAATAAGTTTTAACACACCTCATACCAGACAATCTGGCACACCAGCTTGTTTGTTTCACATATCCTTGGGATATATTTCACATCTATCTGGGAAACAAACAAGTTTTGTCAGTTACATTTTATGTTTAACCAGTCACAGGTTCAAGGTTGCCTCTCACTGTTGGCATACCTAAACCAGGTTTGCCCTACTGCCTCTTAGTCCTTAAAGAGACACTGAAAGGTGAAGTCATTTCCTGATCAAGACAATCGTTTCAGCCTGGAGCTTTGCAAGATGGATCTGCCTGATGGCAGATATGGAATCTGATTAATCCATCTGCTTTGCAAGGCTATACAACAAGATAATCTGGTAAAATATTCTTATGGCCATTTGATTGGGGTGCTAATAGCCTAGAGGATTATATCAGTGCACTTCTATATTAAGCTTTCACAACAGTACATAAGTGCAGAGACATAAGTGCACATGTTGATTCCAAACTTTAGCCTCTCTGTTTCTTCTTCTCTCCAATCAAGACAAAAGATCCTAAAATAAGCATCAGATAATTGTCCATCATTTGATTGTTGTTGGCAGGTTCGATAAATGATGCCCCGGTGGAGCTGCTCCAAAAATGCTGTAATGGTAAAGTCCTCTAACAGTTACATTTTAGCACATCCCCAGTTGTTATTGAAATTTTACAGAACTAAGTCAATTTGTGTTTTAACTTCATTTACTTGAATACTTACTCTTTCGAATCATTCCCTCTAATTTTGCATTTATTTTTTCTCATTAATAAGAACTTTTAAGTGCACTATGGTCTGTTATTTTTGTGGAACAATCAGGAAATCATCTCAGTGAAAACACCAGCGTACAGCTGTATGAAGTAGCTCGCCACAGCATCACATTGTCCCAGGACACGTCTTGTCTGGATAAAATCAACCCATTACATTATTCAGCCCAGGATGTCTTCCCTCAGAATAAAACTCTAATACAATTACTTTTAATAAGTACCTCATTCAACCCCACTGCAAAAACTGAGAATCCCCGGTAAAAAAGTTAACATTCATCTGCATCAAGTGCACTTTTGTCTGAAGATTAAGAGCAAAGGATAAATCAAGTAAAAGCAAAATTTACAAGGCAAATGCAAGGTCAAGAGTACCAAGTTTGGTAAATATTTACAATTTGTTAGTTTGGAGTGACTTATTAATATTTAGACTTCATATTAAGACTTCATGGATATTTGTATCACATAAACTTTTCTTATTTGTTTGTTTGATGTTTTCCATGCTATCATCAGTGCCACTGACTGCCCATCAGTCATAGGTTGATGCGGTATCAATATGATGATTGACTGAATATTGCAGAAACATCTTTGGTTCAGGGAATAATGAATGGTGGTGGTTTTCCTGAGCAGTTTTTTTTTGTAAATGAATAAGTTTCCCAGCACTGTAATGATATTTAGACCTGCTTTGTGAGCATGTCACTGACATACTCGCGTTCACATACAGAAATGTTTTTGATGGAAGGATACACAGCCACCTCAACTCTGAGCTTATATTGCTTTGAGGACTATGAGAGAGGTATCAAATGATGTGCAGAAAGATGAATGGAGGTGAAGATGAATTGATAACTTTTCTTTTAGCCATCTGGTGATGGAAACAGAAAATGGAGAGGGGTTCGGAGACACGAGTGAAATAGCAGGGGGGAGAGAGAGAGAGAAAGTGATGAATAAATGGGATTTCAGTCCACTTCCAAGCCTTGGGAATATGAATGAATGAGAGAAAAAGATGGAATGAGACAGACATTGAAATAGAAAAGACATAGATGGATGGATGATAATGGGTTTTTGCCTTTTCAAAACGTTGGCAAAGGAGAGAGAGATGGACATGGATGGATAGATGATAATGGGATTTCTGTCTGGTTGTAAGCTATGGGACTACGCTTCATGTTTGTTGTGTTGACAGACTGAAAGCTGCTTACAGTGCAAACACTGAGCTAAGCTGACTTGTACATTAGTTATTTACAGTAAGCCTGCACATTACTCTGACACTGGACTTATTAAGACATTTTTTTTGTGAAGGCATTTGACTCCTTTAAATCTGATGCACTTTTGATAAAGTTCAGTAGTTTCATTTTGTTATTTTGCTTTTTGGTAAACATACAGTATATCCAACAATTGAGATCAAGTCAGAGTCTCTGTGTTGAATTTAAACCTCTTCCAGATAATTATGTCTGGAGTAATGGTGCCATGTCAATATAGTGCATGCAAAGTTAAAACTTGTCTGGCAGAGATTCGCTAATGTGATTTTTCCACCTCAGTACAGGGTCAGTATGGGCTGAACTCTAGTTTGATCCTCATGTGATCCTTTGCAGAGTAACATGATTTTGGCTGACAAGTAAAAGAATGAAGTAAAAAACACAGCGTGACTGGAGGAGGTGTTTCACCTGTTAAACTAAGAACATGAAACACTGGAACATTTTCTCCTCAAGGACTTTTAAGCTCTGCTCTTGAAAAATAAATCTGCTCTTCTTATTTCAACTATTTTGTTTTTTTAGAATTTCCTGTAATGTTTGCATGACCCCAAAAAAAAAAAAAAAAAAAAAAAGACATTTGAATGCTAAACAACACATAACAACCATATCTGTCAAAGAGTTTTAGGCAGCCCCTTAAGATGCTTCCTCCATCTTACCTTCCAAAGCAGAAAAAAAAAAGAAAATTATATTTTGTACATTTGTTTAAGTTAAAATGACGTGACAAAATGACATGACAAGCTCTAAATATGTATGCACAGTCGTACTGTATTTTCAAACATACATGCGCAGCACTTAAGCCTATCATCCACAAACAATAAGTATTTTTACACCCTGATGTCTCAGGTATGTCCCTTGGGAATAATTCTATGCAGCATGCATGCTAGCTTTTTTGACCTACTTTAAAAGTTGTTTTTCTTTGTGGTTCAGCTAATTCCGCTAACAATATATAATGTGTTTGATTACATTCATTGGATTCCTGTATCGGTAAACAAGTAAGAATTGCTTTGCTTTGTCAAAACTCAGCTGACAGTGAAGGAATGAAATTATAATTTCTTTGATCTCAAGTTAATGAACAAAAGTTAAAGATTAATTACCAAAGAGAATTTTAATCTCCTGATAAACCAGTTAATAACATAAAAATATCCCAAAGTCTCATGTGATGTCTATAAGAAGCAAGTTTAGAAATAGATCACAGCAGAGAGGATTTGTCAAAAATAATCGATTGTGGACTCTTTCTGCTCCCTGTGCTCAGGACTAAGAGGTTAAAGCACAACTCTTTCACTGACCTTTTGCACTGGAGTGTGGCATGAAACCTTTCTTGATTGTCAGTGACCTTCCAGCTCCTGACTCTTTACCTCACCACATGTTCAGAGCAAGACACAGAGTATGGTATATCCTGCTGGAAATAAAGGATCTACTGTTGATGGAATGTGCAATCATTCATCTGTTCATGAATCCTGTCAGAAAGCTAATGGTTGAATGTCTGTGCGTCCTCTGTTGCTGCGGGCTCATAGATCTTTGACGCGAGTGTGTGTGTGTGCTTATGTGTGCATGTGTTTTTGCCAGCCAAGCCAGTTAGGTCATTGGCAAGGCAAAAAGGTCTTTCACACACACCTACACACACTGACTCCGAAAAAAAAAAAAAAAAAAAAAAAAAAAGATAGAAGCATGGTTCATTTCAGATTTTATGGCGGTTTGTGTCTGTGTGTGTAAGTGCATGTGGCGTGTCGAGGTTAGAAGTTAGAGGACAGCCAATATCAACTCTCCAGGTGGCGAGAACAACCACTGATCCAGAGATGGAGTGAAAGTCGGTTGAGATATTTCACAAACCTTTGTTTTTATTGGGGCAGGGCACATTTTGCAGCTTTCATGGTGCTTCTAAGTGTACCATGAAACAAAAATAAAAATGTTATCACCAGAGCACAGCTACTAGGGACTGTCTTTTACTGGTTTATTCAACTTTTATTAGTATTTCCAGCCTCAACTCTCTCTAAAGGGGGACTGTGAGTCACACATGCATGTACAGTCCACATAATTTAGTTCTTATATCAGTTAGTTTTCCGTTCACATGTAGGACAGTGGGCAGGGAAAAAGAGAAATATCCTAGTCTTGGTCTCCCTCTCACTCTACAAAAGAGAAATAAATTGCTTCTGAATCATTTAGTAGAAACAACGGCCAACCTTCCTTTTCTCTCTGTCCTCCCTCAGATACTTACTGTTAATAATTCAGAGCGATTTGTGTGTAAAAAGGAGTACATATCTGCGTCTTTATGTGTGTATGTGCCTGGTGGAGCTCTCACACAGTCACTGATCTACTTAAAAAGCAGATATACGTTTTTTGCAGTGAGTCCGTTTACTTTAAAGATATCCTGAGATTATAGATGTAAGTGGATCAGAAGCTGCAGCAATTGTGGCATAGAGAGGATTATGATCAATATAAGATAAAAATGTGTAAACAAAAACTAATCCAAAAAGCACCTTTTGAGTTGCTCCTAGTTCACAAATTTGAATCCTCTACCCCTACGTTTACCTGATAAGTTTACCAGGGTGGCAAAGTTAGTGCCTGAAGTGACTGAAGTTGGGGACTGGTGGATTGCTTGTTCAAGTCATAGACCAGTGTATAAAAGCTGTCCTCGTGGCTGTTCACTTTTGAGTTTGTTACAGGATTTTTAAGAGACATTCACACATCAGTGTATGGTAGCGGATGGTGACCAGCGTTGATAAATCATCAAAATTTTGTTAAAGTGCAGAGTCAATTCTGCTGTGCAAATGTTGTGCTGATGGAGAATGATATTTGACAGCCTCCAGACTAAGCGTAAACAGATTTTAAAAACATATGCCACTGTAGATGTAATGCATTGCTAGTGCACTTAATTTAGGGGAACTTTGGCCTGTTAGAGCTTTTCGCTGTTGATCGTTGTACAACATTTTGCGGCGTCACTCATTGAATGCTGTATAAAGTGGACATACATGCCATTTCACCATGTGTCAACTGGAGCTGGTCTCCACCATGCCAAGAGAACAAAAGACAGCTGTCCCCAAAAGAGCGCCTCAAGTCGTACAACAGTAGTCCTGTCCTAAGGAGGAAGCAGCTGGACCCGACAGAATTTATGTACGTTGAGCTACTGGCAAACAGGCATCAATGTTCGCCTGAAGGTAGCAGTTTTAAACTCTTACTGGCATTTACTTGCGTGTTGGATAAAACTTTGGCCATCTTTAAGCATTTTTCTATGCATCCAACAAACTATTTTAGAACTATTGCCCAGCTGATGATAACTCACTCCTGTGGGGCCTCACTGAGCTGGCCACAACTCCTATACGTTGGCACAAGGTGACCTAAACGTCAGTGTGGTAATGTGACATGTGAAACAGGTACAAGCACAGCAAAAATGAGTTGCACACACCCACCAGCACGAATGCAAGAAGAGAACTTTTGACAAACTCATGAATAATGGCAGAGCTACTTGCTCCAAAATGTACCACTGAGACCATGCTACAGAAAAGGAAAGTGTAATAAAATATTATACTAATTGGGAGAAAATGTAAAAAGGAAAGAAAATCTAAAAAAAATAATGTAGTGCTCCTGAATTTATGTCCAAGAGCTCTCGAACTAGGCATGAGACCGTTGACTGCTTAGAAGGGCTCACTTTGTGCAGCTCCCTCACTCTAATGTAACGCTGTTGCTGCATGCCTATGCTGTTTGTGCATGACTGCATTTTGTCTTGTTTATGAGATTCATGAAATATATGAAAAGTACAAAAAAGAAAGAAAGAAAACACAAGGACAGTACTTTTCAAGGCAATCTTTAAGCCACAAACAATAACAGTCATACAAAAAGTGAACTAATGCAGAAAATGTAATTGTATTTCTATTATAAAGTCAGAAAATTAGTTATTCTCACTATTGAGCTGTAAGTAGGAAAAAAACATAGATTAACTTTTTATGAGTTATTTTGTCTAAAAAAAATCATCCCCTTGAAATTGGTGCTACAAACAGCAGGTATGTGGTTTCATGGTATGACCAAAGTGTCTGGTGTGTATGTTTGGAGTATTCAAAATTGGTTGAAACTGTTCTTATTTCTGCTCTAGTCTACATTTTCAAAATTAGTTAAAATTTGAAAATAATGTGGTTTGTTGCTTAGCTGTGAAGACTGGGCTGCTGAATAGCAATGCTGTTCTAAACTGATATCCTTCACTATGAGGTCAGTTTGCAGAGAACAGATGAGTTGAATATGTTCAACCTCATTTATTTCAGTCAACAAATTAGCCATGACAAAACATTCTGTAGGCCAGGTGAGTGCATGTGTAGCATGTTTTTTTTTTTTTTTCTGTTGTTAAAAAATGGATTAAACTTGGACATATGATCATGCATCTTGGCCAGTTGTGAAATGTAGTCAGGAGAGAGATTTTGTTGTTCCGAAAAAGGCGCAGCATGTCCACGATACTGTCAGTCATCCCACTACCTTAAAGGATAAGTTTGGTTTTTTGACACCTGGACCTTATTTTTAGGATTAAATACGCTTGTAGACTCACCCAGACAATTTTGGCGGAGATTGGAGCTGTTTTCGAACAATTTAGATCTATCCAACGGCATTTTTTCTCATGCCATAGTAGCAGACGGGGCCAGAAATCGAAGCCCCTAAATTAGACATTATCTGCTGCGAAACTCACTCATTTCAGCTACATTTTATAAATGAATGGCCAGTGTTATCACCATGTCAGCTCAACTTCGTTGTTATGGTCATCTGGGGCTTTACAAGGATGGGTAACTTTTGGTGACATCATAGACATGTACTGTAAGAGCGCAGCTGGGTAGAGCCGCTGCTGTTGCTAGGCTACATGGCTACACGGCTGTTTTTGTGCAACATGGCGGAATATTTATCCGATGTAGAAGTGTCTGACGACGACTTTGAGTATAATGGATGCCCGTATCGTTTTGAGCCAGAATATACCGACGAGGAGCTATTTGAAAGGAGGATGCAGAGAGAAAGCGCCGAACAGCTGGCCAGAGAACAAGCAACCACTGCACGTCCACGAATGGGGGCTAACTGGTGGTGTTGTTGTGGACATTGCACGGCAATGGCAACAGAGGAGGAGTGAGTTTCGCAGCAGATAATGTCTAATTTAGGGGCTTCGATTTCTGGCCCCGTCCACTGCTATGGCATGAGGAAAAACGCCGTTGGATGGATCTAAATTGCTCGAAAACGGCTCCGAGCTCCGCCAAAATTGTCTGGGTGAGTCTACAAGCGTATTTAATCCTAAACATAAGGTCCAGGTGTCAAAAAACCGAACTTATCCTTTAATAAATGGGAGCTGTATCCGAGTCCACAGGCTCTAAGCCAATCAGAAATGCCACTCCTTCCTGGTCATATCTGATAGCTCGAAAAACAAATAGCATATAGATCTGTGTGTAGGAGTGCATGTGGGTTAATGTATCACTCCATGTATGGTTACCTGTGTGTATATGTGACTTTCTGTATAGGTGTCATTGACTGTATTGTTGTGACAGTATCTGCCTGTGCTTCTGTGTGTATTCACACCTGTGTGCAAGTATGTTTTTTCTGTGTTTGTACGTGTATCTTCTGTGTGCGTCCCTTTGTATGTGTGTGAGTGTGTGTGAAAGGAAAGGTAGGATTACCAGCTTGTTGTTGTGTGATAGTGTAGGATTACCAGGAGGGAGGGAAACACAGGACGAGGAGAGTGAAGCCAGGAGGCGTGACAGAGGCTGAGATAGAGAAACAAAAAGATGGATGGTGTGGGAGTGGGAGGAAGTAAAGTTGAAAAACAGAGGTGAGCGAGGCCCTTTTTTAAATTAGAGTGAGAAAAGGTGATTTTGAGAAGGAGAAGAACACTGAGAAAGTTTGTGGCTTTTGCTCATATCATTTATTAAAGATGTTAAAGGATATAGGAATGCAGGCATAAAAATAATAAAGGATTTGACATTAACACTAGGGATGGAAATTTATAGGATTGACTAATCCCATTAAACATTCCTATTTATTGATGCAAATTCTTCAGCATTTTGCTCTTGTTTCAGTCTTGCCTAAATCACACAGACACAGACATTCCACGTCGGGCTGTTAGTCATTTTGTGTAAAACTAAATGATTTTACACTGCCTCTGCCTCCTGTCCACCACGACTACTTCTACAACCCCTAAGGCCTGGCACACATATAAAGGTTTTTAAAATCGTACATGATTTTGAAACCGTGAGAGAACCCACACATTACAACAAATAGAGTGGTGCAGAGATAATACATTTTTGTAGGCCAATGCGGAAGTTATCATTGCGCTGGTTCCTTTGTCTGCAAGCCTACTAAAAGCCTTTGTTTTTTTCACTGTGTTTTGGATTATTGCTGAAATTAAGCTCTCTAGCAAAAAAAAATAAAATAAAAGAAACTGACACGCTCTGCTCTTTATGACAATCTTGATAAACGAGCCTACTTATCACATTAATCCTAATTGGCTAAAGAAAAAGCTTTCATTATGCTACCATGGGACTACAGTTCAACTTCGAAGCAGCTACAATATTTCCAATGTATAAAGTGTTGTTGTGACCTCTTGTTTGAGAATTTTCTCTCAATCGAATGCCCTGATCAGGTGGTCCTCATGGCTGTGGTAAAACTGTATGATATATTGTTAATTAAAAAACAATAAGATATGCTTGCATTGGGTCCCCAGTCATTTTATAGTCCTTATTAGCAGTTAGTTAGCAACTGTCCTTTAAACACACGACAAGCCTTTAAAATTCAATAGCGGGCAATATCAAATGAATTTTTATTTTTTAAGATTAATAATAAAAATCCTGTGTGCCTGTGTTCATTACAACTCTTTTTTTAGGCAATTATCTGAAACCGGTATTATAAATCCCATTTACTTTTGGGCTTTGGAACCAGGAAGTGCTAAATGCTAACTCACCTCCGCACTCATTCCTGCCCCTCTTTATAATGATCCCTGATCCTCTTCCAAGAGGAGAAAAATTCTTCTTAAAACACATCACACCACAATCAGGTAAGATCATCTTTAGGACCAACAGATAATCGGGTCTTTGCTGACTTTAGTTGGAAGCAGGGATCTGAGCCCAAACTCTGTCTGATTATCTTGTAGTGTGTACCTGCTTAAGTTGGTCTACATGCTGCCTGCCTTTTGTAAGAATTTGACGTCGTTGTTTTGCAAGGCGCTGTATGAAGTGGAAGGTACTAATGTGGAAATTGTGAAGCATAAGGACAAGTGATATTAAATTTTAGATTAAATTTCTCTGTACAGCTATAGCTGTCTTTGATTCCTAATGGATTCTTGAGTAATAAAGTCTGGTGGTAAGAGACTTTTTAAGATGTTTTATTTTAAAGGAGATAATGGTAAGGTAACAATGGTTTTTATTGAAGTTATGCTTCTGTTATTATGACAACAATCTGTTTACAATAATAATAGCATAAATAGATAAATGAACAATACATAATTTATTGCCATTGGCTAAGCAATGTTGTGATCAGATTTTCGGTCAGTATTTCCCAAGTGATCATCAATTCTGGAAAAAAGTGGGAAATAAAGTCAACTAGAGCCCTCTTTGTACTCCTACTCTCCTGAAGAAGAGCAGTGCTTCTCATGTATCTGTTATTTAAGGAACTCCATGTAACACAAACTAAGCTTCTGTCTAAGATTAGATCATTGCTGATTACAGAAAATCCGTACTGAACCTTGAAAGTTACTTTGGGGGCAGCTTTAATTAGTAATAGTGACAACAAAATAGTGGAGTGTAATGTTACTGCCTCCCTGTCCCTCATGAAACAAAATGCTCTTTTCTTGTTTGTCAAACTCAGAGCACCCACAAAGCAGTGGGTGCACATCAGGCCAGTGAACCATGGTTTGTTAGGATGGGAGTCACAGTGCTTCTCCAAGTGAACTCTTATGTGAAAGTATGTTGCTTTCAAGACTGTTTGTTAAAACATTTGAACCATGAATTTTATCCTGACCAGCCAGGGAGAAAGAAATATTCAAACAAAACACACTTGAAGTAGGAGTTTGGAAGTACATAATAAATCGAAAAAAAACCCAAAAAAACGTTTTTTCCTAAAACGAGGGGGATAACTTAATAGCCAGTATAAAATATACAATGTGTTTATCTGTTTTTTTTTTTTTTTTTTTTTTTTATGATAGTGTCTCTCATACAGAGATAATTTACTTTGGGGGTAGAGAAGCTTAGTGGAGCTACCCTGCCTGTCGACATATAACAGGTTTAGTTTTTGAGTGTTTATGCATTTTTTGCCTTTAGTCATTAACAGTACATTCTATAAAGACCTTCATGTAACATGCATGATGCCTTTCTTAACATTATTTAATAACAACCGGTGAGATATATTGTAAAGGATAATTGCTGCTGAGCAGTGTGTGTCCCCACCATCATCCAAGGGTGCAGGTGTACAGGGACAGCAGCAAAAACTGCTGCAAATATTGAAACAACTGCATATAAAGAGTGATTTATGACATGGGTTGTAGAACCTCAATTAAAGGATAAACCCATCGGTGTTTTCACAAAAATTTTAGATCCCTTCAAAACAACGGACCGGTATGCATGGTTGGCTATCAATACAACTGTGTGGCCAGAGCAATTATTATCTGTGGATGGAAAACATGTATGAACAGAATGCTTTCACGAAAAGCTGATGGACATAAGCCTTCAGATAAACACGCAAAACTTTATTCTTAAGGCTTTAAGCCATCTGTCCTGATTTAAAATCAAAATTGTATCAGTTAAAGGACCCTCCACTTTTGAATTTCATATCCTCTGATATTGTATGACTCCGAAATATCTCTCAGAGTACAGGAAAAGACAGCAGGGAGAGATCTATAGCCGGTGTGTGCTGACAGTATGCTGTCTGGATGCTGTAAAAGGTTAATCTTGTTGTAAAGATATATTAAATGGATAGAAGCTGTGCTCTGAAGAGACATATGGATAACAGAATTGCATCTGACATATCGACCACAATGCTGGTGTCTTGTCCTTTTTTTGTATCGCTATGGTTTTTTCATGGATATATACATTGTCCCTCTTTTTCCTGCCTTTATTAAATAACTGGAAACCACAGGAACATGTGGGTCTCATGGCAGAATAAGGGTAAAGACAACAGATTTTAATATTGATTCAACCTTTTTATTTAGAAAAAGAAGCCCATATTAAGGTGTCATTAGTCTGTTTTTTTTCTTCTGATAGTGGGAAATCACTTGGGAAATTGACCCTACCTCTTGATGTCTTCATTACCTGTATATATTGTCACTTTCATACAATGCTGACAAGCCGCCAGAGTGACCCCTCCATCAGAAAAGGAACTTTGCAGTGTTTGAGTGTGCAGCAATTCACTTTAAAATTATCATTATTTATCTCTTGGGGGTTATTGATATGTACTGTATATGGTTTCACACAAACGGAAAAAAATACAGCAAGTTGATATATTAACTAAAATTGTTACTGTTAAAATTTTGAACCCAAATGATCAAATTGCATCTAAGGTTATAAAACCTCCTCATAGGAAAACATGGGTGTATCCTTGCTCTGAGCTCTGTGTATTTTTGGGAATTGGAAGATCTTTCATCAAGGAAGGGGCGGGATGGGGGACTTTTGGGTTGATGGAGTAGAGAGGAAGCAAGGATGGAAAAGGTTATTCAGTGAGAACAAGTCTTGATCTGCCCTGACATTCGACCTGGGCTTAGTTTCCAGTCCACTGATAATGACATCATTCATCCTTGAATATTTTTCAAGGTCTACCACCCAGGCCTCTAAGATAGATTTTTTTCAGCATTTTGTGCCTTTAGCTACTTTATATTACCAGTTAAGTTTTGTTTTGAGCTTTTGTTGTTTTTATGTGCTTGATTTCTCCCCTGACATGAAATTTAGGGATTTTTTGTCATCCACTCCCTCCCTCCTGATTGGTAAAATCAGTTTAATTTTGAGAGAGCTGACCATCTGTGCACATGCATGGCAAAGACAAATCTCTGCCTTTGCATGCAAAAGTAACTTGAATATTTTTCTGTTTTGTTAACTTTGATTATTTCTTGTTACACTCTGCCTCCCCATAATCAGGCTATCTCTTCTTTAGAAATTCAGTCGGAAGGCTGGGAAAAAGCAACATTTATTTGGTGAGTGTTAGTTCTGGTGAAGTTTCTTTGTATTCAGAGATGAGATGGTTTTGAAATTGTTTTATAATTAGGCAGCTGTAGCTTAGTGACAGTGTTGGTTGCCTAACTATCAGGTCAGGGGTTATATTGATGCTCCCACAATCCACACGGCAGAGTGTCCTTGAGCCAGACACTGACCCCCTGATGTTCACCCGAACAAATATTTAATACTGACAAGCACGTAACACAGCAACTTTTTCCATCATCATTTGTTATGACTTTGTGTAAAAGTCAAGTTACACCTGAGATCCAAACTTACTAATTTGAGAAACACATGATTAGCATAAAACTGGTATCGTCAAAACTGAAATGCTTTACCTTCAGGTGTTTCTTTTACATTTTTTATCCCTTATGTTCTCTAATGTCATGCCTGCAAGCAAATGTGTTCTATGGATGCGTGCACCCACAGCTGCAGCAGGACAGAGTGGGGAATGGTAGGGACCTGTGTTGTTATGAATCATGTCACTCCTGACATGGGAGAGACAACTGGCTCGAAATGTAAGATGTTTTTGTAAGCTGGAAAACTCAATCATTTCCCACTGCTGCAGGATTGATAGATGTATTATCTATTGTCCCTTATATGGGGAAAGAGGGTAAGAAGAATGAGAAAATAGAGGGCAACCACAGCTGTATGCATAAAATAGTTGCATTTTATTATTATTCAGCATCACCCTACATTATTCCACTTCTCTGTAACACTGTATCTGCTAGATTTGAATTGTTGTTTAAAGTTACTTATTATCAACAGAAAGTTAAAGAACTAGATGTCATTTGCATAGCACAAGGCCACCTTGATAGACAAGGCTGAGTTGAGAAGAGCCAATGTCTTCTTGTTTTCAGTCGAGCAAGGCATATTTGGAAAATCCAAAACTTCCCAGCCTGTAAATGTCACAGTTTTGCATTCATCCTCCAGTATCACTCTGCTCAAGTGAAGAAAGAATAAGAGGGATGAACATTATTGAAATAAGGTGGGGAAAAAAGCCTGTGGCTTATTAATGTTTGTTTATGTTTGGCTGCGAACTGGCATCTGTCTGAGTGAAATGAATGCAGAGTGAAGCAATAAAGGTGAAGACGGCTGGTTTCCTGAGCTTTATGCTAATCAGCCATCACTTATACATTCATTCCTCTGCAACTGTCTGCTCAATGTCATCCCACCAATGAGCACACAGACACACTCAGGGTGCACACAAACACACAGACCCTATACTGTAGCCAATCTATCAATATGTCCTTCAATCCTTTATCCATATATGGTAATCTAATTTTGAATGTTAATCTATTAAACCAATGACTGTGCAGATAGAAACATACAGTAAAGTATACTAGTTTCTAGTCTGTAGTCACTTCAAAGACAGTACTAATCATCATTTGCCAACAAAAAAACAAATTAGATGTTATCCTGGTGCTGGATCTCTTTTGGGGGAAACATGACAGAAATATTTTACATTAAGTGAGTATTTAAATCACTATCTAGGGGACAAAACAGATACGGCATGGGATAAGTGTCTGCTGAGCTTTCTGAGGAGCTGTGGTGTGATGACCAAACTCTCATACGTACTTGTTGTATCTCCTGCATGAGTTAAATTCAGTTTTTAGGAATTCATAGTTGTCATTATTAAAGGAAATAACCAGCTAAAACCTTTTCCACTACAAACCCTGGCAGTCTAAGAAGCGGCTATGGACCAGCCTGTCCTCCCTTGATAAGACATTAGTTATGGGCAAGCCCCTCCCACATTTATAGGGTACATATGTTTAATGTGTTATCCCAAATTTCAACATAGCCATCTTTGGCAGATCTACGGCTGCAATCATAACAATTAGTCAACTAATTGGATGGTGTTTTACAAGTCATGATGTGTACACTTGTTCTTGTTTACTTAGCAGCCCTTAAATTGTTCTTTCAAACTCAAAATGTGCCATTTAAAATTTCATTCAAGCAGTATTTGGTCTTACATTAAACATTACAGTGCAGCTTGGAATAATTTGTCTAATAAAATGCCTTGTATCAATACGGTGAGAGTTTAAACTTTAGTGGTCGAAGAGGAGAAATAACCACAGGTGGGAGGAGAGATAACCTTAGCTCTCCACTTGTTATAGCTGAGAACATTTTTGTTGGAGAAGATGGTCAAACTGCCATCTCTTCAAAAGCCCAAGCATTACTGATGTGTCCCATGAGTAAGCAATGGTTGCTTTAAAAATTCCGCTGATGGTCATTTTTTATTGGTTTGGTAAAACTGTGACAAAGAGTGTGTAAGTTGAGATGTTAGAGTGTGTGATAACACCAGAGTATGTGTTTTAATTACACTGTTGTGTAAAATACAGGTAGGGAAAGCTGTGTGATCAGTTATGAACATCTTGACTTCACAGGATTCATGCCGGGCTCCAGTGTCTGTTTGCTGCTTGCAGCTGGGGGTTCAGTGCAACAGGGGCTTGTCCTGTTAACCCAAAAGTTACTCACAAGCCTTAGCCTTCAGCCTTAGCTGAGCCTTAGTCACCCTAATGCTTTCAGTCTACAACAGGAACAATGACATGGGTATGTTTGATCTCTTTTTATTTATTTATTCTTTTTTCATATTTTTGCCGTGGTGGTTGTGAAATACTCCAGTAGTGTGCAAATAATAAGTCACAGTGGTGTTGCTCTAGGCACAGATATGAAGGAGATTGAGATGGCTATCTTCTTGGCACACTTGCTCTGGAAAGAATTGTTTTTTCTGCCCCTACTGAAGGAACATGCCACCACATGATTAAACAATTTATTCATAATTGTCATTGGCTTTTGTCTACAATATCAGCATATTGTTGCAGCCCTGTAAGAAAGAAATTTACAATCAAAAATACTTTTTAATTTTTGCCTTCTCTGGCTGTAGACTTGCCTTTTTTAACTGTGGTTACAGGAGAGGCTTTACTTTCCAAAAAGCTGAGATACAACAAAGAGAAAAAGTGGAGGAAAAAACTCCAACTCTAACCTGGAGCCATAGGTGTACTGTGTAAAGCCCGATTCATGCACTGATGCTTTGGCCAACTCTGTTGACATATGGGGAAACATCAAGCTGCACTGAGCTAAGTCAGGCCACGCAGAACAAAGTTAAAGTCAGCTGGGCAATGCTGATATTCACCAGGCATGCCAAAAAAAATTCTGATGTTTGATCCAACATCCTGGTAAACACCAGCAAGAGTTGGCCTGAGCTTACCTTCACTATCCTCACTTACAGCTGCATTCTTCTCTGTTGAAGAACGTCAGGGCCTGCCTGCCTGTAGTTTGCTGTATGTCAGTTCTTTTGGATCCAGCTGCCTCCTCCTCAGGACTGGACTCCTGTTGAGCACTACATATGCGTAACACCTATGTTGGCGAATGTTTAAAATCCATCTGACTTTAATTAATCAGGAGGCTGTTGGTACACTTCATACTCCACGACCACATTTCTCTCTGCTTTAAATACATTAACTTGTAGATTTTAAGATGGTATGTGAAATTCTTTTAGCTGTGTAAAATATTGCTCCTCAGCTACTATTGCAACAACACATCATTAGTAGGGTAAAACTAACCTGTCTCACGACGGTCTAGTCCCAGCTCACGTTCCCTTTTAGTGGGTGATTCAACGCTTGGTGAATTCTGCTTCACAATGGTAGGAAGAGCCGACATCGAAGGGTCAAAAAGCGACGTCGCTATGAACGCTTGGCTGCCACAAGCCAGTTATCCCTGTGGTAACTTTTCTGACACCTCCTGCTTAAAACCCAAAAAGTCAGAAGGATCGTGAGGCCCCGCTTTCACGGTCTGTATTCATACTGAAAATCAAGATCAAGCGAGCTTTTGCCCTTATGCTCAACAGGAGGTTTCTGTCCTCCCTGAGCTTGCCTTAGGACACCTGCGTTACCATTTGACAGTGTACCACCCCAGTCAAACTCCCCACCTTCCACTGTCCCCGGAGTGGATCACGCCCGGGCTGGGCCGGGCGCTTGACGCCAGAAATCCCTTTTGCCCTGTAATTGTCTATGCAGGTTTGATTGTTGTGCAACATTAGCTGCATAGTTAAAATCAGTCTGTAATACAATTGGCTACATCTGTCTGCACAAGTGTTGTGTGTCATCTTCTTAGTGTCGCTGCTACGTGTCTTACTTCTTGTCATCACAGCAGTGGGACATCTGGCACTCAGAGTCTCAGCAGTCATGACACACATGCACACCATCATGCTCATATACACACACATGCATACACATTCACTACACATATCTGAGCAGCTGTCTCTTGTACGTGGCATCATCACACCTGCAGGTGAGGCACAAAAGAGACATGTGAGAGTGATCTCTGTCTTCCTCACACACTGCAGAAGGTGAGATCGCAGAAAGAGCAATTTGTGAATGAAATGTGTGTGTTAAGTCAGCATTTGTAGAGGTGTCTTTGTGTTTATGTGAGGTCTTTCTGTAAATAGGAAGTGCACATTTATCCAAAATCAAGAGTTTTAACAAAGGTTTGAAAGCTAGACTGGATGTTTCTAAGGTTGTGGATTTTTTTTCCCCCTTCTTGCTTCTGTTTATTGCATAAGCCACTAAAACAAACCCTTTGACATTTTTTCTTACACACTGTTACAGCTAAAAGAGTCTACATTAATATGTCCCAAGACAACAAGTCCTTACACCTAAATAAAGGAATATGTCATGTAAAAGGCTTTCCGAGCTCAGTGGCTTACAACTATTGCAGTGTTATCAGTGTTGTACTCCAAATGTGTTTATTTTTTGGATTAAAAAAGTCTCTTGCTCTCCTGTTGTCCCTCCCTCTTACCATGTCCAGTTGCCACAGGAAATGTAAAGTAAATGGCATTCTTCTACTCTTCTGCTCTAGATCTATAAGTATAGTTAGACAGGCTTACACTCTCACAGCTGAAAGAGCACCACCTCCTCTTTATGACAGAGCTGATGTCGGGTGTTTTGCCAGTGTTGGTTTGTTTGTTAGTGAACAGGATCACTAGAAAAGTTATGAATGGATTTTGATGAAAATCTGGGAATGTTGGTCATGGCACAAGGAAGAAGTGATTAAATTTGGTGATCCGAATCCAGATGTGGATCCAGGAATTTTCTCAAGGATTTGTTAAAATTACTATGTAAGTCAGTTTTTCGCATTTTTTTGTGATAAATTAATAGGTCCTCAATGTAAATGTTTAGGTTGTGATCTGAACCAGTAAGTGGATCCAGGATTATTTTCAAAGGACATTTATGACAAATACTCACTCTACTGTATTTTAAATGCCTTGGATGGAGGTTTGTGTCCTCAGAGCAGTTCTAGTTTCCATGATCCCTATAAGTCCCTATTTATTTTGGTGTTGAAAAGTTTTTATAATGAAAAACTCCATACCAAGAAATAAGTTGTTTTCAGCAGTAACAACAGAATAATAAACAGAGAAACAAAACTTTAAACTACAGGGACTTGTGTTGCTGAACTATGCAAAGTTAGCTAGAATTATTTAATTAAAGTTAAACCGTTGTTGCATATTTAATGTAATGTTGTGTTAGCTTCCCCAAATAAAATAAAAATAAAAAAATAAAATTTCAAATATTGTGTAATATATCCACCCACCACTAGTTGGGGCTTTAGCTGTGATCAGTTGCTCCTGCCATCGGGCATGTTGTATCTCCATGGTCTGGAAATACACAACAGTTTATGATCTCTTCTTCTGTAGTGACCTCGGCAGTATTTTAGGCTTCAAAATGAAAAAAGTTATATGACAGCTGTGTCGAATGAAACTGTCATACCACCCAGAAAGATGTGCATCCTCACTCTGCATCTACTGTTAGCCATATTCTGCTGACCTAGTTAATAACATTTCTGCTACGTCAGCAAATTTAAAAATGATGTGTAATAAACCAGATTCATAGTTGTTACTGTATGATCTTTAATTCTTAACTTTGAACCTATTAGTGACACTTGAAGAGCAAATCATCCTGCATGTCCCCCATTATTGGACGAGTACCAACAGATCCCACAAGCCCACATCATGATACCTGCAGTGCAATTTTTTTTTGAATATATGTCCTCTAACCAAACAAGGTTTCTTCATTTCAGTTAATTTTCCCCCATACTTTACAGTAAATAAATATAGCAATATTTACACTTTGCAGTGTTAATACAGAGTTAACTCTTAAAATTATACTGTGAGCGAGTGCATTCTGAACACTAGAAGTGCTGATCAAAAGTCAATTGTAAATTGTTGCAATGTTTAAAATTGAAAACAACACTTTGTAGTGTGGACCCATACAGACACTTAAGAATTGTTAAAATTACCTCTAATAGTTCCTATTTGTCCATGAAGATTTTGCTGTTTCGAGAGACAATCTCTTAAATTTCCACTGTGTTATAGCTCTTGAAACAAAACTTTCTGCTTATTTGTCTCACAACATTGAGACATTTTACTGATTTTTCTTCATTAAATCAGAACTTTAAAAATTATGAGCAGAGACCCCCCCTCCCCTTCAACCCCAACTGTCTGTATCATTCCTCATTATCACCCCCACAACACCATAACAGCTTCTAGCAACTAAGACGCAACGCTGTGTGTGTTAGTAAGCATGCTGTGTCGTTCATCGTGTATGGGGCTGCATAGGCAGTATTGCGAATGTGCGTGTGCTGACTACAGTAAAGCACAAGTGGCACCTAATCCTTCACACTGACCATACACACACAAGCCTGCACACACCTCTGTGTAAGCACCAACTGTCCCTATAATGAAGTTTAATGACCATAATGCTGGGCCAACATAACATTACCTGTCTGAGACTTAAGAATGGTTGTGTATACAGGAAATAATAAGGGTTATGAAATAATACCTCATGGAACGAGCTCCCTCCACCTACGCTCATGTGCTGCTGGATGTCAGCATTAGAAAGTCACAAATTGAAGCAAAACGACCAGAGAATGCCTTAAACTTACTAACAGTACGTCATCAAATCAAATCAGTTTTATTTTCCCATTAGGTTCCACTATTAAAATGTCTCCTATTGCATGGATTGAGTTATTGTGTGGCCTCATTGAGGTTCATAATTAGATTGATAATTCTCATCAGATAACTACAACCCTCACTATCAGTCCCTGCGATGGATTAAAGAGTCCCTACTGGTTTAATGCTGCACAGTCAGCTGTTGTTGAAAGCAAAGTGCTCTTACAACAATATGCTATCGAGCTAATTTAGTGAACGGTGAGCTATGCATTGGGGAACATTTATGCTATCTATGGGTGTCTGTAGTGTGGACACAGGAGGAATACTCTTAAACCACAACTAGCATTTATGCTACTCAAGGGTACACCAGTTAGCATATTAATGCTCATTTTGGGAGTTTTTTGCTCATTATGGATACTTTGAAATTGATGTAGATGCATCTTTTTTTATCTGTAGAAGCAAATGAGACCATAGGTATGAAGATATATTATTTGACAGCATAATTTCAGATGGTTGTTAATGCTGCCGTGTTGTAGCAGACAAAGTAAAGTATATCACAGAAACAGCCTTTTAGAACGTTTCTGCAGGACAGAGGGCCAGAAACATTAAGTAATGGGTTACATGTTCCTCCAGAGCGTACTATCTTTTTGAAACATTGCACAAATTTCTGCTTTGAACCAAGAATGACAACAAGGTCAAGGTTGGTTGACCTTTTGTTACCCTAACATAAGTGCTGTTTTGGTTACGCTTACCACATACTACTTTCAAACACAGCAGTTTCTACTGATTTTGAGAGCTGGGTGTAGTATGACAGCCAATTGTCGGTTATTTTGCAGTCTGCTTGACCTGATTAAGTTGATTTCTATTTCTTTTATTTTTCTCTAACAAGGGCAACCAATAGTCCAGCATATGGCTCTTGTTATTATGTAGCAGCATCCATTTATAAATTGAAATAAATGTAAGGTTTGTTTGGATTTTTACTATTTTCATAGCTCAACATGTACTCAAGATATTTGTAGTGCCATGAAACAATTCGGAGGGTTAGTTTTTTTTTTTTCTTTTTATAAGTGGGGTTGCTCAAGGCCTATGGTACGAGTACATATGAGTGCCACATAAAGTAGACATCCAGTGGGGACACTCGCCGATACATAACAGTGCACAAGGCCACCAAAAGCCTTGTAATTAACCTACTTATAGGTTAAAACTACCCAAAAAACTGTGTTGGCTTGACAGGCTACACAGTAAGATTATTTGAATTGTTTAACTTGTACTTGACAAAGCCTCTTTAATACATTTAAATTAAAAGATTGATTTGCCTTAATGCATTGTAAATATTACAGTTATTGCTAATGCTAGTAACACCAGTGCTATTGCCGGTTATGGACAAGCTACTTGTAAAATGTAGTGAGCTAAGTTAATAGTTACTCGTGAAGAATCAGCTTTACTAAACACACTTCACTAAAGCTAAACTCTATTGAGGAGCAGCAAGTGAAGTTACAGCAAAGCCACAACAGTAGCATAGAGGTGCTCTATGATGCGGAGGAGACATGTTAAACACACTAAAGGGTTTATGAAACACAAAAAGCATGGTATGACCTCTTTGATATGTCATCATTTAAGAGGTCACATCAAGTTCTGACAAAACCACCACTATAGCAGGCAAAATTTATGCTAATTTCTTCAACATCAGCCATTTTTACAGACTTGCTGGTGTCATGCTCATAACTCCATGGTCTGACCAAGCTCAATCATTCCAGTTTGAAGCAGATCCAGCTGCACTGCAAGGCTAAAAACTGCAGGCACAAATGCAGTTCTCATCATTCTTGATCTTAGAACTAACCTGGCAGCAAAATATAAGTTCTGCTTTGATACCATGATGTCCACTTTGAAAGCAGAAATAATATGTATAACCTTGTTTGTAAAACATTTTTTATCTACATACCTCGTGTTTTTTAGCATGGGTGTAAGATGAATATAATGTCTTATTAGATGTCGGTGCTTCCAAAACTGGCGGTTTCCTGAAAAATTTGTGATAAAAAGTGAAAGAGAAAGGGAGTACAATTTTTGTCCCTTCTGTGGTTTGTTTCCTCCATTCTGAAAGTAGTTTTTCTATCATTTAACCTTTTAGGAGGGGGCTGGTTCAAACAGCGAGTCCCACTGGAAGCAGTGTGGTAGTGTATTGCTAAAATCAGCTCTGCAGTCTTTTCCTATCAGCTTGAGCACACCTTTAGTTTTCTTTTTTTTTGTCACTTTGTATGTCACATGCTGTAATCTTCTTTCATTCCTCCTTTGTGCTTTTACTCTGTCTTAATCCATGTACATTTTACTTTCTATAAAACAAGAAGCCTACATCGCTGTGCTGAGGCTGGCTGTGCCTGTTCTTTAACCAGCCTTATACTGATTCTTTTTCCACACACTTCACCATAAAATGATGACTGGCTGTCTGCCAGAGTTACTAGTCAAGTAGGCAGACTTATTTACATCCTCCTGTCACCAGCATCTGGTGGGTGTTAGCCCCCAACCTCTGAGACTGATTAACATCACAAACATGCTGCAGTGAGCTCCAAAACCTCTATTAGTCAAAGTATGTTTGGTTTCTATTCAATTACATGCTCACAGGGTTTTTTCTTTGGAATCATTTAATCAAACTTTTTGTGCTGAGAGAGATGTTTTTTTCCAAGGTAGAGTTTAGTAAGATCACAACAGACAGCCTTTAAAATAAACAGAAGATATTTGTGACTAGGGCTGAACGATTTATCATTTTCAGATCGAAATCGCAATTTCAGACAAGGCAATTTTGTGATCGCCAAAGCTGCAATTTTTTGCAGCCCTCCTGACTGACCCAGGATCTGTTGTGTCAACTGTTTTACACATACTATTTTACACATTTGCAGGTAATTTGCATTTACTGAAGTGCTGATAAGCAGGTCAACAATACAAAGACTCTGTTTAGGAGTACAAGTAATAGTCATAATAATAATAATAATACATTTTATTTAAGGGCGCCTTTCATGACACTCAATGTCACCTTACAAAAAGTGTAAAAAGTGCATAAAACAGGTATAAAAACAAACAATATAATACAAAGACAGTGCAAAAGATCAGAGGAAGTGGGAGAGTTTGAACAGATGAGTATCTCTTAAATAATGATAACAGATTATTCATCATGAATGTTAGATGATGAATAGTGTGTTGTGTGCTTTTGATCATTGATTTCTTTACTGTTGTCTATACTGTAAACATAGTGAATATTGCACTGAAGCTTGATTTGAAGGAAATCGTGAATCGAATTGAAATTGCAATATCTGCAAGAAAAATCGCAATTAGATCTTTTCCTGAAATCGTTCAGCCCTATTTGTGACATAATGAAAGAATGTAAGAGCTCAAAGGAGAGACCCCTGACTTCACTAGAATCTTTGCAATGGCTTTACCACCTTCAGCTGACCCAGGCTTCGTGCATGCTAGCTTCAGGTAGAGATAATGCCGATGCTATCCATACTCCACTGTCCACTACGTTGACTGATGAGCATCAAGAGCCAGAACATTACTTAGATCATCAGTTGGGGACCTCCCATCTTAAGTATTTTATCCATTTAGCCCCCCCACAACATCTCTAAGGGGCTGGCCAGTGAACTCCGGCATTCCAGAGCCACCCCCCTTTGTAATGACTTTCGCTGTCCACCATGCCAGTACAAATCCCTACTATATCTTGCTTACCCCACCACATCAACGGACCCAGGCTTCATACATGCAAACTCCAGTTAGTGACATGCTGATACTGCCTTTCGTAGTCCCATAATCACCCCAGTGATCAGCAATTATTGACACAACATCACTTATTAAAATGTATGATCATGTAAACATATGTGATCATTAGAAGACACACACAATCAGAGTATATAGAAAGTTACATATAACATAGCTACGTATTGTTTTTCTTTGCTGAAGTTTAAATTTGTACATTCAGAGATGTGGTACAGTTTGCTTGGACATAGAAATAACACAAGAATCTGCATCCATTATAAGGACCTTGTTGTCCAGTAAGGAGGGTAAAACCTGCCTCTCACAGTTTTGGTCCTCTCTCGCTTAAAGCTGACAGTGTGATAAATCCTGACTTAGTTCTGAAGTGTCTGCATATCTAATGACTTTCTTCCACTGAAATTCCCTTTTTTCATATTCAAATGTTTGACCTTGGAGTTAAAATCTAACAGTTATTCAGTGCTGACACTTCTTTTATTGGAGTGTTATGAAAGATACTGAGATTAAAGAGATGAAGCGAGGGAAGAAAAGGAGGAACTGGAGTGAAGATGGCAGAGGGAGTGGATGTCTGATGGAAGAAAAGGGTTTAGGGATTAATTAGAAGTCAAATTGTGGCACAGAGGACAGAGTATGTCCCCATTTGGCTGGACTTTTGAAATAAGCTGCCTGTAATTTCAAACAGATGGGACTACCTCTTGCTTTTTCGTTATTTTATTTAAGTTTTTTCTACACAAATAAAAGATGCTAGATGAGAAGCTTGTGAAAACAGATTAGGAGAGATAAGTGGAGGCATAAAATAAGAGATTATTATTGTTATTTGAGGTTCCCTCCACAGTCTTTAATTTGACTAAGGGCATCACTGATTTTGATTCTGCCATATTAATTTCAAACAGTTTTGTCATAATTGCATGGATCCAGCAGTAAAAATAAATAGAAAAAAAGTGGAATATAAAAAATTGTAATTGTAATTCAAAGATGTCTCCCTGTGACATCCCAGTGAGCTGTTGTAGTAATATCTGGTATTTCTGACCATAGTTCTTTGGAGCTCATTTTCACTTAAATAGACACACCAAAATGGAGCAGTCTGAGAGAAGCTATTTAGAGGCGCTTTATACTAAATCAAAAACTTCCTCTGGTGGTTGATGCATATTACAATTTAACCCAAGCACAGCACATACATTTCACGCAGACTGCAAGGAACTGTGTTAGAAATTAGAAAATGGTTTGATACTACTCCGGGAGAAGTGGGAGAATCAGGCATGGTTTATTTAAGCCAAACTATAAGATGCAACAACAAGTGTAAAAACCGCGGCAACCAGTGAAGACAATAGTCTGAAAGCTAAAGCAGCAGATTTGTCAGAACTGGATCATGTTTGTTTTTTAAAAAAGAGCAAAGGATGACATTGAAAGACTGGTTTGATTAAAAAAAAAATGAATAATCTACTTTTCTTTCTTTTTATGTGGACTCCTCTTGGTGGTCAGCACATGTGTGCACTCTAGACCAGGAACTACTTTTGTTTACTTACAAAACCTTATTTGCCTGTTGCCCCAAAAAGTGAGTTATGGATAGTAAAAACTGGAGTCATCTTCCCTTCTTCAATTAATTTGAATAACCTACATGCTGAGTTGATCTGACTTTTTTCAGCTCGGACCAATTAATGCTATATCTTACTTTTTTAAGGCAACTTGTTCACCAGATTTTTTCAGGTAAACTCTTCTTACGTTGACTCTTATTGTGCTCCAGATCAGAACTGACAAAACCTGGAGGTTAAACACCTTTAAGAATTTAAAGTCAGATTAATTGAAAACCTGCTCATGCGCTGTGCACCTTACTTGTTCACCTTGAATATACACCAATCAGGCACTACTGACAGCTGAAGTGAATATTTTCTCTTCATCATGGCACCTGTTAGAGGGTGGGATATAAAAGACAGCAATGGGCAAGCATAAGGATTTGATTGAGACTGACAACGGCCAAACTGTAATGACTAGATAACTTGGCCAGAGCATCTTCAAAACTACAACTCTTGTGGGGTGTTACTGGTCTGCAATGGTCAGTATCTATCAAAAGAAGTCCAAGGAAGGAAAAGTGGTGAACCTGCGACAGGGTCATAGGTGGCCAAGGCTCATTGCTGCATGTAGGGAATAAAGACTGGCCAGTGGGATCAGATCCAACGGACGAGCCACTGTTGCTCAAATTGCTGGGCCAAGCCAGAACACACTGGATGAGACCATGGCAGCATTGTTTTGTTTGTCAACAAAGCTGTACAGAATTATAGTTCCTTTGCATGTTCTTGTTTTCTTGGAAGAGAAACGTGATTGATGTCACTTTAAGAATTAGGCATTATAGCACATAATAGACAAAAAAAGTGTAATATACCACGCTGGAGTTGATTGTCAGTTGCTGTTGTTTTAAAATGTCTTATTTTGGGTCTTTAAAAGGTCTTCAGAAATATTTTAAAGTAGATTTTTAAGTGTGTGTGAACCCTGCACACTCAAGATGTTTTCAAACTTAATTAAAACATAGGTATAATTGCTTCATCCCAATTCGTCCTGTACCTGTTAAACATAAATATCTACATTCTGAGCTTTGGCCAGGTGTTGTAAACTACATACAGTGTAAGGTGATCATTCCACTAAGAAATGGCTCAATATTTCAGGGTACTCTGGCTAAAGACATACTTTAATCAAAAACATTGTGTCTTTAAAACTCCTTACCTAAAAGGTGCTATAATTTTTTATATCTAGCTATCAATCCTGCTGGAAATGGGCCATTTAAAACAAATAAAATTGACAACTTTGCTTTCAGGTATCTTCTTAATGTTTCTCAAATAAAACTGTCCTTTATATATGATTAAAAGACTGGCCTTTCCCAGATTGAGAGCTTATTATCATAAATAGGAACCTCTCATTGCTGACACTACAGTCTTGTTACTTTCACACTGATCCATCCAAAAAGCCCAAATATGATGTCAAATACAAATATCCACAATTAAATATACAGATGAAAAAGAAAGACAATGGATCATCAAAACATCAGAAGTGTTAGATTGTGAAGCACCAACCCAGATGAGACCAGCTGATGTTAGACTTTTGCTCACACCTCTGTATCAAGCTCTGGCACATAAACGCAGCTGTGGGTTTGATAGATGACCTGAGGGGAGGTGCTGATGAGGACTAGAGTGTGCACAAACACAAGTACATGCATAACCTCACAAGGATAGGAAGGTGACAAAAGGAGTAACGGGGGATATTTATTCGCCACTGCCACTTTAAATGCTTTCTTTCAGGTTGAGGTTAATGCTAGTTAAAGGGCAAATGTAATGATGTTAGGGGGCAGGGAATGGTGTGAATGGAAGCTTGCGTCAACGCGCGCATGTGTGTGTGTGCGTGTATACGCCCCGTGTGGGCTTGATATGACCTGACATTCTCTGTCACCCTCCCGTCACACTACTAAAATGTCAAAGTTGAACAAGGGCACAATTAGCGCTAATGATTTTCTCCTTAAAGTCAAGAATCTGTCAGTTTATGAAACAAATAGAGTTTAAAAATACACCTTAAGTATGTGTGGGTATCTGTGTTGGTGCGTGTGTATGTTTTGGTGTGTGTGTTTTTGGTTGCAGCGATAAAAATAAGTGTGCTTGTCAGAGTTAATTAAGTTTGTGCTCATGTGGCTTGTGCAGCGATCAATGACAATAAGACATAGAATGACTGATAAACAGGGAGCGGGAGACTGATGACAGAGGAGGGAAGCGAAGCACAGGAGGGGACTGATAAGCAGCCGTACATAAACAGAAGCAAGAAAAGCAGGTAAATGGAGAAAAAAACTTGATCAAAAATGATAGGGAAGTACGCTAAGGAAGCTGAGCGAGAGGTGTCTGTCAACAGCAGTGTAATCCCCTTCCTCATTAGTGGGACAATCAGATTATTCACCACGTCTTCTGCTAATTAACTACTGAACATTAATCAGATTGGCTTAACTAGATTGGAGTTATAAACAGATTAGAGATGGATTACAAGGGAGGGCTGCACAATAGTAAGGAAGTGTGATTTTTTTTGTTCTTTCAAACTGTCACTGTAACGGTAAGAAGGCTGATTGTCTTTGGTTAAAACATAGATCAGGATCATATCACCAGTTCAGAGGTCACATTTAGAGCTTAAACTTTCAAATATTAAGCATACAAAACAAGATGGTTATATTTTTGTCAGTGTTTGTTAGTTTCCATGTTGTTTCTTTTTCTGGTGGAGATACGTGTTCAGTCCTCTCTAAAAGTTTTTCTTTTTTATAAACTCCTCATTGATCAAGTGTCAAGCCATGACGCTTCTTGTCAAGGAGAATAAACACTTTTATACTGTATTAAAATGGCTCCGTGCCTGAATATTGTGCCAACAAGTTAACTTCAGGTGTATTTTTGTTGAAAATAAGTGTGTCCCTCAGCTGGAGTGAAGATGCTTCGGCCATGTTAACACGGCAATTAAGTGTACCTCAACCTTTAAAAAAAACAAATAATAACAGGCTGAGGAGCGGTGGCATTTAGTGTGAGCGAAAATCAATGGGCAGCAATTAGATGGTCGATGCTCGACGCTGTTACAGGATTACATAAATGATGTATTTACCTCAAAGTACATCCAACATTTGTTGTTTGGAAAATTTCTAAAGGTTCTAAAACGTTCATGCCTATGTTGTCTTGCAGTTGTCTCCTCTGAGGAATGTTAAGTCAAGTTGTTCACAGTTATTGAGTGTCGTTTTCATGAATACCACTCAGATCACCTTTTCCAAACTCTATATAGTCAGCTGAACAGAAATCATCATAGACTAAACTGTCTTGGGGTTGGCACAAAATGTATTGTATGGTAGCAGAACAGTTTAAACTATATATGGGTATTTCATTGTTGTCAAAAGTGACGAAGCATCAGTCAGAAGTTTTTACTCAGCTGCTTAAGGTAGCTGGGGATGTGTAAGGAATGCAAACAAACTGCACTTAAGACATTGTGTGAGGTTTGATGTAATGCATAGTAGAAGCAGCGTTATGTCTGTAGCTCTTCAGTACAAGTGATGACTTTTTTTTTTAATATTGCAGCACTGAAATTGGAAAAATAAGTCGCATTCTTGTGTATCCATGCACAACTTTGAAGTGTGTTATGCAAACATATTTGACTTATACTTATTACCTCCTCAGTGTGGTAAGAGTGTTACTGCAACTACACCTAGTGATGATTTCATTGCAGAAGACCAAACAGCCTGTTTATCTTTATCAGGGGAAACCTTAGCAGAGGGCAGATGGCCTTGCGGTGATGTCACGCCCCATATACAGAGCCTATAGTCCTCCAAGCAGGAGATCAAGGATCAAGTCAAACTTTTGGCTCCTTTCCCACATCATTCACCATGCTTTCTCCCCATGTTACATTTACTCTGTTCCCTGTCCTATTCAAATAAAAGGAAAAAAAGACCCAAGACACAGTAAATAATTTTTTTTCTTTTTTTTAAGAGCCCTCTTGGCCCTCTGTATGTTTATTGTTGTTGCATTACTATGTAGACCTTAATCATGTGATGTCTAGTCAGACAGTTGTTAGCTCATTACTGTTTGTTAACTCATCAGATTGTCTCCTGATTTCCAGTGTTTCACACACATAGATCATACCAAGGAGGGCCACTCAAGGGTATAAACAGCCACCAGAGTATATTTACAATTTTACGGTTTTAAAATTTCTTATGAAATCACTGTCCATGTGCCTGAGAGAGAACCACTTATCAGTCCCTCCAGTAGATGTACCAACTAACAGCGTTGAGCCAGTTCACTCCTAAAAGTTCACTTCACACATTCCTAAATGAACTAGCTTATGTTCATAACTTTAAAATTTGAACTAAGAACAATGTTGAAAATAAGGAACTTTTTTTTTTCAGTACCAAGCTATTTCTTATCAGGTTTTGCTCAATTTGAGGCCATTAAAAGGTAAACTGAGTTCAAATTTACAAGTTTTATTATTAGTATTTATTAGTTTTAACTCAGTTGTAACTCAGTTATAACTCAACATGTCTATGAAAAATAAATGCTTGTCACTCTTTGATTTGCAGGCAAATATGGTTTAAGCTACTCTTCAGGTTTACAAAGTCCAGCTATTGGAAAATATTCACGTCAGATATGTTTGCTTTCCAAACAAACAGGCCCAAAACAACTGCATTAAGAGAAAAGGCAGTGAGGGAAGCAGAAAATGAGAGGGAGATCGCACATTCATTTTTTCCACAGTAACCTGAAGTTTTACAATAATTTACAGAATCTCCAAACACCTTGTGGGTCTTTTTTTGTGTGTGTAAATTAAAATCTACCTTGGATACCAAGGAAGGAGCAGGAACCAAAACTCACTTTGCAGGACACACTTTCAGAACAGCAGCATTATGTGAAAATATGGATAGTCTAGCTATGAAGAGATAACAACTGAGCTTTTATTTTGAAAACACAGGACGTCCTTCTGTATGCAATCATCTAAACAGATGTAGCAGATCCATACAGCAGCAGATGGAGTTCTGAAGTCCCCCTGCCTCTGGAAATATTAATTGTATGCTGCCTCTAGACTGAACTACATTTACATTTGTTCATAGGTTAAAAAAATGAGTTTCAGTTCATCATTCATCCAAAATGTTAGAACATTCAATAGACACATTTATTTAGCTCAGACAGCACAACGCTGCCTTTTAAAGTATGACAATTCATATTAAAATTGAAGGTTAAGCTGTTACTTCTGCTGTGTCTCGTTTTTAAATTTCATGCTGTACTACTGCACTCTGAGCTGAGGATCTCATCACACTACCTCATCGACTCTAAGCCCACACACATGCAGCTCACCTACTGTGATAATAGAACATTATGTTTTTGGAGATGCATGTAATGTCATTTTTTACACCTAAGAATAGAATGTACTGCTGATAAATACTGTGAAAAAAGAGCAAAAGCACCAATAAATCAACCTGTGAAATGATGTCATGTAGGACAATCACACTTGGACCCTCTAACCCCCTAAAAGTACAGTATCATTGCGTGTGAAACACTTTTGTGTTATGGATCAGACACACAGTGAGGTAAAATATCATTTTTCAAGTATGTAAAAAAAACTCACTCATGAACCTGTAGTGTTGTCCTGTGTTATTTTTTTAAACCGAACATGCTTTTGGCCAAAGTTTGTCATCAAATTCAATTTTTTGCTCATCAATTTGTGGTTTTGGACAAGACAGACAGGTACTGCTATTGTTTCATGAACAAAGTAAAGACTAATGGCACCGAAAACATCAATTTAAAAGGTTTGAAACTTGATGTTAGAAAAATAAGCTACCTTGAAGATTCAACAAAAAGGGGAATCGCTACAGAAAAATACTGTTACTCTTAATTGTTGCTTTATTATGGTAGAAATAATAAATGGCTACCATAATAATGGCTGAATCTATATTTAAAAGGGAGAAGAAGGAGAGGTGGCGGCGTTCTTCCTTTCCTTTGTGATGGAGGGGGTAAAAGTCAAGGCTGAATTTAGCAAAAGAAGTTCTTAGAACCAGATTGTATCTTTAAGGATGATTTTTTGGGAAAGTACACTACACAGACATGCACGTGCTTCTCAGTGTGAAAGCACAGCCGTCCTCTCTGACATTCAAGTGAGGTTTTGTCTTAGAAAGAATTCTATTCTCTTGTCCTTTTTATTTTTCTCAGATCTTTTGTTTTTCCAGCTGCACAGTTAGTGTTTCAGACTTGCAGAGACCGTTACTTAACAAACACTCAGCCAGTGGAATCTCATTTTCAGTTAGTTTTTCTTCCTCGTCCTTTTCCCAGTCATTAATGTCTCCTTTCCTCTTCCTGTGTGTCCGCTTTTCTCTGGGACACGTTCCATTAATGACTCATGTTCACGAACTGTGTCACAGCATGTAAACGTCTGTGTCTCTGTGAGGGCCTGTGTGTGTTGGTGTGTGTGTGTGCGTGTGTGTGTGTGTGTTGTACTGGGCACGCTGTGTGTGTGTGTGTGTGTGTGTGTGTGGCTAGCAGATATATAATGGCTTATATTGGTGTTGACATCATGAGTCTGGCCTCTCCTTTTTACTACAAAGGTCAGACTGCAGATGAGTGATGCTTGTTATGTTAATACACTTTCCTGTTCACACTTATCTTTTCATTTTGTAAGATTAAAAAGTAAGAAAGAACTCATGGATTTCCTTTTCCCTTTAAATGCCTCAGCAACAGACATGGTAACAGCTAGAGGCACTACAGTAGAGGCCCCCAATCTTTATGGAAAGAAAGCCTTTTTTTTTTTTTTTTTTGTCAACATAAGTAATGGACTGGCAAACAAAGACGTGTAAATTACCATAATGCAGGATCAGAGAAAGCCATGGGCTTGTTTCTAAACTCCTAATAAAGGACTTACTCTGTTTTTATCAGCTGCTTTGCAATGGCATTTGGCAATGCAGTTGTCTAAAGATCACCACTTTAACTGATTAATTTGCTACACCTTCTGGGCGCTAAAAAGTAATGTAAAACCAGTCTTGTACACAGTGCTAAAGGTGTGTGTTATGTTTTGGTCATCACTCTGGACTTATGTGATGTTTATTGGTATTTTATCAATTCTGACTTCTAAATTGATTCATTGCACTTCAGGACGATGGGCACACTTGTGTGCCTCGACTGTCCTCCACCTACACACATTGCGCAGTTTCTTATGTATTTAAGCTACGTTCAGAGCACAGGTGGATGTGTACAACATATCACCAGGAATTTATCTCATTTACATTTTGCACAAAATGTGGAGGCATTAAACTGCTGTTTAACAGTTTAAGTTTTAATTGCATTGCCTTTATTCACTTTTTTTCATGTACTTGTTTACTCGTGTCTCCCTCCCATCTCTTTACCTCCTTCCTCCACTCTACCCTGCACTTATCTCCTTTAACTCTTGTCTGGTCCTCCCCCATCTATTTTCTCTCTACACTTATCTCCCCTTACCCTTTTCCTCCTTCACACCCTTGTCCTCATCTCCTCTCTTCATGTCTCTCACGTCGTTTTGTCCATCACAGTCATTCTTTACTATTTTCCTCATCCTTCACTCCTGTAACCTTTACTTTTTTCCCTCTCAGTTTTCATGACCTGTTATCCTCATAGAACTCATCTTTCTGCTATGTTTCCACCGTCACTTCCTCCTCTCTTCCCTCTTTTTCCTCCGTAGCTACTTAGCTCCTATTGGTCCATTAAGTCAGTCGAGACTGCGAGTCCTTTAGCCCTCCTTATAAGCAGCTTTTACAAGTTGGCTGCTTGGCTGTGGACCACTGAAGGATTGAATTGAATGGCACCAAGGCCCGATGGGTTTATCCCTTCCTCTTATTCATAGCCAGGAGATCTTGGCCCGACGCACACACTTTCACACACACTTTCTCACACATGCACACACAACCAGGCTTTTCTTCACAACTCAGTTTTAATTGAAAGAGCTTCTGCTGTTTGTTTATCGCTCTTTTGGCTGCCGTGTGGGGGGCAAGGATCCGCAGGTGATGACTTTGGCTTAGATGTGGCACATTACTGAGACCACCCACCAAAATGAAGAGTCAATTAGAGTGTTTGGTTCAACAGTAGCACATATGGCTATAGGTCAATTAATGAAACAAGGCCAACCTCATTGTCTTTTTCCTCCCTTCCTCTAAATT
This sequence comes from Cetoscarus ocellatus, assembly GCA_037902135.1. Lineage (NCBI taxonomy): Eukaryota > Metazoa > Chordata > Actinopteri > Labriformes > Labridae > Cetoscarus > Cetoscarus ocellatus. Next base: position 776,677 of record JBAMNC010000414.1, read on the forward strand.
TAGTTCTGTTATGGCTTTTTTTGGATTGCAGGAAAACAGAAGCCTTGATTACACAGCTAATCTACACTCAGATTTTTAACATGGCTGAGTAAAAGTCATATTTAGATGTAGGGTTGACAGGAAGCTGAACTCAACACAAGTCCCTGAATAATGGAAAATCCTCTCTGTATAACGTTAGCTGCTCACAGACCTCTGATTGTGACTCAGCAGAGTGGAAACAGTTCTTTAAACGAAAGTGCTTTTTTGATTCACTTGACACATGCTCACAATTCAATCAAAGAACCAACAGTCCACCTTTTGACCCAGCTCTGCAATGTAAAACCAGTAAAGAACATTTAGACCAAAGGTGCTCATAAGGGTGCAATAAAGGGAGGATGCTTCCTTGGGTTGAGATATAGAAGTTAGAAATTACATGGATGATACCAAAGTTCAGGAATGACAACCGCATTTATGTCAGCCCTCGTTTTTTTCCCCAACTTTTACTGATCACGTTTGAATGACACTGGCCAGCACCTATCACTGACACTGATCATGTTTACTGTTTATGCAGTCCCCAGTAGCTACAGAGCTGAATGGGGAAGATAAGTAAGGGCAGTTCTAAGGGCATGACTGACAGGGACCCTATTAAATACCATATTAGCAGTAATATTTCCATGCTGAACATGCTTACAGGGTACACACAGATTTTGCCTGCATAATACCCTGGTCTCTGACTGTTTGCCTTAATTGAGACAGACTTAAACTTACTACTAGTTACAATTAAAGTGGTGGTTCTGGTTTCTCTTGGTCACATGATCAGCACGGCACGTCCTATGAAGTGACTGTTGTGCATGCATGTACGTCACAATGGCAATGAAAAACCCATTGTTCAGCCCTAATGTTCAGTATTGAGCATCTAAAATGTATTCCTCTTTTGAGCACTTCCACTAACTAAAAATTCCACTCACCACAGGGAAATCTGGCAAGAAAAAGATTGGCCTCTATTCTTTCTTTTTTCAGACTTTTGTTTCTTTTTCAGAGGATATGAATCAGGCCTACAGTCATCCTGCTTATGTAGTAGCTGTTTCTGGCTCAAGAAATGCTCCAAATTTCAGCCCTGCAGTAGCTTTCAGTGCTAAGAACAGCATTTTGAATCATGCTTTGTTTGGGCCTAGAATGATATTTGATAATAATATCATTTTTATGGGGAGCAGGATGGTGCATTAGGTAGTCCTGATGCCTCACAAGAGGGTTGCTGGTTGGACTCCCGATAGGGCGGTGCTTCTCTGTGTGGGGTTTACGTGTTCTTTCTGTGCATGCATGGGTTTTCTGCAGGTACTCTGGTTTCCTCCCACAGAACTGTCAGCTGTTATAGTCCAACCCCCTGTGACTCTGACAGGGATGAGGGGTATAGATAATGGATTAATCAGTAATATGTTTTTTCCATGGTAACTATTTTAACTCTGTAAACAGGGGTACTTAATTACCTTTGACATAATAGTATATCTTTTTATCTTCATGGTGCATTATGTAAATAATGACTTAGAAACAATTTCTTTCTCTATACACTATATACATTATTTTAAGGCTTGGTTTAAGTCCAGCCTTGAATCCATGCTTGTGTAAGTTTGTGTGTGGATCTGTTTTTGTGAGTGTGAGCTCTACAATTCTTGTGCACTGTGCCTCCATATCTGTCCGCGCTGCTCCACTTCCTCTCTGAGCAATCTTTCTTTCCTTTCCCTCCTTCTCCGTCTCTCTCTGTGGAAAAGTGGCTTTTTGAAATTGCTCTTCACACTTCCTTGCATCTTCTGCCACAAAAACACATTCACAATCTAAGAGACAGAGTGCATGACCCTCACACACACATGCAGGCGCAGTCTAAAATTCGCTTCCTCAACTTTTACACAAAGTCCCCCAAGCAACTATTGTGGTCCTCTTTAATTTTGACCCACCTTCTTTTGTCTTTGACTTGTAGAGAAATTTTCCCTTCCTTTGCTAGTCTCTCCATTGGTATGTGCATTCAATTGAAAAAATGACTGTCTCTCATATAACAGTAAATCAGCCTGGTTAAAACATGTAACAGAGACAATCAGCTTCTTCATTGTGTAAAGCAGAGGAAATCATGTTGAACAGAGGAGTGATCCATTAGTGTGTAACGTCACATTAAGGCTAAAAACGTAAAGACTTAATGAGGGATTCACCATTGTTAAAAGTTAAAAAAAATATGACTTTGCATCCAGTGACGGTGTTTAAAATTTTTGACCATTGAAATTAGGGTGAGGTTATCACCGTTAGCATTTGAAGCAAAAATAAATACATAATTCAAATTACAGCAAAAAATAGAAACAGATGGAAAAAAAAACTAACCAAAAAATGGAATTACTTTTACTGAAAATAATAGATTTAAGGTCCTTAGGTTTTGTTTTTGACTATGTCATACTGAATGACACTGCCACTCCTTACAACCTAGTTTGAGCTCAAATCTTTCAATGATTGAGGTTCTTGCTGAATGGAGAAGTCAAAGTTTGTACATTTTTTTATTTAAAAAAAAAAACAATGTAAACAGGATTTTTCCTTGAGCCAATCCTGATTATGAGACACAGTCGTATCTAAACTACAACACCAAAACTAATGAAAACTTAAGCCAAGTGATTTCACCCCCCCCCCCCCCCCCCCCCCCCCCCCCCAAAAAAAAGGAAAAAAAAAAAAAAAAGCTATGATAAACTTGAAATGAGATTTGCTCTTTTTTTTTTTCTCTGTGATATTCATGAAGCAGCAGACTTCTGCCTTTCTCACAATGTGTAGCACGTTTGGGCTTGGAAAGAGGTGGAAAAATTTCTGGTAAATTTACAGAAACTTTCCATGAGTTAAGCTCAGGAATTTTGGAAGTTTTCCAATTTGGAAACTTCACATGGGAATTAAAGGGAATTGACTGGAAATTTGAGATAATTTAAACGAATTGTATAACATCCCCACATGAATATAAACCATTTGTTTTGTCTGAGGCAGACAACCATGCAAGATAACACAATTAAAAACATTATATTTCAACAGATATATTTGTTAGGAAAACTTTATCTAATTTTTATTATTTTATTAAACAGCCAGTTTCAGCTTCACTTTATGTAGTCCTCTGGCTCATGTATTCTTGTGCTCTGGGCTTAAAAATGTGACCTCAAATAGTCCAGAGTTCTAGAATTATCCCTGCATGTAATGGAGGAATGAACAGCGCATGCAGGGGCCATGGCCTTTATACCCCTGCAGTAAGCAGTGTGCTATGTGCATGTGATTGAGGAATAACATAGATATTCTCAAGTATACATTTGAAATCTGGCCTTTTTAGTCAAGATTATTCCAAAATATATTTTCCCAACTCTTTTTCAAATTCCTGTTAAGGGCCAACCTTCAAATTAGTAAATTTCAGGTTTATTCTTGTTTCTTAGGGTCCACCAAAAGCAAGGTCTCCTCCAGTTGCCGTTTATTTCTATAAATTCCCATGGAAAGTTTCCAACTTTTAAATTTACTAGAATATTACAGCTCTACGTTTGACAGCATCATAGGGCTCGACCAGATGAAGCAATGATTTATTTAAGATTATCCACAATGTCATGTCTCCCTAACCTCCCATTAACTGACACCTGTAAGATGACAAAGTCAGATGAAACCAGAACAGAAGGCTGCAGACACAGAGGAGAAAAGCTAATATAAAAAGGTATAGAGGAATAAATTGTGAAAAAGGAGCAGACAGATGGAAAGAGAAGGGCAGATATTGGGCCCCAGCCATTTGATGGGGGTGTAGTGGTAGTCAGACCACATCTGGGGAAATGTGACTCCATTGACCCCTTGACAGGGGCATCAATCAACAGGTAGCGCATGTGTGTGTGGGAGTATTGGGATATCGCTCAACCAGGCAGGGAGAAAATCCTCTCACCATCTCATGGACAAGGACAAACTCAGAGGAAACTTCAGTACAAGTCCAAAAACTGTGACAAAGGTTTGTTGTGTTCGGATGAATATCCAATTAGCAGCATTAGTCAGCAGTTAAAAAGGTCTGGCAGGTGGCACTTTGATATTAGGGCTTTTAAAGCAACATGAAACACTGGAGACAGCTTGAAAGGGGGATAAATCTTTTGTTCCTAAAGTTGTTGGGGAATAGGCCCAGGAAAAAAAAAAAAACAACTCAATTTTATTTTTAATATGTCAGCAGGGACAGTCTTTAAAGCGTGAAAACATTCCCAAACATAGACAAACTGCATAAGCAAGAAAAGACAGAGGCCGTAAAATTAAGCATGCAGACTTCTAGGTGGAAAAAAAAATGCAAGTTAGATCTTATATTTAAGTGTGAATGATGAGTATCATATTCAGAAAATTAGGCTTCTCCCTCTCAACTATCATATCCATTACAGTGAAGTTTGCTTGTAAAAGTTTCTTGCAGGGCTGTTGCAGTGGGTTTCATAATCCTGCAAGGTGAAAGAAATGCTTACTTTCTCAAGCCCCCGCACCACTAATTGGCATCCATCTAGCTATCTGGGAATTGTGTTGCAGCAAGGATGCAGTAAGCTGTTAGGTGGCCATTTTTGAAACACGCATTATAGTGTGTGGGCACATTTTGAGCCATCCATTCATTACTGTTCCACTTACTCTCCTCAAAAGAGCGCAGGTGGCTGCAGCTGATCCCAGGCGAGAGGCGGGGTTCAACACGGACAGGTCACCACTTAATCACAGGTGTGATTCGTAGAGATGGAGATGCTCATTGTTATATGTGTGGGTGATGTATGGATGGCAATTAAGCAGCTTTTTTGGACTGCAACTGGAAGCAAGTCAAAAATACCATAGAAAGAGTCCAAGGTGAGTGTTAATCTGTAACCTCTGTGCTGCTAAAAGTGGCACATATCACTGTTGCCCTGTCAGCTCCTCAGAGTTTAAACCTTCATGACACACTGCGACTGACAAAGAGGTGTTCAGAATTTGGGAAGCTCCTTGGTGGATAATTTACAACCCAGCTAAACATGAAATAAAATTGTGCTTAGTCTCAAATTTAGCATCCAACTAATGGTGACAAGTGAGCACTCTATTCAGCACTGAGTTGCTCAATATGTATTGGCAATATGTCCGTTTTTGTGGCTGTTTATGCATTGATTGTTTTTCTTTGTTAGGGACAGATAGAGCATAGACAAACTGAAAACAGTCTTCTAATGCATGTATCGTAGTGTTTGTAGCAACGGCTAATTTGCAACACCCGTCCCTAGTTAGGCTTTTGTGAGAAGAAAACAATAAAAACAGTCCAAAAGAATAAAATAAGAGTGAAATCATACACAACATGAAATAATAAAAGGGAATTTCTTAGAGACAAAACAACATAAAATCCGACATGAGCGCAGATTTGCTCCTGAATCAACCAGGATTTAGTTGCTCTCTTGAAAGTGGTGAAGTTTGTTATGAAAGCTGATCAGGTTGTGAGTTCCAAGATTCTGCTCCTCTCACAGAGAGAGCTGCCTGAGAAAAAATATGTTTTGCAGAAAGAGACACTACAAATACCACTTAAAGCTGCACTGGAGCATTTGTTGCAACTCTAAAGTGTCTTTATGGATTTGCTGAGAGTTTAGGGCAAGTCTATTCAAACATTTGATCAGAGGTTTTACATAATTTAAATTAAAGCTTAAAACCTTATATTTACATAATGCTTTGGTTACCAGTGCTAGCAGAGCTGGACTTAGCTTGTCCTTTAACTTCAACATTCATATATCTGTAATGAATGTGGTGACTCTCTCTCTCTGCTACAGTCAAGTGTTTCATGTGTACATAGCATACAAACAAATCCATCTCCATTTTTCTCTATGAAATACTGCCAAACGGTTGTTTCCTATGACATGCCACCATTACTATTCATTTGCTTCATATTGTCTAACTTCACTCCATTTAGCAGAGTTTCAGTGATTACTCAAGATGTCCTGTTTGTTTAGACAGAGCATTTGACTGGGATTGAGGGCCCGTATTATTGGAAATATAAAGAATTAATGTACCCGACGTGTGAATAGTTTAATGTAGGAAAACCTTCTCACTAAAAGTAAGGATGAAAATGGATTCAGTTGTTGATAAAAATTTTGTCAAGTAAAACTAAACAAAACTTTAGAGGGAAAATATGTGCAATACACATTTTAGTCAAAAGAGTTAGACTGAATTCAGAATATACGCCAAAGTTTCAAAACACTGGATTCTTCATTGTCCACGTTTGATTTAATCCTGTGACCTCAGATGGTGTGTGTGCCTCAACCCCCGACCAAGATGACATTTATTTTATAAAGTGAAAGCTAATGAAAAGCTTCCAGAAATAACCCAACACTTTCTATAACTTTTTGATTACAGACACCCTGAAGGTCATTATTCTGCCTTTACCACGGTCACTCGCTGAAGAGAATAATGCATTCTGCTATCAAATTAACCTGACTCATGTTCCTGTGTAACCCCATAGGGTTTGATTAACCTGGACAATAATTACTACCCCTTAAGGTCTCTGTGCAATGAAAGTGTGTTTTCTACTCTAGTAGATTAAGCAGATCTCTGATATGGCTCTGAAGGTAATTACAAACCACTTAGTTTAGGAACATTTTTTTCTTTAGCAACAAGCTGGATAAACTAGCATCATGCTTGTTAGCTTCAGAGTTAATAATACCAAATGTGGTTGGTGTAGGGTCATTAAAAATATACTTTCTTGCTCTATAATGGCACAGCAAGACGGTTGCTGGTTTGACTCCATTAAAAGTGCTGTTAGGTTAATGGCTGATTCTAAAATGCCCTTAAGAGGGAATTTGTGTCAGCGTCTTTCTGTCTCTACATGTTGATTCTGGGATTGTCAGTGAATAAGTCCAGGGTGTACCCCACCTCTCTCCCACTGTCATCTGGTTTGGCTCCTGTTCCCAGCACAAGGGACAAGTGCTATAGATGACAGAATAATAGATGCACAGTGATGCATGAAGCTAACAGAGACCTTATCCACTACTTTGGATCTTCATTTATATTTGGGAACAGGAAAAATGACTGGTCTGCTCAGGACATTATACATTTTGGCACATCTGATAGCCAGCAGGTGACGAAAAACAAGACAAGCTCACAAAGTAGGATTGATTTAGTCACCAAAAGAAACACTTAGATTTGCACATCACGGTCCTTCCACAGCTTAACACCTTATGAGGGATGACTCTTAGTGGGATCCCCAGCATCACCTAACTAACGGGGGATGTGTTCCCTTTGCAGTTGTGTATCACAGGTGCTTTAGAGCGAGGACGTGGGCGGCACTGATGGCAGCAGCTTGTGCCATGATTTGCAGGCTGCATGTTGGCTGAATGTTGGCTTTAGCAAGTTCCTTCTGTCTGCTCTTAGATAATTTAATGCATGCCCTTTAAACATGATTGTCTGATGGAACTAGTACATTCAAGCTCTTTAAGTTTAATTTCGTTTTTTATTTTTATATTTTCACCAAGAACTTCATGGTTCTCTGTAGACAGAAGCTAAGCCTGTGTTCTCTCTATATAATTTTTTTTTTAAGAGAAGGTCATCCAGTGCTGCTCATTGCCCATGTCAAACAGCTTTACTGGTGCTCTAAAGTCTAGACCCTTCTCATGTTTGATTCAGTCTGATATTTTTCTAGTGGGTGGGTCATTCCTGTAGGTTAAACAATTCTGTGATGCTGGGTATATTGCATACTGTTTTTGGCTTCCTCGTGTCAGTTGTGTATGTACTCCCAGGGACTGAATTTCTGCTTGAAAAAGGTAACTCTGACAAATGTGGAGTAGAATATCCAGTTCAACCTCGGCAGTGACTGTGTAGTACAGGGGGTCAACGACATGGCGCCGGAGCTGCATGCTGCTCTTTTGCCTCTCACCAGTGGCTCTCTGGACTTGGAGAAAAGAAAAGTGAAACACTCTTTTTTTCCATGTATTTAAGCTCTAATTTATTGATGTTATTTTGCATGTTTTAGCACTAGCTGCAGAAATGTGCTTTTTTCATTAAATGATTATATTCTTTATTTTTTATATCTTGTTAACTTTAATGTGCGTCATATGTGCACCTGGCGTAGCCTCTATGAGACATGCTGCTTGGAAGGAGAGTGTCCTGCTCTGCAGCCGCTGCATCTTTAGCTGTGTGGCCTTCAATTCATCGGGCTAGGTACATTAAAAATTACACAAACACATTTCCACTTGCGCCCTCTTCAGGGTGTAGTGACACACTCACACACTTTCGAGTGTAGTTACACAATGACAAACATACTGTGCCACTCAGTCCATAAGAAGGCACAAGCTAATATGCGTAGGTGTAATTCTTGTAATATGTCTACTCTTATGAATTGAAGGCTTTATATATTTTTTAAACCATCCTGAGCGCTTGTTCCTGGATTATTTATGCCCTCTTTTGGGGTTTTAAGTTTTCCTCACCCTCCCTGAAGTTTTTCCCTTTCATGAGCAGCATTATTGATATAAAAAAAGACAAATAAATCTGAATGACAAGAGCCGTGACACTCTGCGTTTTATTTAGGTGTCACTAGAAGTGCTTCCGCTCTTTCCTCCTTGTAGTTAGATGATGGTTGATTCCGAGCTGATCTGCACGTGTCTGCCAAATTTTAACATGACTTCCAAAAATTTTACTTCATGAAATGATAATCACTGCATCACACCCTTGCAGAAATAGATTAGGCTCCTCTCTTCCCTCCAACTAACATGTGATTGACCAACATAACTTAGATTTTGGTTGAACAAGAGCTCATCCACCTCTCATTGACCAGCTGACTGAATCACTCTCTTTAAGTCAGATAAATTGAAGACAGAAGCTTTACTTGTGTCCTTTTCTGCTGATATTAAGATTAAAAAAAAAAAAAAAAAACGGACTAATGTGTGCACGGCTTTCCACTGGTAGAGGAACATCTCTCTCATGCAGCCAATCAGAGGTGAGTTTTTAACCAGTTCATTGTTTAGCTAAGATTGTTAGACCTCAAAGAAGCCACAGGGGACACTTTTACTGCTGTTTTCATTAGATGCATAGCTTTCCACATATCTTGTAAGGTTGTAAAAAAAAATCATAATTATATTTTCACTTATTACAGTTTAGATATTAATACCAGATGGTGAGAACGAGAGAGGGACCACCAAAATAAACTTCATGCTTGTGATGAATGCTCAGCTCAGAAATAGAAACCTCATCCCTCTCACATCCCCCTCATCCTCTTTCACTCCATTATTTCTCTTCCTCACCGCTCAGTCCTTCCTTTTCTTCCACATCTCACACATCTCTGTCCATATATCGCCCTGTACCCGTCTGTATCTCTCTCTCTCTTACCCTATCTCTTTCCTTCTCTCTTAGATAGCATGCCATCTGTGTGATCAATGGAGTTCATTCTTTTCAGGAAATTCTCCCGTGATGGATTTTTTTTTCCTCTGCTCTGCTGTGCCTGTACTGTATCTTTTTTTTTTTTTATATATATATTTTTGTTGTTTCAGGGCTGTAATTTGCCTCTGTGAGTGAAAGCTATGGATGAAGGGAAAGCAAACTGACGTTTTGACGCTTTTCATCAAAGACTTGACAATATGAGACATCGCTGTTGAACTTTCACAGCACATAAAAGGGAGCTGTTGAAATTTTTTTTACCTGATACATCTTGTTTGGAATAGTTTTGCTTTGAATTCAATCTGAAGAATTTTAGAGTAAATAGTTGTTTTTCTCAAGCAAAGAGAGTAAAATATCTATGCAGGGGAAACATGGGTGGGTGGTGGGGTGTTGGGCTGGCAAGCATGGAGGTCCAAACAGATGGAGGGGAGCGAGTAAAGTAGTTTGTTACAGTTTTCATACATTAAGGGAAATTGTGAGTAACAGCATCAAGAAAACAATCTGTACCTTTTTGGCACCTCCTGCTTTGGCAATGTATAAAAGCCCTGGGCCCTGCCAAGGTGGTACCCACTGAAAATAAAGCAGAGGGTTTAAAGAAGCTATAGATAGTGAGTGTAAATATGTTTTCAAGTACATGTTCCTACATGGATTTCTGTCTGTGCCTTTGTTGTCAGTGACTTAGAACCAAAAAACAGGGATGTAAATTTCAAGGGGAATGACTCCTCAACAGTCACTGGCAAGGAGTCAAGAAAACTAGAAGACTCTCTACAATGGACTTGGATGTACATCTTAGTTTGTTAGTGTGATACTAAGCCATCATAGTAACCGCCATGTACAGGCTAGCTAGGGATGTGTGTTGTTGGCTGGTTAAATGCTTTGAAGACTAGTAACTGATTACCCAGCACCTACTGTACAAGCCCGTAAAACAAAGTCTTTATGTCTGTATTGATGCCGGCCTGATATCCTTCGTCTAAATTAGAACAACCCCCAATCAGGCTAGGCCACACACATCTTTGAATGGATACATTCAATGTCCATCCATTCAAAGGACATTGAATGGATGCTATGAACTGAATGGACAGTAATGGTAATCTTAAAGGAGCAGCATAATCTGGCAACGGTTTGTTCTGAAATATTAAATTGTGATGTAGGTTGTAGTCAGATTATACTTGAAGTAATGAATGTACAGAACCAAAGGTAGCCAAATTTTTATTGAATGGAGAATCAAAGGCTTGCAGGCACTGCTAACATGCTCCATGAACTTTCGACTGGTTGATTAATTGCAGTTTTATTTTTTGCCAGGAATTGAAAGTGTCTGCCTAAAACCATCCCTAAGACTAACAGCATATCTGCATGCTAAGTCCACTCTAAAAGCTGTCTACGTCCTGGGACATTACAAAGTTAAATAGACTGTTATGGACCAGTCAAACGAAAATGTTCAGCTTTGTATACACTCCTGATCAAAATCTTAAGATCAGTTAAAAAATGGCAAGAATTTCCATTTTGCACTGTTGGATCTTAAGAAAGGTTCTAAGTAGAGCTTCAAAATGCCAAAAGAAGAAATAGGAATGAGAGAATTTTTTTTTTAGCATTTTGAATTTCTTAAAAGATCCTGAGGGTTATGGAACAAAAAAGTCAAGTGGTAGACCCAAAAATCTATTACCAGCTCTGAACCGGAGGACACAGTTGGCTGTCTGTCAATACACGGGACGATGCTTGACCCAAATTAGGGCTGTTACTGGCGCTGACTGCAGCCCAATAACCATCGGATGGCATTTATGAGAGAAGGGCTTAAAAAACAAAAAAGGTCTTCAAAGTCACAAAATCATCCATCTGGACTTTGCAAGGGAGCACCAACCATGGGACAGTGAAAGGTGGAAGAAAGTTTTATTCTCTGATGAGAAAAAATTAAACCTTGACGGTCCTCATGATCTTGAGAAGTCATCATGATCTGGGGTGCTTTTTTCCTTCAGTGGAACAATGGAGCTTCAGGTTGTGCAGGGGTGTCAAACTGCTGTTGGCTTTGTAGAGATGTTGCAGGGGGCATCCCTCATGACTGAAGGCCCTCGTCTGTGTGGTGATGACTGGGTTTTTCAACAGGACAACGCTGTAGTTCGCAACGCCAGCTTGACAAAGGACTTCTCCCAGGAGAATAACGTCACTCTTTTGGACCATCCTGCGTGTTCCCCTGATCTAAATCCAGTTGAAAACATTTGGGGATGGGTGGCAAGGGAAGTTTACAAAAATGGACATCAGTTCCAGACAGTGGATGCCCTTTGTGAAGCCATCATTACCATTTGGAGCAACATTTCCACTAGCCTCCTGGAAACACTGGCATCGAGCCTAAACAATTTTTTTAAGTGATCAAGTAGAGCTGCTCATTACTGAGTCCTTTTTGACACTTTTATTTCTGTTTTGTGTGAGTATTTGGGTTTTTTTGAGCTGTGGTCTTAAACTTTTGATCTGCTGATGTTTAGCCTATTTCAGTTTAATTGTTTTCAATAAATTGCTTACTCTTTTTTTTTCTCTCTCACTCCCAATTATTATTATTTTTTGCATTTTGAAGCTCTACTTAGAACCTTCTTAGGATCAAATAGAGCAAATTGCAGTTTCTTGAAATTTTTTGACTGGTCTTAAGATTTTGATTGGGAGTGTAGTGCTTCTTAAGCCAACAGAAACAGGGTTTGGTCCTTTGTACCTCCTCTTACCTTTTTTTTTTCTTCTCTGGTCATTCAGTGCCTGTTAACAACAAGCTTTTTGGATCTCCTAATAGTGCCCCAGTTTGACTGCGAGAAATACAACGTAAATATACATAATTTTAACTGAGTACATGAGTAAATTTAAAACATTGTTCACTGTAAATGAATATAACAGTGATATAAGTCAAATAACTATGTAGTCTGGCAAACATGCAATTTTCTTAGAGCCACAATCCCACTTTTTTCCAAGTCTGTCATTGTGCTTTGTCAATGTATGGGACAAAAAAGTGAGTCGGAAATATAAATCCTAAATATGATTGTTTAACCCAATGCCATGGGATTGCTGGGCCCCAAAGCAACAACACTTAAATTAATAATAACAGTAGTATTACATTTTATATATAAAGCACTTTTCAAAAACTCAAAGACACTATATACCTGGAAAAGGTGAATAACTGCAATAAAGGACACAGAATCATAAAACACTGATATATCATTGATATTCTTTACTCAGATCTCTGGAACCACACAATGGGTTATTCGGGCAATTGTGTTTTGAATTTATTTCTTTTGTACGTTTTTGGGGGGCTTTACATCAGATGTATCCCTTTCAAAAAGGTTTTTTTTTGTTTGGCTATGAATTGCAGTCTCCTTTTTCAAAAATGATCTTCTTGATGGTGGCAAAAAAATGTTTTAATAGTAACGTTCAATCAGGAGCAGGCAAAGGTCAGCAAGAAAAAAGATAGTTATCTGTCAGTTCGCAAAGAAAAAAATATAAAGATAATGTGAGCAATCTGAAGTGGCCTTTTGAAACACTGAGACAGAAATTTCATCCAGGAGTGGCACAAACAACTTTATGGAACACAAAAATTGTGCCGTATGTGATTTGTACAAAGTTCTATGAGACTGAAATTCTGTTTTATTTGTTGTTTTACCCCTAAGGTCATGGAAGTTTTAGTATGCTAATCTGACATCATTACAGCATAAAAATTCTGATATCCCAGGTTGAGTTGAAAAAAAGTCCTTATTTTGATTGTGCTTGGAAGGGTTGAGGTTTCACATACATCATTACAAGACTATTAATTGCAGAAAATGGCTTGGAGTGGCGAGGGCTAAAACAGTCTTTGCCATTTACATAACCCGCACACAGAAATAAAAATATGCCTACCATAAAAGATGAGCAAACATGGTTGTATTTGTTGGTGTGCCTATCTTTAATTAGATTTTAAAGAACCTTTCTTTAATTAGATAACACATATGAGACTAGGTTTAATCAATACAATATCAATACCCCATCTTCTGTCCTTCCAGCTCAAAACCCATCTTTTTGGCTTCTTTATCTCAGTCTTTCCTCCTCTGTTTCTTGCCTACACGCTCCACTGTGTTTTGATTATTGGCTGTGTGTGTATGTGTGGGTGTGTGTGTTTGTGTGTTTGAAATAGAGCAGAATGGGCACTTTTGGGGGGAAGAGAGATCACAGATGGGCCTGTCAAATCTCTGTACATCTGGCTGTGTTCCTGTCCAATTTTCCACACATTAAAACACGCACACATGCACACTTGTGGACATACACTGTACACTTTCCTTCATTCATGTACAAAAGTGAGAACAAATATGCCTCCTTTGCATACCATTGATGAACACATGAACTCATGTAATCATGCGTGCAAATACAGGAAACAACTCATACACACAGTTTACACACACATGCACACACACTCTGTGCAGCAGGACACAGCAGGTATGGACTCCTGTTGAGGCTGTGGTTGCCAAAAGGATGATGCCAGAGACTCCAGACCATGCCAGCTTCAGTGGTAGCCAATGGCATATCAGCGTTTGAATGCCAGATTCCAAAGGACCAGACCTTGTTGTTGTGTAACATCACTTACTAAGATGATACTCTTATTTCCTTTAAAGCTTACAGAAGATAAGACTTCTTTAAATGTGTGGCTCTTTCATTGCCTTGTTAAGTAATAGAAACATGGCAAGAGTGATACCTTACATTTTAGAATACTTGCAAAAGAAGATTCAGAGGGTCAACAGCAGTTTTATAGGGGACAAAAACCAAGTCTTCATGATGGGTAAACAAAAGTACGTCTTATATGAAGTCAGTATAGTGTTACATGCTGTGTTAATGATCTCATCCAAGGGTCAACCTCCGCCTGCTTGAGAGAGTCCGGCATGTGTGTGTGTTTTTCGTATGTGTGTGTGTGTGCGTGTCATCTGCTCGAGGTCTCCGTATGGGATGGGGGACATATGCTCCATAAGACCCCTGTGGACGCAAAACACACTGACACTCATGTAAGCCTTTACACCTCAAGGACACCCATTATAATGAAAGAAGAGCAACCAAGGATCTTACTGAGGTATAATTTGGCATCTTAAATACTGAAGATTTACAAGTCAACAGTGTGGTTCTGCCTTTTTATGCCCTTTAGGGTGTTTCACTTCTCCTCCACATTATAGAGCACTGCTATAAACAAGATAAAAAGATCTCAGCATAAGGACTTCTCCCTCTCCTCTTCTTTATGGCATAGGTAGCTGCTAAAGGCTTGTTCCCCCAGGACCCCCAAATAGACCTACCAGTGTGATGTCATATGATTGTTTTGTTATCAGGTTTAGCCTATTGGCTTGGGGTGGCAAGCCTAGTGCAGAACTGAGAGGTTAGAATCAATGCAGAGGTGCTGACCACATGGTGCAGAACAGCACAGAACTGACCAGCTACCAAAGAGTAGGCCAGCCAACCAATGAGGCAGGACTGGGCCTACGTGGGGATGTCAGACTCAAAAGGGCAGGATTTCCAACAGAGCACCACAGACTGAGAGAGAATACATCCAGATCAGGGTTACCCGGTATGTAAAAACTAGAACGTTTATTTGATTAATATATCTCATCACTCATATTCTGCATATGAGCATATGAGGTCTGAGTCTGGCCCAACCTCTAGATCCTCTAGTTCTGCTGAAATAAATGTTCCAGACAAATACATATGTGAGCTATCTGACCCATTTTCTTTTGTTCATACTATACATACAACCACACATTTTCAGTGAATATATTTACTTTAGACTGATCACATAATCTTTTTTTAAAATCCGTAATGTCACTTGTCTGCCATGTTCTGTCTCATGAACACTCCTTGGCGAAGCAGGGACTGTGTGGAGGCTGTAGGGTTGGTAGTAATGCCAGAAGGATGGAAGTGTCTCCAAAAATAGTTATTGTTTTTGTTCAAAAATCAGCTTTGAAAATTAAATGACCAGCCTTACAGCCTTTTTGGCCTTTTGATATCATCTTTTCATGACTTTTTTTTATTTTGAGAATGCATGAACTAAAACAAATTAAGCATTTTAACTATAAAAAAAATGCAGTCCGTTTTTTTTTTACTTGTAACCAAACATGTAATAAGCTTAATAGAAACCACACATATTGTAAATTCAAGATCATTATATATATATGTATACAAAAAATGCTTTTTCAGCTTCAGATTTAGGCTTTAAATTTGTGCCCTTATGGATTATTTAGCTTTCATGAAAAGGATAATAGATAAGGTTAAACACTATGAGACAGAGATGTTAATGATCCAAGGATCTTAACCCAGGACGCAGCTTCATTGAAAAAGAATGCATATGGGCCTTGCAGACATAACCACGAGGCTAGCAGTGCCCTGAAAGTTTACTTGGCTATTTGAAAACAAAACTGCAGAAATGTTTTCCTGAAAAATAGAATAAAAACAAAGAGTCCGTGTAATGTGGTCACAAATGGTTTTGTAATTCTCCCCTTTTTCCCCTTTTCCCTTACCTTCATGTAAATTCTCTTCCTACTCCACCCAGCTTTTCTTTCCTTTATCGTCTCTTTCTTTCCCCACACTCATCCTCCTTTTCCCTGTGCCCCCCCTCTAAGCGTCTCCTAACGTGTCCACGAGCCATAACCAAACAGGCCCGCTTATTTGTGTTGCACTGAGGTATCACTATATTTCTCTGCTATTTTTTTTCTGAAGTTGCCTTGGTATGACTTGCCCCAGACAGCGCTACACTGTCCCACCCTCATTATATTTTCACACTCTGCTACCCTTGGACACATGCATACACACACATACACACACACACACATACACTCACTCACACATTTATACCAACAAGCTTCTGTATGTGTGTACTTTGTTTGTGTCAGCACTAGTTTTTCATCGGGTTGAAATGGAAATAGTCTGTTTCTGTATTTTATATTTTACTCTGACAGGTTTTGCAGCAGCCATTTAATGCATTTTTTTCTGTTTTTCCACAGTGTGCTTATATCGCTTATAGCTGGCCACTTTCTTCATCTTTAGCTCTGCACTGAAAATTTGAATCTGAAAAGCTTTAATTTGTGCCATTATCATTCCTTTGCTGATATGCTCAACACTTTGAAAGAGTAAAACCTGGTTTCGGAAAAGATGTTAAACCATTTTATATAGGTTTTATATATGTGTGTTTTGTGTGTAATGTTCATACACCAGTATGTAGAAGCTCTTTTACTAAAATGATATTCCTAACGCTGTAATATAGTCGTTATTGTTATCCATGAATTTTCTTCAACAATATAGAACAAATAGCACTTTATTATTTCTTGATTAAGATGTCAGATTGTGCTTCTGAGCAGAAAAATAGTTCTACTGGTTAAATGTTACACTTGATTCATTTCTGACTTCTCAGAGAAGCCCAGTGAGCGGCTCAAATTAGGGTATGAAAAGGTGAATTCACCTTGAAGTTACTCAGTCCTGTTTATTAGTCAAAGTAAGTTATTTCGGTCGATTATTTCTCCCCATTAATAATACCTGTTTGTGTTGTTTTTTTATATAGCTGGAAAGCCTGATTATTCACTTTTACAACTTTGTAAGGATTGTGCATTAGAACACAGCTAAATGGGTGGGTGGTGCCCAAAAAATGTGGTTTTGAAATACTCTGTAATTTACATCACAGATTTCAAAGATACTACTTCTCCCCCATGTATATGATGGGAAATCCATTGTGTATAGCAGTTTTCTTTTTTCTGCAAGTGGACTCACAGGAAAGTGAGTCATCAAAGTCTTCAATAGAATTGATTCCATTAATTTTGTAGGTTTTTATCTAGTAAATTTATCTAAGATTCCTTGACGTGAAACAAACTGATCATAAAAGTTTTTCTGGCACTTACATTATCCATTCTTGCCCATGTCCTCATTTAACTTACTCACAATAAGGATCTTTAGAACAGGAAATCTATTGGGAGATTTAGCGCCTCGCACAACATAATGCTGATCAAGCCAAACAAAGAATAGTGTATATACTGAGTGATTGAGGATAAGGGTTAGGGATCAAATCCACATCCTTACACAGCACAGCCATTGTAACCCTTTGCTCCCTTTGGAAATAAAATACTGCACCAATATCCACATAATCCCAGACTCCAAAGTCCCCACATGTGCGCAGTGTGATAAATGCATTGAAAAAGGATAACAAACTGAATGTAAATATATGGAAATACACTGCCAAAGAGCAATATGTCATGTTTGATATATGCTGCTGTAATGCTTTTGGAATGGGGGATAAAAAGTGATGCATTAATGTAGAGCCCAGTGTGATGCAGAGTCTATCAGTCTTGTATACACAGCTTAGAGCTAATGTATTAATGCTTATTTTTCTTGTCGAGAAACTGTAAAGAAACACCACATACTGTAGCCTATGTTGCATCAGTGGCATTGTGTTTGTTGGTGAATTTATTTACAAAGCTGATAGACATCTCACTTAGTTTTTATCAACGTGTATGCAATGAAAATGCATTTCATAGGTCAGTGAGTGTGAGATTTACAAGCTGATTTTAGTAATGTCAGGAAGTATAAATACATGAAACTTAACCATCCTTTTTATTTTCCTCTGTATTTACCCTCCTCTCTTTTATCTTCTCCTTTTTCTCTCCCTTTCCTTATCTCCTTTCAGTGTCGGAGAGCCAAGCAGGAGCAGCAGGAGCAGGCCAAGGTGGAGGACAGGACTCCCCCCAGCCTCGTTTTTCCTCCTCCCTCCCCACCTACCTCCCCGTCCAGTGCCAGCTGAGTGGTGCCGACTCTGCATTCTTCCTTCGGGAGGCCAATCAGGAGGTGATGAGAAACGGCAGCCTGTCCCAGCGCACAGAGCCCTTCTTCCTCCACCAGCTGGAGCCGGGTGCTGATGCCCCACAGTCCCTGCCCAGCGTCAACTGCAGCTACGGAAACATGAGCATCGAACAGCCAATCCCCGTGGAGCTGCTGCAGGGGCCACCTCCACATCTGTTGCCCACTGCCAGTCACGTGACACTGAACTGGAAGGTCAAAGGACATGTGGTGGTGTCTAAAGTGGGATCAACACGGCCCTGGATACAGGTACTTGATGATAAATGGTTTACTTTTTTAGTTTACTCTTTTTATTCGTGAAAATCTGTTTTTCCTTTCTTTATATATTTGCAAAAGTTGTTTGCCGTGGCAGTTTGATGTGTCTTTTTTGGTACTGATACAGAAGCTGCTCTGAGATCTTTCCAAACCATAGTAGTGGCAAAGAAAAGCATATCAGAAATGTAAGCCTCCAAGTCAGTGTGAGTTTGATTGTAGAGTACTTCTATGCACAAGACAAAAAGTCAGCAGTATCTGGACTTCTCCCTCCACCCCTGTTAACTTTACCAATAGCTGCATGATTAAATATCCCTGGTGGCATTTGTTTGGAATCAAGGAGCCAGATGAGGTGGCTTTGGACATCTGTTAAAGACGCTTCCTGGTCGCATCCTTTTGGAGGTCATCCAGGGCCTCTCTAAACGAGAGGAGACCTTGCGGCTGTTCCAAAACTTTCAAGAGGGACTGTGTATTCCTCCTGGCTTCGAAAAGCCTTGAGATCTCTCAGAGACAGTTGGAAAACTTTGCCATGAAGAGGGATGTCTTGTGCAGCTTACTCAGAATGTTGTCACAGCAACCCAGGCCCATATGAGCAGACTAAAATGTTTTGATGGAGGAGAAAGACATGAAAAAAAGCAGATTGCAACACAGTTTCCAACTTTTAGTCTCCTAATGTCTTAAATAAAGAAAATGGCATCAGAGACCTTAAAAACGTCAGAGTTTTGAATAAATTTGATAGTGGGAATGCTTGCACACAGTTGATTAGTCGGTGACTTAGTCTGTGTTGTCGCCCAACCATCAGTTGAAGAGTTTGAGTCCAGCTTCTGCTGTTACATGCTGATGTGTCCTTGGGTAAGACACTTAACCCTAAAGGGGAGAGTGAAAGCATTCAATTGTCTTATCCAATACTGATTGATAACTTGCCAAGAAGTTTCAACCATTTGTGAGTGAATGTAAGAGTGAATGGTTGTGAGTGTATGACCTGCAGGGTAAAATCACTTAGAGTTGTCAGAAATACTAGAAATCTTCTGGTCAAGCTGAAGTCTATTTACCATTCACTATGTACAAAGCTGTAGATGATTTTTTTACATGTTGGTAAATAAATGCAGCTTATCATATTTTGTTCTGAACAAAGAAACTATCAACTGACAGCTTCCTGATCTTGTATACCCAATTTATGATGATTTTTTTTATGATGAAAAGTAACCAAATGTTCATCAAGGGTCTGCTGAAGGTGGATCCTACTGTCTGGGTTATGGAGGTCAATGATGGCCATGTGGTGGGTTACATGATTTTGCAGTGGGACTTAAATATGAAGTTAAGAGATATGGAAGGTTCCTCACGGCACTCATCATGTTTAGTAGAACAAACATTTGTTGTGTTTATCTCAGAAATAACTTTTTTTCTAATGTTTCCATTAACAGCCAAAGAGATATAAAGGCCTGTGTCACTTCTTTTGAGCTGCTCACACCCATTTGCCAAACCAATGCAGTAAGCAGAAAAACACCCTTGGCATCTGTTGTTTCTCTAATTGAGCTCAGTGCTCACAACGCAAAATAGTTTAGCTCTTAGAAGGATACTGCATCTGTTGATGTAATTTCTCTCTTGTCTTGTTGTCATATCAATGACATGCATGGAACAGGAAGCGATGGAGGAGTGGAAGAGTACTGTTAGTTACCCAGCAGCAGTGAGAACCTCAGAGTTTTAAAAATAAAGTAATAAACCTTCCAAAAACATAAACTGGGAATAAGTATTGGTACTTAAATCCATTCAAAAAGGGATATTTTTTGTATTAAGCCTCATTTGGTTAACAGCTATAAACAACTTATCTTACACTGAATATTTCATCCAGTCCATTCTCCACCTGCGAGTATTGATGAGTTGTTCATTACAGAGTGTAGTGTTCATTTTTGGGTCTGCTTTGAAACAATAAGGCAAAGTGCAAGGGCATATTTCTCTTTTCTTTGTTGGTTTCAACTAACTTGGTAATTTAACAGGATGTTTAACATGACTACATTTTTAGATGGCTTAAGTGTTGAAAGAAAGAAAAAGTAATTCCACAGTTTTTGATTTAAGTAGGGTATTTTGCTCTCTTGCTCTACATTGTGAAGTCAAATCTTTTAATCTTTTTTCAGGTACTCTTTTACCTGGCAGGGAGGCGTTGGGACGAGCCCGACCCACCCCCTCCAGCCCTCCTCCCGTGTATCAGAGCCTTGGCCATCCGAGACAGCAGTGAAGCGGCACCCTCGGCGGGCTGTCGACTCATGGGACCATCTGGCATCTGTGTGGTCCGTCTGGAGCTTCCCCCAGCTTGGTTTACACCCCCACAAGTGCGAAAGAGACCCCCTGAAGTGACTCTGCCATCAGTTGACGTGTATTACTCCACTGTACCAGTGGAGGGGGCTGGTCAGGAGTGTCCCTCCATTGTTAATGAGCCGTGGAAAGGTCAGAGTGCAAATGTCGGCCCTCTTGGAGCATTGGGATTAGGTCTTGGGGGACAGTGGAGCCCTCTGGTGGATGGGGGTCTCCAGGACATGTTGAAAGCTGGTTCTGTTACATTGACAGTTGGCCCAGTGTCAGTGAAAGGAGAAAAACTGAGACTGGATGAAAATGTGGAGGTTCTGGTGCCACCAAGCCCGGTACGACTCGGTAAAACAGTGGCATTCGGGGTCTACATGAAGACGGATTCAAACATAGAGCAGTTTACATTAAGGTAGGAACTCAAATGCCCTCCGAAGACTTGTCTGGCTTTGTTCTTTGTAGTATTCTGATCTCCCTGTTTGTTATTTCCCCTCAATATTTCTCCTTTTCTATCATTTCCATTTATTTTTTGTCTTTCCTCACTTGCTCTCTCATCTTTCTACGCCGCCGCCTCCTGAGGTTGATGGCTGTCACCTTTGTGTACTCAGACGCTTTCAGGAGTCAGCCATGCAAATAACAACCTCATGAATATTCATGACTGAACCAAGTAGAGGAGAAAACACAGAAAATGAGAGGAGAGGGAAAAGAGCGGGACTTGAAGGTTGAAGAAAATCTCAACAGATCCAGGAATCTAAAAAGTGAGGAGTGACACCTTTAATGTCTCCCAAGTGTGCCTTAAGAGGTCACCTATATGATTTCCAATAAAAGCTGCAATATGTTTTTCTGCTCTTGTATCCCAGGAAACACATTTCTTTTTGCTTCACTGGCTGAAAAAAAGTTTACAACCCTGATCTAGATGGGACATGCGTATCTGCATTCCATAACTGCCTCATCATTCCTATGACTTTAGGGACTTCAGGCTGACAAATGACAGATGTGCGGTTATAACTTTCTATCCAAAGAAAATCCCAGCACACAACATCATTGCAAAATGTAGAATTACCTCGGCTGTATGCTCCTTTGTGGCTAGAACTACTGAAAACATTTTAAAAAGAAACTTATGGAACAAACATCAGGTTTGGTTGCTCATACTCATTCAGAGAGAACCTGTAAAACATTGAAAACATAATTGCTACTTGTCAACTGACTCCTAGTTTTAAATGAGGCTTGTAATATTTTTTCAAGTCATTTGCTTAAATTGTTAAAAAAATATATATATATTGAGTTAATGTTGTGAATGCTGCACATTTTGCTGCAAAAAGTATTTGGAGGGAATTAAGTCGTTGCATGCGTTTGATATGCAGAAATATTGCTTGTTAAATGTAGGAGTATGTCATGCACTTTTGGATACCTTCTGTATAGTCCTAAATATTGTGGTGCCTTTCAGTCTGAGAGAATTCTGTTCACAAGCAGCTGGTGAAAAGATACATCATTGTTTAGTGTACACTGTGGTGGTTGTTGCTTGGCTAAAAAAAGCAATACAACTCTTTTCTGCTTCCCAGCTACTGGACTTTCTTCTAGTCGGTCATGTAAATAAGTTACCACCAGACATACATAGACAACTTTACAGGGTCGGTGCAGATACTGTAAAACATGTACAGAATGCAACAAGCCAGCAAGCAGCTTGGGAATCACAGCTGGGAGGAAACATTGTGATGCTTCATAAAGCCAAGCATCTAGGTTTTAAAAAAGAAGACCCCCTGCACAGTTTTATTAATAGATCAACAAGCCTTTGACACAAAGCCATTTTATTCTCTTTCAACAGCAAACCAGCGTTTCTAAATGGTGCCCAAAAGAAAACTTGGTACCGAGTGGACACTTAAAGCTGCAGTATTTAGACTATGGAGGGGGGTCATTGGCTCCAAAAAATGTAATGATCCGTCATTATCATGTTATTTGAGCCGCCTGAGAGGCTTTTAGACGCCTGTGCCCCCTCCTGGCTTGTTATTCAGACTTCAGAATGTCTAACAAGAAACACATACTTTTAGCCAATAAGGGCTCAGATTAGGGAAAGTGCCTCCATTGGCTGCACTCCTAATGTTAACACACTTTTTGGCCAGCCAGGGAGGGCAATCCAATTGGCTGCTCTACTAAGGTATATGTGCGTGCTAAGAAGTCTAAACAATGGTGGAGGTTCTTGTTGGCAAAGTGGCCAACAGCCTATGCAGCTAAACAACCCAAGAAAAGCAAGACAAAGGCAGCTCAATTACCAGAGGAATAAGACAAGGGTGAACAATGGTATGAGTTGGCATTGTTTCAATTGGATAGATAAGCTGTAAACATAGTTTCCTTGTCATATCTAAATGTGCTTTGATTGTTGATTATGGAACAGTAGTTTATGAGAGGATGCCATTTGGGGCTCTTTTGAAGCAGCAAATGCATAACCATAGTGCTAGCTACAGTTACAGGCATTCTGTCTCGGCTTGTCAAGAATGTTTTTTACAGGTATTGTTGCATGACTTGCGTTTCTTGGAGCTGCACATTTTCTACTGCCATGTGGCCAAGTTGTGCTGATTGTTGAGTTAGTCCTCTGCAGTTGTTGTATGATGAAAGCAGATGTTTTTTGACTATAATGAATGTAATAATGTGCTAATGACTGTTCACGAGGGTGAACGTAGGGGAACTTAAGGAGAGAGGCGTTACTTGGAATACAAATATAGAAGGAAGGAGGGAGTGGAGTTACTTTCATTCCAGTGTCATCAAAATAATACACTTCAGCTTTAAAGGATAAGTTCGGTTTCTACAGCTTTCACATAGTTTATAGAATGAAGTAGAACAATATACTCACCCAGAAGGCTTTCCTGATCCAAACAGTGCTTCGGGAGATATTTAGATCCAAAATCGAGCGGCGGACATCCGTAAAATGGTAGCAGACAGGGCATGTATAGCGCCGCTCCTAAAACTGCATTAATCGTCCAAAAACTCATTAGTTTCACCAACATTTCATCATGGTCCGCTCGCGCTACTCCTCCACGACAGTCCGGTGTCACTCCATCCATGTTTTTGTGGCTGTGCTGACCTCTGAACTGAAAAGTTTCTTGCCTCCGCGTCCTCCTTTCGATGAGCTCCTCATCTGTATACTCTGGCTCGAAACTGTAAGGACACCCATCATATTCAAAGTTCTCGTCCACAACATCTTCATCCGATAGATATTCGTCCATTTTGCACAAAACTGGAAGAAGAAAGTTATTGTGTAGGCACCGCTCGCCGCTGAAACAATGAGCCGTACTGCGCATGTGCGCAACCGGAAAGAAACTTTTCAGTTCAGAGGTCAGCACAGTCACAAAAACATGGGTGGAGTGACACCGGACTGTCGTGGAGGAGTAGCGCGAGCGGACCATGATGAAATGTTGGTGAAACTAATGAGTTTTTGGACGATTAATGCAGTTTTAGGAGCAGCTATACATGCCCTGTCTGCTACCATTTTACGGATGTCCGCCGCTCGATTTTGGATCTAAATATCTCTCGAAGCACTGTTTGGATCAGGAAAGCCTTCTGGGTGAGTATATTGTTCTACTTCATTCTATAAACTATGTAAAAGCTGTAGAAACCGAACTTATCCTTTAAGGATCTGTACTTACTTATGATTCTGCTTTTGCTTTGTCAACACTGAATGTTACCACTTGGAAAATGCAGTGATTTGCATTTGTCTGACCTTAGCAGCTCTTTGACTGTGGTTACATTTTGTTACAGTCCTGATAGGAAACCTAGGATGTCAGCTAGGGTTAAATGATTTATCCTTTTCGGATCGAAATCACAATTTCAGACAACGCAATCATGTGATCGCCAAAGCTTCAATTTTTTGCAGCACTCCTGACCGACCCAGGATCTGTTGTGTCAACTATTTTACAAATTTGCAGGCAATTTGCATTTACGGAAGTGCTGGTAAGCAGGTCAACAACACAAAGCCTCTGTTTAGGAGTAGAAGTTGGAGTATCCCTTAAATAATGAAAACAGATTATTTATCATCAATATTAGATGATGAATAATGTGTTATGTGCTTTTTATCATTGATTTCCTTACTGATGTCTGTACTGTAAACATAGTGAATATTGCACTGAAGCTTGATTTGCAGAAAATTGTGAATCGAATCGAAACCGTAATATCTGCTAGAAAAATCGCAATTAGATATTCCCTGAAATCGTTCAGACCTAATGTTGGCATACAAAACATTCTTTAGCACCTCAATTTGTGTACTAATATTGTGATTTAATTTGGTTAAAGTTTAGAGAAATTTATTATAATTGTCTTTTCACTAATCGCACCACAGGGTTATCTAAACAAAGCTGCAAGGAATTTCCACCTTCATGTGTTCAAAGGTCTTGACATCAAACAGGATCACAGATGGGGTGAGTTATTGTGCACAGTCATTTCTGAGGTTTTGTGAGGACAGCAATGAAGAAGATGTGGCTAAACCACTCTGCACCTTGACCCACAATGTGCAGACATACGCACACACTCTCACAGGAGGTCACACAGACATGGGTTGAAAAAATACTCTAACACCGCAGGCACACAATTCTTCTTAGTCACACACATGCTCACACACTCACCATTTTTTCATTGTATTCACACACACACTTGTATTGTGTATCTAAAAAGTGTGTGTATAAGGGAAACACACACAGGTACGCACTCAGAAAGGAAGGATGAGGTGGCCTCTTTGGTTCCCCCTGCAGACACTTTGTCTCTGTCCTTGTTGTGCAACACCCATGCTGTGTGTGTGTTTACGTGTGTGCCTTGACACATGGGTGTGTGACTAAAGAAAGATACTGAAAGAAAAAAACACTCCCTCCTTTTCCTCATAACATAATCTCTCCTTTTTCCTTCCCTGAAATATTTTTAACTGGTCTGTTCTTTTGTTCAGCCTTGGGCTGCTGCAATATAGCAAAATGGACCATAGTCGTCTTTATTTAAAAAAAAAAGATGCAATAATCATATTGAGCTAAATGTAGGAATATGGTAATACTGTGTGACTGTTTGGCTCATGATTGTGGGGCATTTAAAACTTACAGCCATGATTACAGGAAGATAACAGCAGCACAACAGAGAGATTTCTCTGACACAAACAGCAGAGTGGAGCAGACATGCACACAAGGCTAACCATAATGGGGAAAAGGAAAAGCTATCTCGGGCCAGCAGCAGAGCGGGGGGCCCATGATGGTCAGCAATGAAATGGTTCACTTCAATGGACCAATACAAATCGAAACACATTTTCAACTTAATAACCCAACAGTAATTGCTGAATCAATTAAAGAAGTAGATTGTCCAACTACTGTTATAGACAGTTTTCATCTTAAATGGCATAAGCCCCCTTTTTTTTCTCTTTCTCTGTTTTTTTTAATGTAATTTGAAATTGAAGCATTGTGGGTGCCCCCATTGAACCTGACTGTTGTGCCAGTAAAGCTGGACTGATTTTAACAATGCCAGGACCTGAACATCGATCAGGATATTGAAGAAAGAAAAGGGTGGAAAAAGAATGAACCAGCAAGGGCTTCTGACCCAAACAATAGCCTACTGAAACACTATTCCCAGTTAGCTTCAAAAGCTGATCTAGGTGACCCACATGACCCAAATTAAGAAAGGAGGCATGCACCAATGCACTGGAGGAAGAGGCAGTGGAGGCAACTGGCACAAGTGAATGTGCTTCCACAACAATGCCTGCCCAAGAGCAGGAAAGCAGTGGGGATCTTTTCGTTGAAGGGCATGTGTTCACATAAAACAATCTGATAATGAGGGAGTCCATTCCCCATGCCTTCCAGGGGCCCAGCTGTTTCTCTGGGCAGGCCTGCAAGCACATACAGACCAAGAAGCACAGCATCCTCCCCATGTACAGCTCTGTGTTTGTTTACTAGATTATCCTCTTCTACAGGTTGTTGTCTGTCAATTAAAGCAACAAGAAATAAGTGTGTCCACTCTGCAGAGCTCTGACACGGACTATGTGATTATATATCTGTTTCAGCTGCTGAAACATAGGCTTGGATGTGAGGCTAAGCTGAAGCCAAGATTATATCCCATATCTGGAGCCATTAGGCTGAAGATATGGGATATATTTATCCCATATCTGGAGCCATTAGGCTGAAGATATGGGATAAATGGGCCAATAATGGGCCAATAAACAAGTTACAGCAAAAACAGACTGCACTGCAAAACAGAGACTTATAAAACACCTCTCTTAGATTTTTGAATGGATAATGTTGTCTATGAAATCATAGGCTTGTTTTAGGGGTAAGAAGGGGTTGTACATATGGCATCAATTAAATTTTCCTCACTATTCTTGACTGGTCTGTGACTGGAACTTTTTGGGACCTGCCCATTGTCCTGACTGTACTGATATCCCCCTGATGATGTTACAAACATGTAGTGACTGGTTTACACTGCTGTAATGGTGATGCATCCATTTACTTTGGAACTCAGATGTGGACACTGGGAATTATGTAACAACTCAGATAAATGTGTCCAGTTGCATGAGGTAAAGTTGGGGTATCTATAGACTGTCAGACCCCTGGAGTAAAAACTCTGACCAAAGGGGGCGTTCGCTAATTAGCAAATTGGACATTCCAGACTCCAAGATCAGATGGAACACACCAAAAGGGCAAAGGTTGAAGTCCACTGGATGTGCTCTTGTGATTGAAGCACCATCTCATGAGGACCCCAAGCAACTGCATGAATGGGCGTGTTTATGGTGGAATATAGGCACACCTTCATAGAGGTGGGGGGACTCCCAGTGGCTTGAAGTTGGCTGGTAATTGACTGGAACTTGGCAGGCATTCAGGGGGGAAAGGAATATTGAAGTGGCTGTATCTGTAGCTCTTGAATATATATTGTTATACAATCTGGTTTCATGTTTTAAAATATGAATATATAATTGCATTACTATGAAGGGAAAAAGCAGAATAAATTAATAACTACAAAAATGAGAAAAAAGAAACGTTGTGTTATTGAATGCAGGTCATATCACCCCTATCAATATGTTGGTTTTTTTTCTTTTTGTAGTTATTATTATTTTTATTATTTTTTAATTGTTATTATTATATTTTTTTATGTACATTATTTGTAAAGTTGTGGTTCTTGACAGGGTCTCCACCTCACCATGCTTCTTTTACTGATTTTCCCTAGTTTTTTATGAATATCAAAGTAATATCATTTTTATGATACTTTTTGTCTATGGTAATTGTGAGCTGAAAATCTGATATTGTTACAGCCCTTAGTTCAGACATGTTGTTTCGCCCTGCATTTATTATAGACGCATGTCCTTATAGTGTTTATTTTCCCTATCTTTCTGTCTGTGTCTGACCAGAAATGTGTTTATGTGAAAGTGTGTGCATTGCCCTCTGCCCCAGCATACATTTCCGTGGATAATCTCCCATGTTAGAGGCACAGTCAGACATGTAATCAGGCTTAAGTGGATCTCATTCCTATTAGAGTGTGTTTGTGTGTGGTGAGTTAAAAGAGAGAGACATAATAAGCCTTAAGTGTGCTCCATCACACGGAGGTGATGTGATTATGATAAACTGCTGAGGAGATGGAGGGACATGGAGAGAGGCAAACAAAGGCAGAATGGAAAGAGAAGGAGGAAGTGTTAAAGAAAGAGAAAAAAAAGAGGAGAGCCCAAACAGGAGAGAAAGCATAAAGTAGAAATAAGAGATATAAAAAGCTTCTTTGAACTACATCTCATCATGAGCTCTTCTAGGAGGGAGAGATTGCAGAATGGAGGGCTTCAGGCGACACACATTTGCTAGATTGGATCAGGCATCCTTGCTGTATCACCTGTCACAGGGCTCTAAGTCTCACATAACCATACACGCTTCTTTTGTCACTGCGAGATGAAACTACCTGTCTGCAGACACACACTGGACTGGAGCTGTAGCCCATGGCTCTCATGGATATCATCTGGTTAGATTTTCAAAGTGGGCACAGTAACTGAGAACATTAATGTGAATACTTTTCCAAAATACATTTTTCTGATATCTGCACTGAACCTTTCACTTCACTTTACTACACTCCAATGACAAATATTGTACTTCTGATAGCTACTGATGCTGAAAACAGAACAACAAACTTTATTTGTAAAGCACTTTTCACACAAAAAAATGTAGCACAAAGTGCTTTATATGGGCAAAGACAAAATTAACAACAAAAACATTCAAGACAGACATAAAACAAGCCAACTAGAACAAACAAACCCATATTAAACAAAAAAAGAAAAATAACTATATTGAGGAAATGCTGTCAATGAGTAAACATTGAAGATGTTAAAAACACCAAAACCAGACATAAATAATAGTTATAGTAAAATTAAAAAAGTGATAAAACATACAAAAAGAACTGCAGTTAAACAATAGATGACAGTATAAACTAAACCACATGTATAAAATAGTTAACAAAACATGAGTGGGATAATAAAACACTAAGAAATTTGACACTAAAAATAAAAAAAGATACTTCCCAACATAAATAGATTGATATACATAATAAAAGATTGTTAAGGATAGTAATACAAACACAGCTAAAATAACATTTTCAATAAAAAATAAAATGGATAAAGAATAAAATTCCCTCGAGTTAGGTAAAGCTCATTCAAAAGCAAGACTAAAAAGGTAGATCTTGAGTTTGCTCTTAAAAATACTGATACTCTGCTCCACCCTCAGGTCTGTAGGCCGGCTGTGCCACAGATATGGGCTGTAATAACTAAAACCTGTCTCACAGGGAGTCTTTTTTTGGACTATTGGCACTACTTAAAAACAACTATACGAAAAGATCTGAGGGCTCTCACAGGCTCATATAATAGAAGCAGGACCAAGACCAGTAAGAGATTTAAAGACGAATAAAATAACCTTAAAATCAATTCTAAATGATACGGGAAGCAAATGCTGAGACTTAAAAATCAGAGTCTTGTTGGCTCTCTTTCTGGTCTCCGTCAGCATCTCTGCAGCTGAGTTTTACAGTAACTGAAACTGGGAAATATTCTTGTTTGGAGGACCAGAAAAGAGAGCGTTCCAATAACCAATTCTGCAAGTAATAAAAACATGAAGAGGAGTCCCTGCATTGGCTCAAGAGAGAAAATGGCACACTCTTGGAGTGTTTTTTTTTTTTCACTGATTAAATGATTTTTTCACAATTTGCTTTATATAAAGTTCAAAACTGATATTGTAGTCAAAAATGATGCGAAGATTCTTCACCTGCTGACAAGGATTATAAGACAGTTCTTGGAGTTTTGTATTCAGTTTCTCTCTGAGCTGTAAAAAGTTTTCTGCCATCCAAGGTCTGGCATCTAAAATTCAATCAAAGAGGTCATCACTGGGCCTTGTGTCATCAGGAGACAGTTTAATTGTGAAAATTGATGCTGTGCCTCCTAATGACATCTCCAAGAGGTAACATATAGATATTAAAAAGTGTAGGGCCGAAAATTGAACCCAGGGGGTCACCACCATTAACACTGTAAAGTCCTGACTGGCATTCCCCCATGTTCACATAAAACTTTCTATCAGTGAGATAAGATTAAGACCCATTTAATATGGTGCCAGAGATTCCAATAAACCCATGGAGTCTATCTAAAAAAAATTGGTGGTCTACAGTATCAAACGTTGCACTCAGGTCAAGCAGCAAAAGCACAGATGGGGGTTTAACCAAAGCTGTTTTAAAAGCAGTTGGAAAAATGCCCATTTGAAGAGAATAATTAAGACGACCTGATTTTAAAAGATTATAAACTTGTTTAAAAAAGGGATTTAGGGATGGTCAACCAATTTTGACCAAAGTGCTGTACAACAAGAAAGAGACAAACAATATAAGAAAACAACGACCACCATAATAGAACATAAAATAAATAAATAAAATGACTTAAATGGAACAAGAGAGCACAACAGTTAATGGTGGACAAGATAAATCAAAAACCATAAAATCCAATTTCATAATAAAAACAATCTCAAAGATTTTGAAATGCAATAAGAAAGAGAGGCAAAGGGTAGATTCAATCAAATACTATGGAAAAGAGATGGGTCCTAAACAGAGACTTTAAAGTGATGAGAGACTGAGCAGAACTCATTTGAAAAGGGAGTGAGGTCCAAAGCCTGGGAGCAGACACATAAAGGCTCACTTTCCTCTGGTTCTGAGATTTGATACACACTTCCATAAGCAGTTGGTTAGATGACCTGAGAGATCTAGATGGAAAAAAGTGTTGGATAAGGTCAACATGATAAAGTAGTCCTGATCTGTTTAAAACTTTAAAGGGGAAATATTATGCAAAAATCCCTTGTGGAAGGCTTTTGAACATATTTTTGGGTATTTGGCCTTCCTCTTAGCCCACAACATGTGATAGTAGACAACAAAACCTGTATTTAACAGGCTGCATGAATGTGAACTCATGGTATTTGGCAAGCTGTTGAGTCTGTGGATATTCTGTTACGTAACAAGCTTTTTTTTTTCATAAGCCTATGTCTACCTGAGTATCCCCACCCCCCGGCTTGAGAAATTTCTGTGCGAAGTGCCACCATATTGTTTACATTCTTAGCAAGAGGTCGGCTTACACCATGTCTAGACCTAAAACCTATCACTGCTCGGTTGTTGAGGGTAAACAGCCACATATATCTTCACATATAGGCTACCAGCCTCAGAGGACCAAGGGGCCCAGTGGAATTATTTTATTTTTGAAGGGAATGTGCAGCTACAGTCGGCTAAAACCTGTATGTGTGTGCCAGTCACTTCACGGCCAACTGCTTCTTCAACTTCAGCCAGTTCAACACAGGACTGGCAACTAGACTTTTTCCTGAATCCGGGTTCAGTACCAACAATCTGGAAATGTGAGTATTTTAATGCCGTGCATTTTAACACTACGAGCTAACGCCAACAGCAGGGGGAAGTAAACCACAGGTAACCGCACAACATGTTTGTCAGTGTTCACGTTACTTCTTGAAAGTCTGGAGGATAAACTTCAATGAGCATTCTTACATTAGTCAAGAGAAGTTCAACAGTTGGCTGAATATAATCAGTCCTTTACCCACCCCATTACCCCTCTGTTTCTGCTAACGTTAGTCCGGAAGGTGGGCTAAGTTGTGACTGTGTCCCACTGCGGTGAACTAGGCTGAGGTTAGCATGTTGTCCGTTAGCCTGTGATGTTTGGAGAAAACGAGCTTCACTGTTTCTGGTAACCGGCATGAATTTGCAGTTCGTTTGTGTTCAGGACTGTAAGCTGCACGTGGCTGGAGAGCGCTCCACTTCGCTCGAGATATCCTGCAGGTCTGTCGTTAAGTCCCCGTATGTATGCTGCTCTGCTCTGGTTCATTAGCATATGAAGGTGACCGCCCTCAAAACCAGCTGTTCTGAAGAGAGGGGTTATGTGAGCATGGAAAGAATGCAGCCGTGCTTAATTCATAGGCTTTTCGGACCAAAGCATGTTACTAATGTTTCATGAAGACATCAAGGATCCATGTTAAACTGCAGAAAAAGAGCAAATATGGGACTTTTAAAAACAATCAATAAAACTTACGGGAAGCCAATAACAAGAAGCAAAATTGATGGGGAGCATTTTTCACCAGCTCCAGACAGTGCAGAGATTACTCTCGACCAGCATCTCTCAAACTTTATCAGTTGGGGCACCCATTGAAAATGTAAAAAAAATCTGAAGTCACCCCAATCAAAATATATAAAAAAACCATGGATTTCTTCATCCTTCTAACCACCAACTTAAACGCATGGGATATTTAACAAAAAGAAATAGCAAGTCAATATTGTATATTCCTGTTAATGGAAAACCTGGCACGATGCTCTGTTATTATTTCAGCCCAAGCTCCAAGGCTTTCATTAACAATCTTATCTCGTTTGCAGCTGCCACTGGAAATTCACTGTTGACACACCTTAAAAAAAGCTAAAAAGGTTAGGTCCTTTTAATGTTGAGTGTTGATGTAAATCTCATTTTTTAACCCTAAATCCTAAATTCTGTGATTTTAGGAGAAATGTCGACAATATAACAAAAGATCATATTGATCTGCATACCCAGTACATACCTTTTGGTTGATGTTTAATGCATTTACTTTTATTACAGTAATCAAGCGTAGAAGTTAAATGAAACCCTCATTCAAGGAAGCTTTTATTTTTTATTCTTGTGCACAGTAGTGCTCTGTTACACAGATGAGATATGTGAAACACACCAAAAGGCATCTAAAACTTTACAAGAATAAGATTCTTTACCAGTCTTTACCACTGAAAGGCTATAGTCTTATTAACCACAACGCATAGGATATTGCACAGGAATGTCTAATAAGCAGCAAAATCACTGGATAGTCTAATGCTAATCCAATGAACCACTCAAAACAGAAGGTACTTGCATATTCTTCTCTTTGGATCCCAAATACTGAATTTTTTTTAATTAATTTCCTATATTGATCTTGTAGTCTTCAAAATATGTTTATAAAAGTGATCAAAAATGAAATAGAAAGAAAAAAGAAATTCTCGCAGCAGCAAGATTTACTACGCTTACCCGTTTTTTCTCCTCAAACACTCGCTGACAGCCTGATGAGCATTAATTACAGTCTGCAGCTCCAAGACTTATTATAGATCTGCTGCCAGTGTCCAAGACTGTGAGTGAAAATGATACTGATAGACAATTAAACATGTTTATGGCTGAGAGGACACAACAGACGTATGAGACATGAGCTAGATGAGTCTGTAATTACTTTCTGACACTGCTACTCAGGCACAGATATTAATAAGAAGCCAAAGATAATGGCCCAAAGTTAAATGGACTCCCTCACCTCTGTGTGGAAAAGCCAAGATTCACTGTGAAAGGAAAGGAGGGTTTTAAATGAAGAGACCTTTCAAATAATAAATTAAGGATTCAGATAAAAGTGTATAGGTGTTATGTGTCTCTCATGCCAGTCACAACGATTTTAATTTGATTTTTTTTTCTTTTTAGAAAAAATGTATTTTTCAGATCAAAGTGCTTAAACCTCAACCTTATTACATCTTTTCTTTTCAGCTACAATAGAACAGCAGCAGTTTTTCTACAGTACAAGCTGTTTCAAATGCATCAGTTCAAGCCATGTTTCAATTCTTCACACTTGACGGTAGGTGATTCAGACAATCATGCTCCACTAAAGAAAATGGTTAAGGTTTTGTGCTGGGAAGAACAAAGGTGTAGACTGCAGATATAATACTTTAGTTTTGCTCCAACTTACTCATTTTGTCATGTTTTCATAGTGTCCTACTGTACGTATAGTGAGAGACTAAATATTAACTGTATATACAGTACCTTTTTAACTAACTAGTAAGCAATTAAACAAGTAAGAAGACCAGCAAGAGTGTGAAACAAATTTAGCAAGAGGCCACCTGTAGGGACAATCAGACTTACAGAAAAAGAAAATGAAATTCCTGTGACTTAGACCAAGCTCGTAGTTATTCTAGTTAAAGTTGTAGTTCATTGTCAATCTTGACAGCTAGAGTCAAATTTAATGTTGAAACTTTGATTAAGGTACATCAGAGCTTTGTCATTTTTAGATTTTGATTCAGTCATTATGGAAAACCATGGGGATGCTTTAATTACAATGAAAAACTTTATGTTTGAGCTTATTGAACACTTAGTTTTTAAGTGCACCTGTCAACACCTTACAGTGCTTCAGCAGAAGAAAACTCATGTCTCCCATCATTTACAATATTTCAAAAGTCTACATGCATAACACCAGTAAACACAGAACACAAGGGTAACAGTCACGTAACAGTCACGTAACAGAACAGGTTTGCTCTATAACATTGTCTGTCCCCAGCATTTGCCTCTTTGAAGAAGGTTGCAACACTGCTTCTTCCAGCCTGGGCTACAGTTTGAGTTTGCTTGTTTTTGTGTGGTTTGATATTTCCACCTTAGGTGCCTGATAATGGTTATTCCCTCAGCCAAGGAGGTTATGTTTTCGCCTGTGTCTGTCTGTTTGTTTATCTGTTCGCAAGATTATGCAAAAATACTGGATGGATTTACATGAAAATTTTACCAGAGGTGTGGTTTGGTCCAAGGAAGAAGCCAATTCATTTTGGTGCAGATCCGATGTAGATTGGCGTCACAAAAAAAAACATGTTCAAGTTTATAATGGCAAATCCCTTTCATTTACGGCATCATGGGAATTGTAGTTTATTTGCAAACTGACGTTTTTCAAGCCTGTGTCACTACATTTCCCAGCTTCCCTTGCAATGCCAGGGGAGGAGTTTTCTGCTGTCTGATGGAACGCGGAACGGTAATTCAGCACTGAAAGCTGTGCATGCAGAGTCCTGCTTACAGACACAGCGGAGAGGAGGAAGACATTACCGATGGAGCCTCTTAATCACTCGAAACAAGGCTGCTGATAATGTCAACACAGACATAGTCCGTCATAGCAGAAGTCTGTGTGTGTGTATTCCACATCGAGCGAATGCGGCTCACCGAAGCGCCGTGGTTTTCCTCTGACCGACAGGCTGGCGACATCGCCCACTGGAAGCGCCGTGGTGCACACAACACCAACATCTGTAAAAGTAGCAGCAATTTGGTTCAGTCAACAAGTTACAAGACTACTAACTAGTTCACTCTATTGGATGATATTTCTATCAACAATAATCACACTTCTTGCAGATGGATATATTTTGTTTCACAATGTGCATATAAAATAAATATAGGACTATAATGTTGGGTGGAAATCACAATTTATGGGTGGAGCTGAGCTGTTTGGCAGAGGTCTGCACTCTCGGAGTGCTTTTCTAGTTTGCAGTGTATGAAAAGCACAGTGCAATTATTGCCTTGACCTTTAAGAAGGAAACGCACCTCCTGGGCTCCGTTATAACACAGGCTTTCTCACTGGATATTTATGCACTCAGAACATTTAGTTTTGAAAGCACTGCTACAGAATTTCATAATAAAAGAAAAAATCAGACTAAGTAGGGCTGAGCAAAAACAGGTGCATGCTTCCCCTTAAACGTAATGCCTTTTAGGCAGTGGTGTGCTTCAAGCCATTCTAAAACACATATACTGTATTTTAATGTCATATTTTAACATGTTTCAAATTCAAATACTAATGCTAATATATCACACTCTTAAACAATATTGCTCGAAAATCTATGTCTCATCTTTAAGTATTTCATTGTTTGTCAAAAATGACCATCTTTAATCATGCACAAATTATTTGTCTTTTATTGTTTTCACTTAATCTTAATGCCATTGTAGGCATCATAGCAAATTGCATGCTGTAGCCATGGAGTTTTTAAGACCAGTTCACAAAAACACAAACAGCAGTGGTTGTGGGCCTACTTCCTCCTTTTTCTGTTTGCTCCAGAAACTGATTCCTCAAGAATATAATCAATTTGCTCTACAAATAGCAGAATTTGGCAAAGAAGAACATTTTTTGCTAGTTTGCACTCTCACCCTGCACCTTCACTAATGCCCTCTTGTGCTCCCTGGAGAGGCCCACCTCACGCTTTGAAAAATAGTATTTCAAATATTGAGTTGTTCTACAACAGTCTTCATTTTCTAAAATGATTAAACAAAATTTTCAATACCAGTATATGTATTTTAAAAGTAAATACTGTCTGATTTTTCAACTCAAAAGTTCTGTAGCATTGCTGTGGTTGCTTAGAATTGGCATTTCCTATTTTTATGAAAGAAATCAGAGCCAGAATGTATGAGTCAGGTAAGGATTTTTTTTACCCAAATGCCCGATCTGCATAATGTTCATAATCAGGACAATTATAAGCATTTGTTTACTGGATTGTGATTGGTATGAGGTGTTACATTTGGTGTATTCAGCAAAAAAAGAAAACAAATCTATTAGTTCATGAAATAGTTTTTGATGTGTTTTGTTTTGTGCAGGCGAGACCGGAAGATGGGAGATTGTATAGGGATATTTGTTTGTTGATATCCCGAGAGATAATTCCTGACCCCTCTGACTCACCCACTGGCCCTACCTGTACAGGACTGAGACCGTTTAGACCAGAGATATTTCTGTCCTCTACAGTGTATATTTTCAGGTACAATATATCGCGTGAAGCTGAAAATGGGCTGATCCTGGTAAGAACAGTGCTTTAACTCTAAGCTTTTCATTCTCAGGAAGCACTCTTAACCCATAACAGCAACAAACTCAGACTAGAAACTAAAACGAACACCAAGTTGATGAGTCTTTTCACTGTCTCTAAAGCCAACTCTAGTACTTTTTAACTTCAAACGGCAGGAAAAGGCCAAAGCTCGAGGATGAATCTCTACTCCATGCAGCTCCTATTTAACCAAAAGTCTTCAACACTCTACTTAAATCCGCGAGGGCCATTTCCACTGAAGTTTAAACCTTATAATCTGTGTTCAGTCGAGCATTCTTGCTTTTTTCTTCAGCAGTGAGAGTGTTGACAGAATGAGGGTCAGAGTGATTAGTGTCTCCCTCGTTAAGGAGCTGTCGTCTTGAACTGTGTGTGATTGTTGTTTGGTTAGCTAATTAGTGCGATAATTACTTATGTGAGGATAAATGTCTGTGTGAGAGAGAGATACACAGCAGATAAAGATGGACAAAGAAAGGCATTATAAAAACTAAATATGTTTTCTCTCTGCTTGTGTCCCTCTGGTATGTGACAGCTTTATAAAAGTCATTTGTTTCAGGTGTGTGAATTCACACATGGATGGTATTTATTGTCCCATTCTTCCTCTCTGAGTGTCTGCTGCCTGTCTGCGTGTGTCTCTGTGTGTGTATTTGTAGGGATTAGTGGATTTTTCCTGGGATCAGAGGGGAGATGTACTTCTAAGGGGTAGCTAGTCCTCTGTTGTGGTTACACCTCACACACACACCCTTTTCCCTGCTATGATGCCCCACTCACACACATACAGGCTCAGTATATCCGGAATGCCTTTATTCCACAAGATCCATCATCGATTTTGCCTCAAACGCCCTTAACACCAGCAGGGAGGTGGAATCAATGAGTGCATGTGTAGCATTAAGTAAACACACATTCATTTGAAGGTTTGTCCCAGACATATTCAAATTTGTCTGCTTATTTGTTTTTACACAGCATGTGTATTTACTTCCTTGCACCCTGCCCCTTTATAATAGTTTTTGTGTTGTATATCCATGGCATGTGATGTGTGATTTTCATTGTCTTTGTGTCTCCCTGGTTCAGTCTCTCTTTTGTTTGTTTGTTTGTCTGTGTTGTTTCTCTGCTTCTCTTTGTGTCAAACCTTTCCAACTGACAAATGTGTTTCATGCAATCTTGAAAAGGCACAAAAGATGAAATGAGAATTACACGGATTTCTTTCAGCTGGGATGAGGCAGATAAATGAGCTGCTAGCTTGTTTAAAAAAATAACCTAAACAGTAAAAAGATGTGGGAAAGCCGCTCGTAGGGCAAGTGATTGTGTAAAAAAGGCAGTTTTCAATGTCAAGTATTACCATTCTGTGCATAGCAATCAGCAAGTTGAGGATGTAAAGTGTAGAGATAAACATGCTTTGATGATTTTTTTTTTTGCCAGTGCTATAATAGATTCTTCTTATTGTTTCAGTTTTTTTTTTTAATTAATTGTCTTTTCAATCTTTTTTGTTTTTTAACATGAGAAATGTAGACCTACACAGTCAACTATGTTTAACACATGGCACTCATGATATTTAAAGATCTCATTTTAATCATTTTCACCAAGTTTTTGCTCATTCCAGATTCCCCCAGAACACATATTCTTACGTTTTTTTGTTTTTTTTTACCAGAGAGCCCACTTCGATAAGATTATGCTTTATCCCATAAAGCCCTCAGTTTCAGCCCTGCTCAGGATGGATTTTTCTTTAGGTCATTTTCACACCAAGATCATTTTGGAGAGTTGTTCCAATATAAAAAGGCATTTCCTTTTTGGCAAAATGAGTGACAGGAGCCCTAAAAGATATTTTGTTTTCAGTATTTCAACAAATCAATTTAGAAAGATCTCTTTCTCTTCTCATACAAAAAATACCATGTTTCCTTGTTTTTGATGTCAAAATAGTCATATTCAGGCATCATATGCACTGGTTAACTTCCTTAAAATGGCATTTATATGAAAAAGAGGCCCTTTGAACATTTATTTAAAAACATTAGTTGCATGTATGGTTTTTTGGACCAAATAGCATATGAAAATATGTTTTTTTTTCTTTTATATATAAAAAACAGATAGTAGAGCAAGAGAAATCTGTCAACATTTTGAATATTTAGAAGAAATAAATGATCAGAGATGCATGCATGCTTAGAATATGACAATAAAAAAACATTGTAAATGCTTACAGTGGTTTAAATAGCAATGAGTTTCACATTGTATATATTTTGTTTCATAATTTCTTCTTAAATTTAAACTGAAGCATGTTTTCCCCACTGTTTAAAGTGTATTAGTGTCTTTAAACAAATAAACTGGGCTGTCATTATAGTCTATTGAAAATGTTTAAAATGTTATCATTTTTATTTATCAACTTGCTTTGCAGATTCTTTGTTGGAGAAACTTTTCAGAGCTGGTTCAGCGTAGGGCCTAATCAGATATACATTCATGGGGCCTGAAATTTCTGGCAGAAGCTGCCCCCAAATACCTTCTATGGGCATCAGTGTGGGATTGGTGGCTCGCTCTGATAGTGTGGTCAACCATCACACAAAGGTCTTGGGTTTAAGCTCAGTTCATCCATCACATATCGATGTGTCCTTGGTAGGTGAGACCTGTGATGTTACAGCGCTTCAAACAGTCGGAAAGACTAGAAAAGAGCGATATAACCAAAAGTCTATTTACCATTTACCTTTTTGAAACATAACAGTAGGATGATTGGACAATCTTCCTATCAACCACATTCATTACAGGCAAGTCAGATGATGCATGCGTTTGCTGCTGCTAAGAAGTGAAGTATGTAGCCTAAGTCAGCTCGTAAAATTCTAACTGTTGCAGTCAGGAGATGGAGAAATATATATTTTCTCTTGAGAAATGTTTTCAGTGTTGTTCTTTGTTCTTCATTTAAATAAAGAAGTCTGGTTAAGGTCTAACTGTCGTTATAGCAGGCAGCACTTGTACTTATCACTCAAGCAGCCATTTTTTGACAGGCTTGCAGTTGTTTCTTGTGGTTGTCATGATCATAGCTCCCGATGTTTTTTTCTGACTGGTCAGTGCCTCTGCTGACTAGCTCAGTCATTTCAGACTGAAGCTTTGTAAGATGGATCTGCCTGAGGTTAGACATTGAATCAAGCAGATCTAATTGCACTTCAAGGTTTACATGATTAACATGTTGCACCAGTTTTTGTCTCTCAAGGAAATAAATCAGGGATACTTTTGAGGGAAATTACTGCAGAGTTGTGCTCAAAAATGTCAAATGGCCCTTGTCTGTTATCATTCACTTAGGAAGTCATTTATTGAAACAAATAATTTTGACTATTTTTTTCAAAACTAAACGCTAAATAAGAGGCCTGTTCCTGCAGCGGTGAGAACAATTAATTTAATGATACTTTCCAGGCACCTTCATGCATTCGTCTTTTCACTTTCAGTCTAGACAGTTTCTCTCTGTGATTTTCTCACTTTTGCCTGAGCCTATTATATTTTGTGTCATATTATCACAAAGAAATCTCCCACAGACATAGGATCAGAAATAATTTCTCCATTGTTTACTGATTTATTGGTTCCCACAAAAGCAACTCTAGAAATTATCACCCACTGTGTTAAATTGGACTCACAGCATATAGTAACACACACATATGTCTCTCTCGCCTGAGGTGCTCTCTCAACGCAGTCATTCTCATAAAGTGTTGGTACCTGCATGTGCTTTTACAATTACATACTGTGAGCATAAGTGTGGATATTACATTTACACAAAAATAGAAAAAATCAGCACAGGAAGAGATGGCAGTTCTCTGTAATTGCTTGATTATGTTTCCTATCAACGTAATAAAGTGTACTCATCCGTATTTCCATTTTTTTATTTTGTTGTAGTTTTGATATTTAAAGGAAGAAGACAGAAGTATATAAGACTGAAACAAAGCAACACCTGTACAACACCTCCACAAAAAGGTTTGATAAGAAGAATCAGGAAAACAAAAAAACATATGGAGACTTACATAGTGGGTTGCATGGAAAGGTTCAGCTGTGAATTAATTGGACTGCTGGGGATTATTGAAGTGTGGTTGTATGAGGCACATTTTAATAGAATAAACATCAGCCACAATGACGGAAACTAGTACTGAATCTAAACTGAAGAAACCAACACAGAGGCAAGGGCCGTATATTGTCACCAAAACGCTGGCAACTCAGCAGAATTCAAAGAATTTTATGAGAAAACAAGCCTTTAAAAACAGTTGTTAAAGACCTTTAAGTCTTTCTTTTCCACTTGGAAGTCATTTTGGTTTCCTGCTACTTTCGCAGCTCTGCACATGTCCTTTTTCTGGAAACATACCGATCAAAATACGGTCAGTTTTTAATTTTGCAGAGTACACTTATATTACTGCTTCCCAATTAAAGATTTTCATGTTGTTTTTCTTGTTTTTCCCTTGATTTCATTAAGCACAATGGTGAGAGCTGCAGAATGCAAATTTGCACACATACAGTACGGTCCATTGGTATCTTCTGATCCACATACATCTCAAAGTGTTTTTACTAAGTCACGTCCTTATGCTCCTGGGACTGATGACATGAGCACACAGTTAACACACCTGAATCAACAGGTAACATGGATTTTTCCTGTCACCTAGTCCTTATTAAAGTTTTCTCCATTTCTCAGTTAGATCTGATGACTCTCCATAAGAATGTTCAGAAGTTTTTCTTGTCTTCACGTCAGTGCATACAAGTATTCCTTATCGTCCAAAGTAAACTGCAATCATATTCACCAGGAAAATTGCCCATTAATCTAGTTTGGCAGCTGTTGTGTATATGTGTGAAGCCTGAAGATTACAACAGGTTTACATGGCAGGACATGAAGGATAAATTGTCGCTGTTGGTTAAATTGTAGGCTAGTCAATAAATTCATGTTTTTTGTGCAATGTGAAGATATGACATTGTTTTCTGGAGTAGCTGTTTCTGTGGAGTGAGTCATCTCACTCTCCTTTCTGTCTTTTTTGAGGGCAGCATCAGCAAACAGCAGCCATAGAGAGACAAACTATAGATGAACCATGTCATTTGTCATGACAATAATGGAGTTAAACAATGCTGTGTCACAGTCTTCATCATTTTTGGAGGCATAATAGAGACTTACTTGGAAGGGTTGGGACCGAAGTTGCAGAGCTAACGGGACTAAATACATGGTAAATAACAATCGTGCCTATTATCATCATTATAAGTATTATTTATTATGTAGTTTAATGTTGTTTGATAACAGTATAACAAGATAAAAAGTATTTATAGGATGCATTAGACAACTGTGCAAAAAAAGAAATCTGGCTAGTAGTCAGTCCATTAGTTGACTAATGGATCCAATAGTTGATGACTACTCGATGATAGTCATTAGTTGAATCCCTCAGAGAAATCTCAAACTAACCCTTTAAGGTTGCACTTGATTTATCTATTTGTTCAATATTTTGCATCTGTATTTTAGTCCTCTATTTAAAACTTGAGGGCATTACCATATTCTTTGTCCAATCCTCTGAAAAGTCAGCAAAGAAATTAACAAACCTTTTGTAAACTGTTAGTCATTAAATGTAGTAATGAGTTGACACTGGGCAAGCACATGCTCAAATTTACACCCACCATCTTTCTGTTTTTAACCCAAACAGTTTCTGACTCTGTTTGTTCTCCTAATCCAGTCTCCACTCTCATCCAGCAGCATTCTCCTTCACTCTCTCTCCTTCACTTTCCCTATCCAAACTTCCTCTCTTGCCCTCTCCGTTGCCTTGTTTTCTCCTTTGCTTTCTCTCCTTTTCCATCCCAAATCTGTCATGAATATTCATGAGGGTGTTATTTGCATTGCTGGCTCCTGAAAGAGGCTGAGTACACAAAGGTGACAGCCATCAACCTCAGGATAGTGCTGCTGTTTGTGTGTTTTGGGGCTCTGATTGTGTGTGAGGGCGAGGATAAACTGACAGAGGCAGAGATGCAAGAGAAGAAGAAAATGAGGAAATAGTGAGAGCGGAGTACAGTTCAGGGGAAGGAAGGAGGGAAGGATGTTTGTTTGGTAGTGTGAAAAATGACTGACATTATCGTAGGAGTTATAATTACAATGTATGTGTGTGTTTGAGCCAACTATTGAGATGTTTTTGCTCTTTGAACTCTCTCGAAATGACAGTGATCCACATATACACTCACACCATCCTTTAGCTGTCACTCCCTGTTTTTCAAAATCTCATCCAATTGCATCTGTTTTCTTCCTTTCTTCTCATGCCTCTATCGCTCTTTGTGTCTGGGTCTCCCAAGGCTAATTTTGGGATGCTTGATA
Organism: Cetoscarus ocellatus; assembly: GCA_037902135.1. Lineage (NCBI taxonomy): Eukaryota > Metazoa > Chordata > Actinopteri > Labriformes > Labridae > Cetoscarus > Cetoscarus ocellatus. The sequence goes on from JBAMNC010000414.1 coordinate 819,800, forward strand.
TGCTAATGCCTGGCCGGTTATTGTGTTTCCCGTTCGTCTCGCTCCTTGTTGCAGGATGGAGGAGCCCCATTTAGAAACAAGCCTCTGTGCATTCCTCTGGGCAGGGGATGCACCAGTTGGAGGGGAGAAGCACGTTTTATACTGAGCAGTGCATGTTTGTGTGTTAATCTGTGTGTTTGAGCATTTACCTCTAAGTCACTCCAGGGGCTGTGAAAAGGAGTTAGGGGATAAATTTGTTTATTTTAAGAAGCTGGTGGGAAACCATTGATATTTTTACAAACAGAGCAAACAGGGAGGAAGCCATTGCTGCAGCTTTACCCTTTACAACTTTTTCTTTGGCTTGAGATCATGATAACAAACAGATGCTCTATTTGAAAAAGCCATTTTTTTAGATCTGGGTGGTAAAACAGAAGCTGCCCTTTGGCTCTGTCTGTAAAGCAAAACATTATGAAATAGAAAATGTGTGGCCTGGAGCTGACATGTTGTTTTATAATAGTGATGCAACAAAAGCCAATAAGCTATTGAACCACTTGTTACAGAGCCGACAGTTCATGACTCTTTTGAATTAAGGTATTTTCTGTTTTGCATTTAACTAACTGCAATGCCTATGTAAAAGTGTCTAACCCGAATGACAGATATTTTTATTAATAACAAGCAATGCAGGCCTCGTTTTTGGTTTGAAACAGCCCACATTTTACCTTAACTCTGGTTTATAATTTATTTTTGATGACTGCTAGTGTATGTTCACAATCACTAACGTTTAAAAAACCTAGTCTCATATAGCTATTATCCCGATTCAGCTGTATTCTCAATCTGTTGACGCTCTGTTAAAGCTCCTGTGCTTTGAAGGTTCCTCCCTATGTGGGCCCAGTACAAAACTTTGCGGTGATTGGTCAGTTCAGCACTGCTTAGTGGCATCAGTGAGTCTGCATTCATTCTATCCTCTACACTCTGCATTAGACTTGCTACCACAAGCCAATGGGCTAACACTGACGACAAAACAATGGCAGGACATCATACAGGTAGGTCCTATCAAGAACTTAGGGGAATGAGTCATTTAGGCAACCACTGGTGCCACAAAGAGGAGAAGAGAGAGAAGCCCTGATGCTGCTAGCAATTTGTTTTGTCCATTGAAGTGCTCTTCCATGTGGAGGAGACATGGTGAATACACTAAAGGGCATAAATTATTCAGTGAAGCGCAATATCCTTAAATAAGATTATTTTATAGACTTGTCAGGTGAATGTAGCTGAACATAAGCTTTCAGTGTACTTTGCAACAGTATTACGAGAGAACCTTGACTCTTTCATGGACTGAAGTCATGGGTCCTTCAAGCTCATTGTGAACACAAAATTGCTTTTAATTGTTTTAATCTCCTATAAATTCTCCCTCATTGATGCATAACTAATCTGTCATTAAAATGCCTCTCTGTGAAAAGTAACCTGTTCTTTTGCTCCCCTCACACTGTGTTTTTGTGTCTATCCATCCTCTAAAAGTGATGTATCTTTCTGCTTTGATTAACCGAAACTTGTGGTTCACAGTGTAGCCTCCTCTTTTGAGTACATCATCCTGTTCACTCTGCCCTATAAAACATTTCTCTTCCCTCCAGGCTTTAAACAGTGCTGTTTCTATTCTGTACATTCTGTTATGGCGTTTGTGTGGGTGTTACTTTGTTGGCTTGATAATGGAGGACAGTTTATGTGTTTGAAATACTGGACTTAATTTCCTGGATGCTGCTGATTCATTTGTCAAATGACAAAGGAGTACATGCTGTGAATGTGATTTCTTTTCTACTCATGTTTCTTTTCTACTCATTTTACTTACTGTAACATGCAGCCACATGTAGACCCTTCTGCTAGTATATGGGTACAGTATTCTCTAGGAAGTATTTTATGCTGAAGTCTTTATGGTTTGGCAGTTCATCAGTCTTAAGGTGCGTACACACCGAACGCGACTTTGCGACCTTGGCGACCACTCTCCAGGTAAAGTCAATGTACAGCCGCGACGGGGCAGGGATAACCCACCCGCAATGTGACAGATGCGTCCTGGGCGGCCACATCGCTCGTCGCCTAGTTGCCAAAGTTGAAAAGTTTGAACTCTCCAGGCAATGTCGCATGTGGCTGTGCGGCAACAGCCAATCAGCGTTGTGTGGATGTGTGATGGTACCCGTGACAGACAGTTTTCATTCCGATTCACAGACTGACAATCCACTGAGACGGGGCCGCAGAGAACTCACAGAAGATGCTGCAGGGCCAGCAGCTGCAGTGTTTTGTGGTTGGTAGGTGAGTGAAAAGGACACAGTTGAAATAATGTCAGCTAATACATCCTATTATATGATATATGACATGATCTTGGTGAAGCTCGAGCGGGCGTGACATCACTAAGCGATGGCGACGGGCAACAGTGACCAAAATGAGGTATTTATGGACACGCGACACAACGTCAGTGGGGGACGCGATTTCAGGCGCAAAGTCGCGTCCTGTGTGAACGCAGCTTTACAGGCTTGGTATTGTGCTGGAGTCTCCCACAGATTGGAGCAAAACTGGCTAAAAAGAAAACAAATGTTATCTGTTGCAGTCAACAGCATGCCTTTACATACTTTTTTCAATGAAGCAGTTCATAAATTCTTCAAAGGAGGGGTGCAAATATATTCTACAGTAAGACCAACTGAATTCTATTATTTGGTGTCATTCCCACATTTTGAAAGGTATTGATCATGTTATTACTAAGGACTCCAATAGTTTAAGAGATTCAGTAAGAGTATACATATCACTGGGATTGGTGATTTCCATTCCCGATATTTCTTCACAGTCACACAACAAAAACAGATTCTAAAGGTGCATTCACTGATTGTGACTTAGTCCGAGATCACGTTACCCACCCAAGTTGCTTCTCCTGTCCAATGGACTGTCCAATAGCTCATTTTAGCACTGTCACATCGCTATGTGACGTCACGCCCTTTTGAGTTTCACCGCAATCATATGATATAGCATGTATTTTTAAGTATTAGCTGACATTATTCTAACTGTATCATTTTCAGTCATCTATCATCCGTAAAACACTGCAGCTAATGCAATTGAGGAAAGACAGGACCACAGAGAGCCGCCATTTCTGTTGAATAAAGCAGAACTAATATACGCACTAATTAATGTTCCCACACGGACGTGGATTGTCACTCTGATGTGATCTGGAATATAAGCAGTTGTTGTGGGTGTCGTCACACACCCACATAATGCTGATTGGCTGTCATGGCACAGCCACACGTGATGTCACCTGAAAAGTTCAAATTTTTCAACTTTGGCGACCGAACAACATGACATGGTCACGCGTCCAAAGCGACCTGGGAGTGCAACCATGTCACCCAGATCGTGGGATGGCCCCGCCCCATCGCGTGGTCGCCCAAGTCGCTTTCAGTGTGAACACACCTTAATGAGTAAGGGCACATACAGTTCAAATGGAAAAGGTCATCAAATCCCTCATAGCTCTTTAATTCCAGAAACATAGATATATTATTCACACCATCAGAAATCTGGTCATTTACTGGCTGCTTATTGGTCATTGTTAAGAACTTAGTTGTACCTTATTCTACATCCCCATATGTTAAAGCTCCCGGGCCATTACCTAAGATGCCATTCTTAACAAAGCATATCAAAATCACAGCATATGTAAACTAACATCTTGATTTATTATCAATAAAAGACATTCAGGAAGAGAGTGGAGGGAAACTCAGTAAATGGTGTACAGATAATGATGAGAAAGAACCAGGTAGTAAGAGCTTATTCATAAACAATAGGTAGTCAGTATGCTGATATAGAACCAGTTAATGGTGAATATATGGTTGTTACAGCTCAATGTAACTTGTCCACCTTAAGATAATAATTTCAAGTTAGCGGGTTTGATTGATCAACTTTAAAGCTATGGTCTACGATCTGAAAACCAGTTTGGCTGTTAAGACAGATTTGAGAAACGCAGCCTGCCCCCCCTTCACTCACCCCTCCCCTCTGTGTTCCAAGATCCCACCCCCCAGCTCGTGTCGCCTCCTAACAACACGCCCCCCTATAGAGCACAAAGCCGGCCGGCAGAAAATATCAGCAGCAACAACAACTTGAGATTGCTCATAGCTGAAAGTAACAAACACGACAGTCATCCCCCTTGTAACACACAGCGGTAGCCATTTCAATTGGACCGGCGGCGAAGCGGGTCTGGCGTCGCCACTGTTAGCCGATCAGGATTTACCTTTCTTGGCGTGTCTTCACCAGCTCAGTTTACAATGCTAACGATGCGTGGCTAACTTATGCTAAAATCTATTGACAGAGCCTACCCGTTCCGACCAACAACGTTCAGTCATTAGCCAGTATAGGCACAGACTAACCAGAGTTATTCAGCAGACATCTCCCACTGTAGTAAACAAAGTTATTACCTGTTCAACAGAAATTCGGCTGCCTCAGGGTCAGTTTTCAGTCCCAAATCATTCTGCAGCTTTTTCCACCGGTCGTACGATTCTCCAATGTTGAGTCTGCGTTGGGACCTGTATTGCTCATATTTCTTCCTTACTTCAGCCTTTTCCTCGAAACTTTTACGTTTCCTTCCCTTCGATGTGGAGGGTAACAGAAGCGGCCTCCCGGTTTCGGTGCTGGTCTTCTCCGGCTCCATGATGCTTCAGTAGCTGTGCAGCTAGCTGCTCACCGGTACATGAGAGAGGTAGTGGGGAGGAGGCGGGACCATGGCCTGGACGGTGCGGAGCAGGGGAGACATGGGATTGGATGGCGGTTCGTATTGGTCAACTATTATGGCGCTTTGCAGCGGATATACTGAATGGATTTTTTTCATTCTTTTTGGTCTTTATGTTGCGTAGATCGGACCATAACTCTGAGTGGTTATGGACAATAACGGCCTTATAAACGGTGTTATTAAGATGTACCAAGCTTCCAAATCGTAGACCATAGCTTTAAGGAGAACAACACTGGTCGCCTGCTTCAGGGCTATGTAGCTATTGCAGGGGCCCGTGATAAATATGAGAGCTTTACAACAATAGTTCAAACACCATTTAGTTCAAAAGAAACTAGTTGGCCTGTCTCAGAACAGTTTAAAACAATGTTTGAGGCTAAGAGACTGAAGAGGACGAGGGGGAAGATGAAGCTCAGGAGGAAAAAAAAGAAAGTGAGTGAGCAAAAACCACTCAGAGTTACTTGGAGTCAGAGTCAGTCTTTGTGCTGTTAGATTAACTGTGAAACTGCTTTTCAAGAGAGAGAAAAGTTACATATTGTGCCGTTAAATTGAAATGTCATAGCATTTCTTAAACTTAGGAAAAGGGCTGTCTCCCCTTAAACTTTGAAAGAAAACATCTTTCAGAATGGTCTGTAATTGCAACAAAATTCCTGAAGATATTCTCTGAAATAATCTCACTTTGAAAACTTCTCTCTCTCTCTGAACTTTTAGACGTTTCCTTGCAAAATTAAGAAAGCAACTTGTGACTGTTTTCTGTCACAGAATAACCCCATTTATGCTCAATCAAGTGTGACTGTCTCCCTCTCCCCGTTCAGTCTCAATTCATCTATTGAATGGCCCTGCGGATGTACCCACTGAGCCAGTGAACACCATCAGAACTGTGCAGATATTTTTCGACACATATGATTGCTCACCTACCACGACAGTAATCGTCTGCGTGTTGTTGCTGAAATTGCAGGTCCTGTGAAGAAGACAAAAAATTCAGCCCTGGAGAAAACTTTTTTTTGTGGTCTTAGCTGTATTGGCGGATGTCCCCCCAAATATCTCAGCAAGGAAGGAGCTGCAGTGTCAGGCAGGAGATCTAAGAAATAAAGCAACGGATGAGTGCTTACAGTTCGACTAATCTGTGTTGAAGATTTCTTATCAAACCTGCCCAGTGATGTGTGCTGCTTCCACTCTGAACTGTGTAATCTTCAAAGATGTCAACCTGAAAATAACGGCTGTTATTCTTCATTCAAGACACGTTACATCCCTGTAGATTAGATACAGTTTGTTGGACCTTCGAACACAATTCATAAATCCTTCATGGAGTTCTTGTTTTCATTTCTCTGGGATGCCCCCGTTGGTACATGACCTTTTTCAGGTTGCACAGATGTTCTGTCACAGGGCACTGTTGCTCGGAACCTTGTAATCTACTAGTTGCTTGTAGTGCTGTGATCTCGGAAATTCAAGCTTACTCAACTGTTGCACTCATTCTCATGTCACTCTAGATAAGAGCATCACCTTGATGCATCAAACTTTAATGATTAAGTTATTTATTAATGACTGAATTTAAGATCCCCCGAAGTCCTTCTAGAGTTTACAGTGTGAAGGTGGAGGTGTTTATGTCAGAGAAACACCAGCTCTGTGTGGCTGTCCTATTGTAAGTTGGACACATGCGTCAAGTTCCAAATCATTGTTACCTAGACTGTCAGGACCAGTGTTTTAGATCTACTCATAAGTTAAATCTGGGGCTGAAAGCAATATTACACCAGAGATAACAATACGCTCACGATACTGAATTCACAAGATGCTTTTATTTTAAATATTTTACAATAAAGATTATATATATACCTTTTCCAATTTTCTTTACAAGTGTAAGGGTGTGACCTCTTATTAACTAGACACTATTGAGCATTTGTAAAGCACTATCGTTCAACTTCTTGAGCCCTACTTTTTCTGCCCTCCCCTCTACAATTACAGCCGTTTTAGGACCAGCCTGTATTTAAAGATGTGTCCATCTTCAAGATACATTCAGAGCATTGATAGTGTTTTTTTAAGGTAGCTCTCCTGCTGGCAAACAATGCAGTGAGCCTTCACTACTGCAGGGCACTTTTATTTAATCATTAAAGCCCATTTTTAGTGCTTACTGTCAGTATTTTTAATGATGATTATTCCAAAATCTGCTCCCCTTTGTAACTCTGTATATTTTAATTAAGTTTATTGTGAGGCAGTTTGGCCTTGAGGGCCAGTTTATTGTTGAACTTGAACTAAATTCTCATTTGGAGCAGATGTTTCTCATTGCCAGGGTACGGTATGAGTATATGGCTGAGTCCATGATTGACCACTGCGCCTAGTGTTTGCTCGTTTATCAGTACTAATTTGCCCGGCTAATCTCCCCATTAAGCTTAGTGAGAACATTAGCCTAGCAAATTAACACTGATGAATGGGCCATCATTCATAGCAAAGTCTCCATTTCTATGAGCCTGTGTCATTTTTTATGTTTTTATTTTTTGTCCTTATCTTTTCTCTCCCTTTCAGTCGCTATCCTCTCGCTTTAGTTTTCCAACTAAACTGTTTGCTGGTTTGTCATTTTAAACTTAAGGGCATAAAGGACAGTGCAGTGATTTTTAAAAGCCACAGAGTCCTATTAAAAAGCTCTGGTTAAGAGTTTTTAAACAGGTTGTGTAACAGTCTAAAATCCTGCTGTTGCCTCTTTATGAGTTTTTAAAACAAACAAGGCCATGGTAATCGAGTTCGACTTATTCTAAATCGTTTTTCTAATGTCTGAAACTGCTGCCACAAGGTAGGTGTCAGACAGTGTCTGCACTCTTTGAGAAAAAATGTACTACCTTCTTATACAAAGGAAAAGGTCAGCAAAGAGAAAAAAGGTCCTGCTTTGATCAAAATTAATACAAGCTGACAGTTTCTCACAGAAGCTATAATAGTGCTTATAACGTACACTATGTACATTTTAGAGCAGATTTTCAGGAGATGGTGCACTTTTGGCTCCAGTCTTTCTGAAAAGTTCTTTCTTTCAACTTGTTTGGGACATGTCTCCTCTGCCTTCCCCTCTTCAAACGCAGACACTTTAGGACTGATCGCCATTTACATATGGTGTCCAAAGCTCATTCAGTTCTTGTTGTTTTAAAGATATTTTTGACCAAAAAGCTTGTTTTTAGTCTGGAATTTCATTAGTTTTTCTTAAAACATACTCATGCAATAACAGTCATGTGTCTTACCCCATGTGCTCGCAGGTCTAATAATGACTTGTGTATAAAGATAAAGTGAGGTTAGATAAGATTTAAGCAATAAAAAGGCTGAATAAAAACAATGATATGAAAATAAAATAACTTGGAATAAAATTCAATAAAACAATTAAAGCTTTTTTGTGAAACATTAACATGCTCCATAAAAGTCTAAGGTGCAATTTTTAGATCAGATGTCAAATAAATGTTACTCAAAAATGCCGGTCTCTTAAACCAAAACAAACATCCTATTCCTTTCATAGTGTGCCATCCAAATTGCAGCAATTTGTCCAATTAATTTGGATTCACATATACAGCCCAAAGCTGATTCAGTTCTTGTTTCATAAAAGTATTAAATATCAGTATTTTTTTTCTAGAATTGGAAAGATGGTCCATTCTTTTTGTAGTGTTTGTGAGATGAAACTCTGAATTTGTGCCACTGCATATGATTAGTGGGTTGACTCAGATGTCTTGTTCAACACGCTGGCAGGGTCAACAGCTGGGGGGACAGGAGTTCACATGTATAAGGAACAGATGAATAAAATGCTGATCCTTTGAAAGAAACTCATGGTGGGTCAGACTTTACAACATGTGCATAATTATAGCCTAGCCCTATACAACTGTATGGTTTTTGGGACTTGGCAGTCCTGAAAATCAATCGTCTTATCCTATGTGGTGTGCCACAACAGACATTAACCGAGACTGCATCTGGGAGGCCTCGCAACCTCCTGACAGAAAGTCTAGCATGTTTGCTTTTTGTCCTGTTTCCTACAACTTGTTTTTTCATGTCACAGCTCTTGAACAATGAGGGCACAGGACGCTCTGTGTATGCAGCGGAGACAGATGTAAACTATAAATTATCATCTTCTGTGTTGCACCCCCTTCTTCAGTGTCACTACATCGGCAGCAATGCGTCTTCAAATTCAGCTTTGTTGTCTATCATGCCTGTTGCTCAAGTCTGGGCATGGTTTTATGATCATCTGATCTGACAAAGGGAACATCTTAATAGACAGACTAACCTGGTATCACAAATAAATTGGCAAGGGGAGTTCAATCAGTGTGAACAATGAGCTGAGAACAGCAAACCCAGAGAGTTTGGCTTTTACGCTTTTTTGAAAAACTATTTGACAGTGAGGTGTATTTTGTATCTGCTGTTTAAAAATCATCAGTTCAATAGAAACAAATATGATGGGGACAAAGTTATGGTCCGGGCATCCACACATTTATTGCTATCATGAATCCCCATTTTTGCCCTGCCCACCTCTCTATCTCCAGGGAATGGCCGTTTAACACGAGTGTGGTTCTGCCCAACATTTCCAACTGTTTAACAGTTTTGTTTTTTATTTTTTGTGTGTTTTTTTTCCACTGTAACTGTTGCTGATTGAAGCAAAGGGCTGCACTCATGGTGGATTCATGTCGGGTTTGGAATTTAATAATAAATGAATTCATTAATTAAAGGGGCTGCATAGTGGCACAGCAGGTAGTTTGTGTGCCTCACAGCAAGGCTACTGGTTAGCTTCCAATGTCAGTCAGGGCCTTTCTGTGTGGAGTTTGCATGTGTTGGTTCTCTCCTGGCACTCTAGCTCCCACTGATCAATAACATGCTTGTTAGACTAATTGGTGACTCCAGATTGCCCTAAGACATGAGTGTGAGCGTGAATGGTTGTCTGTCTCTCTTTGTGGCCCTGCAATTGGCTGGCAATTGGTTCAGGGTGTACCCTGCTTCTTGCCCGATGTCAGCTGGGATAGGCTCCAGTCCCTGTAAGCCTGAAAGGGTGAAAAATCAAATCAGATGAAATCAAAAATATTTATTAAAGGAAAAACAATATGGCATTGACCTATTTTGTAAAGTGTAAAAACATCATTTGGTATGTTCTGGAACTATGCAAATAAAAACTGATTTATTGATATTTTACATTTGAGAGGTTAAAAGTGGAATGAATTGTAGAAGTTACATTTCTGCAGGAGTCCTCAGTTTTTTGCCCCATGAGTAGGCTCAGATATAACATTGCATAACTGTAATGTTTTACACCTTTTTCTTTTGAGCTTGTTGAAAAAAACAAAGGCACACTGCTTCCAGTCTTGTGTCTATTTTCCATCGTCTTTTCTTCTACAGTGAAAACCCCTGACTATTCTAATCTTAGTGGGACTTGAACAACACTGCAGCTGTTTCACTTTCAAACACATAAACACATCTCACACAAACTGTGTCTCTCATAAAAGAGTGGTATGCGGTCTGATCCTCTACTGCGCTTTACTTCTTAAGGTAGAGTTTAAATTCTTTTATATGTCAGTCCTTAAAGAGGAGAGCCACATTCACACACGTAAATGCACTCATGCATGAACACTCACAGTGTAGATACATGTATATTCCCTTTGTTAACATGTAAGTGGCACACAGCCAAACGTATTTATGTTCAGTAAATGCACAAACAAAAGAGAAATCACATGCATGTAAAAATGGTGGCAACTCTACAAGAACATACATAGAGCTCCTGGGCCTGCAGAGCTTTTCTTCTACTATCTTAATCCCTCAGAGAAAGAGGAAAAAGGAGAAAACCGTGAAGTGAAAAGACAGAACAAGAGGCATGCATGTGGATGCAAATTAAGGTATTGAAACAGGTAGAGGAGAAACTGAAAAGAAAAATTAGACTGTGAAATCAGTTTCTATCTCTTTCATTTCTTCTTGTAATCCATAACTGGCCACTTCTCTTCCCTTTTCCCTTTGTCTTATTATTGCTGTTTCCCCCACATTTCTCATCACTGCTTTGGCCATCGTCCCTCTTTCTTCCTCTTCCTCTCTCTCTTCCCCTCCATTTCTCCTAATTAGTATTTAATATGTGTGCTGTACGGTCGGCTAATTAATTAAAGTAGTCATCTTGTGATTAGTTGCTGAACATCCTCGTGGAAGGACTCATCTTTATCTGCCCATGGAATTCGATCCACATAGATACCTTACACACACACACACACAGACTGCATGTACACTAGCACACACACGCCCACATGCAAAGATCGTGTAATGTAACTGTGTGTAAGAGATACGTCTCTGTCGCTGGTCCATACTGAGGTCTTAGGTCTTTGAAGCTCTCATGGACACTTAATTCTTAAATTCAATTGCATAAACTTGATCAAATGTTTGACTTTTTCTTCCTCAGGATGTTTGTAAGTTTCATCAGACAGCTTTTTGAGATATCTGTGTTTGCCATGTTGTAATACGCAACATTTTAAACATTAATGTGGTTTACAAACACAAAATGGAATTCAAACTCCCTCTGTGTTTTTCGTTCTCAGCTGTATACTCACTCCTTCCCTCAGACTGTTTATGTTTTACTGAAAACTGTTTCATACATGCTGTTTGTTTCCATGTTAACCCTTTGTTCCTCTGCAGTAGATCTGCTGGCACGGGGGGAAAGGGAAATAGACCCATACTGAGGGAATTTTGTTTCAAGAGTACAATTCAAGGAAATCCTGCAAAGGTTTTAAACGAAAGAAACAAAGGAACTTGAGACTACAGTTAAAAATTGAGATTATACTCTGAAACGGTGGTTTATAGTTGTGCTCATTTGAAACATAAGGATGGGACAGGGCTGCGGTGATTGACCCGTTAGGAGAAGTTTACTTACATGACTTTTCCTGTATATCCACAAGTTCTCATGTGGGTGGTATAATTCAAATGAGAGATTGCAGAGAGTTGAGTATTTTAGAGTTGTATTTTACAAAAAGGTGCAATAATACATATGAGTACTATGAAATAGCTTCAAAACAAACCTCTTAACTGGTGTTCTAAATGTCAAAAAATATTTTAAACACCCAACTTCATTCATTTTCTATACCGCTTATCCCTTTCGGGGTTGCGGGGTAGGCCGATTGCAGGGCAACATAGAGAAATGGACAACCATTCACGCTCACTCTCATAACTAAGGGCAATTTAGAGTGACCAGTTAACCTAATGAGCATGTTTTTTTTTTTGGTCTGTGGGAGGAAGCCGGAGTGCCCTGAGAGAACCCACGCATGCACGCAGGGAAGAACATGCAAACTTTACACAGAAAGGCCCTGCCCGACCCGAAGATTGAACCGGCGATCTTCTTGCTGTGAGACACATGCACTACCTGCTGTGCCAAGGCTATCGCCTGTTTGTCGAGGTACACTAACCATAATTTGCCATGGCACAAGCCAGTTCGAATCCCGTGTCCCCCAAGACACTTTTCAATTAAAACTTGAAAACTACAAGTTGATAGATACTTCGACTCCTTAGAAAGCATTTACAATGTACAATGCACATGAATTTTATTAAAATTACACACTGAAATTGATTCAGGAAGGCAGTTATATTTATATTCTATCGTTCCCCGTTGTTATAAACAGTGATTATATCTATAATTTAAAAGGTATAAACATGGTTTATTATCGTATCTATTATATGTATTTTAGTTTATCTTATCATCTTCTTATTGTGTTATAATTGCCTTCTTATAGCCTTTGCCTTTTAACCCATTTCTACTTTTTCATTGTTATTTATTTATTTTTAACTGTTTATTTACTTCAGCTTTAGTCTCTTTTACGTGAAAGTGTCTATATTTATTCACCATTATTATATTTTTTTATTTTTTTCTTCATTTTTTTTTACTTGTTTATTTTAACTGTTTAATTAACTTAACATTATTATTGCTATTTTAACTTTTGGCTTTCACTGTGCACTGTGTTTGTCATTCACTTCTACTATTCACGACTTTTGTCTGCTTTTATTTATTTATCTATCTATCTACTTTATTATTTGTGTTGTTTTTATCTTTCTTATCGTTTCCATCTCATTCTTTTACTTCCGTCTTATCAAGGGGGCTGGGGCAATTCGTGGTATCATCCAGTGATTCCATTGGTCAGATTTTGGTAGGCTAAATGAGTGGTGATTTGTTCTTGCAATTCTTGCTAGCAGTGCCACCCGTGATTGGTCAAATCTTGGTTGAATCTTGGTAGCGATAAGCCACCTGATTGGCCGGATTTGCTCGACTTACAGGTGACAGGGAGGGCCACCATGCCACCTCACTCAACTTTTGAACTGCAAATATAATACATTATCTATTTCTTTTTGTCAACAATATTTAATTACAATTTAAGATACACCAAAATTGGCTGTGATTGCAGAAAGAAAAAGAAAGGCTCGAACAACTGAAATAAGACATTACCTCTCAATTAATCAAATCCCTCAACATCATTTTATCCTAATCAAAATGGAGCCTAATTGTCATTGGACAAGTTCATTTTTTTTATTTATTTGTGTGTTTCATTCATGTCAAGAGCTGTGGTAGAATTAGAGGCTGCAGTTTTGGGTTGAAGTCCTTTTACATTAATGTCAGAGCAACCAGCCTTACAGTAAGTCACAAAATATTCTTGTTAGTAAGGAAAACAGTTGGTAATTTAAGAAACATTAGCTTCAAGCCAACGCATTTGCTGCTTGGCTGGTTCAAAACACCATGCTTGATCTGTGCCAGCGTGAAGTAAAGGCCTAATATAATGCAAGTTAATTGCTTGAGGTCAAAGAGAACAACACTAAACAGAGTGAAGAAGATGTTTTGGAGGAAGCAACAGAACACTTCTTGTTCTTTTTCAGACATCAGGGTCATGTCTCGCCTACAGTAAGTGCAGTGTTAGAGAGGTCTTCATTCAGGTCAGCCATTAACCTTTTTTCCAGGTGGCTGCAAGAAGCCACAGTTATCTTTTGGGCTGTACTTGAGCATTTCTCCCTCACTGTAAAATCCATTATGTTCATGTCCTGTTGCATTCAGACACTGACTGTTAGCAGTTACTTTGGTGATTAACCCTTTTTTTTTACCCATTGCCTGACTTCTTAGATTCTAAAGGCGGATCACAAAAATATGACAAAAAGTGGATTGTGGGTAGTTTAGGTGAAAAAAATTGACATAGGCTGTGCAGTGTATGGAGCCAGGGTTATGTAACTTAAGAGAGTAACGAAACCCTAAGACCATCATAAGACCAATCAATGTGTACAGATATTTAGTAGCATGTTGATCAGTAAGGGTTCAGTCTCACTACTTACTTGATAAAAATTTGCATTCTCTATTCTGTTTTATAAATATATAGAGCGACTGCCCCCCACAGTTTTGAACCTAGCCACTGCATCTAAAATGTACAATTGACTTATCTTGAGTTGGTTGGTGTACAAGGTACCAGATTTGACCAGAGCTCAATAACCACTGCTTATGTTTAAATCTCTGTAAGGTTCAGTAGTTACAGTTGACAGCTGAATGTATAGATAACAGTGGACACCAACAATCAGAGATGTTGATGTAACACTATTGGACTTTGAGTAGCATAGTTTTGTCATCAGATATTGTGGATAAACCATATTTTTCTTTGAAGGTTAAAAGTGTTCAAACTGTGTCTCTTGTGGACAATATGCCACATTTTCCCCTTTAAGACCATTATACTGTATGTTGTCGTGGCAGCCTATCACAGAGGTACCCTAGTCGGAGACATTGTAGTGGCACTGTCGGATTATGGGTGGAATAGTTAGTTTTTGAAATAATCAAATTTTTTCACATATTAAGGTACAAAACACAGAGGCCTTTATCTTTTGTGGGACCATACCATCATATCCCCATTTCACTATCACTGTTCACTTTTTCAGTCCTCTTTCAAAAGCATGAATGATTAAGAAGCATTCTGAAGCCATCTAGCAAATATGATTTTCAATGCTATGATTAACTAGAAGTACTCAGAAAACACAAACCTCCACCAGGGCATTTTTATTAGCTGACTTATTAGCAAAAATGTGGAAAACTCCCCTATCTCACTATGTTTACAAATCCTTTATAAAATCTCTGGATCTGCGTCTATATTCTGATCAATACCAGAACTCATTGAGTTATCTTGCACTCAGATAGACGAGCTGACAGACACAGGCAAAAACATAGTATCAATAGCAGAGTTAATCAATCAGTTTGAAGGGATAATCTTAAAAAAAATATTGCTGCTGGCACGACACTCTTATCTCCAAAATTGCTACTTTTCAGGAAATTAAAATGCTGAAATATTGAGACAGAATTGTCCTGTTACAAATTATATTTTTGTACTTTCAGTTGGTTAGAAATATATATCTAACCTACTTGTCAAAATGGAAGGTGATCAATAGCACTGTTGAAATCACATAAAAATGGAGTAAGGAAGTTTTGGCCCAGTTGATGTCTCATTTTAATTCAACAAATACATACCACTTAACATTTCTGGTGGTTGTAGCTCAGTAGTAGAGTTAGTTTTTGCTCAGCTGGAGCATTGGGGGTTCAGTCCCTAACCTCTGCTGTTACATATGTCCAAAATTGCCATGGTCTGTACATACTGTATGTAGGAATAGGTTTAAATGGAATAAGCTCATAATTGAGGACATACTGTTGGAGGAAGCAGGCTCCTCCAACAGTGTGCATACAGGGTGTGAATGAGTTAGTGCGACCTGCTGTGTAAAAGCACTTGAAGCAGTCAGACAACTATAATAGAGTTATTGCTCAAGCTCAAGGCCACTTCCTTTTCCCTCTGTCCTTTACACACCTGTATGCAACTGCCTATAGAGACTAAGATAGGTATTTAAAGATAGTCATGCCAACATTCAAACAATTTTGGAATTTCCCCCTGTGGGACTAATAAAGGATATCTTATCTTATCTTATCACCAGAACAAAGCAGCCTGATTTATACCAATTTAAGCATGTGGGTAAAGGCTAAAAATAAGACGTCGTACCATTCTTAGAATAAGATAAAATAAACATTTAAAGACTTCAACTCTGCATGACAGAAGGATCAAAAAGTGTTTTACTCCTGGTGTAAAACCAAGAGCAAAAATGACCGTGTAGTAAATGTGGTGTGTGTTTTGTTAGACAGAGATTAAGAAATAAAGGAACAGAGAGGTGAGGGGCGAGTGACAGTAATGAGTACTCCAGTAGAGAGTGATAAGAGAGACAGAGGCAGAGTTGGTCGGTATAATGAGTCCTCTTGCATGGAGGTGGCATGTGGGAGGGAGGAATGATCAGGACTTTTCCAGCAGAGAATAGACAAAACTACTGAGACGGATTAGATCACAGAGAAGAGACTGTTTAATGAGTTTTACAGCAGACATTTAGGATGCAAGATAGAATATGTAAGAACTTCAATCCCTTTAAAACATTTTAACACATTAAGAAATGTCACCTGATTTAAACATCTGAGCAGTGTGCTTTTTCCCAGGCATCAGTTTGCAGGCCATATGTGTTGGTCATATCTTTCCTTGTTACATTTTTGGCTCGCTGAGTTTAAAGCCCTTTTGTTTGTTTTTTGTTGTGCTGTTTTGTTTATGTGTGAGGCTGCATTTGTAGGGTATCACAGCTGAGTTAACTACACAGCTCTTTCTGTTTACTCCAAAAAAAACTTCTAACCAATAAATTGGCTCAAATGGGCAACACAACATTAACAGCACAAACACATAAAGATGGAAGTTTTAATTTAATTTCACTGGTGTCAGTGTAATTAACATAATAGTGTTGAAGCCACACTTTTTACCCTGTAATGGCCGAACTGATTCACCGATTAAAGTCCCTTTACTGTGGGCTATGGAGAAGTAGATGGTCTTGGCTGCCACTTGCATGTTTCCCTAGTTTTATTTTAATTTTCTAAAATAAAACAAAGTTATGTTTTCTGTTGGATATACTTATCACTGATAGATCAAGCCTTGATGACACTTCTATGACACCGGTATCTGAAAACTCAGAGAGGAGCAAATATCAGATCACTGCAGTCAGAGGATCCCGCAGTGCGCTCAGCAGTGATGGTTTCCCTTGACAGTAGTGCTTAATATGCTTCTCTTAATCCTGCCATTTAATGTTGTGTAAACTTGCTTTTTGATTAACATTTAGCTCCATAACATTGTCTTAATGTGACAGCTGCAGCTTTCCTTACACAACCATTTACAATACTGTTAACGAGTTGATGCCAGCTTACTAACCCTCATCTATATATTTCTTTTCACTCAGTCTTTATACAGTAACATTATTGATTCAAATACATTGAAATTTGATGCTAGCAGCAGAGTAAGAGAAAGTATTCTGCACTATACATAAACACACTTGAAGTGACATTCTGTTCAGAGCTGTGCTGTGTTTTGTAATTTAGATAATATCCCTGATACTGTATAAGATTAGAGTGCCAGAAACCTACAATTTCAGCAGATACTTCTAGGCAACTAAATTTCACAATTAGAATTACAATTAAAATTTAATGACAGGACCTGTCATTTTGCACAGGCACATTTCAGTGCTTTCATTTCTTTTTTAAATTTATTTTGTTACCTCTAGATTGGATTTGCTTAAGATTCTTCAGCAGATTACAAATATTTCACCTTTCCTTTATCCCCTTTCCATTGTTCATTACAGTTCCCAATATTAACTTTAGAGAGATCAACAAAACTAAATACATGGTAGTTCCTGCAAAGAGTACATATTTATTAGAACTGCCTTGATAAACGATCATGAACGACCTACTGCTGTGGACTTTCTCAACTCGAAGTGCATCCCACATCAACCATCAACAGAAATGATATAATTTAACATAAATTCATACTTTTAGACCAGTTCAACCCAATTTAATGGCAGTTAAGAGGCTGCTATATTAATCAAGATCAGTCCTCTCCAGTTAATGATCATTATAGATGTTAATGTTGATGTTAAAATGACCTCTCTATCCATAGTTGTTATTGATTATACACCCATAATAAATACTTTTTCAACCATATAGACACCAGGACCCTTTTCAAAACAAGATGCCACAGCTATAGGAGCTAACCTCAAGTAAATGTGTATTCAGCAAAGACAAAATGAGTACAGATTTATGTTCTGGGCATCAATGGGTATGTTGCATAAATTAAATTATTATTTTTGCATAAATTGCATAAATTTAATTTATAAATTTGCATAAATGAAATTATTATTTTTTTTGGCCTGTACATACATATATATATATATATATATATATATATATATATATATATATATATATATATATATATATATATATATATATATATATATATATATATATATATATATATATATATATATATATATATATATATATATATATATATATATACATACACACACACACACACATATATACATATATACATATACACATATACACACACACACACACACATATATATATATATATATATATATGTATGTGTGGGTGTGGGTGTGGGGTGGGCGTGGGTGGGTGTGTGTGTGTGGGGGGGGGATGTGTGTGTGTGGAGGGGTGTATATATATAAATATTCTTCATCAAAGCTCTAGAGAGTACTTTTTATTGCACGATTAGGATAGGAGGTGCTATTTACTATTACCTATTCACACACTGGAGATCTAGCAGCATACATTTGTTATTTTCTCCTCTCTGAAATTTCTTCCTCTGAAAAAATCTGTGGAGATGTTTGGAAGTCAGACTTGTATTCTGTTTGCACAACAAAGAAGTCGCTGGTCGGCCATCCCTGTGATCTGCCCCCCTTGAATGTATTTGTTTCAGTCATCTAGAAAGTATAATGCCTACAGTGCTAAGAAACATGACTTTATCAGGCACCATGTGACTTTTTCAAATTAGCAGAGCTACTCCAAAGTCCTTTTGAAATCTGCTATATTTTTCTTCTTACAGACCAGAAAATCTTCAAGGGAAAAAGAAAATGGTGGTGGCACGACAATTTTCTCAACTTCCATTGCAATTGAAGAAGCCTTAAGGGTTGTTATCAAGTATAAACAGCAGTGCAACATACGTGTGAATGATGTGTGATTGACAGTGAAAGCATCAATTCCCTTTTACACTCTCTCACACATGCCATTGGTATCAGACAGCACTGCCAGCAGCAGCAGGGTGCTTTAGGTATGAAGCAATGACATGCAATGCCACAACCTGCTACGTGTCTATGTATTTTTGCATGCATGTGTTAACATGTTTGTTGCCAGTAGCTGACATGGTGGGATTATCAGTTATTGGCATGAGGCTGGAGGGGTCACAATTATATTCACAGATATTGATGAGCTCCAAAGGAGAGGGCAAGAGGCCTGAGAATAAAAGAAATGAAGGAGAAAAAATCTGTGAGAACATGTTCTGACAATTTGCTATTTAGCTGCTCTGCCTTATCTTCAGTTACGACTACATGAGTGCCTTGCTTGTGTCTGTTAGACTTCCAGAGTTAGCTTTGGCTGTATGTTAGGTCTGGTTTGATTTTTAAATAGAGCAGCTAGGTTAGCAACAATTTAGAAGAGCAACATTCAGGTAAAATTCCAAAACCAAAATAAGGACTCTACCAAGGTAACTAATCTACCAGGGATTTTGAAACTAATTATTGCGGTCCTGGCGGCCTCTAGTTGATGTTTCCTGCCAAACAGCACAACTTAAAATCAGGTTTGTTTTTCAAGCTCCTAAAAAGATATTTTAGCTGTTTATTGAACACACTAAGATTAACACACATGTCTGTTTGAGCTACAAAAACAACAAAAACATTATATTAAAAAAGGATAATTTTCTGAATCAAGAGCTGCTGTAAGAAGTTATTCTCTTCACACAAAAATGGAAACAAATAGAAGACAGGAATTCCCAGCAGCTTTAAGGAAGTGAAAACTGGCTGTTTTAAAAACAAACAAAAATACAAAACAGCATTTGTTTACCGTATTCACCCAAAAATTATAGCTCAAAAAGTCTTGAGTATCTGTCAAGACATGCCAAAAAAATTGACAGCATAAAAAAGAATACATAATAAGTCTTTTTTTATGAACATAAATTAATATAAATTAACTTGACAAGGTGATTATCAAGCCTGCTCCTTTCTTTTTACCCACTTGAGAGAAAAACAGACAGAAAAAGTGCAGTAGACTGTAAAACCATTGACAGCTGAGCAAAGCATACAAAAAGTACACACAAACACACTGATGCACATGTGTGTTTTTTTTAACCATCCTGAAATTGCACATTTGTAACAAGCCAGATAGACAGATAGATTTCCAGTCATCAGCTCCATAGCCAGCCTGTCAGTCACTCAGTTTGTCAATCATCCAAATAAACAACCTACCACCTATCTCTCCAGTCAACCCTCTATCAAACAATCCACAGAACCAGTTAAAGATACAGACAACCACTTTGGACGACAACCATCCAGCCAATGCAGCCAGTGTGAAACGACTGTAGTACAAACAAGAAAGAGAGGCATAAATGATGGCAGAGAGTTTGTGACAGAGACGTGGAGGAGATGACAGAGAGGAACACCTATAGATTTCGATGTGGAGTTGCATAAGAGTTCCTGACAGAGACTCTAATGGGAGCGAGGAGGAGATGGAAGTAGGTGCTACAGAGAAATCAAGAAGAGAGGGAGCTTGATAGGAACATGGGGGAAGCAAGTACGTGGAGGATGAGAAGAACTGGTGGGCGTTGTTGATAGGAATTAAAAGTAAGAAGTTCATGCAGGCAGGATGGAGGTGGAGAGAGGTGGGGTGCAGAGAAGGAAGGATGTGAGAAGCACGACAATTTTATGCACCTAATTTTAAACTAAGCTGCTGTATGTTTGTCTTCAGTTAGATGTTCTCCACATGTTTTAAGTTAAGTCTGACCAGTGCCCGGAGTGATCTTCACACCCTCCCTTTTTGGAGTAAGTTAAAATCTTATAATGAGGCTTAGGGATGTATGAAGATCACCTCAGTGGTCCAAAGTTGCATATAGATGACTCAGACATTACCTAATTCTAGTTTTAGCAACTGTACAAAAGTTTAAATGAATCCTAGTTTGAATATATAAGTCCTGAATTATAAATTATTTTACATTCTACGTACATTTAAAGTGATAATTCAGGATTTTTAAATGGGGTTATATGAGGTACATGGTATTAGCCTGATCATTAGCCACAGTGATGGAGATCAGCTCTGTGTCCTTGCAGAAAGAGCCATCATGAAAGGATGGACTGTTCTATATATTTCACTCATCCATCTAGGCAACAGCTAATAGAAAATGTTTAGGAATTGGCAGACCTCCAATAGCATATCTGGCAGCTGATTGAACGATTGTTCCATCAATCACATGATCTCACCAGATAATGTAGAGGGCAAAACTCTGGCCAAAACATGTCGGAAATGGAGTTAAAAATATCCTTTCTATTGAGATATTATGTCACACGACTGCCATCAAAGCTGTTAGCATCTATGCTAATCTCTGTGTTAGCAGTCACTCGCTGCTGTTGTCTCGCTCATAGCTCCAACCTCTTCCTGCTCTGAAGGATGCTTATTGGGCTGTGCAGCTTTGGGCTGCTCACAGTCATTGCAGATTGGAGCTTGGCAAGATGGATCTGTGTGATTTGTCTGACACCATCTCCCATAGTCTCTGTCCGTGTTTTCTACAGCAAGCTGCTGTCTCCGTCTGTCTGCCTGTCTGACTTTTGGAAAATGTGCCTACTACTTTTAACAGATAAACGTCTGAAGGCCTCGTGCATTTGCAAAAAAGATGCTATTAAGTTTGAATTAAAATTCAAGGTTGTGTGTGAGAAAAACTTTGAACCTTCCTTAACTTTGAATTAACCAACCAGCATAATATTTCACATACCTTTTGAGGGACTTGCAAATACATATTTCCTATTTTCATTAGACTCAGCATTCAGTCATGACATCTTTCAAACAATGTGCAACACACTATTTCCACAGTTTTATGAAAATAATGTGCTCTGCATTCATATGATAGAAATGATCAAGGCAATCTTCCTCTTGAGTTTTTAGAGCAATAGGTAAACACAGGCAAATGAAAATGATGATAAACAGCCCACACAAAGAGGAAAGACTGGGGTTCACGGTGACTCTCTGTATCAGCATCCATTCTAGCAGAAGAGCCTACCTTTAGCTCTCGCCCATCTTGAGGTGTGGGTTTCACTTCATGTAACTTCTTACTTTCTACTTTTGTGACTCTTCCTTGCTTGTCTCTCTTCTCTTCACTTCTACTCTCTGTTGACATGGGGACAGGGGAGGAGAAGAGGAGGATAAGACCAGGCTCAATCCATCATGGCTCGAAGAAAAGGTGGAGAAGGGGGAGTGAGCGTGTTTTTACTGATGACTGAAGACCGTTGACTGAAGCAGGGACGTGAGCACACAGGAGATAGGGTGTGGCAGTTTGACATGCAGTTTGTGAACGATCCATGAGGCAGTTCTCTGGTGACTTTCAAACGCTCAGAGGTGGCTTTCTAAAAGACATTTCAACATTTATTTTGAGTCACGGAGACACCTGCATATTTTGTATAATCTCAGCAGAGCATACTTCCTAAACTTTAAAAGAACAACATATAGCGAGGTTAATGATTTGATCTCCAGCTCTTTTTGTTCATAGATTTGATTTTTCTTCACAGAGCAGAGAGAGCCCTTTTGCGCAGAAGCTCTGCCATCATCTGTGTGAGGAAATTAGTGAAGTGCTTTGGAAAGAAAGTACTATACAAAAGCAGTGCTTACACGATCCAATATATTATACTAAATTACATTTTTGGAGGGCTAAGGTGGATGACTTGTAGGTGATTGTTAACCAACACTAATGCAATAAAATGAAGGAACAAATAGGGTGTAGGGAAATATTGATATGCTAATATATCACAATTTGGTGGTGCCGTACTGTTTTGATGATCTATAGCACAGTATCTATGTTTTATTATTTATTGTTTGATAAAAGTCCAGAACAAATGTTTTGTGTTATAGTTCAGTCTCTGGCTAACATTTATCAGCCAGGCACTCAGCTACTTGCCTCTTTTCCCTCTGTTACATTTATTGTTATCACAGGGACTGACAAAATTTTATCCATGTTGCAAGGACATTGCTTTATATCAGCAAGACTGGTGTAAAATAATGTTTCTGCAGTCCGTACTGTGGGTTCTTAGGACAACATGTATTTTGTCAAAATATAGACTGAATATAGAGTGAAACGGCTCGTATCTTAATGTGCAGATTACCTCTGACTTGTCCACTGAGCTGTGTGTGAGTTATTTAAAGAACAATTAGATGTTCAAAGTAGAAGCAGGGCTCTTTTAGTTAATCACAGCAGAGAGACACTGCTTCCAACACCTTTGGGGTTACAGTTAAGTTTTGTAGTTTGACAGAAACATGTTATTGTAAAGTTTAACTGTGATGCCATTTTGTTATGATTTGTAGCAAGTCAACCTGTTAAAAAATTAGGGTGACTTCATTGCAGAACTTTACTGTTAAATAAATCACAACAATAAACAATTAAAGCTTCCTTTCTTAGTTCAGCAACACAGACCTTAACTAACAAGTAAGCGTCACACGGTTTACATGTAAGATGCACAGATGCTGCTGGAAGTTGGAAAAGTTTCACATCAAACAGTTTTTTTCACTGCACTAATTCAGTCTGTTGAGTTAAGAAATATGTATGTCAAGTAGCGAGCTAGTACGAGCTTCTGGTGAACAATAAAGGTTCATTTCAAGACTCAGCTAGCCACAAGGTTACTCATTCACTGCTCTGAGTGCAGCAACACAGCTTTAATAAATCAGATTCATATTTTGAGAATAGCCCCTTTCAGTAAATGAAGCTGTTTTATTTGCTTTGAAAAGCTGAAGCTCTTGTATGTGCATTTCCAATATAGTCGTCCCCACAGGTAGGTTTGAAAGCCCTCATGAGTGACAAAATGGCTTGTATCCGACAGGCTTCATCAAATATTTTCAATCGTCTTTGCTTAAAACGGTTTACGATATATCCCACTTGGCAACGCGCAAAGGAATTCTACTTGTCATTGTCATTTTGAAACTTATACTTATCTTGATCTTGAAAAAAAAAATATATATATATACATATATATATATATATATATATATATATATATATATATATATTTTTTTTTTTTTTTTCCTATTTTCTGTCAATTCATTTATCACAAAATAATATGCTGTTCAGTGGGCCTCCTCTAAGTTCATACTGTTCCAACAGACCCTTGAATTGCCCCTGATGCTGACAGAGTTTCTCTGTCCTAAATGTGTTTCTTCAACTTTTTTCCCTCTAAAGTTGCTGAGCACATACTTCAGTAGCAGCCTTGTGTTTCACACTTATTTACCTCTGAACATAGCCACCCGGGAGCTGCTCAGTACAACATCAGTCCTGTTGTGTGTTGCAGCTGGCAGACCTGGTGCCTCAGCGTCACCGTTAAGCAGACCAGTTTCAGTTAGTTTCACTCACTCCCCTCTGCTCAGGAGTCATCAAGGAGCATATGACCCTGCGGCCAGCGCGCTCCTCTCACCATTAGGCTTCTACTACCTCTATTTGTCACTTTGATGTTAACTCCATATTGCAGGGTAGATGAGTCAGCCGTGGCAAATAAATACAGAAAGCTGCCGTTGAATGAGCTCCTTAAAATCCACACTGGATTTTTTTGTTGAATGAGTTCCAAAGAGCTGACTCGTGAAGCGGAAACTAGCTTTCTGTCGGTGGCGCGTTGAATTAGTAGACTTAGTCGGGCCAGGAGGGAGGAGGGGAGGGGGGCGGAGCTGTTATCACACTGCAGCACCTGGACCGGAGGCAGACAGGACTGGACAGAGACGTCTGTCAAACACACACCAGGCACAGAGACACACACTTACACGAAGGAAAACTGGACCTGTAGCAAACACAAAGCTGCTGCGTGAACTGTATTTCTTCATCCATTTCTCTTCAGCTCTTAAAGGTCATTGTGGCCGTGCTGTCATTTTTTCTTCTCTCTTAATTCATCTTTATGTCACTCCTCCTCCCTGTGTCCTCTCCCTGTCTCATTCTGTCTTCTCTTCCTCATATTTTCATCCTTTTTGTCATTAGCATGTTAGACCTCTTAATTTGATGTCTTGTCTGCCTGCTCTGACTCCTGACATCTTGTGTACGCCTGTGTGTGCTTCTTTCTTTATATTCTAATAGTCGAGAGAACCAGTTTAATGCTAATATCTGCTTTGGCCTACAAAAATACGTCATGCCTGCGCTACTTTATAAATGTTGTATTTTAAAACAGTTTTCTTCTTTAAGTTGAGACGATAAGGGCCAGTTGCAAAAATAGATAAGAGACACTTAAAAGTATTGGTGGTTGTGGTTAGAGGTAAAGGATTCCCTTGCTTCATGCCAGTTTAACCCACTTTTTGATAGTGCTGTCTCTCTTTTGGTGAAAATATGACTGAAGAATTATCTATACTGCTTATCCCTTTTTGGGGTCTGAGGTAGGGTACACAGAGAGACAGATAACGTTCATGCTCTCACCCATAGGGCAATTTAGACTCATCAATTGAACTAATTAGCACGTTTTTGTACTGTGGAAGGAAATCAGAATGCCCAGAGAGAACCCACGCATGCACAGGGAGAACATTCAAACCCTCACACAGAAAGGTCCTGACCAACATGGGGTTCAAACCAGCAACCTTCTTCATGTGAGGCACGTGCACTACCTGCTATACCACCATGCTCCCCCTTACAGTTCTTTATGTTTTTCTTTTTAATTTTAATTTTATGTCGGAGCACAGATAACCTTCTTCTCCTAATGTTTGGAGATGTTGCCAATGTTATTGTAAATTATGACAGTGTGGACAATTTTTGTCTCAGTACTGTATTTCTACGACTTCTATCTTGTTGTCATAGTGTCAAAATGGTGTTCTTTGAATTTTGTTTATATCGAAGTTTAAAATGGTGACAACTACTTTTTTTTAAATCAAATCAAGTCCGTATCGTGATACCAAAATATATGTAATTTTGGTCCGTATCTCCTGGCTGTAGGAGCATTTGTCTTGCCTTGAAATTCAAGGCCACATTTCTAATTAGAAATTTAATTTCTGCTTTAATTATCAAACTTAATTCAGACACAGCTGAAAGGTTGAGCTGCAGTGATTCAAATCCTTGTGTTAAGATATTTTGAGTAAGGGGATTTAAAGTATCAAACCAGAAAGAGCTTGGGCTAGAACACAGACAAATAGTCCACAAAAGACTTCAGGCTATTTCACAGTGTTTTTTCATCCATCACATACCATGACTTGTGGATCACAAACACCACTATCAAATGTGTCAACTAACACTGTGTGACATGCTTGAGAGCTGCACGTCACCCCTGGGATCACCTTTGTCATAATCTCCATGGACGGCTGGTCAAATCACACCAATTCAGTGCTGTGTATGTGTCCTGGATAATTAAAAGTACGTGTTGTGATTGAGCCTGACTCTTAAAGGTCAGAAATATGCTCACAAATGCTAACATGCTGTAGCAGGTATGTGTGTAAAGATGTTAGCATTACTGGTTTATTTTGTGTCTGTTTTATGCATACATACATTAAGGTTTTGTTCTACAACAAATGTTAAGCTCCTGTGTGTATCACAACGTTTGAGTTGAATGTGGGAAATTTCATGCTAGTCATTGCCTACATTTGGGTCCATGGAACTTATTTCCTTATTTCCTGACTTCTAAAAGAGACTTTATTCATCATCAGCTAGATAAACAAACATGTTTGTGTCGATGTGCTGTGTTGATGAAGCCATATTTTCTCTGCCTCTACACTAATCCTACCAATCAGAATGTTATGTCTACATATCAAACAGTCCTTCAAGCATTTATAGGTTACGAAAAATAACCATTACTATTTAAGTTTCATTTTAGCTCACAGAGATGTTGCAGCATCACTTTACTTTAGAATACTGTAGACATATACATTACAGACATTATAAGTGCCTTCCATACTGCATTAAGTTTGAAAAAATGTTTTTCAGCTACATGGCCAACAATAATCGCCTTGAGACAGTCAGGATAACCTGCCACCGTCATGTTGGATCAAGTCCTCACAATATAAAAAGGGCATGATATAGGTCCTAGTATAATTGCAACTTATCTGACTGTATAGTTTAGCTCTGACTAAACCACTCAGAGTGCCACAGTTGCCTGCATACAGCACTGTTTAAGTTTGGAAGCCAGTCATGGTCATCTTATAAGAGGTGCTACAGTTCATACATTACAGCATGAGTTCACAGGAAGCCACAGGAAGCCAATTTGCCAAGAGGAAAGCTGATTTGACAAAAAAACACTGTATCCCATAATGGCTGAGGCTCAGAGAATAAAGGACAACAGTGAAGAATGGGGCAAACAAATAAAAAGAGGGGGACAAAGCAAGAAGCTGGGCTACAGTGAATGTTGGACATGCACTTGTACAATGGTGAAAGCCTCGAAAACAACAGGCTGCCAGTCAGATGCTAAACTGGCCCTGTTACTGTTGGGCAAGAGAGTGCAGTGGTTGTATTAAGATTTGTGTTAGTTTTATTTGGCCACAGACTATAAACATCATAGTGACTCTGAATGAACATACACATAGAATGTTCCCCTCTGTATATGCTGTAAAGACATTTTTCCTAACAAGGGGGGGTCGGTAAATCAGTCTGATAATGGGATTGGTTGGTAGTCAGTAGGTTGCAGGTTCTGAGCCCAGCTCCGGCTGTCACATGGCGATGTGTCCAAGTTGCTCCCACTGCTACATCAGTGGCATATAAATGGGCATGAAAGGGCGTGAAAGTGTTAGCTGATACTGGTGGACAACTAGCATAGATACTCCAACTGTCAGGGAGTGAATGTGCAAGCGAATGGGTGTGTATAGAAGGTGTGACCTGCAGCTTTGAGTAGTCAAAGAGACTACAAAAGAGCTATATAAGCTCAAGTCCATTTACCATACTGTACATGCAGACAAAAATACTAATGACTGATTACAGTTCATTCGTTTCTCACAAATCCAATAGCCACATTTCCCAACCTTTGCTTGTCAACATATGCACGCTGTCTGTTATGAGGTGGTGACAGTAAGTTTTACGGTTACAATTACAATTGCAGTTACACTCATAGGTCTTTAGTGGTCATATTTTGCCTTTACCTGGTCCAGATATTTATTTTTGATGACTCCTCAAGTATGTTCAGAATGGCCCATGTAAGGCCCAGTCTATGCATGAGTGTGTGTGTGTGGTTTTTTTTTTTGTTTTGGGGGGGGGTTAAGGCAGCTAATGGGACCCTAAGAGGGAAGAGGGGAAAGTCTTGATGCTGTGTACTTTTTCTTTTGTACATAGAAGTGCTCCATCACACAGAGGAGACATGTTAAACGCACCAGATTGCATGTTAATTCAGGAAAGCAGAGTGTCACTTCTTTAAGACCTGAAACGAAAAGCTGCCTCACCATGTTTCTTTCTGACATGTTGAGTGAGCCTGTCCCTGAGGACCTGAGGGGTCTGGATGCCTCACAGGAGACTAAGACTGAAAGATATGAAAGGTATTTTGGCTCAAGACCATTAAGTGCTCCATAAACCAGAAGAAGGATTTTAAAATCTATCTTTTGACACACAGGAAGCCAGAGTAGTGATCCAGGACTGGTGTGATATGATCTACTATCTTGGTGTGGTTGATGTCTCACACAGCTGCTTAGCTTGTCTTAATATGTCTGAGGCGTAAAAAAAGCAGGTATCATATATGAACTACGATGCATTGAAGGACTTTTTTCCTGCTGTCACCTGTCCCTTCTCCATGATGCCTGTATATTACAATTATTCTCCAAGAGGAAATTCTACTATATGTACCATAAAACTCATATCAGTCCTCTCTCAGAGCCTCTCCTGTTGTTTTGTCTTCTTTGGTTGAAAGATAGAGAGAAAGAAGCTGTTGTGAACAAGACAATCACTGTCTCATGCCATGCAGAGTTTTTGTGTATATGTGTAAGATTGTGCAAGATTTGACACCTTCACAAGTGTTATCGATGCATGAAATAAAGGACAGAACAGAAGCTTTTAAAGTGCACCTCTGCTGAGGTTTTTAATTGCGATGACAGTAATGGCACCCCGAGGTGCTGCATCTCTTCCCCAGCAGGTGACTGTTTTAACCTTTTAGCTCCGCTTAGGATCAGCAGTGCAACATTAGCATATTGAAATATGTGTCCTGGGTAGCTTAAATGTTTTTCACTCCCTGTTTTTGTGAAGTTTTTGGTGATTGATCTCTCAGGTCTCACCCTGAAAAGTCAAACTTTGATGAGCAACATTAATAGTTAAAATGCTTTCTTCAGTATGAGTCATTTGCTTTGTTTGGCCAACATGTTGATTTATTGTAAAGGACCTGTCAGAGTGGATGCATAAAGTTATGTATTTTAAGGTCTTTTCTTTTGACTGTCCATACCTTAGTTGGAGAGACAGGACATAAGGGAGGATCAAAAAACTAGTAAGAGAAAGAGAATGTCATGCCAGAGAGGAGCATGATGTTGAAAAATAGTGGCCATCCCTGTTTCATCAAAGCTCTGCTCCCTGTAGTTGTAACAAATCTTTTTTAAAGTTGCACAGCATGTGTGATTTGAAGACACTTATTCAAATAGGATAGCTTTAGCTGATTAAAAAAAAAAAACATTCAAATAAGCCTCAAACTCTCACACAATGATTGGCTCCTCTTCGTCATTTAAAAAGAATGAGGTGTTTTTGGATCTCTTCCATTCATAATAAATGTTAAGCTCAAGCCTTGGACTCTTCACTTTATATCTTTTCATCCAAATGAGCTGCATGGAGCATTTTAGCTTTGTTGACTAAGCAGTTCTCAGCCACAAGAGGCCTATATTGTCCTAATATTCTCATTGGTGTTTGAGCTGCCCTCACCAAAGTCACTCCTGTTCAGAATCAGTGTTCAGGACACCACAGAGTTTCCCTTAATAACAGCCAAATAATCAAACTGGTTGTTAGGTTTAAAAGAAAGATTGTTGTGTCAAGAGTCTGTACTTCATAGGATAAATCTAGCAGGGCTTTACCTCTTAGGTAGGATCAAAATATGAAATTGGTTTCCTCTAAACAAAGACTGGATTACAGTTAAAAATTGTATGACAAATATTTTTACAGTAGATGATGTGTTAAAAAAATCTTAAACTATATTTAGCAGAGCAAGTACACTGGGCTGTATTAAAATATTTTGTCCCCTTAAAATATTTAACTATTTTTCATCAATATATAATCTCATCTGATAGATTGGGCTTTGGTTAATAAATACATAAGTCCTTGGGAAACATACAGTATAACAAATTCAGTAACTGACTCTACTTTCCAGGACCTCAGCTAACTCACATATTTAATTATTTAATTCTTATGACCACAAGGAACATGTGAATTAAAATATCCATGGAACACTTCTTTCACACTAAAATGGTAAAAGTTAGTAGTCCATAAAATTTACAAATAAGTAATCAAGTTGTTTAAAATGTCATTTTAAGGTAATTGTTTTGTGTTTTCAACCAGTTTTACTATAACTTATGAGGTAAATCGTGTCTAAACTAACACTTTAGCTCTTATTAGCAATGATATTTCAGAACAGTGTTTCTCAACTGATCTGACCTTTGGACCTTTTTCTTCTAGGAGTTTTTTTTTAAAGGAAAGGAAAAATAGGCTGAGAAAACATTCAAAATTTATTTGTAATACAAAGAAAATGTTTCAAATAATATGCTCCACAATTCACTTTTGGGTCCTTATCCATCAGTTGAGGACCATTGTTTTAGAACTTTATTTGTTCTCAGAGTAGCTGCCTTCTTCCATTTTCTGTTTCAGGGGAAAGCCAAAGTGTTTGACATGTTAAGGCCAAAATGATAATAATAAAGACAATAATTATGAAAATATCCTTGTTAGGTTATTGTCTTAAGTTTGTGACCCAAAAAATGGAAGGAAATGCCACTAATGTTGGATAAATTTGATCTGATGAGATAAGATTTGATCCAACACGATTTTGATCCAGTGGCACAAGACCTTCTTAAAAATGGCTGTCTTCTGAAAGTGATTTGTGGCGATGCAGCTGGTTGCTACGCTTCTAATCTGGGACCTCAGCCCAGAGGACTAGCTGGAAGCTACTAAAGCAGCCAACAACCCACCTCTATTGTCTGTGTCTTTGTTTACAGAGAAATATGTTGTCCTAATCCCATGCATGGTGGGAAGGAGAGTGGGCGGTTTGATTCCATGTGTGAGGGTTTTTTATTTGAACTGGATCCAGTAACCAGGCATCAAGCGGTAAACATTACATTATTGATGTCCTCCTTAAAAAAATGTGAGCAGAGGTAGCAGTTGTAAGAGTCCCACGCTTAGCTGTATGAATCCTGAACCGCCACACTTTGGGCTTCATTTAACAAGAGGAGCCACTGGAGCTAAGGGTTTGTAACAAGATAGAGTTATTGGAGCAGTTTGTTCACGCTGTAAAACATTTGAGATAGGATTGCTGTACCTGTTGCATTATGTATTACCAACAAAAGATTTAGGCATGACATAGAATCTTTATATTATGGAGTAACTTAACCCCATAATAGTCTTTTTTAAGTCAAAACCTATGTAAATGGAAATTTAGAACCATTATTTCACAGTTATGGTCCACAGCTGTACATTTCAGTCCAAAGTGTTAAAACTGTAAATATGTTGTAAGTATGCATAACAATGGCTTTTTACAGCCTAAGTCCTGGCTATTTTAATTACCTTTTATTATTATCTAATATATGGAGGCAGATAAGGTGTGGTGTCAGCACAGGGGCCCAACAGTGACTCCACTCTGGACCATCATCTTCAGTAGGAGACAATATCACAGTGAACCAAAAGCACCAGCAACAGCAGACTCCACTGTGTCTTCTCCAGGTTGATATAGCATTATCTCCCCCGTTAAAGTCATCTGTAAATCAAACTTTGCAAGCTCAACCAGTCTGAGGCCTTGGAGTTTCACTCTTGGGCTTTGGATACTTTGGTTGCCAGGAATTGGAAGTAAAACTTATTTTTCTAACAAACTTAATAACTTCATGTCATGTCTTTGTTTGGTACTTAATACCAGAGAGACAAAAGAAAGAACTTCTCAACAGAAGCAGCTGACTGTGTACAGTAAGAATAGACTTATGTGGGGCTCTGATTGTGAGTGGTACAATTTGTTTGCTCAAGGTTGCGATTAACCATGTCTAATTGAAATCTTGTCTCAGTGCACTCTGCTCACAGGGTTGACAAAATACAGACTTACGTCGTTTATAAGGACATAAAACATCATTTGACACCCAGGTTTCTTGTTGGAAGTTTACAATGGATGATTATGACATCATGGCCAATGATCAAATACACAGTCAGCATAAGCTGTATGATAATGTGTCTAGTGGAGGTGTCATTAGGGTGACAGTGGGTGTGTTAATCTTAAAAATTAAGCCAATGTGCAAGTGCCAAAAACTGCAGTTCCCTGGGCATCAGCTTAAGCCTGGCCACAGAAAACCCAGAAGTGATGTGATTGTTGGTGGGGAACAGTGTTTACAGTTGAAATAAAGATGTTTACAGCCTGGCTCAACAAATGGCTTCAGTCTATATATCAAAGTATTATTATTGAATTAATTGACTCTCATTGTGCAGGAATGGATTATTCTATACCCTGACTGACATGACTACAAGCCTACATGATGCTATTGTTGCTTGGATGGCCTCGAGCCCTGCCTAAACTCGGTTCCTCTGTGATATTGATCCAGAGTTGGGTTGAGAGGACATTTACAGTGTGGCTGTGTCCATGAATTGACTTCAGAAGCATTCTAAAGACTCCTTTTAGCACCTAAGGTATTTTATGCAATGAACCTTGTCAACCAAGAATATAAATAACAGAATTATTATGTAATATAAAAAAGCACTTTCCAACTTTCTGAGAAGTCAACATAATTTATAGTACCTCACATAAATCTGTATTTAAAAGGATTTTTTTTTTTTAAATTTATGAACTTAAATTGTATGGCCTTGCAATTTTGTCTCCCATTCATTATTTCATTCGTTCATCGCTATTCTAAAGAGCCTCATTGTACAAAAAGTTATAGGCACTGGATGAATAACATTTCAGTGTATCACAGGACTCAAAGAATCTGATTCATCCTGCCATTCAAATCCTTTGAATGCAAGAAGAAACCAGAGCACTTGGAAGAAATCCACGAGTATGCCAATAATACATGCCAAGTCCTAAAAGGAAAAGGCTTCAAGCAATTTCAGCCAAACTAAACAGCCTTATTCAGTGACTACTCTTTGACATGAATATGGCTGGTAAATGTAGCCTCAAATACTGTGCAATAAAACCTGTGCAATCTTAGTTCACATCAATGTCCATGAACAGCCCTGTTAAATGCAAAAGAAAACACATGATCCAGTAACAGTAAAACACCATCTGAATGACTTGGGCTGAATTTCTATTTTAATCATGACTGTATTCATGGTCAGTGGTTATCACACTTCTCCCCAGCTGTGCTTAACAGCTGGCGTAGCACAATTGTCTGAAGCTACTGTACTTCCACTGCATTGACTTCCATACATTTCACAGTACAGTAGCTCACCCTCTCCACAGTCCTATTCCACACCGCATCGTCTCCCCGCTGACTCTCTTAGCTTTGTGACCTGGACCATGCAGCTCATATGGTGCATAAAAAATGAATCCATTCTAAAGATTAAAGTTTGCTCAACTCCGTAATAACATTCTCTCTTTTTATAGACGCTGGAAAGCACAAATAATTGCTTGGTGGATGAATAAAATGAGTCACCCTTCATTGATGGCAAAAGTAATTCCAACAGCATTTTCAGGTCCAATGCAAAACAAAAACATAAAGTATCAGTCAGGAAATTAGTTTTTGGAGGTCTCAGCAGCTGGCTAAATGATTGTCACTTTTACTGAGTGTCATCCAGATCAAACTCCTGCAGATTATGGTCCTTTAAGATCGTCTTCACGACTCTGCAGGACAGATGTGTGGTGGATGCAGAAGCAGAGGCTTCTATTATGGTTTCCCCTGCAGGGCTGGTGGTGCAGGGGCCCACTTTGAGCAGCAGTGCACAAACAAAGACCACGTCTGGAACAGAAGGCAACTGATGGCATTTTTCTCGCTCATGCATAATGAAAACACAAGTGAAGCCAGCATATGCATACACAGGCATGTGTAAGAAGCCATACATTAAGTAAAGAGGCATGCAGTCCAAGGAAAGTCACATGTTTACCTCATGAACTGTATGGCGATTCAAACACAAGCAGATACTTGCACTCACATCCCTGTTTCCCAGGTGCTTTGTACATTATTATACAATAGTCATTTTTTTGCTGTAGAATTACATAACAGAAGAGCCAGCTGCTCAGGGAGAGAGAATGTGTCAGTGGAGACAGACAGCCAAAGGGACTGCAGATGTAATACATATATATATATATATATATATATATATATATATATATATATATATATATATATATATATATATATATATATATATATATATATATATATATATATGTGTGTGTGTGTGTGTGTGTGTGTTTATATATGTATATATATGTGTTTATATATATATATATGTATATATATATATATATATATATATATATATATATATATATATATATATATATATATATATATATATATATATATATATATATATATGTATGGTTAATGTGTGTGGGTGGTTGGGGGATGGCTCCTGTCTTCTGTTAAGTAAGGTTTTTTATTGTAATGAAGGTCTCAGCTGAAAATGTTTTTTGAAAATCAATGTAATTCAATAACTTTTTACTGGAGCCTCAGAAACAACTAAAACACTAGTATTAAAAAACATTACTCATCATTATGTCTAATTTTTGTAACATTTCATTAGATAAAGATGAGAGCTGTCCTTAGGTCATTATGTCACAATCTGCTGCTCTCACTGCATAAGCCTAGTCATGCACTTTGCATTATGGGAATATAGTTAGCAGATTAAGCTTTTAATAAAATTAGTCCTTGTTTAAAGGTTAAGGTTAAATGCTTCATGAACAATTATATGGATTGAACTCAGTTAACAAAGAAAAGGCACTTTTAACATTTGCTGTTGTCTACAGTGGACCACAGATGACATCAGATAACATGGCAACATTTACACCATTACACCTGTAGAAGTGACAGCAGAGAACCTGACAGTGATTAGGGGAAGTACACTTTGTAAAAGTGGAGGTTGAGGTGAAGACATGGGTAAACTTTCCTGCTTGAATATGCTGGACTTAATTTTAGAAATCAAGTTTTTAAGCTAGCCAATTTTGTTGATTCCTGCCATGCTCTGCTGAGGAGATGGCAAGTTAAATCAACCTGTTGCTGTTTTAAAGATACTGTATATTGTGCTTGAGCACAGAAAGTGACCCTATGGGGTACATAACATTATTATTATCCATCATGTCCATTTTACTGTCAGTTGTGACCTAAGTTTCCCTGTAGTTGTATTACTTTTACCATACCACTAATGCTGCTTCTTACAGAAAGAAGAACCAATTCTTCTCAAGTTGGGACGTTGTGTAAAACGTAAATATAAAAAGAACAGAATGATTTGCAAATCCTTTTTGACCTATATTTAATGGAAAGCACTACAAAGAAGAGACATTAAATGTTCAAACTGATAAACTTTATTATTTTTTACAAGTATTCACTCTTTTTGTTTTTGATGCCTGCAACGTCTTCTAAAAAGGCTGGGACAGGGTCATGTTTGCCACCTTTTAACGACACTGACGCAGTATTTGGGAACTGAGGACACTAATTGTTGGAACTTTGTGGATGGTATTCTCTCCCAATGTTGCTTGATGTACATCAGTTTCTCAACAGTCTGGGGATCTCAGTTGTTGCATTTTGCATTTCATAATGCGCCACACATTTTCAATTGGAAACAGGTTTGGAGTGCAGGTAGGTCTGTCTAGTTCCAGCATTCTTTTACTATGAAGCCACGCTGTTGTAATGTGCAGAGTGTGGCTTGGCATTGTGTTGCTGAAATAAGCTGGAGCATCCCTGAAAAAGACATTTCTTGGATGGCAGCATATGTTGCTCCAAAATCTGTATGTACCTTTTGGTATTAAAGACGCCTTCACAGATGTGCAAGTCACCCATGCCATGGGCACTAATGCACCACATCCCATCACTGATGCTGACTTTTGAACTTTGCACTGGTAACAATCTGGATGGTCATTTTCCTCTTTAGCTCTGAGGACACGACTTCCATGATTTAAAAAAAAAAAAAAAAATGGAAATGCGGACTCATCAGACCACAGCACACTTTTCCACTTTCTGTCAGTCCGTCTCAGATTAGCTTGGGTCAAGTGTAATCGACAGCATTTCTGGATGTTGCTACTACATGGCTTTACTTTGCATGGTAGAGTTTTAACTTGCGCTTGTAGCAACAAGCTGTGTTTCCCAAAGTGTTCCTGAGCCCACGGGGTAATATCCTTTACAGAATGATATCAGTTTTTAATGCAGGGCTGTTCAAAGGTTCTGTGCACTATTGGGTTATAATTTAAGAAAAAAAATATGAGTGGACAAGAAAAAAATAAAGAAATAAAGACAGTTGAAGGTGGGAGACTGCGTTAAAAACAGAGATGTTGAAATCGGGAAGTGTGAGAACAGGCAGTGGTGAAGTACAATCAAAGACTGGATAAAAGGATGACCGAGAAAGAGATGTAAGTGGTGAAAATGGTCTTTAAAAAGGGAGACCAGAGTAAGAAAAACATTCATAGTAAATATAAAAAGAACGTAAAACAGCCTTGCTGGCATGATACAACAGGTGTTTACACAGGAAGATGCGATTGACCCTTGACCAACATAAAAGAGCTGTTACACATCCTTCTTTTAAATGTGTAACAGTGTTTGTAGTGCTTTTCAAAACTCACAGCTCCCCATCTGTCTCTCTACATCTTTAAAGTGCAGCTCCACCTGTTCTTTTTAAAATATCTTGACCCTTGGTCCTCCAATCTGTCCATCACTCATACATTTGAGGTTTTGGTAAAGCACTGATCTTTAACCGCCATGCAGATAAATTTGGTTTAGAAAAATTAAGATCCAAACAATCTTTTCTTCTAACATTAGCAAGCTGAACACAATAAGAATATATGACAAAAACTGCATATACCTAAACAGAAATACTTAAAGATGGTGGAAGCTACATGAAGCTGAGCTTGGTAGATGCTTTTACTCTGCAGGTCACATCAGTTCATTCATAACACATCCATACACCGATGGCAAAAGATGGTATAGAAGCTGGGAATCAAACCTCTCACCCTTTGGTTTCAAGACAACAGCCATACCGCTGATACAGAGCCAACTCAAACAGCTGTTCTGTTACACAGCTGCTGTTTACTGTCTATCTGCTGTCTATCATGAACCCAGACAAACACTGTGAGATTTCAGCACAATTAAGAACCAGATTGGGAGTTGTAAGACTGACTTTGAACTCAGGGTGAATTTCAGCCTGCTGTCATTTGACTGCATATAGAGAGCAACTAGGAGCTGATTCTTTACATTATTTTATTCCCTTTTTGCCCTTCAGAAAGTGTCTGACATTTCCGTATTGGCAGCAAGCTTGCCTGTGTAATGTGTCCTCCCCTTGTATTTGAAAATGAATTTTTGATCGGGTAAATATAAGTCAGATTTCAGCTTACAGGGAATATTTTCATGATCTAGTTGCCAATTGTGTTGCCAGTGATGTCATGTGTGTCATAGATATGGCATTTTGTCTGTGTGTATTTGAATAGTGGAAAAGAAACTGCTGATACAACAGATGAAACTTTTGACATTTGTCAACACTCCATCCTGATTTCAAATGTATAATATGAGCTCTAAGGCTGTTTCTGACCATCAGCTTGTACAGTGTGAGCTAGTGATGGACAATACTCAACTTTTTCAAATCGAGATGATACTGGGGCTTTTGCTGTCATTTATTTTTTTTTTTAAATCATAAAACTGATACAGATACCAAATTATCTCCTACCATGCACACATTATGTTTATGAATTTGATGTTTTTCAAGAAAACATATCTAGATTCTAGAAAATCAGCTCTTGAAGTGTATTTAATTTTTATTCTTAGAATAAATGAAATACATCCAGCAGATATTCCACCTTTGAAGACTTAAGTGACATATGCTTTTATTGGATGGCTTGAGAATTATTCATTAAATACAAATACACATTCAAAAACTATACTAATGTAGGCCTGTCTTACACTGATTTATGCATTTTTTAAACAAATGTAATCAATTCTACGTCATTTGAAATGTGACTTAAAATATTTTTTGGAGAGTAACAATGCACAGAATTGTGTTTTCTTTCTGTCATCCTATAGTTTGCCTCAAAACAGTGTTGTGCTGCTGTGTGTAAGCTTGGAAGTGCAGCTGAGTATAGTTTGAGATGTCTAATTTGTCCCCACAGTAACATGCCTCAGAAAGTGGTGCTGTCTTGGCACAAAGAAAGAGTGAAAGATTAAAAACAGTCCATAAAACTTCACAGAAAACATTACAGTACTCATGTGGCATTGATATTTTAGGACAGTAATCAATAGCAAAAAGTACTTGGAGAGAATATCAATACTTTGATTCTTGATATGGATAATCCCATCCCTAGTTTGAGCACATGAATCGCGCATGTTCGCAGATACACCATCAGCTTGAAATCTTACAGAGTATGCCCAACTTAAGAGTCAGTTTTTAACTCTATAAAAATAAATCAATCTTTATTTGTGTTGTGCCAAATCATAACGGATGTTTTCTCAAGACGCTTTCTAAAAGAGTAGGTCAATACTGAACTACACAGCCACAGCTTGAGTGCTTTAAGTTAACCATTGTATGTTTAAACAGGTTATCCAACAACAATCCAACAGAACAGTAATGTTTTAGAGTAAAATGTAAAATAGCAGTAGTTACCATAAGCAGTACTAGACAACACACACCATAGCGGTATGAAAATTTGCACAGAGATTAATCCTTCGATATAGCATTGCTTTGTCACTCTTCTGATTTTCCAGGAATCATGCATGATCACTCATGCATTGTAAAGCTGCTAACACTTTGTCACTGAGGTGTCTTTTAATACTTCAAGTCCTTGACAGCTTGTCATTCATATAAAAGGTAACCCCGTTTCCTTTCTGTTTTACAGTCACAACAACAGATTGTTTTGCTTAAACCTCTCAAAGGCGGGAAAGCAGAAAACAAGATTTTAATGATATGACAGTCGACTCATTTGAATGCCAGTTATGTCCTACAACAAACTGCTTCCCTAGCTTGTATGGAGGGCTTTGCAGGTTTTGTGTTGAAACATCTGGATATGCACCTGAAGACTGCCATTGTGCTGTCTAGTTGTTTCTAAAGTCATGAATTATTGATGGCATTCTAACCACAGAAAGCCTTTGCAAACTTTTCAGTGGTAGATGGTATTTTTTTGGTAGACCCATTTTTGCTCACAATAGTGCCACCTGATAGAAATGTTGTATCTTTTAAGCTGTGAGATGGACATCTGAGGCAGTGATTGAAAAAGTTAAAAAAAAAAAAAAAAAGATTTATTTTGGTTTCTAGACCATAGTATTGGAGGATCCCCAAAAAGGTAGCTCTGTCACAAACTTCTGAAAGTTCTTGCTCAAGTAGTTTTAGTATCAGTGTCCTTTCCGAGTGTCCACACAGGACTATTCTCTCCCTACTTGGTCTGTTTCTTGTAAGGTTCCCCTTTGACAGATAGCATCCAGTGGAATCATTAACACACACCTTGGATTATGTTAAACTGAAACTCTTTGGCTTCCCTCTTTCATTGCTTACAGGACATCATTACTTAAAAGATTATCCTGGACAGATTTGCTAGAATTTGCATCCCAAACATACCTCAACCTGATGATACTGTACCTTTTTGGCTTCACTTGCATCCGACATGAGCCTTTCACACTCAGCCATTTCCAATTTCTAATGACATTCCCCAGGGCTCTGCCAGAGCCTATTCATTGTACTGTCTATTAACTTCTTTTTGGCAGCCTCTCCCATAGATTTAATGTAAGCTTTAATTGGCATGTATCTGTCCGTACAACCTAAATCCACTCTCCCAATAACTCCCCTCTTCACTGTTGACAGGAATTAAATCCTTGCAACTCTCACATATTCAGAAGTGATAAAACTAAGGTTTGTCTTATTGGTGTCAAATAAACCCAAATAAAACAATATAGTTTCACTCATTATTGATAATTCTTCATTTTCTTACTTCTCTGACTGTAAGAGCTTGGTTGTCATGACACTTCCTCACAATACAAAGAAAGGCTGCCCTGGAAATGGGACAGTGCCAGCCCCTGAGGTCGCCTCAAAGTCTGGCAACCAAGAAGAGGAGACTCAAATTCTTCTGTGAACGGATTCCGACATTACACCTACAGTGTGACCTGACCTCTTAATACCTCTTTTTTTTTCATTTCCATCCAGCCCTTAGATGGTGTTAGGAGGAGTTGCTCTTGGAATTAGATGGAGCCAAACCCTCTGCTAGCTTAACGGCCATACTCTGCATTTGTGTTTGAAACACATGAATCTCACAAAGAGAAAAAAAAAAAAAAAGAAATCTGTCGGAATTTGGCGCTCCCAAGCTTTAATTAAGCCTAAAACTGTTGGACATGGTCTTAAACATGGACTCTTTTGCTGTCGCTTAGAGTTTCCTTCCAGCACATCCCAAAACATCTGTTCAAACAGCAACTTCAGACAAACAATATGTCTTCTTTTACTTTTGTCTCTTTGACACATCTGCTGCTGCACACGTTGGAACATTTTTTGACACCCAGCATATGGCTCTGGGTCTGCTCTTTTGTTTTGAAAAGAATGCCTTTTGGGTTTTAATTTACATTTTTCATTTACATTTTAGGCATTTAGCTGATGCTTTCATCTGGAGCAGCATGACAATGAGTGCAACAATGAGCTTGACTTCTTTGAACATTACAAGAAACTCGAGGTGGGCTATTGAAAGCAAAGCTCCAAGCTATGGATCACTGTGAACCAAGAAGAATGGTGTTAAGAGGGAAAGAACCAGCGCATAAAAGAGTATGAATATGTTTCAGTATGCTCCAATAAAAAGGACAGGAATAATTGTTCAATGGCTATAATCTGGGGCATATAAGAGTGTTATCAGAGTGCGCTGATTTGTATTTTTAAAGCTCGTAGCTAAGGAATATTGAGACTAAGCTATTAAAGACTTTTAAAAATGACTCCAGGTAGGAGAAGGTGGTGAAAGAATGCAATAAGTGAACGGACTCAGAAGAAGAAACTTAAGCTCTGGAATGAAGTCTCTGCTCATATTAAAATACTCAGAATCTTTTCTTCCATTATGGCTGCAGGGATGTAAGTAAAGTTTGGGGTCTGTCATCCCCAGATAACAACTCCAACATTAATATGTCACAGAAGTTTCTCACTTAGTTTTTGACCTAAAGGTCCCATGTCCTGGTGTGTTTGAGCATTTACATTATGTCTTGGGTGTCTATTATTACAAGGATTTGATTTCAGTTGAATACAAAAAAGTTTTTTTTTTTTCTGTAGAGGATCAGATGTAGCTCTTTTTACCTCCCCTTTGTAAACGCTCTGATCTGAGGGGGCGGGGAGGCTACAGGAGCTATGATGCTGAGGTCTGTGCTGATTGGCTGCCCAAACAATGGCTAATGTGAGTGGGGAGGAGGGGTTACAACCTTTGGACTAGACTTTCAAAACACTCATGACATCTGCCTGTGAAGAGCAGAATACACACATATAGGTGGAGGCTGTATAGCTATTGAATAATAAACCCCAGGAAGTAAAGAACAGATCATTTTAAAGGGCATTTTCATTAAAGAGACCTTAAATTGATGGGGGCTTGTCCAAACCGCATTTGCCATTTTGATGTGATATAGTGCAGGCTTGTCTCAACATTTTTTTCCACATTTGTTTTTTTTTTTTTTTATGTGTTATGATGGTAGCTTATTAAAAACATTTTTTCTGCCACTTTGTCATTTTTTTTAGACTTGTTTTAAAACTGGTTGTAGTTCAGTTGGTGCTTGTCTAGATAAATGTATTTCCACACAAGTGTTTTTTCTTTTTTCTTTTTAGGAGGCTTAATTTTGAATGCAGAGTGCTTTGTGAGGCTTATGGCTTTTGTTTTTGCCTCAGCGTTGTAAGCTGGTCTTTTGGTTTCTGCTAGTGCAGCTACCTGAATGGTAAACTTTGTCACAGTAATGTTGTTGTCCCCATGCTAATTTGTGTGTTGTGTAACTGTGGGTCGCCACTGTGGTACTTTTGTTTAGTTTGTCATTATCAAGGTTTTTCTAGAAAATAATGCCATTTCAGCACAGTTTTCTCAAAGCTCTTTGCTTTGTGTGGTTCTACATTTGCAGCCTTCTTGATCAGTGCATTCAGAACTTCTAACATCTTTACTGTCAGATAGGTTCTTGCTGTTTGTTGCTTTATCACTTTATTATTGGTTTAATCAACCAAACCAATCAGCTGCAGAATTACTCTTAAAATCCTGATAAAATAATGGATAAAATTCATTATAAACCTCTAAAGTAAAGCACAAAAGCCTATGGGGGTGTAAGATCTATTTTATATACCTAAAATCATTGATCACATATAGAAACCTGTTGAAGTAATGCCTCCAAATCACCTCTAAGCCTTTATAGACTTAATAAATCCTTTTGAGCCCCGATCTTCCTATAGAGCTCAGTCAGTTTGTAGCCCTCTAAAGCCCACTGGCTCTGTATGCAGCCCTTTTAAGCAAAGAGGGCTTATGCTTTAATGGGAGGCATCGTGAAGCCTGTATGTATTTACCAAACTGAAGGACTATGCAGAGGCTACCTTGGCAGAAACACAAAGGCTTTCACAGAATGAAGCCACTTTAAAAATGCTGGAAAGGATGTGCATGGATGCCAATGTGATTGCAGACAGCGTATGTTTATCATGCATTTGTCCTTATGTGACTCAGCAGGAAGATATTTGAGAGTAAACTTCTGCTGATTTAACTGATTAGTTTCCAAACTCATCCTCGTACTAAATAATGGCTGCAAACGCTTCACTGTGCGTCATAAAACCATAAAATGCTACAGGTGTACAAGGTTACAGAGAGAAAAATGTGACACTCAATCAAGTGTGAGCAATGTCAAAGTCAGCAGTGCATAAAAATGTATTTTTTTTTTATGTGTGCTTATTTTTTTCTTTCACCATGATCTCTTTATTCAGAAGCCAATCTTGTCCTTGTCCAGAGTTTTGTTAGCTCTGCCTTTGAAAGTTACCTTGTATCTTTGTTGCTAGTTTATTATCTAAATATTCTTGTCTTATCAAGATAAGTTCACCTCATAATGTGTTAATTTGTCAACTCAAGGTTAGTTCTGATGTATTTTGTAGTGTTCTAACTATGTATAACTAGGGTTAATGATAGGAGTGAAGTGCCATCACATCCTTTCATGTGCATTGTACATAAACCTGCAATTGGTGTTTCTGAGCTGATACTGTATATTCAATGAAGATGCTTTTAATTCTTTAAAACTTAGGACTGACAGAGGCTGTATTCCAAACCGTATACTAAACTGGCGGTATGTACTGAGTTTGTAGTATGTAATATGCAAACATTTGCAGAATCCACAATATATGTCAAAAATACCTTGCTGTCATGCCACTTTGGGAAAAAAATGCAGTGTGTATTGGACCGGTAAAACCTACGTACTGTTTACTGCAATGCAACGCACCAACTGGTAAGGGGGTTGAAATGGGCAATAGCTACTGCATGTAACCATGGCTATAGCCTTTGCATTATTAACATTAATTCAGTTATGGAAAATAGGTAAAAAACCCTGCTTTTTTCCAACTTTATAAATAGATGTCCCACATTTAACCTGTGACTGTTTAATTATGAAAATCATGAGAATCAAAATAAATCAACTGAAAGTAGGGATGCAATATATAATTAGAACATTTTTGGTACTGGCAGATATTAATGTAAAAACTGATTATCGGTATCGGTAGCTATGAACATTTTTACAGATATTTACAGCCAATATTTTATCCTTGCAGATTGGCCATATATATCCCATAGATTGGCTGAAATATTGGCCTAAGGTACAAATTTACTGTAAGTGTTAACCTTGTTATCAATGGATTTCCACTTTGAGTAATTCATTTGGAATAAAATGTTGTTTTTCTTGCTCCTCATTTGTTTCTGAAACAGACAGACTGTCACTATAAAAGGAATTGGTCAGTTTCATTGCACTGGAGGCTTTGTGCTCTTGACAAATAATATCTGTGTCATCCATCATCAGTTCAGAAAATGTCCAATATCAGCAAATATCCATTATCATGCATTCCTATTTGAAAGATTTTTTTTTTGGTTTGTAAATGTATGATAATCAAGTCATTAGATGGGCTACTATTTGATTTTTTTTTAAGTACAATCAGAAATCATCTGAGTATAGATGGATTGGGGAGGGTTAGCGCACAGCCTTGTTCATGTTTTTTTAAAGAAACTGGATCATTTTTATGCCACTAAACATAGTTTTTCTGTCGTAGATATTGCTGCTCTGGCCTACACTTCAGCACAGTGTGTGGCAGTAATGCACCTTATGTGACAGTTACCACTCGGCAGAAAACAAAAAGAAGAATCTGCTGACTGA
Source organism: Cetoscarus ocellatus (assembly GCA_037902135.1). NCBI lineage: Eukaryota > Metazoa > Chordata > Actinopteri > Labriformes > Labridae > Cetoscarus > Cetoscarus ocellatus. The sequence goes on from JBAMNC010000414.1 coordinate 864,196, forward strand.
GTCAGGCATACTGAAAAATAAGAGCCGTTTAGCGATTTAACTTCATACTAATTCCAGTTTATGCAGTATATGCTGTGTACTGCATTCAACTGTAGTATGTAGTGGGTGGTTTTGAAAATGGCTATAGAGTCATTAGAGAGTTTTTTACTCTAAGCTTTAGTTTTCTTGGGACAGGACCAAATCGAGGTTGTGCATTAAACAACTATCTAAGTATTGTTGATGTGCATGTCAATCACTCTATGACCACAGTGGACCCATCTTTTAATGGCCACCTCTTGCGGGAAAACACACTTTGTCACAAAGCTTGAAATATCCCAAATTGTTTCTTTAGACATGACAATGAGATCACTGTACACCAGTCGCCTCCACAGACACCCAATCTCAATCCAATAGAGCACCTTTGAGATGTGGTGGAGCAGGAGATTCTTATTGCGAATATTTAGGAGACAAATCTTTAACAACTTTGTGATGCTATAATGTCAGTATTGACCAAATCTTTGAGGAATGTTTCCAGCATCTTGTTGAATCTGTGCGACAAAAAATCTTTGCCCACCTGGTACTAGCAAGTTGTCCCTAACAATGTGGCCATGAGCTTATGTTCTCTCTCTCTCTTCATGGCTCACTCTATCTCCACTCCCCTACCATGTGTCTCTCTGAGGAGTGTAAATCTGTCTCTCCATCATCAGATGCTCTTCAAGGAAACCCACCATTTACCTACACACTGCTGCACGCTACTCAGAGGACTATGTGACCTTGGGTTAATGCTGATTGTGATTCTGTGTCTGGGTGAGATTTTGTGTGGCTTTGTAGTTGTTATCATGAGTATGCGTCTGAGAGTACTCCAGAATTTAGGCCTTCATGTCCCTACACTTTTGTTTAATCATCTGAAATAAACCTCAGAGGTAATAAATACATTGTCCTCCTTGTATAGTAGAAGTGAGCTGTATCAACCAGGTATGGATTTGTAAGGTTTGTTTAAAGTATCAGGATTTGGTGTTATGGGATAAAATTAGACTTAATTGATTCCTCTTTCAAGCACCACAATCTGTTATCCCCTTGTAGCACATGTTGTTTGAGTTCCTGGGTCACTGGTCCTCTGTGAATAAGCTGAGCTATGAATATGGATCACTTTGTTCACATTCATCAAAACACTCTTCTCCATTCATTTGTTCTCTAACATTTTTTAGCATTAGTTCATTTCAAGGGTGAATGGGAGAGACAAATTTGTTAAAATGTGGGGATATAAATGACACACTTAACTCATGCTAAGATATGTATCACGCTATTACGCTTGCCTGTTATTTGTGATTTTCCAAAAGACATTAGACTAAAGTCAATTAATTATTATACATTAGTTCTTTGTTTATAAAAATGCAACATACCCCTTTCATTTTTTCAGATCATACAAGTAATATGTTTGGAATGTTATGTAGGGGTGAGAAATATGACCTAAATGTTGTTGCTTTTATTGATAATGGTATTATATTGCCACATCTGAATTTTAAAAGGTTAATGCATATAATTACATTATAGTTTTCTTCTCCCTCTAATACAGACCTGTGAAAATCAGTTTTCAGTGTTGTAGCGGTAACTGAATGTTTGGTTTGTTTCTCTCCTGAATTGCATGAGGCCTTCACTCAGGGGATAAAATTTTCAGATCTGGCTATGTAAAAGGAAAATATCATCTTTGATTTATAATGGGCAAGTAATGGGTTCAAACACATCTTTTAGTAGCTGTTTGAGGTTTTTGAGAGTAAAGTTACTGCAGCACCAATTCAAGTAAATGTTTATCAGTTCACTCCAGCACATAGGTTGTAATAAAACCACAAACAGACTGTGACACTCTGCAAAAGGAGCACAGCAAATTTTACTGTTATTTGTAGGCACCAAACTTGAAATGCTGTGAAAAAATGCTGTGGTTTACATGTGGTGGACTAAGCTGCCTTTGCTTAGGGTGTGTCTGCCATCCTCTGTCCTTCAAGCATCAGAGGGAAATGTGTACACAGACTCGAACCGAGTTGTGAATGACACAAACCACTCTGTTAACTTTAATTATATTCACCTTTCACTGTAGCTTTTATTTCTGTTTTGAGGCCTCAAACTATTAATGTGGTAGTTTTTACCCTCATGTTTGCATTGCACCTTAAGGTGCGTTTTAACAGGTATCGCATCCTGCCTCAAGTGGATACTCAGGGAACTGTATTTAAACAACAGAGGCCAAAAAAAGTCCAGATTATTGCAATACAGTTTTTTTGTAAAATCCATAGAAGTTGTCCATGTTTGTACCAACTTTTTAGTTGTATTTAAAGGTTTCATTACATCCTAGTGTATAATCCTTGAATTGAAGACGTCAGGTAGGAAAGCAATTAAGTGCAGTTATGTGTCCTTAAATTGATAAAAACTTTTATAAAATATTATTTTTGTTTGCATTTATGTTCTATTCCTCTTGCTATTATCAGCCAGCAGTTGAAGATGGATTGAACTCTTTATGTTCAGATGGTCTTGGAGAGAGGGCTACACTGCAGCAGAGGTAGAATCTGCATAAGTGAGGTAAAGGGACCCCTGTGGGGCAAACAAAAAAATAACTCCAAAAGGTAAAAAAAGTGGCATCACCGTGACAGAAAACACGTTTTGCATTTTAAGTTGTGATTTCAAACAGCAAAAGGGAAAAGCTTATTCACAGCCTGCTTGAGCTTTTTGGCATAATGCCCCATTGGTTTTTTTCCTTCACTTACTCTTTTGCTCTTTATTTTTCCACTTGGAAAACTCGTGTTGAAATGCCTATAAACAAGGCAGCGCTCCAGCACAAAAAAGGCAAAGAAAATCAATCGTAATGCTCTGTGAGCTACTCAATGGCCAACGGGAACAGACTAGAGCTGTGAAAGTGTGTAATGTATGAGTGTCACCCAGGGAGAGGGGGAAAATGGATGGTCTGTTAATGTTTCTGCTGTAAATAAGGCTCAAAGTGAATTACACCACACTTGATGTTGAAACTCTTGCTATTTTAAATGATGCTTGCATTAAATTTCAGGTTTAAGAGTGAGCGACCTCATTGACATGAAAGATTAAACAACAGGAGATAAATATAGTATGAGAGAGGGAGATGGGAGAAGTTTGGCCTGTCTGTCTGTGTTACCTTAAAGAAATAGACAGACAGACGAAGATAGATACACAGACACTTGTCAGACTTTGCTGCTGTACTTAGATCTGACAGAAGCAGCTTAGGGACGCAGCCTTGTCCATCATCCTGTTTGTTGACAGACATGTACACGCACACACGCTCAACAGAGTCCTGACAGAGGCACCATGGGAAAGGAGTGACGGTCTCTATTCTATCGTTATGTGACTTTTTATGAATGTGTTACTTGGTTTTGTTTGGTTAGAAGAATCATTTTAACATTTTCTACAAACCATACCCTATTCCCCTATTTAATTTAAGAGCAAAAACATAAATGTCTATCAGGGACAGATGGATAGCTAACACCATAGCCGTATACACGTTGATACCACTTTTGAGGTACTGACCTTCACCCAGGATGCAGACCATTTCTCAGACAAGACAGTTGTGGCTCAAAAGGAATGGAGGTCCACGATGGTGGAAGGTCAGCCAGCAATTTAAATACTCATAAGTCACTGAAATGTCAAGCTATTTTTATGCCGTTTGCTTTGTCACATATTTACCTCTGCCAAGGAGGTTGTGTTTTTGCCGGCGTTTATCTGTCTGTCTGTCTGTTTGTCTGTTTGTGTTCAAAATAACTTGAAAAGTTCTGAACGGATTTGGATGAAATTTTCAGGAATTGTCGGAAATGGGATATGGAAGAACCGATTAAATTTTGGGGGTGATCCAGATCACCGTCTGGATTCTTTAACATTGCCAGATAGGACCATTTTTGCCAAAGTGGACCGAAGCTGCTTGGCGGAGGTCTGCGCTCTCTGAGTGCTTTTCTAGTTAACTTTTGTATCTATGATGCAGGATACCAGATTGAATATACAGTGATTAACCAAATTATTAGACCACCAGCAAGTGTAAGGGATATGCCACAGCCAACCCAAATTAAAAGGAAAAGTGTTTTTTTATGTTTCTGTAATGGTTAATACACTATGTAGGTCTTTCACAGAAATTATGTATTAAATGATAAAATATAATTATGTTATCCTTGAATTTCCAAATGTACTGTTTAACAAAGAAATAAAATAAAATTAAAGCCCATTATTATTTCTTTATAAAGTTTCAAATTATAATTATTTACTTGCATCCTATACTGGTTGTTATGCTTGATTAAATTTGTGACTCTCAGAGAAGCCCAGTGAGTGGCTCAAATTTTTGTATAAAAGGTGAATTCAGTTTGAAATTCCTCATTACTCTTCAAACTGGTAATAACAGTCTCTTTTTAGTTTTAAAGAAGGTTTTGTCATATTTCTAAATTATTTATGTTTTCTTGTTTTTATGAAGTTTAATAAATTTGATAAGTACTGTATATAAATGTATAAATGGGACAATCACTGAGGATTAGAGCCCTCTGCGCTACAAATCTTTTTTATAAGAAGACAGAAAAGTGATAAACATTTGAAGATTGAAAGGTATAGCTTTTCATTTGCTTTTTTCATGAAATGAGACTACGCTGATTATATCAAAACTTATATCAAAACCCATCTCTCTCTGGCAATCAGTATCAACAAGTAACTTGTCTTTTTCACCAAACAGGAGGATTTCATGCTCTGAAAACTGATGCATCGGTCTTTGCCATCAACATTTATAGATTAAACTAGAAAAGCACTCAGAGAGCGCAGACCTCCGCCAAGCAGCTTCGGTCCACTTTGGCGAAAATAGTCCCATCTGGCAATGTTAAAGAATCCTTTAAAAAATTCCTGGATCCAGACGGGGATCCGGATCACCCCCAAAATTTAATCAGTTCTTCCGTATCCCATTTCCGACAATTCCTGAAAATTTCATCCAAATCCTTTCAGAACTTTTCAAGTTCTTTTGAACACAAACAAACAAACAGACAGACAGACAGACAGACAGATAAACCCCGGCAAAAACATAACCTCCTTGGCGGAGGTAATGATATTTTTGTATCCATGACTCTCATCAGTTGATGAATCAAAATATGACTCAGTAGTATTTGGCAGGTGGACCAAGGTCTATCTCTGTATCATAGTATGAAAATTATATTTGGGTGAGTTGTTTGAAAGCACCGAGTTTATTATAAGAAGGAGAATTACTTTAAACTGGGAATGCCATGATCAAATTTTGTGCTGTCGATACCAATCACTGCAAACACCTCGTTATGTCCCATCAGACTTGCCCAGAGGGTGGACTGGGCCCCCTCAATAATGAGAGTGATACATTTGAATGCATGCTCTTCACAAGTAAGCTCCCCTCCATCCTCCTGCTCTTGGGTAGGTGTTGTTGGAGCACTTTCACTTATGCTAGCTGCCTGCACTGCCTGTTCCTATTCTGCATTTTCACTAGCCTCCTTGCTTTTTTTTTTTTAGCTCATGCCTATCCCTCAGTTTAGCTTTTGAAGCTGACTGGAAAAAAAGTCTTCAGCAGGTTATTATTTTGGTCAAAAGACATTGCAAGTTCCCTCTTTTTCTTCTGCTTTCTTTTCTGGCATCCTGATTTGTGTTCAGGTCCTGCCTTTGTTAAAAGCAGTCCAGCATAAAAGGCACAACAGCTAAGGTCAGTGGGACCACCCACAACTTGGACATTCCAAATAATGAAGAAACAGGCTCTTACCGGTTAAGTGAGGGTGGGGAGTGGTTTAAAGCTTCTTAATTTTTTTTATAATGAAGGTGATTTCATTTTAAAATGTGTTTTGATTTTAATTTCTTAAAAACAGTTGACCATTTCATTGCCGACCTTGATGGGCCCACCTCTGCGGCTGGGCTTCAGAAAACTTTCTCTTTGCTTTTTGGATGCTAACCTTGCAGTGTAGATGGATCCTCCTGTGTTCATGTCTGTAATCAGGTCTAAGCATAGATACTAACAGCTTCAGTAGCAGTTTTATCAGATTTGGATTATATTTCTTTATTAAATGAAAAACACATAATGCTGCAAACTTCTCTAAAGTTATTTTCACTCCACTTCCACTTCATGTTTTGCCTCGAGTTTAAGGAACTTGCTCATGTTCTGTCCTTTACACTGCGCCAGTAGTGTCCACCTACTTCATTATCTGATTGGACCGTAATGACTGTGATTGACGGCATTGTGCTGGATAGGCTTCTGAATGGTTCTGCCCATTTCCAAACATTTCTATGTGCTCTTTCCCAGATGGACGAGTGAAATACATTGAATGGTCCGTCTTGTGTGTCAGGTTAGCAGGATGCTGCTTGAAGTAATAACTTCATATGACTGATTTAATTCATTACAGACAATTCAGATTAGCCGAATGTGTATTTTTGTAGTAAATATTGCCCAATAATGATCAGCTTAGGGTACCTCTTGTTTTAATCTAAAATGTTGTCCCATTCCAAATTGTAATTTTGGTACACACTTATCTTTATCTGATTTCTTTGTGTAATTATATAAAAAGTGAAGCTGGGATTGATCTTAATGAGACTGAAGAGATATAGCTCATGTAAACAAAGTTGGTGATTGAATTAAGCAAAGCCATGAAACAGCAGGCATTACAAACACTAAAATGGTCCATGAACCTGAGCTGAAAATCAGATTCAACTGATTTTTCCAAAGTACTATGGTTCTTTTACCTCAAAATGAGACAAATATGGCTTGTCAGAAGAATATTGTGTTAATAAAGGGTTTTATGGACTCACCCAAGCTGTCCACTGGCCAAATGTTCTTATATTCCCACTGAGGCCATAAGATAGAACAAAATGATGGACATGAAAATAAACCCTCTGATGTAACTGTCTCCCCCGCTGTGATAAATGCTCTAATGACCCATCATAATACCATACAACTGAATAGTAAATATGTATTTTCTGCCTGTTTTGACACAGATAATTGTTGCTGTATTTGGTTGTCACTCCTTAGATAATACGTCAGATGTGATCATTGGCAGTGAGTCTGAAATGATCTGTGACAGGCCTTCACTTTGTGCTGGATCAGGAGGAACGTGGGCTGACTTTTTTTTAAACGCCTGTCACTGTTTTTGGTCTTGTTTGGTTGAATAAGGGGAATGTATTGTGTGTGAATTTTACACTTCTGTTATAAAAAGGCTTGATAAATGCATTGTCCAATTAGCTAAATTAAAGGCTATGCTGAGGGTTTTCTCTGATGCTGGGGATTTTCTTCTTTTGTATTTGTTTTTTTTTCCTCTAAGCCGTATTGTTTCATTCTGTAATTGCTTCTCTGTTGCTTGGTTTTGTTGCATCAGCCTGGTTGCAGCATGCATTTCTTTTAAAGTGGAATATCTTAAATCCTGGTGTAGTTAACAAGGAGAGTGTAGTGTGAATAGAAGGGAAGAGAGTGAGGGGGATTAAATTGACAAAAAAGAGATAACAGCACTTTGAAGTGTGATTCTTCTTGCAAATCAAACAATATCAGTAACTGTTTTGATTTCATGGCAATAAAAATGGAAGATTCACTCAGACCAAATTTAAAAAAAAAATCTTCTATTTAGCTTTCTAAGTACTTGCAAAAATCTAATTGCAAACTCTGCAGGGTCAACTTCTCTGTCACCTTCTCTGCTGCTCTGTTTACAAAAAAACTACAAAAAGTCATTATTGTGTTTAGTACTTTGCAAAGAGATCAAATTCTCTCTATATTCCCTCATAGATTTATGTGGATTTTCTGTGTGGAGAGAAGGCTTTAACGGGTTATTTGAGTAAACAGTGTCAGGCACATGATACTATTGAATATACTGCAGTTCTGTGTCGTCAAATGTAACAACATTTGTTTTCTATTTTGCTTAAAATCACAGCCAAAGACATTTCACATTACACTTCTCATTTTGTGAAATTAAACCCCACTTTGGACCACTTCTGCACTGACATCACTTTCAACAAGACCACAGACTGAATGACCGACAAAGATAAAGCAATCATTGAGCATACAGGCAAAAGATGTTGAAGCTTTAAACTACTTACCTCTGCCAAGGAGGTTATGTTTTTGCCAGGGTTTGTTTGTTTGTTTGTCAGTTCATGATAGGATAACTCAAAAAGGTATGAACAGATTTTTAACATTTTTCAGGGAATATTAGTCATGGTACAAAGCAGAAGTCATTCGATTTTGATAATGATTCCTATCTGGCAGTTTTCCACATTTTTTGCTAATAACTCGATAAGTTGTCAACAGATGTCATGACATTATTGGGTGATGCGGGTAATGACACAAAGAAGAAGTGATAAGATTTTGGTAGTGATCAAAACCAGGATGCAGATCAAAGATTTTTTTCCTAAGGATTTCTGAACAGTGCAAGGTAGAGCAGTTTTCCACATTTTCACCAATAACTCAGTTCTCAGCTAATTTTTTTTATTTTTATTTTTTTACATTTTTAGGGCTTTGGTCCTCAGCACAAGCCAAATTTTTCCAGTCTGTGGATATGATCTGAACTGCTCTTCTTGGCCAAATATTACTTAAGAGTTTTTGATATTTCAGGGCATCTATGCTTCTTTATAGCATTACTGTTCAAATAAGATACATTTTAATGTTTTATAAGCACAATGTGTGAGCTCTCAATAAAAGCAATAACAAAATATGACATATAGGGAAATTCTTTGCCCACTTGTGCTGCTCGATGGTGTCCTGATTTGATGAGTTTATTGAATTAAAGGGTTCAAGGGTTGAAAGCTGTTAAGATATGACCTTCTGGCCATGTTACTTTCTTTCTTTATTTTTTTTATTAAATACACCATATGAAATGCATTTTGATTAAAAAAAAAAGTCCTCAAAATAAAAAAAAAAACAATAGATGAGAAAAGGTGGGCAGAACTGAGAAGCACATCTCTTCTCATGGTGGAGATGTATCACTGAGCCTCACTGTTACAACATTTAAGGGATGGAGGAGTGGGTGAAGAAGTATCTCTTTGTGGTGGAGCCTTGGGCAATAATGCAAATGATGAGAAACACTGAGTCTATCTCAAGGCAGAAGCATGAATGAATTACAGGGACAGAGGGTTCGTACCTCCTAGTGTATCAGTTTAATGTAGCATCTGATGCCTCCATAGCAACAGTTAACGTGTTGTGTCTTGTCATGGTGACTCTGCTGTAGCAGCCACTTCTCCTTGACTGTAACAATTATAAAAAAAAAAATAAGGGTTTGTCTGGCTTTGAAAACATTTGGAAATCAAGTAGAGGCTCACTCCTCAGCTCTACCCATCACTGCTGGTTAGTTTCATTTCTTTTTTCAGCTGAGGATTTCCTTTAACCACTCAGAAGGCATTGCTAAAAAGCAGTTAATGACCGTGAACCAGGAAGTGTACTTTGACAGCCTTTCTCCCTTTTCACACGGTATTCTGTCAGAAATTAATATATCAGATATGGTTCACTGATGAAAAAATACCCCTTAAGAAAAGCAGCACTTATTTATTTATTTATTTATTCATTGTAGTAATTCAGGGGCATTTTCTGCCTTTAGTGGTGAGAAAGACAGTGAAAATGCTTGTGGACGGGGATGAGAGGGGACAGGGGAGGACACTCAGTGAACAGGCCTCAGATGGGAATGTAGCCTGGGCCATGCAAAGCATATGTGGGACATGCCTGGTTACTTACCACTCCGCCAAACCAGCACCCTGAGAGTATTTATATAAAGAAGTCTTCAAAAAAAAAAAAAAAAAGTAAGTCGGGGAGGATGGTGGAGCTGACAGATGGTCTCTACAGATCATATTTATTTAACTTTGTTTGTTTGTTTGTTTTTAATTGAGTCGGATTCCACACTTTAAGTGTAAATATTATGTTGGTCATTTACAAGATGTTAGTTGTTAGATATTTAGTGAGTAACTCTTTATCCATACGTGCACCTATATGACACATATTACTTTAAACTTGAGCACAAACCAGGCTCAACACTGTGTGCCCTGTGTTATCTCCAAAACACTTGGCAGCATCACTCTGGATGTTTTCCTATTTTCCTTCAGCCATATTACACATAAAACACACACTGATCACCAGGGAGTGTTTTCCATCCTTGTATTATAAACCAAGAGAATGAGTTCAAAGGAAAAAAAAAAAAGTTTTCACTAGAGACTTGTTCCCTTGTGACAAAACACCAGCAATCATCCTTTTTAAAGTTATATACAGCAAACACAGGTGTGTATTTACTGCATACACACTGACAAACATATGCACTGAGAGCACAATGAGGGGGCCGCCATGACATATTTGCAGGCAGTTATTGGCACGACATGAAGCGAGACGAACAGCAGCAAGTAATAATGAGAAAGGAGACAAAGAGGATTGGAAGTTTTTTTTTTCTCTTCTCTGGAAAAAAAAAAGAAAAGTTTATTAGAGAGAACGTCTGTGCTGGTATTTGCATAGCTGTGTGCCAAAGACTATTGTATGTGTGTTAATAAGAAAAGCAGTAAACAATCCTGTTTGTGTGTGCATGTGCCTGCAACTTTTGCTAATAAACTGAGGGAGGGTCTTGTCAAGGTGATAAATAGAACAAAACACACTGGGACAGATTAGGGCAAGTAGAGACAGTGAGAGAGAGAAAATAAAGCGGTTAAGAAAAGGAAGCTTTGAGATTGAAGAATGGAGGAGGGGCTGAAGGAGGATGACGTAGGGTTTAAATGGGAAAAAGAGGGAGGAAGGGATGGAGGGAGATCACTGAGGGGTTGTTGAAAGGCAGAGCTGAGATGGTAAAAAGCAAAAGGAGGAGTTGAGAGATACAGATAGGTTGTGGAGAGTAAGGGAAGGAAAGAAAGCAAAGAAGAAAGACTGAGAAGGAAGAAGAACTGGAAGGACAGATGGACGAAAGGGATGATTGGAGCAAAATCAAAGGAGAAACAAACTGACAGAAATCTGGAGTTGTTGAGTTTATGTTAGGAGAAATTAAAGATGAAAAAATTGAGATTTTATGTTTATTAAAAGTCTGTTTCCTTTAAAAAAAAAAAGTCTCAAACTGTACCTTTGTATTTTCCTCACATCCACTTTTCCTTGACCCTGATGAAAAACTGTCACCGTATCAATGAAAGCTGTTTGCAACAGCAAGATACAACCATTGTGATCAGGGAATCTTACTGCAAATCTGAATCTGAAAACAAGGAGAAAATGATAGGAAGAAAACTGCATATATGAATTTCATGAGATCAACCTGAAAAACAAGGAGTGGGGTCCATAATTTTCCAAGAAAATTGATGTGAACTAAGTATTTCACATTTCTTGTGAAGGATATGAAGTACTTTTGTGGTGTTTCAGTGCATTTTTTATTGTTTTTCTCACATCAGCCACTTCCTGGTGTATACAAGAGAGACTTCCTTTGTTTCATTTTTGGAATGAAACTAGAGGACAGTTTGAGTGTGGAGCTCGAGGGATCTCCAAACATGAATCAATGTGAAGGAAAAAAAAAAAGATAGGAAAAAATGATTATCAAAGGTATGAACGAGGGGGGTGTTTGACTATCACCGTGTGTTTACTGGTTCTTTACTGCATATTTATTCATCTACAGGCAAGATTTACTCAACATTATGAAAGACAGGACTTCCTCAGTGAAGCAAGGGTGAGAAACTGGTCTTTTTGGGATGTTGTCTTCCTGGGATGCTACATCACTGTCAGACAGTCTCACAGAACTTGGTCCTAAGTTGGAATAGTACCAGGGCTGACACCAAATAATGCTGGCACTTTGCGTACCATAACGCCAGATCCTAGTTGTGGGAATTTTTGCACTTTTTTGGATGCTAGTCACACATTTAGCTGTGTTGCTTATCTCATGAATTCACAACCCTGACAACTTGTACCTTGTGGTAAAGCTAACTGAATGGCCTTTCCAACAATAAAGACCAAAACAAATTGGTTTCATTAAAGGGGAGAAATAATTGTCCATAAAACATTTCTGAACTAGTTTTAGGAGTTTATACATATTGTTTGTCTGTTTTGTTGTCTGTTTGCAAGATAACACAAAAAGTTCTGAATGGATTTTGATGACATTTTCAGGTATTGTTGGTCACAGTAGAAGGAGGGTGATTATATTTTGGGTGTGATCTGAATCCAGATGCAGACCTTGGATTGTTTTTAAGAATTTGTAAACACTGTGCCATGGAGCAGTTTTCCACATTTCCATAATAACTCGGCTAACAACATCAGAAATGCTTCGGTGGAGGTTTGTTCTCTCAGAGCACTTCTGGTTTTGTTGTGTTTTCTGACTGAGTACGTGCCATCTGATGAGCAGAGTGCACACTTAATTTCGGCTCATGTTTGAAAAGATTGAATAAAAATGGAATAAAAAATATTTTTTTTTATTAAAAGTGGTTGTCAATAAAAGTAAAGCTGGAGCAGAAATAAAAAATCATACAAATGAGGTATTCTGTAGACATTGTTCCTCACTTTAGATATCATATTTTATATATTAGCTATAATCCCTGTTGTAGAAGCAGCACCTATCCTTTCAAAATATTAACTTTTGTAACATCTTCTCCCCTCAATTCTTTGTCTTTCCTGCCTAAAAAAAACCCCACAGGAGGTGGCACCCAGCTGTGTAAATCAATTTTAAAAGGCACTTTATACAAAGAGACTTTGGCACGAATCAGGGATTAAAGAAAATCAGCGAGAAAATCGGGGCAGGGAAACTCCGAGCGCAGCCAATTCAATTTTGAGCAAATTCCCCCAAAACTGTCACTGTGACAACTGCGCTCTCTTTTCCTCTTTTGTTTTATGAAGTGCCGGTGTGAACTCAGGATTAACCTTGCTTCTTATTCTCTGTCTCTTTGTCTCTGCAGGGTGTGGTTCCAGTCAGGCATCAACTTCTTGGCGGTGAAACCTAGCAACCTGGTGGCGTGGGAGATCAAACAGGAAATGGCACCGGGAAGCAGTTCTTTGGCAGTGATTTGTCAAAGAAGGGCATACTCCACAGCAGAGAGGTAGGACTGAATCTAACATGTCTGATCTTTCTCTCCCACAGGTTTCCGCCTCAGCAGCTGGGTAGTTTTGTTATGGTTTAAGGCAAAGTAACTTGAGTGAACGTGAATTACTCAAGAATCTGTTATTGCATTTTGGCAAACGTGAGAATTTTTGAATGAGAAACAATTGATAAATATTGACTGTTATATCACCCGTATAGGGATATGAATTGAATGACCTGCAACTTTTAAGGCCTTGTTTCACATTCAGTTTCAATGCAGTCCAGTTATTCACGCAGAGATGTAACGGTTACCAGTAAAATGACAAACCTGGTAAAATTTCCAATGGTTAGTATTACCATTTCCTGTTTTAATTACTGGTAAACCATGTTTAATTTCCTCACTGTGTCAGTAACTCACAGTGATGATGCTCATTGCCAGGAAAAGACGAAACTAAGTGTCTGCTCCTCGGCAAAGCAGCAGCGGTCCCTCAGATGGAGACGCGCATACGCAGTTTGCAATGTTTTGCCTGAAAGCGAGTGTATGGCTGTTGGTGCCCGGACCGACACTGTAGCGGAGATTTTCCCTCTCGAAACGGACAAAGTCTGAATTGTGGTTGAATTTTGGATTTCACAAGGATGCCCAGGAGAAACTGATTGAAGACGGTCACCCTGTCTAAAACACGAAGCTTCAGTGAAAGAAAAAGACGTGCGTGATTAAAACTGCTGAGACTCCTTGAGTGAGTAAGCTGACTGAGCCGGTTTGAGTGAGAGTGAGAAGATTCAGTGAGCCATACCTGAGTGAATTATAGTTGGTTTGTCGGTATTTTCTGTGTAAATAATATATAAATGTTGTAATAATAGCATTAACATCATTCTGGAGTGTGTTCTTGACATTCTTTTGTCGTTTATTCACTGTGTTTTGCCGTATTTCGTAATTGATCGTCTTTTTCCATCATATTTCTTGTTTTATGGATTCATCAATTGTAATTTGGAAATATTGGAGGAGGACATGTGGAGGAGATCGGCCAGGGAGAGGGGAGACCAGAGGAGAGTCATGAAGGGGGCTAACTGGACAGGAATTGCCTCAGGGACTATCGTCAGTAAACAGACTGGAGATGGTCTAATATAGCGAGCTGTAACATGGACACTAATGCTGTAGGCAAACAAAAATGTTTGAGTGGATGTAAAATAGGTTAAGTTTATTTTTGGTCATATCAAAACTTTGAACATGTTCATTTACAATTGTTTATGAAGAGAATCCTGTTTAAAGTTCAAATCCATTTTTTTTCTTTTCTTGAAATTACACACAGTTTAAGCATTTATAACATAATAATGACAAATACTTGGCAGAATTGTTTACTTTTATTTCTCATGAAAAAAAAGGGTGAAAAATGTACTCAAAGTACATTTCCTGACACATTTATTGACAAAAGAGACAAAAAGACCAGTCAGCCTGTTATAATTAAAATATTAGAGGGGTTAAATGATTTCAAGTGTGTGTAAAAGTACTTTTTGAACATTTTGAGCACACTGCAACAATACCGCAATAATTATGATAACCGTGATAATTTTGGTCACAATAACCGTGATATGAAATTTTCATACCGTTACATCCCTACATCCACGCCTAGGGCCCAGAAACAAAGCAAATTTCAAGACACATATATCAAAATATTCTTACCAACACTAGGGAAGTGATGTTTCTTGGTGATCAGAACCTGGATGTTGATCAAATAAATTTTCTCAAGGATTTCTTATCAATGTAGGACAGGACAGTTTTCGACTTTTTGTTAATAACTCAATAAGTTCTCTTCTGATATTCATTGTATTTTCAGGTTATGGTCGTCATGGCGCAAGGATTAAGTGATACCATTTTTGGTGGTAATCTGAATCTGTGTACAATGTTGTTTCCAACACTGTATGTACGTCAGTGTTCATGTTCAATGACAATATTTTCTGTCTTGATACAGTTTATGATGCTTTGTTTTTATTTTGTGTAATTCCTCTACTTTATCGCCCATTGCACAGTTTTGATGAATAGAAAATATTGATGCCTGGTGTGATGCTTGGTAGAAAGGCTGTTTACATTAGATAAAATAAAAAATAACAATAATAATATGCTGTTTGACTTTAAGATAGTATACATAAAATGCTGACTTCCGAATAATTGTTTTGTTGTTTACTTTATTCTATTTAAAAAGGACTGACTATGTATTATTGTAGGACAAACATAAAAACGAAGATGTAAAAGGAGTATCCCCATTCAGCTACAAAATAACCATCTGATCCATGTTGCCCGGCCCTATCAGTGCCTACAATTAAGAATGCTTCACACCATCATTGTTGCTTGTTTTTTAATGGTTTGTCCTTAATATCTCTGCTCTTCAATGTAGTGACTATAACACTTTTATAAACAAGAGTCTGATTATTTTTTGCTTTACTCACAAAAAGCACTCTCTGACTCGAGTGTGTTTGTGTGTGTGCTCATTAACTTATTGATCAATGTAGATGTGATAGACTGTGCTGCAGTAATCAATACAGCAAACAAGTATGTGGTACCTGTACACATTCTAGGCTGACTAGCTAATTGCTCCCTACTTGCTAAAGAAGTTATTTTAGTGTGTGAGTGAGCACATTTAAGACAGGGGGGTTTAAATCTGCATCAGCAGCACCATTACACCTTGTTCCTTAATTGTCACTAACATGATACCTGACCAGTACTTGATCCCAATGAATGCTGCAGTTTAAATCCAATGTTATTAAAAATGTGTAAGCAGATAAAATGTTATAAATTTGGGTGAGATGTTAAGAAGCCAAAGTGGTGAGAAAATGTGTCTTATGTGGCAGAGAAAAAGTGATTCAGTGGCTGAGTTCAAAAGGCAGCACACAAAAATAACAATTTATTTAAGCAAAAGTGAGGAGAAGCACTTGATTTCATGACACTTTTATACAGTTGAATTAGAATATGATGCAGGAAATACCATTCATTTTTCTTATATTCTTAAGAGCTTTAAGAAGTTTGAGGACTGAGGGCCAAGGACAGTTTATTAAACATATAAATCAGAAAAAAATAAAGTATTGCTGTATAAAGTAATACAAAAATACTATGGTACTTTCATGTCAGAAAAAGAACAATCAGTAAAAATTATTTATATTTTATATATTTACACTTCTTCCTCCAGACATTTTTTTTTTTGCTTCAGATGGTCAGTTGTGCCATTCTTTGAAGCAATTTCAGGTCCAAACATTACAGAGGATCACACCGAATACTCTCACTTTCTTGTAAATTCTTGTAGGAACTGACAGGTAACCATCTTGTCTTGTGTTGTCTTGTGTCTTGTGACTAGGGATGCAATGAATCATCAACATAAACAACAAAATTTGTATAAATGGTCAATGATGGATTTTTTCATTAGGTAGTCATTAAAGTACGTCATCCTATGTTTTTAGTGAAGTGCTGACATGCAGTTGTTTTCTGAAGTGGCTTCTCTGTGGTCAGTCACCTTACTCCTCCTCCTATCTTTGATGGAGTAGCGTCATCAAACAGCAGCCACAGAGAACAATGGAGAACAATGTAGCATAGCGGTAGCTGCAAATATGTTACCATGTCCTAAACCTTCATTCCTCTCTGCGTTTTTCATCCTCTTCACTGTCACTACAGAAGTGGAATGTCCTCATATCAATCTCTATCGTGTTGGAAAGCTCAATAGAAACCTATTTGTCTGCTTCATGGCGAAGTTGCAGAAATAACACGGCTAAAATTGTGGCTAATTTAAGAGCTAACCCATCTCCACCAGCAGCTGCCAAGAGCATCCGTGGCAGATATATGGAACTGTCTGTTTGGTGTGTCAGGTTAGCTCTCAGATAAAACGTAATATTAATATTTTCGCTATTTTTTACTGTCAAAGTTCACATTTTGCGCTCTGTATGTGACGACGTAACTCAAACTCGGTCTCAGTTATGTCCAGAATATGAGAAATGTTTGGCTATAATAAAAATCAAAACAGCACAGTTTTAGTTTGAAAGACCACGACCAAATATAAGAAGTAAATAATAATAATGATAGAAAGAAAAATAATAATTCTTATCATTATGGTGAATCATTACTTGATATAATATAATACTAACACCATGAAGCAATAACAAGACTAATTAGGTAATT
Organism: Cetoscarus ocellatus; assembly: GCA_037902135.1. NCBI lineage: Eukaryota > Metazoa > Chordata > Actinopteri > Labriformes > Labridae > Cetoscarus > Cetoscarus ocellatus. Next base: position 881,323 of record JBAMNC010000414.1, read on the forward strand.
ACGAGACAACAAAAGGGGAAAAAATGCCCCTGACCGGTTGACTAGTCATCATTAGCTACATCCCTAGTGCTGACCTTAAGGTTCTTCTGATTGGACGTTACTATCAAACCAAAAATAAAGATAAAAGTTGGAAGCATCTGATTGATTTAAAAGACTGACAGAAAGTTTTTAATGTGTCTAATGGTCTAACTGGAAGTCTAATAATGCGATTATGTTTTTTTTTTGAGAAAATGTGACATAAAAATCACTTATCGGTAAAATCATTTATCGGTATAAATCCAAAAATGTCTCCAAAAAAACTACTGCACTTCATGGCTGGGCACTTTCTTGGAGGGCTCCACTTGACATGATGTCCTCAAAGGTCTGTCAAAAAAGCATGAGCTTTCAAACACAGTCCTTTTCATAAAGATTTGTTGTTTCAGGGATATAAGTACAATGCGCGACTGTTACTGCTTTGGGGCGCCATTGACCATGTGGAGTTGGAAAAGTTAAAAAAAAAAACACAACAAACCATATTACGTCCCAGAGGTGGACATTTCAGTAAAGAAGGACCATGAAGTTTAATTGTTTTTTAAAGCAAAAAAAGACAGCAGTCTACAGACCACTCAATTGGTATGTGCATGTGCTGGTGTCTCAAATGATAGCTTTGGCTAAGTAAAAAGCTATCTGACTCTACAAATCATTGATACTGTTAGAAACACTTTGACATTGTTTGTTCATTATTGTATTTGGGTGTATTTTCTTTCCTTTCCGTCTATCCAGCACTCTTTCAAATTTTGTCAGTCAAAGTGACTAAGTTCCTGCGTCATCACCCTCATTCTCTCCTCTTTTTTTCTCACTCCCTCTCTGTGCTGGAACAGGACAGTGCTGATGAATGTCTTTTTATTGCATTGAACCATTATTGCGGGCCTGTATCTCAATTAGCACCACTTAGCTAGCCGTTAGCCATGTCTAGCCTTGACAGATAGACAGCATAGGCTGGCCTGGGAGAGAAATAAAACTGATGACACAACAGCTTTTAGCTCTAATTAAGAGCATGGGACAATTAAAAGTTTTCGACAGATGTTCAAACTTTGGGACAATGGGTCAATGATTTCTGATGAAAGCAGACAAAAAACACATTCCTTGACTGTTATTATCCATTTTCAAGCTGTTGTTTTTTTTACAGCACAAAACAAGACCCTGATGACTTGACACAAGGTATTGTGCTGAGAGAATTAGTTTGAGGCTGAATGTCCCAGGCAAATTGTCTTCTCTACACTTGCATGGGAGATCAGTGTTGCTAACATGGTATATAAATCATTCTAGTTTTGTTTTGCCTTTACACTGGAGACATCCAAGACCAAAAGCATTATGTAACTTAGGCTTGTCAGCCATATATACATACACCAGGGACCATTCTTGTGAAAATGATACAAGTGATTTTCTTGAAAATTTTGCAGAAATGTCTACTTGGATTCAAGGTCAAACTAGTGAGATTATGAAAGTCATAAGTCAAAGGACAAGGTTGTGGGATCATCCATTTAAGTTGGTAATGATGACCATGCTTACTTTAGGACATTCGTTCCCAAGTTTCCTCCAGTCAGGTGGAAACTAAAAGGCCAAATAATGTTAAACAAATACACTCAGGTCCATAAATACCAATTTCTCGATTAAGTATAAGTCTGTAAACACAAAAATTGGTAGTACCTGTTCACCTTTTAATATCTACATATTCTGTCAGCTATCAAGAGAAGATGTATGTCCAAAGTTAAAATTTAAAGTTTAGACAACAGAAAACATGCCAAATTGAAAGACAAAGATAGTTTTTGGCATAAACACAGCCCAAATTGTCTCCAACATTTTAGGCAGTGTCACTTTAGGATTTCGTAATGGCATCTAGGGTGGTGCCATACCCCTAGGGAATCATGCCCGACTATTTGAGAAACACAAATTTAGGGTAAATTGGTTTGATTTTTAAGTTGATAGAGTTTTAAGATCCAACCTTGCAGTGATGCAGGATCTGGCTGATTGAATGTTCATAATCAGGCAGATCCATCTTGCCAAGCTCCAATATACAACAGCTGTGCTTGGCTCAAATCAGCGCTGCCTAATTAGGGCCCTTTACAGCAGAGGGAGGTGGGAGCTAATAGCGAGAGGACAGCAGGAAGTGACAACTCATACATTAGAGATGTACGAGCAGTTTAGCATAGATGATAACAGCTTCAAGAGCAGTTTTTATCAGATCTGGACAACATTCCCTTATTAATTGAAAAACAAATAACATTGAAAGCATTTCTTGATAAAAAGGGCATTTTTGTTCAACTTACTTCATGTTTTGGCAACAGTCTGTCTTACAAAGTGGCTTACGTTTTGTATTTTACACCCCAGCATTAGCGCTCACCTACTACATTATCTTAATGGCCTGTAAAGAATGTGATTGACAGAACACTTGTCTAGTTACCTGCTGGATATGCTTTTAACTGGCTCTGCGTGTTCCCAAACACTTTATATGAGCCGTTGCCCTGATGGACTACTGAAACACATTGAATGGTCCGTCTGGTGTGTTAGGCTAATCTTGATCATCCTTTGCTTGTGGATGTCAACGTGTGAATTCAGATACCACAAGAATGCTTGAAAGAATTTTCTTTCGTCTGGGCATCACTGTCCTCCGTGACACAAAGATGACCTGAGTAGATTTTGGTGGTCATAGATCAAAAGTCTTGGTAATAGCACCAACTGGTCATCCTTGGAATATGAAAACTCAAGAAAGTTTTTAGGGAATTTATTCAAACTTCGTACATCTGTCTTCTCTGACCAAAAGATTAACCACTTGGATTTTTGAGGTTATAGGTCAAAGGTCACTGGACATCTTGTTTACCCACTGCTTTCAAGTGCAATAAAAATAATAAAAGGATTTGCTCCAAATTTTGCTCAGATGTCCTCTTTGGCTTTTAATGAATTGTTATTGAAGTATTACTAATTGCATGCATGGCAACTATTCTGCTAATTCTGATTAGCTTGATTGTCTATTGCCTATTAACAAATACCTGTTAAAGTTGTTAATTTAAGCTTAAACCTTACCAAGTTACTTCTTATGGGTGTTATGGGTTACAGTGGATTGTTTCTGACTGTTTAGCTCACAACACTTTTTATCTTCAGATGTCTAAATCTTGCTTCAAACACTAGCTAAAGACATAAGAAACATCAAACAAAACAAGACTCCAGCAGTCTTGTAACTTGCCACTAGATTCATCATCTTTGTTAAATCTGTGGGGGTTCATATTCAGAGAAGAAGGCATTAATGATGTATTTAATTAACCTAAGACCTCACTGTGGTACTGTTGAAAATGTTTATCAACACTTTAAATTTTGGGTGGATTTTTGCACTGCCAGATTTGTCTTGGATTCCCATTTCTGTGCTGCACATCATTACAGCTTGTGAAGTACCGACGATGTGTGATAAATCGGAGTGCGTACCAGCCATTGTTGCCTCAAGGTAAAGGAGTTATTTTCCCAGCCTGTCGTCATCCATCAGGATGGTGTTTGAGGTGTTGAGATGGAGGTGATTCTAAACAGCTGCTTATTTCCCTGAGGTTTGGCACAGATCCATGTGTGGTAGAGTCACATTATTTTTGCTGCCTTTTTTTCTTACTTGCCCAGAAGGGAAGACTCTTCAAAGTGATGTGAGAGTAAACACAGAAAGTACAGCTTTAGAAAGCAGATTATGATACAGCTCTCATAGGAACATACTCATGGAAACATGAATGCAAACACACGTTCATATCAGCTTATAGATTTACTCACGGCTCTTTTAAAGTGATAGTGCAAACAAATACAAGCAATAAAGCCAAGATTATGATGTGGATGTAAACACATGCATAAATCCACATACCAGTACACACATGCTGATGCAAACACAGTGAGGCTGGGCAATATGTCAACCTTTTAAGATACACATGTTATAAGCGGGAGTTTTTCATGGTGACAAACTGTTTTCTGTTTGAAAGGTAGGACTGAAGCCAGAGGAGAGCTGCTCTGGTGATGACTGTATGTTGGAATAGACAGTTGAGGAGGATGGTGTTAAAGAGGTGTGAAAGGCTGCAGAAAGGTCACGGAGTATATACCTGATTGGTACCAGTTTAATATCAAAGGGAAAAACAATAGAAGGCCTAAACCCTTCTTTATTGGGTAATGCCTTTTTTAGTTATTATATTTTATTATCATTATTTTGCACACTATCTAAATTTCTCAGATAAGTCTGTAACATTTGGAAAACTATCATGAAGACCACACTCAGCTTCCACTCATTCTTTTGTCAATCTATCCATCTTCTTTACTGCCTCTCCCTTTTGGGGAGAATCCTATCCCAGATATTGAGCAAGAGTCAGGGTACATCCTGAACGGGTTGCCAGCCAATTGCAGGGCTACATATAGGGACAGACGACCATTCACACTCACACTCATACCTTGGCAATTCAGAGTCACCAATTAACCTATAGAGCATGTTTTTAGTCTGTGGGAGGAAACCAGGGCCTCCCTGTGCTTGTGTGGGTCTTCCCTTGGTTTCCTCCCATTCATTCAGATTTTGCTGATGCTTTTATGCCTTGTAGACAGTGCTGTCTCTCTCTCATTTTGTCTCCATCCAGTTTCTCTCCCCTCTTTGTTTTGCTTCAAAGTATGATTAAAGATTGTTGAGTGTCTTATCGAATTTTAGGGCCCATTAAAGTAATGTAGATTTTATCACTTGAAAAATATGTGGCCCATCTCAAGAGCATTTTAGAGAGCAGCACAGTTGTCTTTCCTGTTTTACACATGATACAGGTGTCATTTTTTTCACAGTGCTCATGCTGTTTGAACAGCAAATGAACATGCGCCCTTGTTTGTGCCCAAAGGTGTGTTTGTCTAAGAATTATTGTTACCATCAATGCATGCCGATACAGTCAGAGAGATGCGAAACACCTACATGAAAAAGAGTGGATTTATAATATTTTACATACAACTTATTACTTATTAGATCCACCACTAACTGTGCACACAGATATTAATACAGACTGTCCTATGTGTTTTACCCACACATTTGAAAATGAGGTCAAGTAATCATGCAGACAAAATAAATAAAAAGATATATACAGCCTTTCTTTGTTTGATTTTCAGCCCACGGAAGATTAATTAACTCTCTTCAAATCCTGTCATGGTGTCTGGAGACATAAATACATGTAAGGTTATACAGAAATGTACAACCTGCCTTTTGATTATTCTGATGAAGCAGGGATGCTCTGTTGAGATTCAACTTTAATCTGAGTATCAGAATATTTTCTTGTTGTGTTTATTGACACAATGGTAGAGGAGCAATTAAATGATCTAAGTGGAGTTTGATATTAACAATGAAAGCTGTACCAGAGTGCCAGCATATGGTGATTTAAAGGTAATGTTTGTGCTCTGTGCCTGGACTTTTTGCTGGCATATTCTGTTTCATTGATGGAGAAACATAGACCCGTATGCTCCAAATCGCTGTGCGCCACATCCCTCTTAACAACACACTTCAGGCTGTCAAAAAAGGGCCCATGGACCCTTAATGTATGGTAAATTTGGCAACCTTGAATGTTGACAATGTATTTGAACAATTTAGTGCGTATTTATTTGATGATGAAACAGGGTGTCTTTGACTTTGTTTTTGTTTACATTGTATTAAAATGTCATCAATCTTGTTTGCTTTTTTTCTGGCATTGTGTCAAAAGTTCTTTTTTTAACATTCAGCTTAAGAAAAGAAATGCAGTCATAAATTTTGGTCTGTGTTGTCCAGCCCTATTGTACATACATGCAGGCTTAAACGCAAACACACATTAGAAGCAAGAATCAATAACGAGCTGCTTCCTTAATGAAAGAGCATTGAAAACTGAATGTGGAAATGAAGTTGACATTTTTCACAGCCGCATAGATTCACACACATACACTCACATACACTCTGTCATACATTACAGACATTGGGGCTTTTATCAGTGCATGTGTGGGTGGGGTAGCTAATTAAAAGAGCTGATCTGTATTAATCTGTATAGAGATATTACTGTGAAGACATGAAACATTGAGTGTGTGTTTTTTATGAATGAGAAGGCGGGAATGATTACCACCTCTGACAATTAATCCTGCGAATAGATTCTTGTAACCTATTGTTACCCTGTGATATAATATGATCTGACATGATACGCTGTTCACTGTGTGATTATAATGAGTAATGCATGCTAAGTGGATGCAATAATTAGAGCCAGCGTTGAGGCTTTGCAGTGTGAGGAGGAGTATTTTTGTGTGTATGTTTGTGTGTGTGCATTTTCTATATTGCTTTGCATATACAGTAATTTAGCAAATAGGTTGCAGGGACCTTAAAAGGAAAGATTTGTTGATGACTGTAATTATTCCAGCATCGCATGTCCCTACAGACCTCAATTATGTTTTCCATTAAAGAGGCCTAATTGTGCACAAAGCTCTCATTTGTTTCTTTATTGATTTTGATTATACAGTAATTATTTATTATTTGCGTATTTTCTCACTTTTTGACCATTCTGGTATCATTTAGCTGTAATTACAAGGCGAGCCGTCACACTGTGTTATTGACACTCTGCTTAGTTCTGCCTCCCTGCCCTCATGCCACTGTGTATTATTGCTTTAAAAATGGAATTTAATGAGATGTTTGGATGAATGTGCACGTGTGTCTGCCCACTCTCATGCAGTGCCATTGAGGAGCCCTGAAGCAAGAGTTTCTCTTCATTTGAATTCATTTTGAGTATTATTTCAAATTATTATTCATTCGTTTGTCTGTTTTTATCATCATTGTAATATTCTGATGTTGAGCAGTATAATCCTGCTCTGTGTTGGTAACATTATTGCCTTTTTTACCATGAGAAGAATTGACCTCATTGAGTTTTCTCCGCTATAACTAATATTTAAAATAGGTTTTTCTCTTGAGTTTGGTCTCATTATTGAAATAAGTTTCCCTTATTCCAGCTTTTGTTTTAAACCTTTGTCTTTAATGCTCAAACAAGAGAAGCCCTAGACAAACACCAGCATTTTGTACTAATTCTGTCACTCCGTATATCCTTTTCGGCCCCTTTTATCAACACAGTACCCAGCAAATTGAGAAAAGTTAAAATTTTGGGTGTTGGTAAAAATTCCATGAGTGCAGATTTAATTATAGTCTGGATGGAATCAAATTTCTGAATATTTACTCCCATTAGAAAAAGAGTAGGCTGAACTCTGGAACTGACACTTATGATGTCAATCATCTTGCATGACCCCTGCAACCCCCTTTTGACAAATGCTCCAAGGCTCTAGCAGGAAGTCTTTTCTTTTCTTTAAACTTTGCACCAATAGTGCAGAGAGACCATTGGACAAGTTAGGTTTTGGAAGTCACTGGTCAAAAATCATTGTTTCTCATGGTCTATCTTTGCTTGTAGTGAGATACCTCAAGGGCGCTTTGAGGGACTTTTTTCAAACTTTGTATTAATATATTTTCTGACTCTAGGATGAGCTGATTGTATTTTGATTTCTGATTGTATTAGGTTGAGGTCCTTCTGTTTTCCCTTGCTTTAAGATTTCATTAGAAACACAACCACAAAGCCCACCCCAACCCTTCTTGGACCATAATTTTCTTTTATTTATGAGCACTCATTTATCTTACAGAGGCACGAAAACACAAGGCAGTAGTTCTATTTAAGTTTCATGTTAAATTAATCAGACCCAACAAGAGGTGGAAAGTGCTCAGTATGACCTTTGTCGTGTCTGGCAGGTTATATGAGGAAAACATTTGACATAGTTTATGAGTCAGGCTGACGCTGCCAGAACGGAACCAGAGCACTATGTCATCATCATGATTACATCTATAGATTAACACTGCTAATGGGCCACGTTCAATTCCACAACTGGGGTAATGCACTGTCCACACTCCACACAGGGACATGCTATTTATCTGCTGTGTGTATGCACGTTTGCGTATGTGCGCTCGTGAGCATGCTTAATGCTATTAGTGAAGTTTTTTATCATCCTGAGCCCTGTGCAGTGGCAGCTTGGGTATAAAAAAAAAAGTTCCATTTAATGATTTTACAGTATTTGCCTGTAGCTAAAACATTGTTGAATATATTACACTACATGAACTGCAGAGATGAATAAATTAATATGTGGAGTAGGATATTAAAGAGAAAATGTGTTACATTAAAACAAGGTGAGACGATATTTTTAGACCTGGAATAAAATCATAGCAGCAGTTTCCACTAAAGCACAGAGAATTTCTTTGAACCAGGAAAAAAAGAAAAAAATGAAAACATTTGACTTCAACCTCTAAGAAGGTGTTTTATCATTTGCATTAGAAGCTTTTATCTTTAATCTGTCAAACCGGCTTAGAGCAGAGCTGGGCGATAAAATGATCTCAAAACAGGATCAGGATAAAATCCACGTCGATGACAATGATAAGCTTTGGGTGTATTTATTTGATATGGCATGATAGAATGTGTTTATTTAAAGGTGTAATTTCCCTACCTCCACACTTCAGCCCAGGTGGCGGTCATGCAGCCTTAATGCTGGTTACCACTCACCATAAAAAGACGGACAAACAAATAGAGTCCAAATGTTTGTTACACCCACTTACTACGGTGAGAGTTTAGGATGCTGTGTGGAATGGTGGAAAGAAATTAGACAAAGTGGAGCCAAGAGGAGCAAAAGTGAACGTGCTCAAACTGAGGACATTGCTAATTAAATAAAAGGTTGTACTGCATCAATCCTGTTGAAATTTTTGGATATTGTGAAGGCTAAGCAGAGCAGATGAAGTTGGTCGGCAAAATGTGTTCCTGGTTGATGCCAACTAGAATGGGAAGCAATTTTAAAAAGAACAAAAAGGAGACATAAATGACTAAAATCAAATTTTGTTTCAATTTTTATCAAAATGTCACAAAAGTAAACCGAATGTCACTTTAAGCATTAGTATGCATGCAAGTAACAACATTTTGTGCTTTGATTGTGAATGCATTTTATTTGATTGATACACTTCATTATACTGTTTAACAAATATCAGCATAAATTATGTGATAAATATTGTTTATTGATGATTGTTTGATTGATGATCTGAACAGGCCTTGTTTGGAATTTATTTGGAGAAACTTGTTGCTAATGTTTGGTTGGATCTGGAAAAAAACAGCAGCCAGTCATGAGCAGTAAAATCACTACAAATAGCATTGTTAGTAGCTTGATTACATTTACCAGTAGCATTGTGGTAGGGTCAATGCTTTCTTGCTCATATAGCTTTTTGGTAGCTTAGTTATTTTACTGACCGAGTAGCGCGGTAGTGTTTAAAATTCTTTTCCCTCATCAGAGAGGGAGAGCACCAGCAGAGCGCTCTGTCACTGTTCAAAACACTTTTAAGGGTGAGTAAATGACATGAGCAGACACGAGGTGGTGTAGTCAAAGTCGTCCACATATTTCCATAAGACGGCAGCCCTGCTGTCTTATCCTCTCCACCTCCAGAGTCCATGCTGCAGCAGAATGTGCCAGAGACAGGCGAGTGGACACACGCACGCAGGTGATTCACACAATTAACCACAAATCAGACTCGTATTAAGTTCACCATCACCACTGTAATCTGTAATGATCAACTGTTGGTCATTAAATCTCTAATTACTGAGTATAGAGGAGAAGAGAAGCCCAACTCACAAGGAAACAGCGGAGAAGCTTATTTAGGATTAGGGGAGACAAGAACAAGGTGAACCAGTGGGGTCAGATAAGTGACCTCATGTTATTATAAGGCAACTTTATGAGCTTGTTTTGTGTTTATTTAACAGTGTATGGACTGTTCATCAGATTGTTTATCCACAAAACATGATTTCAGCCATTATAAAATTATTTCAGTGGGACTTTATGAAGTGACAAATATTTTAAACCCATATGATTCTGGACAATAAACAGTTGTTTTATTACCTCCATTAAACGGGATTAAGGTTTAACAAATTGGAACAGTCTAACTAAATATCCTGAACAATAACAACAGTGATAATTATAATATTATTATTATTATTATTATTATTATTATTATTATTATTATAAAAAGAAGAAGAAGAATGATATCTGCAAAATGGGTGATAATAACTTGGATGTACTAAGCTACCTTTGTTGTGTTGTTGTAACTTAGCTTGCTACTTCCCTCCAAGGTGTAGCCTTTGTGTAGTGTAAGCTGCATTTTTTTTCGTGAGTCACTAGTAACTTAGCTTACTACAATTTACAATTAGCTTGCCCATCACTGTCAACAGTATTATTATTAGCAGCTTTATTATGGCTGATAATGAGCCATATATGCTAAGTAGTAGCATATTAAATTTTTTAACCTCCCCTGTACAGATTCAGTCTCACATTTACAAACTTAAAACACTAAAACATTATGCTCTCAGAGATATTTAGTCTTATGTTGAACGGTCCCTATTCAATACATTTAATCATGCAATAATGAGATCCAAATTAACCATGCCATGAGCTCCAGGGTTTATCATGAATAGTCTCATTATTTATGACAGATATTTGTTGAAGTGTCAAAGCATGATTTCCTGCTCTGATCACGTAACATTAGAATAGCCCTCATTACAAACATACATTAACATATTCAGGGGAAAAGGGACTGATACACACGTATGCAAATATATGCAAACAGACCCAATGGAAACATGCACAAGCTTGCATACTAAACACTCACAATGTTGTAGTATGCATCAGTGCATGCCTTCACTCATAGGTGGGCTAACACACAGCATGAGTTATTCATTAACACAAGTCATCAGATCATAAATGTTGTATAAACTTGTCATTTGTAATTTTGAACACAAATAGAGATGGGTCCATGTGTGTGTGTGTGTGTGTGTGTGTGTGTCCATCGTAACTGTATTTTTATCATGATGTTGTATATACTTACATAAACACAGACATGGTCGTATAATTACATGTTATGCAGTTTTTACTGAGCAAACAAGGTACTAACACTCACATTAACTTCAATCAAATGCATAAAATTGATGATATTTCAGACCTGACACAAACCACAAACTAAGACAACTGAATCCAGGAGTGAACTGTTGATACAGCACAGTATTGTTGTATATCAGAAAGGATTTAGTTATGCTGAAAGATTCCTGAATCATTAAATTTGAAAAAGAGTATTGATCAGTAAATGCTTCCTTAATGATGCAGCTAAGTCTCTGTATCAAATCAGAAGGTATCAGATGTGTTGGTACTAATGCCACATTGACACTAGATTTATATTTGTTCAATATTGAACAAAATAAAGTTTCCAGGGATAAACAATTCCTAATAATGTAATAAAAGATGAAGAAACTCTGATACAATATTTAAAAATTGATCATCAGTATTAAGTAGTTTATTTAGGAGGTGCAAGTGCTGACTCTCCATGGCATGAGCAATTTCTTCCTTATGAACCAGGATGTATATATCAGCTTAGCAGCTTGATGGCAACATACAATGGAAACTGCCAATAATTTGCTGTCAAAATTAGCATCATTATTGTTGAACTGTATGATCACTTAAGAAATATATTTTTTAGGGTAAAAAGAGTAAAGAAACCTTTGAATCAAGTAAATGTGTGGTTACTTTAATTGGAATTCCACAAAGAAGATTTAAAACTAATTCTTAAAAATCTGCTCAGGTAAAAGTGTAAAAGGTGTTTTTTGAGTTGTTCAAAGAACTGAATATGTGATTGCTGACATGTGGAAGTAGTAGAGTGAGTAGCTGTAGTAGTAAAATAAGCTGTATTATATGCTTACTTTAACTTTGTAACATAAATAATGAACTATAGTATTTAGATATGTGAACATAAACTACAAGGAACAGAGCTGAGGTGTATAGAAACTATCTTTGCTTCACAAAACAAATATCATCGGCATCTTAATGTGAATGGTCAGTTGGTTATCACATAGCTAACTCCATTTCAACAAGTTTATAAAGGCCCGTCCTAAATATATATTTTTTTATTTTGTGTTATAAATTCACTCAGATATTGAGTCCTGTCATGCCTATAAACCCCTTTGTTTCAGCCTTGTTCAGAACAGACTTTGGCATCTCGACCCTCTGTAATGGTAGACTTCAGTTATTTTGTAAAGGTAGTCTATTACATTAAGTTATTTAACCAATGACTTATACCACATACTTTTTAAGCTATTAGATGCGACTACTTCTCTAACTCCCACTAAATTTCAAACAAATTTATTCTAGTTGTTAAAATTTTGTTTTATTCTTAGACCACAAAGGATAGATTATTTGTATCTCACAATCACTGATAATGTAAGTTATGAATGAAAAAGGTGTTGTCAAAAGTTTGAATTTAGGATGAAACTTTCTGCTTCAAATTGTAATGTCTACCTGAAACATTTGTTCTCAGTTACTTTCTGTCTACTCCCACCCCATGGGATGATGATTTTTATTCCCCCCACCCATCACCCACAAAGTCACTAAAAGGGCAAAGGAATTACAATTTCAAATACATTCCAACATATCAATGTTTTTTTCCATAAAGAGTTAGGCTGTAAACACAGAAATCAAAAGTAATTGCTCACGTTTTTAATCCCCTGAGTACCATTCATCATCCAACCCTCATCTGAACTTAAAAACATAAAATGATAAAAAAAAAAAAAACCCAACAAATTGGCAACTATGCTGATTTCTTTGAAGACTCAAAGAAAAGTTCAGGGTCACAATTTAAAATACCAACAAACTTAGAATTTCCACGTTAAATATCATTAAGCAAGTAAATCCAACAGAAGCCTGGGGTCAAGAAGACCGCATTTGTTTTGACATAAATCCCACCTCCAACATGGCCAATAGCCAATTACAGCGTAGAATGTTAGCTTGCTACCATGAGGTGACCAATCAAAAAGCCAGGGGAAACAGGTTTTGAAACAAATTGCTGTTGAGATGTGTCCCCTTTGCATGTGGCCTAGTGCCCCTTTGGGAGTTGCACCCCGCTATTTGACCTTTGGTGATTCCCAACCCTGTTTGAATCCACAGAAGAATCAATCAAACAGGGCGCAAGGTTAAGTGCTGTATGGTTTGAATCATTTGTAGAGGCAAACTAACTCGACACAGCGCTTTTGTCTCAAGTGTTGGCAGTCTCCCTGGGATACGCACACTCACACACTCACGCACAGTAGCAGAGACTCGGGGCCAAGATGTCTGCAGTCTCTGCTGGCACACATGAGGATTAAAACCACAGCAACCGGGAAGAAGCCAAAAAAAAAAAGAAAGGGTTGGCTGTCAACAAGAGAGGGAGGGAAAGAGAAGAAGAAAATGAAACAGTGGAGTCAGGATGAAAATAAGAAAAACAGAATGAGAGAGAGAAAATCCTGAGAGCATGGCAGTGTTGCTCCCAGTGTTTGTCCCTGGAGAGAGAGAATAATGGAGAATTCTCTTTAAATACACTCATATTCCATTTTCATTTACTGCAGTGTGTGAGTGTGTGTGTGTGTGTGTGTGAAAGAGGGATATTCACAGTGTATGTTACATGTTACTGTCATGAACATGCATAATCAATATGTTTCTTCTCCTTGAATCATGAGTCCGTGCTGTATCACTTTAAGCCGAGTCAAAGCACCTGAATGCCTTTTTTCATCCTGAAGAAACCCCTCCTTGTTATTACATCCCCCATGAGGGTTGTTTAATGGCTGCATTATCTCCTCACCTCTTCTTGAACCCTCTCTTTGGACTTCATTACATGTCACGTCATGCAGCCATTGAGTCTCAACAGGAAATCTTCTAAGCCAGTGGTCTCCAATTGTTGGGCCTGTACTGGGCTGTGAATCATTTTGCACTGGGTGGTACAAAGAGATAGATACTTCATTGCATTCCTGTTTTTGATAAGAGGGTATGCACATGACGTCACTGCCAGTGAAAGGCAGTGGAAGGTTAGCCATTGGGTGGAAAAAGCACAGACTGGCAACATTGACAACAATGTTTTTTTTTTTGTTATTATAATTTGATAACGTTCACCACGGGCAGTGTAGATCCTAAGATGATCTTATACAAACATTTTGAACAATAACGTCAGGTTGATAATGAAGACAAAGCTGTGATGATCATCATAAATCATCCATAATTATTTGGCCAACTGAAAATGATTTAAAACACGGCCCTTTTCCCAGCCCTTCCCACAGGTTTCAGTGACCAGACGTTTCTCTTTGCCACTCGGTGGGTGGAACTTTTTGTCTGGTGTGACGTCAGTGTGTAAACTCTTTAGAAAAATAACCAGATTCTCTCTTATCCCTCTGTTCATCCTGACCATCATGTGACACTAAGGCTTACTGTCTCTGTCACAGCTTCGATGCCATGAAAATTAAAATCTGAAACACACTCATTGTTGGACCTTGTCTTTGCATGCTTTTCCAGCTGCATTGTGGGGAAAGAAAACATTTAACTGTAACATGGGATCTGAACTAATGTAGTAAATATCAATAATCAATGGTAACGTCAGATTAGCTCATACTAGAAAATCCTTGTCCTGTGGTGTCCTGCTCTGTCTTGGACCCTTGTTTGCTTTTGTTGGACCTGCTCTCTTTTGGGTATCTTGAGAGACTTTTTGGCTTGTCATTTCCATACTGATATAATTCAGCTGTACTCATGTTTTAAACCAGAAAATATTTCAGAGTTATTCACACTGCTTCAGTGTGTATAAAAGTTCAGATGGTGGGCTTTTTTTGAACACTGAAAAAACAAAATTATTATTTTTTGCTTCTGAACATGTTTTGCCAAAAGTGAGGCACAGCCTTGCCTCTTTTCCTCTGTTGTTAAACTTGCAGTGTGTAATCCTGGTTTCTCTACTGGGCAGGTTCTGAGCCTGCAACTGCATATCATTTCTTTTGTTCATTCTTTTTTTCATCCTTTGAGGAACATTGCCAAACTTAGGCCAGTCGTGTCGATAGTTGACAAACGTCAAAACATTTCCATGTGGATTTAATTGTAAAATAATATAACATTGCTAATTAAGGACTTCCACAATGTATCCGAATGCCCAAAATGGATGCTAATCTGTGATAATCAAATCATCCATCAACTATCTATACTGCTTATCTCCTTCTGAGTTTCAGGGGGCTGGAGCCTATTCCAACTGACATTGGACAACAGATAGGGTACCCTGGCCTGGTTGCCAGCTGTTCACAAGGCCAATATGTAGAGATGGTCAACAACACACACACACACACACACTCACACTTTGTGTGACTACACCTTCAGGGTTTAGTCACACCTAAAGTCATTATTGCCCCCTGTGTGTTGCTGTGCTCTGGTGTGGTGTGTGCTGATGCGTGTTGGTGTAGTTTTTTGTGTCTCTGGCCCCATGGGGTTAGGGCCTCCTGCGTTTTCATGTTCAGTGACTGGGCCTGGATTGCTGTGCCTACTTTTTGGGTTTTAGGTTTCCTTCATGTTTTGTGAAACTTTCTCATTTCCATACGCACTGTTGGTCTGAAAGACACCAGAAGCGCTGATGCTCTCCTCTTAAGTTCTTTCTGTGCTAGTGTCCATTTTGCCTTTTGTGTATGACTGAAAGGTTCTTTGATTTAAATTCAGCTTTGTGGGTTGTTTGTTCCCTTTGTGCTTGAGCTCTTGTGCTTTGCTGTTTGTATGTTCCTGCCTGTTTGTCAAGGCACTTTGTAAACCTCTGTCTTTAAAAGTGCTATACAAATAAAGTTTATTATTATTATCATTATCATTATTTTTTTATTATTATTACTGTATTACTACTTTATAGTGAACACTTCACCTAACTAGCATGTTTTTGGTCCTTGTGAAGAAACCAGAGAAAACCATGCATGCACATGGGGAACTTGCAAAGAATTTGCAGAAAGGCACTGCCCGTCTTGGGGGGTCCAACCAGCAACCTTCCCGCTGTGAGACACAAGCAGTAACCTGCAGCACCACGGAGTAGCCTATCCGTGCAAATGCAAGATCATAACTAGCCATGTGCAATATTGTATTTTGATGGAAATCTTAATTTCATGGAACTCTTTGAAACTGAGTTTGAATCAAATGTGAACTAACTGCATGTGTTAACACAAGCAGGGTGACTGAGGAAATATGTTATTCTTTGACCTTTACTGTTGCTTTAACTGCAACACCAAACAATTCCACAAAGAAGACACTTTACCAACTTGCACTTGAATTTCAATCGTAAACATTGTTAAAGTGACCAGTTAAGTTTAATCTCATACAAAAATAAAATTTGTTTCCATGTCTGTGCTCAGAATCTAGTATAAATGTCTCTGCAACCTATATTTTCCCTTCTCTGCTCCTTGAAAATTTAGTGTATCAGCTATTAATGTACTGTATCTCAACACCTCAATTTAAGATTTGCCCCAGAAACAGAAATCATTTCATGGAAAACAGAGCGAGCACACCCTCACAAAGTCAGCAGGGTGCTTTTATCATAACAGCAGAGGAAATGACCACCTCAGATGTAATAGTCTTTGTTTATCGCTGTCTCCCACCTGTCCGCCCACGCTCTTCTCTCCTCCCATGATTGCACAAAAAAATTGAGGCCAAAATTGTCGATACAGTTTCCCACACATGCTCATAAAACTAGACAATATGTGTGCTGGTTTCTTTAGAGTGAATTGAAGCATCACTGATGTTTTTCACTCTGCTGTGGTCCTTCTTTCTATTATTTCTTCATCTTTCCATTTCCATCTCTTGGCCCATATCATTCTCAGACAGACTGTTTTATTTTTGCTTTCTTTTGTTATGGGCTCATCTTCTTTTTCATTTTCACAACAAAATGTTTGGCTGACACAGGTCAAAACAGTTTCCATTTTTGTGTTTCTTGTTTTGTCACATCTTTATACAGAGAATTAATTTTATCCTGCTCTTTTACGTTTTGTATGAGGGCCTAAGTCTGTTGAATTTGAAGCATGTCAAAACTTCAACTAGAGTTTGAATCAAAAGGCAAAGGGCCAATAAATAGAGAGGAAATTATGAGTAACAATGGGCTAGAGGACTAGCTGGAAGTCAACAGCACTGAGGGGAGAAACATATAAAATAAAACAAAGGTAGAAATGAAAATAATTAGAAAAGGTTACTGGTACCAGCAGAGTAATAAAAATATTAATTATTATGATTCTTGAGAAATAATCATAATGGTCTTAATAATAAAGCCCTGGTGAAACTGCCATATCAGAGTGAAGGTGTTAGATTATCATCAGGTATCCAATATTCATTTGGCTTTATTACAGTCAGACACAATGTGATGAGTCAAGAGTCCCATCTGCAGCATGGACTGAAGACCTGTTCTCTGAGAGTTTTTTTACAAAGCCTTTATTTAAAAGGAGCCTGTCCTCAAAGGTACAACAAGTGAACATATTAACGTCAAGAGGTCACCAAGCAAATGTTAACAGTCATTAAGATTTACCCTGGTCATAAAACTAAATTAACCCTTAATCCAAACTGTGTTAGGATTTAGGATTAATTTAATGAAGTATTTCAATACTAATACTCTTCTTGTTGATATTATTTTTTTTTCTGTAAACAAAAATATTTAAATTTATGTATATATATATATATATATATATATATAGAGAGAGAGAGAGATAGATAGATAGATAGATAGATAGATATATATGTATATATAGTAGTCATTTCCTCAACTTTAATAGCACATGCAAGCAGGATATATTTCAATATGTATTTTAACAGTTTTAAGCCAGCAGATGGGTAGAAATCGAGGCATTATGTTTTTAAGTTGTTGGTGTGTATAAGAGCAAAATCAGACAGTCAAATAGAGAGAGGAAGGAGAGAGAGTACCTGCAATTAGAGTAACCAGTCAACCTAACAAGCATGTTTTTTGGTCTGTGGGAAGAAGCCAGAGTACCTGGAGAGAACACACGCATGCATGGGGAGAACATACAAACTCTACATAGAAAGGCCCTGACCGACAGTGGGATCAGACCAGCAACCCATGAACATACCTGCTGCACCACCGCACTGCCTGCTTGTGAGCACAGTAACTCAAACTCTTTGAGGAATTTCTAAACTTTGCACATGTCTTCTCTTAAGGAAAGACACACTTGGAAGACGTAGGTCAAGATCATTTAACCTCATGTTTACCTCCTACTTTTGATAAGGTATGGGAATTGAAAACCAATTCCAGTTGAGAATTGATAATAACTCTCTTAAAGAATATATATATCAATATATATCAATTCCCTTATCAACCTCTGTACATTCACTATCAAAAACGTGTCTACCTTACAGAGGCATGACACCCTTTGGTGGTAGCTCCATTTAAATATGGATAATGTATTAGAATTTATTTTCATAATCAGATAAATACCTTTGTAATCAATTTATAGCTTGTTGCCAGACTAAGATCACTGGTAACTGTGTAAAATATCAGAATAATTTTGAAAATTATTTTAGGTTATATTGATGAGATGTCTAGATAGTCATCTTTCACAATCCATAGAGGTAGCTGAAATTTGGTACAATGGAATATCTCTCCACCTCTTTTCCAACGTGTTAGCAAATTCATTCAGTGTTTCTATTTTTGGCTCTTCAGTTTGTGCCTGTATGAATATTCTTCATGTCTGTCAGTGGATGTATGATTTATTTTGCTGTCTTTTTTCAACATCTTTAGACAAACATCCAGTTCATTTCGGTGAAACTTTTAAGCAGTCTAGTTTATACAAGCACTGCAGGAAACCAGCAATATGCAACCTTCCCAAAATAATCCTGTTATTCTCTAAGGTAAGACTTTTGGGAGCGCGGGTCATCAGGATGAATTTGATTTAAGTCTCTGTGACTTCCATCAACTCATCTCCAAGGGGCACCATAACTTACCTACTTTGAAGTTCATACTGTCATCCAATTACGTAGGCGGATCTGGTGTGACAGTCACTGAATATCACAATTTACTGTTTCTTTGCCTGCAGTTTTTCAATTTATAAAGCAGGCAGTGAAAAGTGACGCCTTTACAAAGGACACTCCTGTAATTCTCCAGGTTATGAGGCATTTTTTATAAGCAGAAGGAAGTGCTATATCTGTCAATTACAGGGAAAAAGGACTTCAGGATGGTTGGACTGAAGAGCAGGAATAAAGACAGCATTTGTGTTCATTACGTGTGTTTTGGTGCTTCTATCACAGCTCTGAGAGTTGACCTGGGCCAGCTAATTAGGCCTTGCAGATATGGATGGGGTATATGTGTACAGCCTCGCATAGCATCATTCTGTCACTCAATGAAATGACCTGCGCCACCTGAGCACACTCAATCACCAGAACTGACTCGTACGCAAACACTAATGTTAGCATCAGTGCATGCAGACACACACGTGCATGCCCCAAGTTCACACATATGCTTAAAATATTGAGCGTGCTGCATGGGTTCACAGGGTTCAAACCAAAGTATAAACACACTCACATAGTCATAAACACAAACATGCATGCACACATGCACACAGTCTTCACTGTGCTTCTGTGAATGTTTTTGTAGGCCATGCTTTAAATAACCTTCCAATCCCATCGGTTTATACCCCTCGCTCTAATACCCATTCCTCCCCTTTTCCTCCATCCCCCCCCCCCGTTTTCCCCTTCCTTCGTCTCCTCACCCTCCATGCCCCTGTTAAACCCCCTCGGGAAACTACGTAGAGGGATGTGTGGCTAATTAAGGCGACCTGCACAGACCCGTTGTGCTCGAGTCCCCATCCTTGGAGATACACCATGTCATGGAGCAAGCAGCAACGGGGATGTGAACGCTAACTCCCTGTCTCATGTGTGGATGAGTGTGTGAGGGAGTGTGTGACGGAGAAAAAGGTGTCAAATGTTGGAAGTATCCTGATTCTGCTCCTCTTATTCTCTTTGTTTCTCTCTGTTTGCTCCCTTGCTCCTAAACTTGTCCTCGATTCCCACCCTCGCTCGATCCCCTTTTCTCTTTTTTTTCTGATCAGCTTCCTTTCTTTATTCTGCCCTCTTGCTTTGCCCTCCCATCCCTCCTTATGCAATGGGGAACCCCAGGGTCCCTCCGCTGCCGTTTAATTTATTCTTTTCATTGTGTAAATCAAAAAATGAAGCTTGTGTCCTTGACATGAGAGCTCTCGAGCGGACAAATGAAACAAACAAACGGAGGGGACCGAGCGGCTCTGTCTCCCAGGAGGAGGCTAAAAGGATCTGCGGGAAGAAGAAAAGCAGAGGGAAGAGAGATGAAAAGTTGGTTTGCTTGTTGGGATATGGGACAGGAGGTTGTTTTTTCAGTCTGCAGGGAGGCAACGGAGCATTGAAGAAAGGAAAGTTTGGGGAGAAAGTGCAGCTATCTTGTCATCTAGAGGACTGGGGAATCCTGCTGTCTTAGAAGAGCAGTTTTAAAAGGAACAGAAAGAAGACTAGAGGGTGTTTGATTTAGGGGATAAAGCCAATGTTTGGCATGTAAAAACTTTATTTATGAGACTGTACTCAAATCTGCTGAATCAGCATCGAAAAACCTCTGATAAATGTTGGTCTTAGGGCCCGATGTAGCCTAGGCCATCCCGGGTTCAAGCCTGTTTTGACTACTTTCTCTCCTTTCCCCCAATTTTTATTCAACACACTGGCCTGTGTTTCAATAACAAAAAAAATCAAAAATGTGAGGTTGTATTTATTTTTAACCTCCAAAATCTGATCAGTTTTCTCTCAAATTTCTGTATAGGTTTGTAATCAGTGTGATACATTTTCAAACCCATTCCATCATGTGTACAATACGTTACTGAGTTGGAGCAGGTGTTTGCGCAAAGTTTATGAAAATGACTCAAAGCAGTCAAGGAATATGGTGTTTAAAGTCAGGGATTGATATGAGGACACTGACATTGGCCTTTGGCCTTTTATGACCAATATCTAACCAGATCATCTGCAGGTTTGAGATCACATTTATGTAAATGTAAAGAAAATACCTCAAAGACTTCTTTGGATTTTTCAATCACAATCAGCGGGTGAATATAAGGCTCCATGATGTTTACAGTGAACTTTTTATTGCTGAAATCTAATCAATGAGCCCTTAAGTTAGACTAGACATTTGTTTTCAGTTTAGAAGCAATTTCTTAAGTGAGTTCACAGGCAAGCGATGGTTATGAAGCTTCTGACCACTGTCTTTGACTTTTCCCCCTACAAAATTCATTCAGACTCCCCTTGGGTCAAATCTGACCTTTTTGCAGGGTTTGAAGATAAATACATCAACCATTTTGGAGATGTTACACTTACAAGAAAAGGAAACATTTTAGGCCACTGATCACATCCCACAACCTCTTACCACCAAAATCTATTTGAATCATCCTTGAATCAAAAAAGAAATTTGTGTAAAAGCCACAGAAAACCCCTTAAAACTTTTTGAGATATTGCATTTATAAACAAGAGATAAATGTGAGGCTCGTGATCTGTTTTTTCACTATTTATCAGCAAATTCTTATTAGATCACCATTAAATCAGAATGAAAATGAGTGCAAATTTAAAAGAAAGTCCCTTAAAGCATTCTTGGGATACTGCATTCACAAGCCAGCTATGAATATTCAGACTATGAACTTGACTTCTAAACCTTTTACCACGAAAATCTAATCAGATCACCCTTAGGTCAGAGAGGACATTTGGGCAAACTTTATGGAAACTGCCAAATTTTTTTTTGGATTGTGTTTTGATTGTGTTCACATGCAAATGACTTGTGACCTTGACCTCTAACCCTCTATCACCTATATTTAATCAGCCAGAGAGGTCATTTTTGAATGAATTCCCTCAAAGCATTTTTTATAATATTCTGTTCAAAAGCAAGGGATAGATTTGTGGTCCATGACCAGCCCTTCTAGCTTTGACCACTTAAGTTGAATCAGCTCAGCACTGAGTCTACGCTGGCATTGAGTCAGAGTGGATATTCAAGCTAAGTGTAGTGAGGATCTTGCATTGGATGGAAAAGCCTTAAGGATGAATGTCTATCTTTTTTAACATCCAAACAACATTCAGGATGATGGAGAAGACCATGATGAAGGGCCAAAACAATGTAGTTTGCTTTAAAGCTTGGTAAAATCCTTTAGAGCTGATAATCAAGACGTCATCTCTAAACTTTTTCATTTTTTCAGGAGAGCAGTTGTCAATCAAATTCTGTCTCAGCATCAAACCCCCACATCTCCTGAGCTTCCTGTTGACAGTTTTTATGTCTCTGGTGGCAGTTTTGCTTAATTCAGACACAAATGACCCACTTCTTCTACTTTGAATTCCAAATAAGACTCTTTTTCTGCCACCAAAACACACATCACTTCCTGTGTGCCACTTAACATCTCCTTATAAAAAGTTATTCAAGGAGCTTTTTACACATCTGCTTTTTGAATTACAGAATTTCAACCAATTCCACTCATTCACTATCTATAAAAAATGCCAGGGCCAGTCGAGTCCTGTTTCGGCAGTGCACCCTCATTTAAATACATATTTTGCTGCAGCGGTGGCTCAGGGGCTATGTGAATATCTCTGACTCACACTAAGATTTCATTTCAGGAGGTAAATGTCTGGCAGGTAAGAAAAATGACATTAATATTTCAAATGGACCTGAAATTAAAAACTGCTGCGTGAGTAGGCTTTCATACATTCAGGGCTCTTGTCACTTATGATATAACATGATCTTCTGACATTCATTATGTCCTCAGTTGTATTTTGTATTAGCGCTATATTCATAACCTTAGTGCGAGCAGCACTTTGTCCTGCAGAAGAAAAACTGACAGCTTGTCTGTGATTGTAACGATAATGGAAGATTTCCCCTCTACCTTTCCTGAAAGTTCCTCTATCTATAATGGTTGGAAATTAATTTTGCCTCGAACAAACCTTAAAATCATCCCCAACAGAAGTAATCATTGTTTTTTTTTTCCCTCAAAATCTAATAGATAAGGAACACTTCGAAAAAAAATTGAATCCGAAGAACTGACATTGTGCAGTGCGGAGAAAAATTGGATGTAAAGTGCAACTTCAGCTTGTGTTGTCATCTAACACATGCCTCCATGATGCACTCATTCAGGTCCCACCCGAATTGATTTATGCTAAAACACAATATATATGTCCCACTTACAAGCCTTAAATATTAAAGCCAGAAATGTAAAAAATGTTAGGTTTTAATTGAGCTCGGGCTCCTGAATATAGTTTATGAGACAGGCTGGGCCAGGCTCAGTGTCCATGGGCTCGGCTACAGTTGGGCTGAATTTTTTTGGCCCAAACAAAACTCTGCTGCAAGTCACACACACCTGTGCATGCATACAGCTGTAAATTGAGCACTCATACGGCACATTCATGACATTATTAGACTGTATATTTTGTCGGAGCATTGACAATCAGCAGGGCAAGGTACAGTTGATAGAGGGAACACACTCACTGAAGACCTGCCTCCTTCAACTGCAGAGTGGCTGTAAATGTGTCTGAGACTGGAGCAACAGTCGTCTGCAGCCTGAGCATACATAGAGAAGTCAAACAGACTGCATAAACAGAAATCAGACAGACTTTGATTGATTATCAGTAATAAGCTGACAGTTTAGAGCCCTGTCCACTTAATACATTGTGAAATTTTGGGCATTTTTATACCCAGTGATTGTTTTTAATGTTTCTTGTGTACAGTTTTCAATGCTTGCCAAAAATAGTTAACCGGGTATTGGATTTGGTTTTATTTGGATGTGTAGACTTAACAACTGAAATGCATCAAACACTGTCCACTGATGTAATCTGCTGTGGTCCGTCATGTTGTTTTTAAAGATATCTATCTGCTTGTTTGTGTTCTTCTGTAAATGTGCAAGTAAAGACTGTGCAAGTAATGACCGACCACCAGTCGAGACTGCTGTCACACATCTATAGCCTTCCCTGAAGTCATGTAGCCAGTACAGTTGTAAATATAGCTGTTACTGTTCTTGTATTCTGCTTTTGTACTTGTTCTCTGTCTTCTTTCAGCTAATTGTAGCTGACATTGTCCATAAAAAAAAGAAGAAAAAAAGGATAGGACACATCATAAACAACACATGATATTGAAAGAAACACAGTCTGAAATGTTTTGATTCTTGTACTGTTTTTTATCAAACTTAGGCCTGGTAAACACATAGAAATTTTAAAATCTTAACCAATTTTGAAACCATGAGAGATCCTACACAGATGGAGACAAATAATGTTGGATTTACCAGTTTTGTTCTCGTATTGTGTGGTGTGCCACAAAAAGAGAGACATAACTATCACCAATGTATTTACTCACCAACAACTAGGGCCTCTACTCCTGCAGATGGTAATCTCATGTGATAAAATGCAACTTTAATTTAAACAAACATGGCAGACTGTGTAAGGAGGATGTGGTTAGTTAAATGCAACTATAGGTTAGCTTCCTACGACATCATTGGTGGTTGTCATTTTTGTCTAGCCTCTCCCCTTATCAGTTTGTTATGTATAATCTAAAAGTCATGCTACTAAGATACTCATGTTTTGCCACATAAAACAATTTTGGCCTCCATTTCTGGCATTTGCATAACTTTATGTTCTGCCTTTACTTTCGTTGCCAAGGCTGTTTGTTTCCTCTGTCAGCCAGCTTGCTCTCTGATTGGCTTTGTTCCGGTCCATGTGACAAAACACAGAGTACTCCACCACATCAGGATTCCAGCTTGTAAATAATAAACATGTTTAACATTTACAACATCAGGTCAGGGCATCCCAATCCTTTTCTGAGAGAAAATAATGACTTGAGATAATCAGGTAAAATAATCTTAAGGACCAGCAGTTAATCTTGCCTTTGCTGACTTTGGTTGGAAGTAGTGATCCAAGTCAAAAGTCGGGCCGATTGTGGCGTAGCTTGTGCCCTACTTTAGCATGAGTGAGGTATATTTCGTTCATGTCTTTATAGCAGATGAGGCACACTCAAGAGCTTGATGAGCAATGCTGTCTCTCACTGGGGGAGAATGACATGGACATCATTTTTGACCTTATTTGCACAAGAGGTGCTTAGGTAAATTCCAATTGTAGGTTGTCACTAGACGCATTGCAGCTTATTTCAATGCCTAAAATGCTTGCTAATCAGGATGAATTCAGTGTATCAGCCATGTTTAGGTTTCCATAAGACATGACAGAGTTGGCTGAATGGCCTGCTTCAGATCATATAACTTCAATTGGTTGTCCTGCATAAAGACTGTTGTACATGTGATCACAGTGGAAAAACAACCTTCATTTGTAACTCACTGAAAATAGCTATGCAACTCACTTTCGTGTCCCCACACCAGTTGAGACCCATTGGTCTGAGACACAATGTACAGTGCTTAGAAGGGAAAATTCTTGTGTGTCCATACTGTACATCATTTGGATTCCTTCAAACTGTGTGTTTCTTTTCTTAACCTTGTAAGATTTTTTTGGTTGAGGTCCAGAAAAATGAGATCAGAAATCAGTGTTGACTTTAAGACGGATAAAAAGTTCATCATTCAACACTGAAGTTTTTGTCTACTTTGTAAATCCATCGACCTGCCTGCCCCACAGCCTTAAGTTTTATATCCTGCCACTCCATTTTTCCCCTCACTCCTCAGGTAAAAACCATCCACAGAAGGAAACTCCAGGTGTTTGACAATAGAAAAAAAATAAAAACAATAATATCCCTCCACGTAGGTTTGTTTGTGCTTCCTGGTGTGACAGTGAAAAACTTCCTTTCTGTCTTGCTGTCTGTAATTGGTTCCTCCTGTCAATAAAAGGTTTACATGTGTCTTATAGCTGACAGCAACACCTGTCCTCACATCTGATGCCGTATCTTCCTCAGTCCTTCCCCAGCTTTAAATCTTTTTACCCTTCTCTGTATTTTTATGCTGTGTTCCTTTTGTTTCAACCTTTTTTATCCCCCCCATTTCTTCCTGTTTAAATGAGGCTCATTCTACCTCTCATTATCTTTTGCCATCTCCGTTTCACTTCCTTAACAAGCTGCTTCCTGTCTGTCAGGCACAGCTGTTGATTACCTAATTACCTTGCCTTTCAAATATGCACACACACATACACAAACATCAACATGAAGACACACACACTCTCACTCTCCATCCCACACACACACTCAAAGAAAAATTACAAGGGCTAAAGTTATTGTTTAAAATCAATCATAGAAGCCTTGCCTGACATGAATCTTTTTTTTTTTTTTTGTAGAAATATAAGCTTGATTGGTGGATGTTTTAGTGTCAGAGAGAGAGAGAGAGAGAGAGAGAGAGAGAGAGAGAACATGTCCTAACACTGGATATGTTTTCAGGTCATTCAGTAATAACACATTCATTCTGTAAATTATAAAAAACAATTAATCATGTGCTGAAAAGAAAGTAGTAATAATAAAAAAAATAAAATAGACCTTTGTTTGCAGCCCATTGATTGATGACATTGCCAAAGTAGGACTGCTCAATAATGTTCAAAGTAAACACAATTATTTTGATAGATATTGGGATTATGATCATTAGAAACACAGTCACTCATTCATTTTACAACTTATGCATCTCATGCACTCATTGAACTTGAACCCTCTTAACAGTTTAAGTCTGAATCCTAAACATTAATAAATGGAAAGAAGACATGTAATACATGCTTTGTTGGACAATAACCTTTTTTTTCCATGATTATTTTGTTTCCATGATCATTGAGAGCAATAACTGTTCTAACTAATGCCCACCTCTACAAGTAAGGATTACTTCTAAAGTCAAGTGAACGTCTTTACTGTTGAAACAGATTACACTGACAGATCTAAAACTTTAACACTTGAAGAGTAATCTGTAACGTTAAAAACAAAATGTGAAACAGCTAGATACCATACCTTTCCATGCTAGGTTTTCCAATCCAAAACAATACCATTTGATATGATACAATAGGCTGTGATATGATATGATTTTATAAATGGTTTTGATGTTTGAACAAATTTGATACAATACCGTACGATACAATATGGTATGATGGGATATGATTAAACCCTTAGGATACAATTAAAAAAAAAAAAACAATATGATGATCATGATATATGATTGGGGTAGAGCCAGGGGACGCTCAGGGATCCAAGACACCCCAAAACCCTGAACTCTGGATTTGCTCATTATAGGCAAGACTTGACCTTAAATGAACTACATGCATTCTGACTGCAACAACAGGCTGCTAGGGCCCTACTTTGATTTTAGAATCTTGGGTGCTTACAGTTTTTTAAATTGTGGTCCTGTTTTGAGAGTACCATGTGTTGAAATGTGTGACTGTTTTACAGTTAAAACAAGCAGAAGAATGAAAATCATACAGGGTAGGCTACCTAACATCTGTAAGATGAGCTACTTTTATGCTTGAAGTTAAAGTTAAATGTATTAATGACTAGGATGCATAGAGGGCGGCATGGTGGCACTGCAGGTAATGGACATGTCTCACAGCAAGGAGGTCACTGATTCGATCCCCGTGTCGTTCAGGGACTTCCTGAGTGGAATTAGCATGTTGTCATCGTGCATGTGTGGGTTCCTGCTGGGAACCCTGGCTTCCTCCCACAGACCAAAAGACATGCTTGTCAGTATAACTGGTAACTCTAAATTGCCTATAGGTGTGAGTGTGAATGGCTGTCTGTTTCTCTATGTGGCCTTGTGATTGGCTGACAACCAGTTCATGGTTGCCTCTAGCCCAAAGTCAGCTGGGATAGGCTCCAACTCCTTAGACCCCAAAAGGGATTAGCAGTATAGTTAATAGATGGTTAGATAATGTATCAAGAACTTTCTTATTTGAGTGAATGCATGTTTGTTGGTGCACTTCAGGCCACCTCCTGAAGAAACCAATGGTCCAGTTCAGCCATCCAAGTCAGGAGAAGCATGTTTTTGATACCACTGTATGATACCCTATTACATGATATGATACATTGCAGCACAATACTGGCAATACAATACAGTCAGATACAAAATAGTATAGTACAACACTGTTTCATACCGTATAATCTGAAAAAACAAAATAAAAGCACTCAATACGATATATTATATAACATAAATTTCTAGATTTCTATTATCAACTTTTTTGGGTCAGATTTTATTCTAAAGCTGATTCAATTAAATATTCATGTAAGATCCAATATTAGATGGCCAGTGCAGTACAGCAGCTCTTTCCCCAAGTGCTCAATCCCCTTAAACTTAATGTGCTGTATTACAACTTGTGGACTGCAATCAGCTAGGAGCTGCAGTGGCTACTTGTGGCAGACAGCTGAAGTACAGTCTAGAAAGAGGATTTGATTGGGGATTTGGGCTTATACTGATATATACCATTAAGATTTGGCCTAATGTAGATCTGATCCAGACTATTTAGATATAAACTGTTAATTATTTCTGCTGGCAAGCATCCCAAATCAAAACATGGTATCCCAAATGATTTTAACTGCTTTTTTGTGTTGATTGAGCAAACTGCACAATACTTGCTTTTAGCACCAATATCCTTATCTTCTCAAAGCACAAGTGCTCATTTGAGGACTTCTGGTTTTGCAGCAAAGTTAATAGCCTCTAAAATTCCATTTGTAAGTTTTACTTTGACCTACACTTAAAACATATGGGCAGCTTTCAGTTTCTCTTTTACAGTTTAAACAAAGCTACAGTAATTGGGAGCAGCTTAGGAGTGTTATCTACTCTAAAGAGCTGTATGTTTCTCAGTCTAGAGAGATCTCTGTGTTAGAGCCAAATGCTCATTACTAAATGATGGTTTTAGGCCTCATACATTGTGCTTTATTTCATCCCTTCTGTCATCATGCAGTAAGATAGAATATTGTGTTGTCCCTTCAAGTTTAAGAGCAGCCCCTGGCTCAGTCTCTTATTTTGTTTTGCTCAGAGATTATGTTTTTATGGTTTGATTTATTTGCATAAACAAAATAACCAAACCTGCAAAAAAGAGGATGTGAAATCTGTGCAGGTGAGGCATTGAAACTCTAATTGGTGCTGTAAAAATATCATACCCCCAGAGGAAAAATAGGCAACAACCAGACAACACAACATCAAACTGAACACATGGGAGAATGGACAAACAACAGAGTCCAGAAATAGCACACAATGACATAAAAGTGTAGCCTTAAAGGAGAGGACGGGGTGGTGTTGTGATGATAGGGAAAAAATGTGTTTTTATCTCTAATGTTCATTTAAAGTGACAGGAGAGAAGTGTGTTGAGCTACTTTTCTGGTATGTGTGTGAAATAAAAATCTCTCTTGTGTGCCGTGGCATATTTTCCTCTGTATACAAATATTGCTTTGGACAGGAACAATAGGTAAGACTTAAGAGGATTGTTTTTCAGATTGAATCTTCCTTTAAGGATTTGACTTAAGCCGGCCAATGATGCAAGTTAGTCGACTACAAGTAAAATCCATTTCCATTCCTCCACCAAGTTTTTTTTTTTCTTTGTTCTTTTTCAATCTCTCTCCGCCTTCCTCTATATAATTAAATTCCGAGGTGTGTTTTTGGGGGCATGAGATGGAGTACAGAAGTGCTTATTGCAGGGGAAAATACAACAAACACTAGATGAAATGGGTCACCTATTAAATGAAATGACAGCTCTGTCCCATTTCACCCTTTCACACCCTCCCTTTTTCAGCTGCTATTGACTTTTCACCCTCTTTCTGTCGCTCCTCGCCACCTCATTTTAGCATCTCTGGAAAAACCTCTTCCTCTTTTTCCCCTCGTCTATCCCTCTCTCTCTCTCTCTCGCTGTGATTAACGGCTCTGATTATGTGTGCCAGGATACCCATTAGCTTGGACACATGCAAAGGCCCCTGCCCTGCTTTCCATTACACACAAACACAGTTGGGCATACACACACGGAGTTTCACCGTAACCCACAAACATAGGTCGTTTACAATTAGGCAGGGGCAGTTCCCTGGAACCTCAAGATTCAAGGGGCCTTTTCATATTAGTAAGTCTCAAATGAATGATATGTGCATATAATTACTTTTGATGATGAAGACATGTAGTTAAAAATGCACTGCACACTGTTTTATTGCACAAATAGATAACATAAGATATTCCTTTATTAGTCCCACAGGGGGAAATTCCAAGATATACAGCAGCTGCAGGATACAAGAGAAATAAAAATAAAGAAGCATTATAATTACAAATCAAATACAGTAATGTAAAAATAGAAATGATTAAAAAAAATAAATAAAAGAGTATATACTATATAGTAAGTGGCATTATTTACAGTCCTTATGTACATGTTGTTTAACAGATGGTTTGTACATGTTGATATTTTACAGGATGAGATTTGAGATATTATAATATAAATATGGTGGCTATGTACATGTCTGGTATTTTGCAGTGAAACATTTTGGGTATCACATGTAAATATGGTTTATTGCACATTGGAGAGGTTTTTGTTATAAAGTCTGACAGCTGCAGGAAGGAAGGACCTGCGATACCTCTCCATCACACACTTCAGGTGGAGCATCCTGTCACTCACGGAGCTCCTTAGTGCAGTGAGTGTGTGTTGGAGGGGGTGGGAGTCTTTGTCCATCATGGAGGACAGCTTGGCTGTAGTCCTCCTCTCCACCACCTCCTCCACCGGTTCCAGAGGGCATCCCAGGACCGAGCTGGCCTTCTTTATGAGTTTATCCAGTCTCTTCCTGTCAGCTGCTGTGATGCTGCTCCCCCAGCAGACCACTCCATAGAAGACTGCAGAGGCCACAACAGAGTCGTAGAAGGTCTTCAGGAGTGCCCCCTGCACCCCAAAAGACCTCAGCCTCCTCAGCAGATAGAGTCTGCTCTGTCCTCTTTTATAAAGTGCGGTAGTGTTATGAGTCCAGTCCAGTTTATTGTTTATAGGTTAGATATGTAAATATATTAGATATGGGTTAGATATAGATATTGTAAATAGGTTAGATATGTTTGGTAATATTTGGATAAGTAGGTGAAGATGATGGGTAGAGAGGGTTCCTTGCCGGTTATACCAGCTTGTCCAAAGTTTTTTGCAATTTTGACAGTGTCAGGAGAGTTGCTTCTGATAGTTAGAATTTCCTTTAGTAGTAGAATTATTTTTATTTTGGGTCTGCTGGGGGCTCAGGAGAAAAGTTCCTCCACATGACAGCACAAGCAGTGAACTGTGCCTTTAAGACTATAGTCATGTTGGCTTTTATTTGACAAATACATATATTTTTGACTTTTGGCTAAATATGCACTGTTTTTCAAAATCCTTGCCTGACCGTGTTGTTATTAAACCTCTTTAATTTTTCTCTGCATCACTTTATATCAATAATCCTTCACAGAGATGATGTAAACATATTTTACTATTCAATTTTAGGGGTTCACAGCCACTCCAGCAACATTTCTCAGAGAGATATTCACAATTAAATTTTTTTTTCTGTTTTAGGCGAGGATGAGATTTTCAAATTATTCTGACTTCTATCTTCATTTACTCTGTCCCAGTAACACATATACTGATAATTACACATCTGGACAAATCTCTCAAGTGTTGCTTTTATTATGACACCAAAATTATTCAAATAGACCTTGTGGTTGCAGAGATACACTCTTTTCTTTATGGGTATGGGTTTCGAGCAGGAGGCTTAAAAAAGGGGCTCGGGCTGAACAGGTTAAAAAATTCCTGGATCCAGACGGTGATATGGATCACCCCCAAAATTTAATCAGTTCTTCCATATCCCATTTCCGACAATTCCTGAAAATTTCATCCAAATCCGTTCAGAACTTTTCAAGTTATTTTGAACACAAACAGACAGACAGACAGATAAACGCCGGCAAAAACATAACCTCCTTGGCGGAGGTAAATATCTGCACAACAAAATGTCCAAAACAATTTGAGCAGTTCAGACTATTTAACTTTAAACCCCAACCCTATACCCCCCTACACCAGCCAAGAGGGTAATATTACTCACAAAAATTAGGTATTCATTTAGACAGCAGGGCTGTTTAATTAGATTTTAGAGTAGTTCTTCACAAGATTGTGCTTTGTCTTGTATCATTGATTTTCAATGATGGTTGTTCAAGGTAAGAAATGTCCAGAAAGCTTCCAAGCCAGTGTGAAGTATCACAAGAGGTACTGATGGAATTTTCCAGCTGTATTAATTTCAGATCCATGTATTTAGGGTTGTAAAGAACGGAATAAAACAAAGATTCAAATTAGAATTTAAATCTCACAGAATGTTATACAAATTGTATACAGATTTTTTAAAATTTTTTGATAAGCCTTTTCACATCTAAATATGGTCCCTAAAGCACTGGTGATTATGGGGGAAAAAAAATAAAAGTATGCTAAGAGACTCAAAGCAAAAAAATATTATTCCTTCAGACATTTTTTTGCCTCATAGAGGTCTTAGTGCCACTCATGGATGCAATTTATGTCTCAAATGTTTCAAAGTGCCACATGACATTCCTCACATTTCCTTTTTGATTTTTTGGGGAAGTGGCAGGTAACTATTTAATCTCTTTTTGACCTTTGGCTGCTCCTGATTGGACACTACTGACAAGAAAATAAGAGAAGAAGAAAATTGGGCACATGCAATTGGTTTATAAGAGGGCATTGTGAGTTTCTACTAGGGTCAAAATAGAAGTCTAATAACATCACTGCTACATTTTTTGTCCAAGGAAATGTAATTACAAAAAATCACTAATTATGGAGCCACAAATCCTAACTTTTAAAAATAAAACACTGCATTCAAGGCTGAAATAAAAAAAATAATTGTTGATAAATTTGGTCTGAATCCATTTTTGAATTGGCAAAAGTGTGATTTTCAAAACACAGTAGCCCCATAAAGATCTGATATACAGTCCTAGAGATATAAGTAACCAATTTAAGTTCAGGCCTTGGGGTGCCAGTGATCCTGTGGA
This sequence comes from Cetoscarus ocellatus, assembly GCA_037902135.1. NCBI lineage: Eukaryota > Metazoa > Chordata > Actinopteri > Labriformes > Labridae > Cetoscarus > Cetoscarus ocellatus. The sequence goes on from JBAMNC010000414.1 coordinate 914,121, forward strand.
GTTTGGAGGGTTAAAATTTCAATAAGACATGAATTTTACACATTTAAAGCTCCTCAAAAAGGCTAAAAATATTTTGTTTCAACACAGTGATTGCTAAGACATTAGCTAAAAGAGAAAGGGCTTCATATTGGTCTTGGCCCAAGCCCTCAAAATGACTTAAACCGCCCCTGCCGACAAAGATGCTCACGGACCCACATTCACACCCTCTTCCCCTCCCTCACAGAGGCACTAATGCTCTTGAGACTAATTATCAGTCAGGTGTGTCATCTTATATTTATTTGGGCCAGCGAGGTGCTAACAAGCCTTCCTCTTTTCCTCTTTTCCTCTGTTTTGCCATCTGTCTGCCTTCCTTATTCTCACTGCTCTTTTTTCCCCTCCATTGTCTCACCATTTTCTTCGCTCCATGTCTGTCTTCTTCCTCCTCTTCCTCCTCTCCCTGGTACTGCTGAGGCAAGAGTTTTACAGGTTGTGTTCAGTGTCAGATCCAATGAAAAACTGCCAGAGACAAGGCCTGAGAAGGGAGTGCTATGCTGCATTAAAATCAGACAGAAGCAAAAGGTGTGGTTTTCTGTCAGGCAAATGCTGCAGTTTTTTTTTTTTTTTTTTTTTTTTTTTACTTGAGTAGAGCGGGCTTGGCTGTCTCGTGGTAGTCCGAGTGATGTAGAGGCAAACAAAAAGGTCTGCGGTCTCTGACCTCCAGTCTGTGCCTTTTACAAGACAAATAACCAGCAAAAGTCCAATATAAACAACACTCAGAGTGAATTCCTGAAAAGCAAAAACAAGGCAGGCTTTTTCACCGCCCAAGGCAAGGATACTTATCAAACTGATGGGCAGCCTCTGACTGTGTGATCACATGACTGTCTGATCTTCTGTGTTAGTGTTTTACTCTTGTGAATTGGATATCTGTCAGCTGTTTTCACTTTTGTTTTAACCAACATCACTCTGGCTAAACTACACTGACCATTGAGCAGCCTGATTTCCAATGCGAGGTGTGACATTCAGCTAAAATTTACCATTTTCAGAAGCTGCTTTTTTTTTATCTCAATAAAGCATCTTTTTTTTAGATCCCACAAAATGCATAGAAAAATGGAGATAATTATGTAAATCATATGTTTTAGGCACTTGTTCACCGCCCCAGCCATTATTCGTACAACTCAGCATACCAAAGTCCTTTGTAGAACATCTTATCAGGTGTGTTAATATGTTGTTATATTGGAGAATCCCTCCCTTTACACCACCGCCTGCATGAAGATCTACAGACAGTTGAACAGTTTTATTTATATTCTACTGTATGTGTTTGGATAAAATATTCTGCTTTTGGGGGTGGGGGATGTGGGGTGGGGTGGGGTGGGGGGTGGGGGGGGGGGTTAGGAACAATAAATGCTGCATCATCAAAACATTAGTGATTAATAAGCTAACATTAGCTTGTTAATTATGTTCAGGAAAAGTCTTTTTGTTGCCACTGACTCTTTAACTTTAAGATATAGAGAGGTGTCTGACAGTATTAATCTACTATTTGCTCCTCTGTGTTTTCTTTCTGAGATGGGGCTTTGTAAAGGAATATTTCAGAGAATTTTTTATTGCATCCACTTGAATAATAATTGTCTGTTATTTGAAAAACATAAGATTTAACCCACTTAAATTGTGTAGTGTTTCTTGTCTGACAGAGCAGCGATCCGTTAGTGGATTTTTAAAAAAAATTATCTTTATTATTATTATTATCATTTGTCAACATCGAACTGCTGTTCCTTAGTTAAAATGCCCTTTTGATATTTTGTAATTGGCCAATTTAGGTCAGACTTATGATTGACTTGTTTTTTGCATTGGGTACAATCCTAAATACAATGAAACAAGTTAGGAGTTTTAGCACAAATTACCCAGCATCTTCATCCAATTTGTTTAACTAAATTTTCCAGTTGTAATGACCATTGCTTTGTTGTTTTATTGAAATTTCACTTTGATAGTGTTACTGAATTGAGATTACAATGATTGTTTGCAAAAATAAAATACATTCATTTTCTCAGGATCTTGACAAAACAAATGAATGTAAGTCTTTATTATTTGACAACTACACTGTTAACCCATATAGGTTCATAGTTTTCTATGTTTTTTTGCAAACAGATCATTTCAAGTTAGTTAACTTAATATTTGATATCTGAGTATGCTTTACTTAAGAATAGTAATGTAACTAAGCCCATTTACTTAGATATTATTGGATTAAGGAAAGTAAGTAATTTTTTCAGAGAAAGGAATTACTTTAACTTCCACTGACAGAGTTTTAGTACAAACACATTTTTATAAGGTTAGCAGTATTGTTCAGGGTTTACAGTGCAGCACTGTTAACTAAATAAAATGTCATTAAAGAGTCAAGACATTGAGAAACAGCCAAAATACATATGTTTTCACAGGAGAAAATGGTTTACTAACATCAGTGCAGGCATGATCACTCAGGTTTGCTCTAGCATAGCAATAGCCGCTAATTTAATTCTATGACAGCTATACAACTTGGCCAAATATTCTAATTCAGATGCATTCATTGTTTCTTGTATTTATATGAAAAAGAGCACATTTTTCTAAGATATGTCAAGCATCTGTTAGTTCTGCCTACATGCCAGTTCATATGTGCTTATATTTGTGGGTATACTGAGGCTGGACAGATGCTGACTGTACATCCCAGAGGTCAGTCATACTTTACCATGAGCCATCTTTACATTTGACATTTCCTTCTATCACATATGGATGGTCCTCCTAATATATGCAACTGTACTTGCATGCAGTGAAAAATAAAGCCACATGTACAACAGTTGCATGCAGACTAAACAGATGTGCAGGGATGTGTAGGCAGACTTGACAGTTTGTCCTTGCACGCATGCATGATGGATTCACATGCCTTACTACAAGCAAAGAGAAAAATTCAGCACCACAAACCAATCTCTCCAAGTGTTCACTTCTGTCACTTATTACACTGTAGACATCTTAATGCCAATACTACAAAACATTACATTATGATACAATCTTTTTGATACGTTACGAAACAGTAAAATACAGTAAACTATGATACAGTCAGTTTAATATGGTATTCTATGGGCCTAGCACGTCTGTCTCATTTTCCCATTATTCTTCAAATCATAATTTGCTCTCAATAAATAGAATATGTACGTTTTTAATTTGATAATTTGTTAATGGTGTACTTGGCTGTTCAGATAAGGTCACAGTGCAATGATCCCTCATGCTTCTGATTTAAATACCAATGTATGGTTGTCAAAACTGATTTGAAAAGTACAGATTCCACCCAACATGTGCTGTTTACACTGGAATGCTGTATCAAACAAATCACTTTTGCCCGCAGTGTGAAGGTAGCCTAAGCTTGGACTCTCAGAATACATTGTTGATTCAGATTTAGGCTCTCCTGAGTCATGTGTTTGACCTGAGCTTCGTGGGAGTGGGCCAGAGTCTGGCTAAAACTTCCCCCCTAAGGCCAAACATATCTTCCGCTCTGATTAGCACATTAGCCAGTCCAGGCAAATGGCTGGGGACATTAGCTTGGAAGCTAACAGAAAGGGCATCAAGCAGGGCATTTGGTGACATTTTGTGCCATCTCATTGTTAATCGATGCTATGCTTAACAGAAGTAAGTGGCTGATAATGTGCTTTTAGAGAGAGCAGGGTGGGATGGCTGGGACCAGGTTGCAGAGCTACAGTCCTCCACACTTGCTTGTTTTAGAGCAGTTTTCCAGTAATTATGGTTATGACAGTTATGGTAATGATAAATATAATAATTATTCCATAGAGATTGTGTCTGTTCCCTGACCCAAACATTACATAACTGTTAACACAAAAAAGAGAAAAGAGGTGTCAATCACAATATTCTAATTACAATTTAAACCTCAAATGTAGAAACACCAATCGGATAATCAATGTGGCCAGTTAAACCTCAGATCATTGACATCCAAATCTTTACTGGTGAAATTGGACCAGGAGGAATATGTCAGTTTAAATGAATCCACTCCTCCCAGTCATTTAAATACTCATACAGCACAAAACACAGGCTGTGGTGGTTGTGTAGCAGCTATTTAAAATCCTTGTCTCCTTATCAATCTAGACCAAAGGCTAATTACACTCCTTTTGAAAGCCTTGTTCTGAGCTTACCACATACTGATTCAAAAACCTGCCAGGCAGTCTTATTTGCAATAATTTACCGTCCTCCAGGCCCTTATTCATTATTCTAATCAGAATTTCCTGAGTTTATGTCCATCTTTGTTCTTAGAACCGATACAGTATTTATTGTTGGTGATTTTACTATACATGTTGACAAAGAAAGTTCTAGCCTTAGCTCTGCTTTCATGTCCTTAGTAGACTCAGTTGGTTTTACTCAGGCTGTTTGTTAAGCTACCCTTCATTTTACCACACACTCCCCTTTGTTCTAGCATACTGCTCTGATATTAATGAACTAAAAGTCTTTCCCGAAAATCCTCTGCTATCTGACCATTTCTAAGGAACTTTTGAGATTGTCTCAGAGGATTTTGCTTTTTGTAAGAAAACAGTGAAGTCTCTCCAGTGGAGCTGTGGTTAAATTTAAAGAGGCCGTTCCTGCTGCTTTAAATTCAGAGTGTTGGTCAATTGAAAACTTTTTTATTACCTATAGTACCTTCAAGCTGGATCAGGTTGTCGAAAGCTCTGCTGATTTGCTAAGATCCACTTTAGACTCAATCGCCCTACTAAGAAAAAACGTTTAAACATCAGATGATAACTCCTTGGTTTAGTTCTGAAACTCATGCGCTTAAACATATGCATCCTGCAAATTGGAGATAATGTGGCACTCCAATAAAAGGGAGGAGTTGTGTATACTTCGGTAGGAATGTCAAAATAAATAAATGACAGCCTTACGACATGCTCAAGCTACCTACTACTCCTCACTAATACCCCTTTCAGACTGGCCAAAAAACCTGTGTAAATCCGCCAACAATCGGCTCCTGTCCGCAGTTTGAAAGGGTCTAATCGGCATTTCGACCTGGGTCGACTTACCCTGCAAGCGACATGGGTTTTTATCGGCTCGTCTCCGACCGGCTTCAGTGAGAACATCACACCCGGGTCAAGCTGCTAAGTTACGGATGACGTCAGCGTTATGTGCTCACGGCATAACATTGCGCCCGTCCCCTCTGTCTGTAACTCACGTGACTCTTTGCCATCTCAGCAACAAATTCCATCCGCCTTTGTATCATCAGTGCCGAGTTTGTACATTTTTAAAGAGGGGCCAAAGTACAAAGTATAGAAAACCGTGTCCACGGCGTCCATGCTCTTTTCCATTGTTTACATGGTCGTGTTTTGCCGCGCCGATGACGTCATCAACGTGATGATATCAGCTTGATGCGCCAGAGGAAAAAAAACAGCCACGCAGCTCGTCTGCTGCTGAGTAGACCCGGGTCTGCAGGCAGTGGTAAAGGAGTCACTCGCGAGTTAACCAGCATTGAAAGAAACAGCGTTGACCCCGCGGATTTTAGTGTGAAAGCGGTATAATTGAGGAAAATAAAAACAATCCTAGTTAGCTTCTTAAACAATAAAATTCTTAAAATTAGAGATAAAATGAGTAACCCTCTGCCCTTGCCTGGGCCTGCCATGCCATTAAATTTTGTTAAACCTGACTGCTTTTCTCCTCCAGGAGCTAAATTGTGTTGTCTCCTCTAAACATCAACCTGCCTTTTAGACCTGATCCCAACAATGCTGTCCAAGGGGGTCTTTCCCTTAGTTTGTTCATCCTTGTTGCAAACAATCAATATATCTTTATTGACAGGCACATGCCACAGTCTTTTAAAATAGCTGTAATCAAACTTGTTTTTGAAAAAAACATTTTTTGATTAAGGCAAATGAGCTGACTACATCCCTATATGAAACCTTTCATTTTCTTCAGATATCATCAAGAAAGTAGTGGCTAATTAGCTTTGTGACTTCCTTCAAAGCAACAGCTTGTTTAAGGACTTTAAGTCAGGATTTAGAGCTCACCACAGCACAGAGACTGCTCTAGATGAAGTAACAAATGATTTACTCACAGCTTCAGATTACGGACTTCTCTCTATATTTCTCCTGTTAGATCTTAGTGCAGCTTTTGACACCATAGATCATCACATTCTTCTACAGAGATTAGAGGAATTACTCAGGATTATAGGGACGGCTTTGAATTGGTTCAAGTCCTACTTATCTGATAGATACCAGTTTGTATATGTGAACAATAAGTCTTCTGTGTACACCAAAATCAGTGTTTGAGTTCCTCAAGGTTATGTGCTGGGTCCAAGTCTTTTCTGCTTATATGCCTCCCCTTGATAATGTAATGCAGAAACAGCACTCATCAGTTTTCGTTGTTATGCTGATGATACTTAACTGTATGTATCAATGAAGGGATGTCGAACAAATCTTAGTCTATGGCACGAACACAACCTTCACACTCTCTTTCATCTTTTCTCCCCTAATGTATGTTCTGCAGCAGCATGGTCTGAAGAGGAAGAGTGGCCACTGACACCACTCTCCTGCCTCTATTTTGTATTATTTTTAGTTGTGTCATAAAAATGTGCAGCCTAAAGAAGGAAAAACAGTTTTGATGATTTAATATTGATTTAATTTATGAGTCAAATAATGCACCCATAACCTTGAAATGGAAAGGCCTTTCAGCTAATGCATTTTAATTTTCAAATTTGACATTTCAAATTGAATTTTGTAAAGTATTTGCTGGGGCATCTTTTAAAAGCTAAATCTTAAACATTCTTTTATTTTTCATTTCAATGAAGTTACAGAATAAGCAGTCTTGAAGAAGAAAATGAAAATGCAGTTTGATTGACTTATTATTAATTTTATTTATGAGTCAAATAATGTATCTGTGACCTTGAAACGAAAAAAAAAAAACATTACTGCTTATGCATTTTAATTTTCAAATTTGACTTTTCAAATTACATTGTGGTAACTATTTGCTGGGCATCTTTTGAAAATGAAATCTTAAACATCCTTTTCTTTTTCTTCTAAATTAAGTCACAGAATGAGCGGTGTTGAAGAAGAAAATGAAAATGCATTTTGGATTATTTAGTATTCATTTTATTTATGAGTCACAAAATGCAGCATTATTCTGAAAATGAAAAAGCATTTCTGTTAATCCATTTTAATTTGGATTATGGTCCCTATTTGCTTTCATACTTTTATCTTTTGTAACATTGCAGAACAGGTCTATCCTGTTTCAGAGTGATGCTGAAAAGCTAGTCCATGCTCTTGTTACCTCTAGAATGGATTATTGTAATTCTCTTCGATCAGGCTGTCCCAGCAAGTCACTTAAGACTCTTCAGCTGGTTCAAAATGCTGCAGCAGCACTGACTAGAACTAGGAGAAGAGACCACATTACTCCTTTATCAGCTTCTCTGTATCGGCTTCCCATAAAATGTAGAATAGAATTTGAGATACTTCTTCTCACCAATAAAGCTCTCAGGGGCCAGGCACCAATGTACCTTAAAGAGTTTGTAGTGCTGTTAATGCCCAAAATGCTGGCCTGCTCTTGGTACCATCAGTCTCAAAAAGTAGTAAAGAAGGTAGAGCCTATAGTTACAGGCTTCTATTCTTTGGCATCATTTATTAACTATGTTTCAGGAGGCAGACATCCTCTCTACCTTTAAGGTCAGACTTTTTGATAAAGCTTTCAGTTGGGGCTGGCTCTGGCCTGGACCAGCTCACAGTTAAGCTGCAATAGGCTTAGACTGCCGGGGGATTTGGCACACTGAGCTCCTCCCTCACCCTCTCTATCGCTCTAACACTCTCTCTCCATCCTCTCTTGATATATATCTTTGCCCCTTTTTATTTTTCTTATCTTGTAGGCAGCCTGGGGTCATTGTTGTGGACCACAATGGCTCTATTGTAAAGTACTTTAGGATAACACTTGTTATGTATTGGCGCCATACAAATAACGATTGATTGAATGATTGATGGATTGATTTGATTGATGGTGTCAAACAGGAAGTGAAACAATAAGACAGTCTGGGAAAACAGGGGAGCTTGTTGACTCAGTAGGTTGTACAATGTGAAGTACAACACAATATTGTTGTTATCGCCACACCACCAGTGCACATCCTGTCTGAAACTTTAGTCTTTAATAAGTCCAAATTCAGCTTCACACAACTCATTTCCCATCATCAGAGTGCTTTGATTCTAATCTGCTAACTTGCTCTAACTTCTTTTCAAAGTTGACACATCTTTGCAAATAAAACTGATGAAGTTCTTTCTCTTGAGTTTTTGAGAGAGCAGAAAATAGTAGAAGAGGAAGGCATCGAGAGACAGAGACATTGGTGTCTCATTTCTTGTAATGCTGTCACAGTTTCAGGCTCCATCATGAAAGGGGATTTGCGTTGATACTTTTAATCCGTCATACTGATGTGTCGCGTTGCTTTGCCCTCAAGCAAGGCACATGCCCTGGGATTAATCACAAGTGATCCTCCTAGGCAGTGATGGATTCTTGTTCTTTTTTCTGTCTTTTTGTCTCTGCATACAGTGTGTGTCAGTGAAGAGATACAAACACACAATAAGGTCTTATGCACAAGCACGTTCTTGTTCAACCTTTGTATTTTGATTTTAAGGTTCATGGACAACTTTTCCTGCTATATTTTCTCTGTCTCTGTCTTACGCACACTTGTTCAACCTTTGAAACCTGTGCTTAAAAGTTCAGGGGAGATTAATTGCTGATGCAGACTTCTTCTGTGACACCCACGTGCTTCTTTTCTCTATATATTTTCTTTTGCTTCCCTATGTCCCTTGAAACTGAACTACCTGGGAGATGGTTGGATGAAGATCCTGCTATTCTGTTCAGGATGTAACATATTCTTACTAGGACTTACAATACTGATACGTTTCAGTGACCGGTTTTACTCTGTAGAGCTTGATTTATTTAAACCCAAAAACAAATAGAGAAGTGAGATCACTTTGATTTATTGTCTAATTTAGTCAAACAAATTGAGTCTGCTCTTTTCCTGAGAAGTTTTTCATCAAAAATAAAGTTAAAGTTCTTGTACATTTAGTCTTGTTTTATAATTTTATACATGATTTTGCCTCTGAATGAACAGAAGTACTATGAAGGTACAAGTGCAAAAATTTAACATTACACACACTGCAAGACACTGAAAAGGATGAATGCTGATCTCCACTGTTAAACAGATAAACAAGCTCTGCTGTGTGAGAAAAGTCAGAGAAATCCAAGAAAATCCCTCCTGTGCCTTGTCAAAGTCCCTCTTTCCTCACTCTTTGTCTGTGTCAATATGAGTGATAAGGATAGGAAAATAGAAACTGGACGTTGAGGCCACAGTGTTGTGCCACATTGTATAGCACTGCACTACATCACTAGTGCGGAGCTAGAACACTCACATATGATTCAATGTAATTAGCCTGATTTTGTTGCCAATGCTCGTGCACCCTGCATTCAGTTAGGACACAGTGTAAGGGTGCTTACCCAACCCTCCCTTCCTCTCCCATCTCCCACTATAGCCATATACCTCCTGTAAGACCCCCTCACACTCTGTCCTCTTAGTCATAACGTAAATATCTTATAATGTGCTGTCTTTGAGTTTCGGTTCTTAGATGCAGGTATGTCATAAGAGGCATGTAGGGGCTTAATTGATAGTGGTAATGTGTTTGTCAAAATGTATCTTATCTTCTCTAAATGGAGCATGTAATTGGTCGTCTGGCCACTTAAGATGTTGGGCAAGAGCAGGAGCGTTCTTCAAGACTGGATTTTTGCTTTAATTAGGCAGTAAGATATAAAGAATCACCATGCTTTATTGAATCAAATGGATATTTCAGATATGCCTTGAACGATAAGCAAAGTCTCCAGCTTAGTCTTTACGCTCAATACTTTGGACATAATCTTTGAAATATCAGGAGAATAACACTGGATTATTGGACTTAAACAAAACTCTGAAGTAGAAACAGGAAAAAAAGCAAAAAGCTAAACAAACAAAGTACTTGTAATTTCATTAAACCACTTTTTCTTGTTACCTCCCCAACATTTAATCATACTTGAATCAAACTCAATTTACAGGTGTTTTAATGTTTCTGTTTGTTATTAAACCTTTCAGAATTGTTTGAACTTTCAGTGTAAGCTTAAATCACATCAATGAGAAAAAAATTTATTTCAGCAATGTTTCTTCTTCACGTACTCTCACATATTAACTAACCACACCCAAAACCCGTGCTTAATGCGCTCCATCAGTTTTAAACAGCATTTTAATTGATTAAATAATAGATCCTCAAAAGGTTTGAATAAGTTTACAATTTGTGATTTTTAGATAGCTTCTCTAAAAAAAGTAAGCAGAGTTGGTGATAGACTTACCTGCAGACTTTATTTGAATATTGCGATATTAAATGGTGACATGATATATATGATAGGTATGACATAATGGTCTCATATATACAAAGATTTGTGTCCATGCCCTGTTAACAATACCCCCCCCCCCCCCCCCCCCCCCCCCACACACACACACACACACACACACACACACACACACACACACACACACACACACACACTCACACACACAACCAAAATGAGAAAAAAACATCCTCTCCCTCGGTATCTTGCTCCACCTTTCAAAAATGTGTGCTCGGCAGCTCTGGTAGAAGGAACACATATGTATGCATTTGTCATCTCAGTAAACATTAGAGCACAGAGCTGTAAAGCAGAAGCCACATCTGTTACCTGGGAGAGGCACGGTCAGAGATGATCAGAAGGTTTCAAACTAAAACAGCTTGTCCTGGGCAGGGATAAAAACCAAATTGTTTAAAGCCATGCCAAAATTCAATATTTGTGTGGATTTGTTCAGGCAAGAAACTCTAAGAATATGATCCAGTGACAGCTCAGGTTACTGTGCACTTGTTGAAAAGAAGTTAAATTTGTGAGTTTTAAGTGGCACCAAATATGGCAGTATGTTTCAAGGTGTTTGAAATATTAATGATAATTCTTTTATCTATTTCTATTACAATTAAGGCTGCTGCAAAGTTTTTTCTCATGTAATCACTCCTAAGAAAATGGGTTTTCTTCAGTTTTTTTCAAAATATCTCCACAAATTTGGTTGCAATCTTCCTCTTGATTAGGAGTCAGATTTTTCATACTACTACTACTACTACTAAAAAAAATAATAATAATAATAGTAATAATAATAATAATAATAATACTAAAAATAATAATAATAATAATAATAATAATAAACTGTATTTAGCACTTTTAAACACGTAGGATTACAGGGTTCTTTAACAACAAGCACATACAAAGAGCAAAGCTCATGAGCTGAATAACAACAGTGACAGTTTAGCACACACTAAATCAATGAAGACCGTTTCTACTATCATTCTTTTACTGAGTTATCAACCAATTCAAAAGATTTGTTCAGTTTGTTGACTGTTTTCAGGAGTTCTTGATGTGCATGTTCACCCATGTTCATCATCTTGGACTCTCTCTCTGCTTCACAAATTCTTTTGTGCTATTTAAACATCTGCACGTGACATGCAGTGTTCCCCATACACCTTAGTTAATGTACAAAAAGATCTGGCTTCTGTTTTTTTCAGTTACATCAAAAGTTTCAAGTTAATGCGTTGTTCAACTTTTAAGCAAATCACTTCCAAAAGCTCCTGGTGCTCAGTCAGCGGCTCGCTGTGAACTGAAGATGTCACATTTTGGAAACTTGCAGCAGCTTTTAAAGGCCCTGGTAACTCACACAGGTTTTAGTGAAAATACCCTTGATGAGACCCCTGCTCAGGATTGTGTGGGTGTGGTTAAATTTATTTGTAGAACCTGTACTTGGAATTGTTGACCTGTTTTTAATTTCAATTGGTCCTTTAATAATATGACATTAAATCTCTTACCAAAGCCCAGGTCTAATCAACCAGAGGGATTAAAAACATCTGCATGGGTGGCCAGGGCCTTTAATATACTTCATGTGGTATTATTGTGAACAACATGGTTTTATCCTCAGAGGGGCAGTCTCATTATGTAAAAACCAGACCTCATAAGCAATGCTGTGTCCTAAAGACTATTGCAAATTATAAGACTGAGCAAAATCATATTGGGACACTTTTAGAAGGCAGACGCTCTTCCTCTCGCTCTTGTTCTGACTCAGATGGCCCAGACATACTGTTCAGTCTGCACAATGCTTACTTTTCATATTCATTGTTGTGTGCTGAACCATCCTGGTGCCAACCAAGACCTGATCTTCCCACACAACTGCTTTGATGTGAGTTTTGTTGTACTTTTTATGGTTCTGTTTGGTTTGGTTGCATAGTTATTTATGCTTTGGGAAATGTTTTTCTATTTCAAGGGAAATTTATGAGTTCTTGAAGGCATTTACGAGCCTTTGTTCCTGCTGTTAAAATACAGGTAGTGTCTGAATTTTTGAAGAGGTTCTCGGGTTCCTTGAGAGGCTCTTGCAGTGGAAACAGGCAATATATATGACACACACAGACTCACAAAGACGTATACCAGACAAGAAAAGTTCAAAGGAAGTACGAACATATATATAGACATAAAGAATGCACATTGTGGGAACACAGGATAAAGTTGTGTCTAACACCCACGCCTATCCTTGTCTGTATCTCTAACTCTCTTTGACTTTTTCTCTCTCTTTCTCTCTCTCTCTCTCTCCATCTTGTTCACAATCTGTATCTGTCACACTCTGTCTGACTCTTCTCTCTCCCACTCTTTCCCCACTTTCTCAACCTCTTATTACCGCTTGCTCTCCCTCGCCATACAACCGAGTCCCTGTTTTCTTGTCCCCCTCTTTTTTTCTTCCTCTTTCCCTCTCATCCCTCTCTCTTTTCCCCACTATCTTACGCACAGATTTGCAAAGAGCTCTCTGTTCCTTCCTCTAATTTTCCTTCTCTCCTCCTCATGCTCAACGCTGCCCCCGCACTCTCACTCCTCTTCTTGCTGTCTTCCTGCCTGCCCTCATTTTTCATCAGTAACTAATAGTGCTGGACTCACCACTTAGGCTCGGCAGAAGTGCGTGTATGTGTGTGTTTGTGTGCGTGCCTGTCACATTTGTTTCTTGATTCTTTTTTCATCAAGGATGCTTTTCAGGTCGCTAGGCTTCTTAGTGGCAAATCAGTTAAAATGCCATATTTAAGTAGGGGAGACAAGCTAAAAATAAAAGGATTGTGGTAATTGTGAAGGGAGTTTTCTCAGGTTTGTAGACTGCAACCAAAAGGCTTTTTTAATGTGGCATCTCCAAGGAGTAAAAGACTCCTAAAGTGGCACTGAACAGGTCAAGAGAAGTAAAACTCAACCTGTAAAAGCAACCACTCCTCTGGAACTGGAGCAGCTTTATCAAGTCTGAGAAATAACCCCGATGATCATTTTAGACACACGGACTAAAAATTTATAGCCTATAAAAAGTTGCTCTACACAGAGTGGGGAATCAAAGATAAATCTCAAAACCCATTAGCCATTGCCTGAAGACAATCATCCTCTGGGAGCTCTAACTTTTTGGGGCATCCATTACAGCCAGCGGATGGGACTTTAGTGGCCTGTTGCATCAGCTATGAGTAATACCTGTCTCATGTTTGGGCTGTCAAATTTAATCACAGTAAGCTTTTCATGATTTATCAAGGTAAATTCTAACATTTCTAAACTAACGTATAAAATGACATTTTACAGGACAGAACAAAAAAGTTTGCATCTTTTGAAGCAATTCTGATCAGTTTCTGCATTTAGTCATCAAATGACTGAGAAGATTTGTACTTTATAATCTGCTTTAGATTCATTACTTAAGGTAGCCCTGCAGTGCGTCACCAACGTGGTGGAAAGCTACAGTCTCACAAAGGGCTATGTGCCAATTTATGTAGAAAATAGATGTTGGTTTTTCCAGGTGAACTGATATTACACTCTTGACACTAAGTAGGTTTTGTTGGTAGAAATCCACTTAATGATGACTAAGAGCATCATTGTCAGCTCAGCTGTGATACTCAGTGTGTCTTGAGCCTGCCTGAACTTGCATTAAAGTGCACAAACTGAGGGCTGTCAGAAGAATCAGTATGAATGATGAGGCATATATTTCAGCAAAATGTGTTTTTAAAGACTTGGAGAGAAAGCTTCTTCTCTCTGCCACAAACACTGAAGTGCATTTAGATATTGAAATACCCTTGCAGAAGAAAACCCTGACAGTTCTTTAAGTTTACAAACTGAGAAAAGTCACTTGAACAGCAACACGCAGACCGTGCACAGATGATCCCTTTGGCTCTATGCATATGTTTTTGTCCTGCAAAGAGATACTTAGATTTTGGAAAATGGCCTTTAACTTATTTGTCATTAGTTTTCTGTTTATCAAGGAATAATGAGTTTGAAACTTTCATTGTCTAGGGTTTAAGGTGCTCAAGAGGGAAATGTTTTATTCTGGCTAAGAGCACAGAGCAAAATACTAGAAATCATGTAACATTTGTAGTCTATTAATAATAAATCTTGAGGTGCACACTTGAATAAATGTCCACACAAACTTGAAAGAATTTGTGAGGACATATCTACTAATTTGCAAGTATGACGACACCTGCTCGTGTTTTCTTTCTATGCTAAATATGTCGACCTGTACAGAAATAGGTGTGAACATGTTTGCATGTGGACATGTATGCACTTGACCATACATGGCTATAATATAAGCATGAATTTAATTTTGAATAACTGTATCTATACACAATATACACAATGAGTGGGTTGGTTTCTTTGTTTAAATATTTGTTTTTGTTTTGTTCCTTTATGTAATTTTAATTTCTTTGATGTGTCCTGTTTCATTGACCTCATCAGAAAAGATCATATTGCATGCTGATGTGAATGTTGTCTATTTGTGAACCAGGAATAAAAAGTTGATCAAAAAAAGTCGACAAACTGAGGTAAATTATAAGAATATTTGAGATTATTTGATTTTTTTTTTTTTTTTTTTTTTTTTTTTTACAAGTTGTTACTTGTGTTTTTACAGAAATCTCCCCTGCTGACCCTCCTTTTTGAAGAACTTGCTGAAGTGTTTTTTTCTGAAACATAATCCTACAATACAGAAAGGAAATTCTGTATATATATGTATATATATATATATATATATATATATATATATATATATATATATATATATATATATATATATATATATATATATATATATATACATATATATATATATATATATATATATATATATATATATACATATATATATACACACATATATACATATATATATACATATATATATATATATATATATATATATACATATATATATATATATATATATATATATATATATATATATATATATATATATATATACATATATATATACACACATATATACATATATATATACATATATATATACATATATACATATATACATATATATATACATACATATATATATATATATATTTACATATATACACACACACACACACACAGATATATATATATATATATATATATATATATATATATATATATATATATATATATATATATATATATATATATATATATGATTGTATGATTGAATGAACTACTAATACATTCAGGAAGGGCTTATGTGTGGATAAGACTTTGACACCTAGTGTTCAACAATTCAAAGAAAAAAAGGTGCTTTGCCTTTCTTCAGATCAATCTTAATACTTATGCTGCCTAAATGAGCATTTAAAAGTTTGTATGAGAGTCAAAAAATAATATTTTCTCAGCCAACAATCCCTAAATAAACAAAGTTTGAAGAGAAAGGCTGTGTTTTTCACTCCCACCAATTCTCCAGAAGTCAGGAGAAAGTGAGGTATTGATGGACAACAAATCTGCCTCCAACATGCACTTTTCTTTCAGAGTGTGATTCTGTGTGTGTCTAGGTCTGTGTGTGTGTGTGTGTGAATGTGGCATTGATCTTCGGAGGCAGCTCCTATAAATTCAATCAGTCCTATCCATTCTCTGGCTGTTGACTTTTAGCTGCCCGGCTCCCACCTTGAGAAGCATGGCTACTTTTATGGAGATAGGCCATTCATTTTCCTCTCTCTTTCTCTCCCTTTGAAATCCTCTCCATCCCTCTTTCTTACCTGCACATTGACTTTACATTTTCTGTCTGCCTCCGTTTGTCTGTGATTTGCTATTTTTCAGTCCGTTTTCTCTCTTTCTGAATGCAGTCCCTTTGATTTCCTCCACAGCATGGTGAACTGTATCTCCAAGTCTTTCATAATGCCTCAACCTTTTTGAAAACTCATGTGACACCTCTTCAAATTACAAATAGGTCTTTTCTAAAAGGCACAAATTAAATGGTGTCTCTGTGACTATTGTGGTTTTGTATTTAAAGTTAGACCAGCATGAAAGGATTGGTAACATTGCTGAGTGAGGACATTGAATATTCTTTGGTGTATTCAAGATCTAAATATTTTTCATTCAGAATCCAAGCTGCAAATATATTCTCACTCCCATGTTTATGAAAGGGTCAAAAATGAAAAACCCTGAATCAAGAAAGAAAACAAAAGTTTGCATGTAATTTTGTTGTCAATTTGTAGAGAAACAGCAGTTTTATTCTGAATTATTTATTTAAGTGTCAGTCATTTAGGAAAGACACACTTCAATCTCCACAGAAACAATGTGTAAATCAAAAATAGGAAATGATCTCTGTTTGTCAATTAATGTTGATTTTAGGAAATAAGACACATTTTAAAATATCATCTCCTGCTGTTTTCGTACAATAAAAACAGACTGTTGATATAAAACTGCCAAAGAAAGTGTAGGTGTCATAAAGTCTGTCAACTAAATTGTCAATGTCACACTGTTTGAAAAGTCCATTTGTATTCATCTACTGGGTTTAACCTTTCCCATCATCCAGGGACTCTTTGCCAAGTACACATGCTCTTCTACAACAGGCGGTGTAATATTTACACACTCAGACACATTCACACATGTGAGCTGCTTGTGTACTGTCAAAAACTGTTTGAATTTCAGTCTTTTGTATTTTACAAAAGGGCATATTAGAATACAGATTCAGCATATAAAGTCAAAATACAGTATTCACATCAAGTATTGTAGCTACCTCAGTTAATGGGGCTGCAGAGGAGTTCAAGAAGAAGATATACTCATCTAAATCAGAAAGTAAAGAAATGGTATTGGTAGACAATAAACCTCTGGATTTGAGGGGAGTTTACTTAAAAGTGGTGTAGGGTTATTCAAGCTTTATAATTACTTGACTTTGATTTAGCTTGTGAACATAAATCCTCCGAGCTCTTTGGGGCTCCTTGGAGACAAGTGGGCTCTTAGCAGCTGCTTATTTGACTCTGTCTGATTCTGTCTTGTTCAGCCCCTGTGTTAACCTTGCAGTGCAGATGGACCTACTTGATTCATTGTCTGAAATCACGCAGATCCATCTTGCCAAGCTCCAATCTCCAACAACTTGCTGACTCAATTTCTTCTGTAAAAGAGAAGCAAAGAACATCTCTTCGAGCTTTTTTCTGGGAAATCATGTTTTTGCTCTTCCCCTGACTGGTTTCGGTGAGAGTTTGATTTACCAACTGGCTCCTCTGGTCGTAAAAAAGATGGGAAGGACTCCAAACCCCATTGTGATAATCGTGTCTCCCCTGGTTGCCCTCATGGATGATCAAATCAGAGAGCTGGGAGGCTGGGGATCACTGCTGGGAAACTGGGAGAGAATGCAGAAGTCCTTTGCGGATGATGCCAGTTAGTTTGTGGTAGTTGTGGTTACTCAACGATACCTCCACGAAATATGCTTTCCTCTGAAGTCTACCGGGAGAACTTGGTGGGGATTGTTGTTGACGAGGGTCATGTCACATATAAGAAGTAATTGATACATCTGTGTTGTATAATTTGATGTAAGACGATAGTCTAAGGGCTAAAGTACAGTATAAGCTAACGGCTAACAACAGGGTCTAGCTGCTACCATAGATATGTATAGAAAGACTAGATGGCTCACGCACACTGTTGGGCAATGGGGACTGACGTCCTCACAGGGCGGCCATCTTGGTACAGTGCGCTTGCTCTCTCATTATACTGACGTCTGTCAAGCATGTTCTGAAAAATAAGCATTGCATGCTCAATTGT
Source organism: Cetoscarus ocellatus (assembly GCA_037902135.1). Lineage (NCBI taxonomy): Eukaryota > Metazoa > Chordata > Actinopteri > Labriformes > Labridae > Cetoscarus > Cetoscarus ocellatus. The sequence continues at coordinate 932,205 of JBAMNC010000414.1, forward strand.
CAACTGAATTTCAAACGTAGTCCGAGAAAGTTCATTATGTCTAAGTAGATAATATGTTTATACTTTCTTTTTAACAGACAAGTTTTTTTTTTATTTTTCTTTGGCTCATACCTTTACATGTTTCGACGGAGCTCTTCCGCCTTCGTCAGAAGTGTCATCAGATGGTAGTGTGACGTGTCAAAATGCAGAGTCAGCCATCACAGATCGTTGTAAGAGGGAAAATCACATCATGGACTGGGATAATGCCAAAATCATCTGCACAGAGAGCAACAAACATCAAAGCTGGATCAGGGAAGCAATCGAAATCAGGAAGCGTGCCCACAGGACGATGAACCGGGACGAGGGGGCATACATGCTGTCTCACACCTGGAGTGCCATCCTGGAGGAGCGACCTGACAGCAGGAGGCGTGGTCGACCTGTCAAATCTGACAGGATGATCACGCCTCCGTAAGATCAGCTGAAAAAAGGACACGTCACACTACCATCTGATGACACTTCTGACGAAGGTGGAAGAGATCCGTTGACACGTGTAAAGGTATGAGCCAAAAAAAAAAAAACATACTTGTCTGTTAAAAAGAAAGTAAAACATATGAATTTCTAACAGTTGACTTTCTCAGAAACGTCAGAGATGTAGTTTTAACACTGCTTACTTAAGATTATAAAATTTTATAAAACGTAATATTAATATATTGACGTCATATTTCTTGTAACGTTTGTAATAAACCAAACCCTTGTAAATCCGTCAAGATTTTAGCGACTAAAGCATGAATATGTTAGAGCAGGTGTCTTACCTTCATTGAGTACTACAGAGCAGAGCAGAAATGTGCCCTGTATCAAGATGGCTGCCATGTGAGGACGTCGGTGGCTCTGCCTCAAGCCATTCAGTCTTTCTATACATATATATGGCTGCTACGTCATACTGTGGCTTGATATAGATTGGTCTGTGATGAGAATAACTGTCAAATCACCAGCCGCAGTTGTTTTTGAAGGTTCTGCCCTCTGAAACAATTTTCTGTGGCCTCTTCTCCAGATGGATTAGTGAAATATTTCTGATGCAGACATATGGAACTGTCCGTCTGGTGTGTCAGGGGTACTATGTCCCTGTATCTAGTTGTAGTTGTAGTTTTTTGTTATTTTCGATGACCATTGAAGACCATACATTTCTTATAGAAGAATGCCACATTTATGCTGGATCAAGGCAAGATCTTTGCCAACTTTGGAGCAAAGTGATACACAACCTAATTGTATATATCTGAGTGCTTGAGGATAATTATGTTTAACTCATGAATGTTTGGGGGCTTTGGGATATACAGTAGAGAAGATGAACTACCCGCATGTAATAAAACACAAATTGTGGCAGCCTGCCTGGAAATATGAGGGACTTTTTTTTTTATTCACAGCTGCTGTTTTTGCCATCTGTTGTGTGTGAGAGCTTCTTTTGAGTCTGACGTTTCTTCTGTGAGCTGTCTCATCAAAAAAAAATCAAAAGTCCACTCTGAAGCATTTTTCTCTGCCACTCTCTGGGTCTTTTGCTGTCTCCTCCATAAAGTGACCTGTCTGCCCGGCGCTCTAATCCACAGAAAGTGTTCCAACGCCAGAGGTGTCAACACACACAAAGTGTCCCAGCATTTACTTGCCAATTGACTCCAAGAACACTGTGTGGGAGTGTGCCTACTCAGATCTAAGTGTGTGTGTGTGCACAAAGACCTTTCAGAAAGCCGAGCTCTAACCTATACAGGACATAGATGTTGGCAGGAGCTGTCATTTTAGATGCATTAATGCAAATAAGCAAACATGCACACGCACTTTCAGAGTTTTTACACCACCCTCTCTCCTTTTGCACGTCGTTCTCATTTCTCTTATTTTTCTCTATTTTTCTCCTGTCTTACTTTTTCTCTGACCCCAATTGTTGATCGACAGGGTCACTGGTGTGAGCAGGGAAACTGATCCTGCAGGCATGTTTCACACTGCAGCTAGACCACTTACCATTTGACATATGGGGGCTTGGGGCATGATGGGATCTTGGCATGTGGCCTCCAAACAGTTTTGATGCACATGAACTGGAACAGTATGCTCTCACAGACAAACATGTTCACTGTGAAGCCTCAACTGCACACAGATTTTCTAGTAACTGTTGGAGGCGTTTCAGCTTCTTTAAGCTGATTTTTGGGGTATATTGACTGACTGAAAATAAATCCATTTGATTGAAAGCTGACCATTTGTCAAGCCACGACGGCTCTGGTTATTGTTACAAGGTCAGACAAAATATCTTGCTGCCATTTTCCTTTCCATGCAGAAAAACTGAAAGTACTCCATGATTTGACTTACTTTTATGTATGTTTGACTGATTTGACTGTCTTATAAACTTGGCCTCTGTAAAGGAATAACAGTAATAAATATATATAAGAAACGCATTTGGGTGTACATGAATTATTTAAATTTTTTATGTTGTAATAAATCTTGTGAAAATGATTTGAAAAATCCAAAATTCGTTGGTATCTGATAAGAATGATGTCAGCAAACGTGTATTTGTAAGAGCTTGTGTTGGAGAGAGAGTTATAGACAGATGAACAATAGTGGCAGTGGATTAGAGGTTTAAGTCAGTTTTCTCTTTGCAGAGGGTTCAGGGTTTTGCCACCAATTTTGCAGCCACATTCCAATAAACATGATGTGTTATACACTACTGCCCCCATAAACTGGTCGCAAGACAATTTTAAATATTAAACATGTTCAGTATGTACAATTGGAAACCCTGTTGTAGGGAAATAGCATCTCTGTGTTTTAGTACAAACCTGCTTCCAATTAAGTTAGGAACATTAAATATCTTGTCTTTGCAGTGTATTTAATTGAATAAAGGTCAAAAAGGATTTGAAAATCATCATATCATGTTTTTATTTACATGTTACACAACGTCCCAACTTCATTGGAATTAGGACATGCATATGGGACAGTTCAATAGCCGATCAGAAAGCAAGCTGACTAAATCAGGGAGCACCACAAACGCAGCCATGGTGCTGCAACCAAAAAAAATAGATGTCAGTCAGAAACAGACAAGCGACTTGTTGATTTGTGGCAACAACACAAATATTTATACAAAGTGTCCTGTTAAACATTCTATAACTGAACTGATGAGCTGTATGGAAATTGCTTTGGCTATAGATGTCCCAGATTGCTATTAGAAGCCCACAATTCTTCCTGCTCATTGTTTATTATATTTGATGACATTGAAATTGCATCTGCGAGATTAAAATCTGCATATTGAAGGTGTGGAGTGCACTGGGTTAAGCATTAACAACATTTTGTAAGTTGATCTCATTGTTAAGCAAGTGTTACATAAGCGCAACTTCAGCTTTGCAATACAGAATTCACTACAGATTGACAAAACTTTGGTACACCACCAAGGTCATTTCTTTTTTTATTTACTTTAAATTGGAAATAGTTACCATTTGCGCACAAGAGAGACATCATCTCATTGTTTTTTACTGTAAATAAACCAACTGTGGTGCAACATCTTATGTTAATAACCAATTATGTTAATTAAATTGTTTACATTCGTTCCAAATCACAGGTAAGTATTCCTTGTAATTATTGATGGGTTTAATTACAAGTATCATATTAAAAGAACACATTTTTCAAAATTGAAGTCTGGTCTAGGAACCAGGATGGGAAAACAATCCACATTACAAGGTGAATGTTTTCAACAGCTCTTGCAGACACTATTGGTACGCCTTTTGATCATGTTGTTGTCACAAAATAAGGGTGACAATTTCAAAAGGATGTACTGAAAAGACTTAGCCACCAGCAGTTGCTATGAGAGGGGAGTTTCTGAATGGTGGACCAATCAGAGAGCCAACACAGGGTCAGTTTAGTTTAACCTGTCTTTACCATAAATGTGAGCCTTTTCCCATCTCTCTCCCTAAGATTTGCACACATGCAGAAACACATACACCATAAACTCCAGCTTCTTCTGAGCTGTCAGGCAGGAGAAGCACAGAGGCGAAGAGCTCGACCTTCTGGGACTTGGATTTTTTTTTTTTTTTCAAGGCCTGAGTGGGTCCTTGGTCTGCATGGTTGACAGGCTGGATTTGATACCTGGCCTGATTCAGTCACTCTCTCTGCTCCGCCCAGCTTCGCCCGACTCTGCCCAGCACATCATGGCATTGCTCTTGTGCCCCTGTGTATGCTATTAGCGGCTAAATATATGCAAGGCACAATCCCAAAAGTGTCAGTGCTTTAGATAGGGGAAGGGCTGTGTTAATGTGAGGAGAGGAAAGCACCAGACTCTGTCAGAGGAAACAACTTTTAAATGCATCTGTGAGATATGAAGCAATGTGAAGGGATTACCAGTGCAGCATAAGGATCTTAAACTCGGGTAATGTTTACTCAAAGATTTTACTTCTTGAGATAACAGAAAGAAGGCATCAAATCTTGAAAATAAGGAAGGTCTATGAAAATGTGTATGAATTAATGTATACATTCAAACAACAGAGTAAAGATGAGCACCTGTGTTGGCTTTTCCCACTGACTGTAGAAAGAATTGGATGAAGCCATGTGACGTCATCAGTTTGATTATCATAGTAAGCTTCGGAATGTTATTGAGGCCGTGGACACATTCATACTGTACACTGTCTTCTGCAGGAAATAATGTCTCCGTACAGATCATTACCTTAAGCCTGGCTCACACTACAGGATTTTAAAATTCTCATAAGATTCTGAAATCGGGTTGTATCACACACATAAAGAGATTCTTGACAGATCATCTTCTCTTAAATCTTAAGCACACACACACTACAAGATTTGAAAATCGTGACCAGTTCACACTACAGGATTTCATCAAGATTATCGGACCAGAGAGACGCTCAACGAGATCACGTTGAGACAAAATATGGAGACTAGTGCGGCAGTTAAACAAACAAATCATTATTCCTTCTCGCTTATTACTGTTAACTAGTTAAATGCGCTTGTATAACTGATGTATACAAGCAATATCACATGAGAGCGAGAGCTGTTGTCCTGGATATCAGCGCTGGGGTGATTACCTGCAGCACTCTGCCACATTATTATCTCACCTTAATGAATTTAAGGCACATATTTTAACAACTTCCAGGGCAAAGTTTGTTTTCTGACTCAGCAAAAACTGCTGACATTTATTTTGAAAGAATAATCCCTAATATTCAAAGGAATAGATTTATCAATCAAACATTACACAGAAGAAAGTTTACAAAGAATAACTTCTCTCAGCCATGACTGACCTATGACATATTGCCAAATATATTCATTAATTCAGTATTTCATCTCTTTGATTTGGGGGATGTTGTTTGTTTACGTAGGTCTTTCACATTAATTGCAGGAAGTTATTATTACTCTCTCTCTAATTAATCTACAGATTAAAATTATAGCATTATGCTAAGCCCACATATTTACGTCAGTCTTGCATGGGTTTGTATGGGCATTCAGGCATTAAAACAAGTGTATACACTCATCAGATGGTCCTTAATTCTGTTTGTAAAGTCCTATAAAGTAATACAAGAAACTAATTTATGAGAATAATCATTTGGTTATGATATTTTATTGAATTATTTGTTACAGAAAGAGTAGTGTGGAAATATCTGTTACGGTACGAGACTGTGGTGTTTTGTCGAGGACCCAAATAGCAATAACCAAGGGAGTTAAGGTGCAACAAGGAATGATTTTATTAAAGATTGAGAGTGGGGTAAGGGAGTGAGAGGACAAGGGAAAGCAAAAGGGGAGAGGAACCAGAGAGTGGCAGAGTGAGTCTGGGCACGTGGAGGCACTGAAAGAAACAAGGAGAGAACACATTAGTAAAAGGGAAACCTGGAGGTGCGTCAGAAAATCCACTACTTGAAAAATCACGAGAGTAACTAGAGAAAGTCTAGTGAGAAGGTCAACAATACCACAGGAGCTGTGAGAATCGACTGATGATGTGATGAGTCCGCGAGAGGCTTAAGTAGCAGGAGGTGATGATGAGACGAGAACCAGGTGTGCTGCAAGCAGAGCTGCAGCAGACAGAGACCACGCCCCCTCAGAGAGTGAGGAGGCGGCAGGAACAGTCCAGAGAATAAAAAGTCACTCACCGCAGACTCGTCACAATATCAATGTAATGATACTCCTATCCTTAATTTAAAGTTGACTGTCAAATGGTCAGTGGACTCTAGTTCTTTTCTGGTTCGTCTGACTACTCAAAGCACTTTTTTACAGCACAGGCCCAACAAACCCAATACTCATGTGGTGATGGACCACATCCACACACTGATGGTGGGTATAGTGTGATGAGGTTTCCATCACTATTAACTTATTTACACACCGGAGTTGGAGCAAATGGGGGTCAAGGGTCTCTCCAAGGACTGTCATTTTCATTGAGATGCAGCCACTTTTACCACACAGCCAGAGCTGTCCCATATTACATTAATAACTGTTCTCTCTAAAGTTCTGGTATGTAAGCTGAAACTGATATAAGCAAATGCATTTGAGTTACCTAAACTTTTTGTAGCTAACTCTTTAAAGCAGATTGACTTAACATACTCATGCTTGAAGAATTCAATCTTCTTTACTCTTAATTTTCTGTTGAAGAGTAATAAATATGCATGATATCCTTCAAAAAAGCAAAAATTTGTCGGTAAAAGATAATTAAGGATGTGTTTGAAATTTGGTTGTTCAGCCAAACAGAGCAACTTCTTGTTTTTAATTTTACAAGGACGGAAATTGTAGGTTTTATCACTTAAGACGTTTAATTCTTGTGTTTGGTTGTTCTCTTAGCCACCCTGTAAACTCAGTTTTAGGGGGCAGTTAGTAACTCTTAAAGTTTCCCTTGAGTGTCTCTTAATTGCTTCTTTCGACTCCCCTTGTACCTTTCCTCCCTCTTACTATCAAAGCATCTCCTTAGCATATTTTAATAGTAGAGTCGGTCCTTTATCTCTGCTCCTCTCGCCCTCTCCTTTTCTCCCTCCTCTCCTCTAACCAGTGTTTTTCGCTCTATTTGTTGTGATAAATGACTGTTAGATGTGATTTCCCCAGGATCATATCTCTCCCAGGGCCCCACACCATAATTAGACGGCGTGATTAATAATTTATTTCTTCTCTTTTCCCTCTTTCGGAGTCTCTGTCACAGTTCGTAAATGTGAATATGTGTGGGCGTGTGGGAATCCATCATACAGAATAAAGACAGAAACTGAAGCAATTTTTAACATTTTTGAAGTAAAACAATAATGAAAGTTATGATGGAAACAATAAGAAGGAGCTCACAGTCAGAAAATAGTTTACACAGCAGCGTGACGCAAAGAAGAAACATTTACAGAGAAAACACACACAAAGGGTTCCCCTTGAAGACACACTCATGGTCCTATGTGTGTGTGCAAGACTCTTCATCCTACCCACAGATAATTGATTTAATTTTCCACACTTAAGATGCATTAGAAACACTGCACGCCACATTTAGAGCATCACCATGCAGTAACAATTTCTTTTACAAAGCAAAGTGTGTGTGTCTGGGGCTAACATGCAACATCCATAACAAGGATCAACTTTTCATTTATAGAGATGAGGTAGAACTGTTCCACCTTCTCTCCAGCTCAGAATTTTATTTAAAAAATGTAAATTTTCTGACAGCACAGAGTGCGACTGGAGGATTTTATTTTTTTAGTCCATTTTAGTTAAAGCCTGTCTTCCTTCTGTGTTGGTATTGTAGAGAGATGTAAAGTTTCTGTTCTAGTTCAGTATCAAAGGACTTTATCTCTGTTTCCAGCAAGGTGTTTTAATAAAGAGTAACTTAACCCTAGATGAAATTTCCTTTGTAGCTTTAATCTCTGTGTATGGGATTGATATAGTCCATCCATCCATTATCTATATTTCTTATCCTTTTCAGGATTGTGGGAGTCTGGAGACTATCCCAGCTGATGTTGGGCCATGACCATCATTGCCTGAGAATTTCATCAAAATCAGTCAAGAACATGGGGCCCACTCCTTTTTCAGGAAGGGAGGCAGTGGTCGCCAGATCTTTTGAAAGTGTTCAGTTCTGTCTTTTATAGAGTATCGGATCCTCTCCAGATGAAGGGTGTCTGTCAGTTCCGTCAGCCATCTTTTCAGTGTGGGCACCTCTTTCCCTTCCCAACACATTAGATTTCAACACATCTGAAATACCCAAGATTATTAGGACTGGTTCAGGCTGGATCTGTACTTTAAATATTTTTGAGAATAAACTGAAAATGTCAACCCAGAAGCCTTGCAATCTGTCACACATTGCTAAACTGTGCAGCAGATCAGCTTCTGTAGACTCACTTATCACATATGGGTGAAATTTATGGAAAATGTTGTGTAACTTCACTTTGAGTAATGGGTTCTATGTAGGACTTCGAATTGGATTAAGCGATGTCTAGCATTTAAAGAGCAGGTATGAACATGTAGTATTTAGATAATTGATGGATGATCATTACTGCAACACTCTAAAACAACTGGGCTTAAACTTGGCAGCTGCAATTGATTTTTTATATTTACCAATCAAGTGGTGGTGGTAACACCTTTCAATATTTTATATTTTTATTATTTAATGTTTATTGGTATAGGAACAGTATGAAGCAAGAGAATGTTGCCGCACACTACAGCATTTATAGCCTGAGCTAATTTGCAATGCCCGTCCCTTGCTGGGCCTTTAAAAACATAAAAAAACAACAATAAATACTGTTAAAACAAACAAACAGACAAAAAAAAAAAAAAAAAGAAAGCTCAACAAATACGGCCAAAACAATACAAAAAATGGATAAAACAGGAAGCACATGATCATTAATGACTACAAGTCTGGTTCCTCTTTAACAAACTGTTTCAGGTTGAGTTTAAAAAGATTTCAGTCTGGATCTGGATAAATTTCTAGTGACACGGTTTATCAGGCCTTTATATAAAAGCATGCCTATATTTGAGCCGCTCTTTAGTGCGGTTTTTAATGCCTAGTCCTTTTGTTTCATTAACTTTCTAATTGATTCATTAATCCAGGGGAAAATGTGTTTCTTGTTAGAGATGTTACGCTGTTTAAAAAACTTTCTAACAGCCCTTCAACAGCGTTCATGAGTTTTTTACAACACAAATTTACATCATACACATCTAATATTTTATCCCACTGTATCTTTTTCATTTCATCGTCCAAAATAGGCAAATCACACTTTGAGTCATCTCAACAATGACTTCCCACTTTCTTTGCAGCTGTAGTTTTGGAAGTAGTCTCCCAACTCACATCGTTTGTAGTAGGAAAGTATAAACGTCTGGTGACTTCCATGGCCACAGCTGACAGCCAAAGTTTTGTGAGGGCAGTAAAGATGTCCACAGTGAGAATATGTTGCATTCTGGTTGATCTCAGAAGATGGATTTTCTAGCTGTGACAGAGCGGGATTGTGGGTTGTGTAGTTTGTGTCCTTATTGCCACCTTTAAGTGCCAAAATTGTGTTGTTGCACAATGTATTTATTTATTTATTTTTGTAATCTCTTTATGGTCCTCATGCATCTCTGCAGTTGTAAATCTTGTGGATGTTTATTGTTGCTGACTGTAGTGTTGTTGGTTTCTCGTACACGGCTGTACATTGGTCACAGCATCAAACAAGCAAAGGATCCAAGTTTAGCTCCTTATACTTTTATTCTTTCTAAAATGTTTAAGAAACATAAAGGGTCTTAAATGCTCTTTGTGTTCCCCACAATGTTACACATTGTGTGTCTGTTTGTTTATCATAGCAGTCCACGCATTTCTTCATCCTCTTTTTGTTTTTCTTTTTAATATTCTGTATGCTGTCTTCTGCTCCTCCCTTTCTTCTTTCATACTTCTTTGAACTTCCCCCCTCCAAACCTTCACCATTTACTTTCTTGCACTTTTGTTTACTTTTTCAAAGCCTTTATATCAGCTAAACTAATTGTTCCCTTTACATCTTCTCCCCTATAAATGAACCAAATGAGATTCTTTATATTCACACACAGATTGGTATAGATTTCCTCTCTGGAGTGCAGGGAATATAATAAGTAAACATAACTGGTCATTAAACAGTGGGGAGGCCACTAGAGGGTAGCTTGTAGTTGTTCCCATGTTTCATTTGAGACCATTACAAACAAAATAAATAAAGAAACAGATTCTGTGCAGTCTATTTTGCATATGCCACGGTTAATGTTCACTGTGGGAGTTGAGCCGTATTCAAGCAAAAAAGCCACAAGACGCAGATTACTTAAAACCCTTCTGGCTCTTTGTAAATCACAGTTTGGAGTGGATTGTAGCTTTTTACAGAAAACACCACTGAGCTGAAATGCCTCAATTGTCAATTTCCCCCTGCAGTAAATTTCAGGTGCGTGGTGTGCAACTTTATCAGAGGAGCCAGCAGGAATCCCACAGTAACAGTAAACATTATAAAGTGGAGATAATTAAATGTTAACATTATGATGATTAAAGTTATTGTTTTATTTTTTATTAAATCACCGCCTCTTTGCATACACAGAAAATAAAACTTAAGAACTTGCGCTTAATCATAACAAGGGATGAGGCTTGACATGCCATTAGCAATTCTGCTCATTGATCTAATCCCTTTTGATTTTCTTTTTTATTCTTGAGCATTTGCTGTGTGGAATAAATAGACTCACTTTTCTGCATCAGCTATCTCAAGCAGTCCTGTTATCTAGTGCTGTGCTGAGTCAACAAATGTCTTAGCATGTTGCTTTTGTTCACACCCTTGCTTGCCATTGCATGTTGAGCTGTTAGCATCATTTTGTGTAAAATAAAGCCACGTGAAGGCTCCATTTTGTCTCCTTTTTGATGCAGTTACCTCCTTGTCCCTTTACATACTGCTTTTGCTGTCTTCTTCATGCAAGGGTGTAACGCCATTGTTCTGGGCACAAGAAACTCAGTCGAAGGTATTGGTAAGGACATTAGAGCAGGCATGAGCCTTCAACATGTGCCACAGTGTCGCAGCTCAGTTTCCCTCTGTTCATAAATCTCAGGACAGATGCTAATGCTGTAAATTGCTGTACATGGTGCCTTAGTTAAAAGAATTGTGGGAGAAAACAAGACACAAAAAACTGTGTGGGGTCATCACATGCTACAAACAGTTTGTTTATATCCACTTAATTTTCACTATATCACCATTTGGATTAAGCACTATTTTGAGACATGGCACAATCTAAGTATGTCTGAACAGAGAGCTGTGACACTGTGGCACACGTTCAGGCTCATGCCATGTACATTAAGCTGCGTTCACACCGAACACGACTTTGCGACTGAAATCGTGTCGCCCTCTGAAGTCGCATTGCGTGTCCATAAATACCTGATTTTGGTCACCGTCGCCCGTCGCCATCGCTCAGTGATGTCACACCCACTTGAGTTTCACCGTGATCATATCATATATCATATAATAGGATGTATTAGCTGACATTATTCCAACTGTATCCTTTTCACTCACCTACCAACCACGAAACACTGCAGCTGATGGCCCTGCAGCACCTTCTGTGAGTTCTCTGCGGTCCCGTCTAGGTGAATGAAAACTGTCTGTCCCTGGTACTACATGAAAACAACAATAAATGCATAAACACATTGTTAAATGCTGGTTATTAGCATGCCATTTCTGCAATTTGCAATTGTTTTCACTTTTTTGTGCGAAGCAGTTTTATTTTCATATCTATTCCCTATTTGACAGGTGTTAGTTTAAGTTGTGGTTTTAAGTGGTGATAAAAGGCATGTTCAGTAAATATTTATTCTCTTATATTTCAATTCGAGACTTATCTGATAATATTGATCAACTTCTGCTATTCAAACGTTTCATCGTTACTCTGACATAGTCACCTGTGAAACAATAACACCGGGTCTCATCCTAAATGGTGGCAATCAGATGTTTTTAAAGCAGCAACAAGCGTGAGGGAGCTTTAAATAGTGTAGGTTTTCACGTAAATAGTCCATTCAGCAACACCTGGAAACAACAGTGAGAATGTTGCATAGTGTGACATCATGCCAAGGAGAAGCTGGTGCAGAGAGTGACGTTATAGGCCTCAAAACACACATGACAGAGTTTTTAAAAATCTTCACCTTGGCAGGAGTTTTCCAAGACATGCGTTTTTTCAATGACCTTAAAAGCCATTTTTGTGTAGACAGATGGCCAAAATGCACAGAAAAAGCAACATTTGAAAAAATGGTTGTTAGGTGTTGTTTGTCACAAATCAGTTTTGTATATTACAATATTTTCATTTGCTTGCAACTGTAGAGCCAGATATGAGCTTATACTTACTGACAGAGCTGCAGAAATCACACCTGGACATTACTGATACTGGTGCACCATCCAGCACTAGGTGGTAGTGAATGAACAGAAAAGGCATCACCTCAAAATACACGTAAGCAAGAAAAATTTTAAAGCCCTTCTTGGAGTGCGATGGCTTCAATCCTTGCTGACTTTCATGCATCGAAGCCGCACGTTTATTTTAAATTTAAGATAAAACTTTCTGTTTTGTAGCAGCATGGCCGAGTAGCCCATGCCTTAAAACTGCTATCTTTCCCTCCTTGTGCAAGTGTGGTAAAAACAGAGAAATATCTGAAAAGGAGGAGAAGAAGTGGAGATGGATGTAATATGTTGGGCTGCATTAAATCAATATCTGATTACAGGCTCTCTTGAGAGGTCAAAGTGCACATCCATCAGTGTGTGGGTACAGAGAGACGGGCTATCAACTTTGGATTGTGGTTCAGGTGAAGGCATCAAATCTACCTCTACAGGCTGTTTTATTTTGAAAATTGTGTGCATCAGTGTGTTTGGGGTGTTGTTGTTGGTAGCTGTCACTCTGCCTTTGCACCAGATTTTTCACAAAGCCACCATGGATCGATACTGTGAGACTGTGCATCTGTGTGTGTGTGTATATATGTGAGTGTGTTTGTGTGATCGTCGAAATGGGACTTAAGAGCAATAAGAACCAATAAAGTGTAAATCAGAGCAGATATGGTGTACAGCAACCTTTGTATTACTACCAGAGGAAGAGTGTCCTGATTCTGACACTAAAAACAAAGAATTTCAGTGAAAAGTTTGTCTTTTAATAATAACAAAAAACATTCGTTGCAGAGCAAGAAAAGCTGTTTTACAACCTCAAATTGGGTTTTCAGCTTTTCTAGAAAGTCAAGCTCAGATTTATCTTCTTTTGTTCATAACAACACAAACCAAGAAACCTCTCAGCCTTGTCTTTTCCTTTTTGAAAGGTTTTCTCTTCTCTGTGAGCAGTTACAGTATTTCAGTTCCAGCATTTAAAGTATGCTATTCTAGATGACATATGATTAACAGTGGAGTACAAGAATTATCACCTCTCAAAGAAAAGGTGATTATCAGGATGTGGAAAACAAAGATATTATTGCATCTTGGTGCCTGCAGGGAAAAGCAAAGTGCCGTTGTGATCCAGTAATTCCCTAATGTTTTCCTTTCTACCAAGTCTACCTTGTACATTGAGATTGCTCTCCCACCTAAAAGCAAAGCACATTAGAACTCCCAACTCAACAAACACGTCTGCTTGGTCTGTGGCCCTTTTCTTTAGAATATGACAGTTTTGAGCAGCTTTAGCCCTGGACTTGGACGATCAAAACATAGTTGTCAACTTAGTAGAAAACAAATAATCACCCTCTACTTGGATTATTAAAATGAAATTTGGTGGATAAACCTTCACACCATTTAGCTTTTGGATGAACAACCATCAATATTTAAGACTTTCTTAAGTTACAGAAATAAAAAAAATGAACTTTTTTAGAGGCGGACTTCAACAGATGGTGTCCCCTTTAAAGTTTTAAAATGTCTTTGTATAACAAAAGACTCAACTGCTGTACATTGACATGCATGGACCCAAAGTAGTAAGTCCAAATTTAAAATAATGGGTTAGCTGTGGTGTAATTGATATAACTTGTGTTTCACCAGTGTCCTAATGCACTCCTGTGTGCCTTACCACACCATTTGATAACCACTGGTTTAAGATATTGTCATTTACTCCAATTAGGGGGCTTGGTGTAGGACGTAATATTTAAAATAACAAAGAGGCAATTTACTTAGTGGTCCTTAAACCAAATAATGGACTAAATAGTCCAAAGTTATCAACATTTGTATTTAGATAACAAACTTGGTTTGTTTGTACTTGAAATGTAGTCATAAAACATTGATTAATAAATTCAAATTTTATATAACCTATATAACTTTTCTAGTATTTACTGAGAGCACATCTTTTGCTGAAAATGAGAGATACAAAACTGCTGCAGGGAGTGTGAGTAAGACATCCATTACTAGAAAGTGGCTAAAACCATAGTAGAAAAATGGTTTGGGATTATAATCAAAATCATAAAAATGGGTAATCTAACATACTCCTTGAGGATAAAGAGGAAAAAGCTGTATCAAATTTGAAGTAAATGGATTTTATTTATAGCTCCCCTTTGTGCAGATTTAGTAAAACTCACCAGATCACTTATGCTCCTTCTACCCACTCAAAGCAATACATTATAATGGTAAGCTCCCCTTGTTCTTGATGTCTTATCCTCATTGTAAATAGCAAAGATGGAAGAATTCACATGATGGAAAGGTGCAAAGCTTATAGAGAAAGATCACCAGCAGGAGAGGAAGAGTGTACTCAAGTGCACATTAAGTATCACCGGAGTCTTGGATCTACAGTTTGAATGTGTGCAGCTGTGGCAAAATGTAAAGTGATATATTTTTTGATTGAACCTTTTCAAACTCAAATAAACACTAGAAAGCAGCGAAAACCTCCGCCAAGGTAGCTCACATATTGCTGTTACATCTATAAGCAACAGTTCCATGATAAAGTTACCATCATAATATGATTCCTTGACCCTGAAAACCCACACCTAGCACTCGGAATCATGTTGATATCATTATTAGTTAGACAGTTTTTGAGCAAAAACGATTGTCTGCAAATGGTGGTTATCTGGATCACCACCAAAATCTAATCATTTTTGAGTTGGGCCATTACCAACATCTCCTGAAAATTTCAGCAAAATCCGTCCAGTAATTTTTGCATAACCTTGCTAACAAACAGACAGGACCAAAAACACAACCTCCTTGGTGGAGATAGTAAAATTGCAAATAAGAAAATAAACTAGGGCATTATGCAGTTCAGAACAAAAAAAATGTTCAAAGTCCAGCAAAGTAAGAAAAGAATTTCAAAAACGGCCACAAAATCAAAGCTCACCTCTGGGAGAGAACACATAGTTATCCAAAAGCCAAATTACCCATCCAGAGCACAATACTCAAAATTATAAGAAAACACAGTTTATATAATATAAATGCTTGGATTGAATGTGATGCAGCTGTCAGTAAAGCAGACGTTCAGTGTGCAGGCTGGCTCTGTTTGAGAGGTGGGGATACAGAGTATGGTCAATAGAACAGTGCTCACTGCCTCCTCAAACACCTCATCACAACTGCTCACCTGTACACACTCAAAGCTCCACACACAGACAGAATACAGACTCTCACACTCACACGCAACTACAGCCACAACAGTACACGGCACTATACATCCTAACTAAATATGTAATTGTGTAATGACTTTTTCAAAGTAAAGTCAAATTTTCTTCAGTATTGTTGTTCTCAGTTCTCTGGCCACACTGACATGGCGTCCTCAACACTTAGAAATATCAGGAGATTCTCTTTACTGAATCACTAGCCTTCACTGCAGTATCAAAAATCTCAAACATCTACATTCCAACATATTCTGAGTGGTTCGTAGCTTTATCAGAAACAACCTCCTATGAACGGCCAATCTACAAAATAAATGGAAAATAAGAAGTTTACGTGGAATTATGGAGTCGTTTTTTGACACATATTGAGTAGGCTCAGACCAACGAGATCTAATCTAATTCACAACAGTGCCTCGGGTTTGACTGCCTTAGGGGAGGGGGGAGGGGAGGAAGAAATAAAAAAAAATGTTTCCTTCAAGATTTGTCACTCTGCTTGATGTTCTGCACACATTTATGGTTTTGTTTTTGTGTATCTCATTACTGCAATTGGCGCGGCTCTCATGAAGTGGCCTTTTTTTTTTATTCATATTTTGTTATGAGTTTCAGGTTTTTTTTTTCCATTTCTTTCACTATTATAACGTTTATTACTATTATTGTTGCTGGCATTGTTATAATTTATTAATTTGTGTTTTCCTTACTTCATTTCTTATTTCTAATATGTACAACTTCCTGGTTGCTCTATAACTTTCTTTTTTTTTTTCTTTTTTTTTAATCCTACAGTTTTCAGAACTCTTTATGACGTGCAAGACGTAGGGTTAAGTGCAAGGTACACAATACAGAGCTGGCTTATATACCTTTGTGTATTTTTGTATCATTTCTTGTCTTGGCTCCTTGGAGCAAATGAGTGACTTACTGCATGTAACAATGTTAAAATTTTTTGTTCTTTTTGAAGGAACCAATAAAATATAAATTAAAAAAGTTATAACCTAAAACATCCTCAAGGGAATTGTTTGCAAGGTGCCTACAGTCTAAATGCTGCTTTCGAACATACATTTTTTAAGTTTCTTTGCTTGTATTTTTTATTTGCAAAAAAGGCGAGCTGAGCTTTTTTACCGTTTCTACACATTCAGTAAGGCCCACCTGGAAGGCAAGACTTTGTTGTTAAATACCCACCACATTTTCACTGATATATGAAAAACCTTTTAAAGAAACTGAGCAACAATCTCATTTGATCAGAGCCTGAGCTAAAGTCGCATGGGTTATATGAGGTAACTAAGTGGGAGGAGATGTGTCGGAGTTAATGAGATCTGCAGAGATATGTGGAGGGGAATTCACTTGTTAACTGCATCAGCTGTAACTCATCATGATGATAATTCACATCTTGTTATGTTGAAGCAATTAGATAAACCAGAACGATCCTAATGGAGTCAAATGCAGAGAACCTGAATGGGATTTATAATATCTTTCTGCTTGTCTTTCTGCCTTTCATACTCAGCTTCTGTCCTCTTTCTTCCATTTTTGTGTCCTTCTCTTTTTGTCCCTGCCTTCATATTATCTCTCTTTTTCTTTCTTATCATCTTCTTACTTGTTTCTTTATCCCTCTCCACCATCCATCTCTCTATAGTTCCTCTTCAAAGCTCTTGTAAAACTGAAGTCTTAAACATGTGTCAGCATTACACAGAGGGGCTGTTTGTGAGAACACAAATGTCCACATCCACTGACCTGGACATAAGGCAAAGTTTATCCTGTCAGCTTTAGAAAACAGTCTTTTCACTGTGCTGGTGACATGATGCATGAATAAAAGAGGTCATTTTCTGGTCCATTTCGAGAGAGCGGATGGATGCGTGGATGGTGGTTGAAGTTCAGCACATTTTTGTTGTTTCATATTCCTCTCATGTCAAAAGCACCTGTGTATTGTTTTATACTTGGATTTGTTTTAAAAACATAGTCTTTAACACAGGACGAGTATTTCCAAATGTAAAGAGTCATTGTTGATGCAATACATTTAGTCATATGTTACTGGCAGGAGGTGAAACACGACAATGGAAGAAGTCATTGATGAAACTAACAGGTATCAGAGACACTTGGATGATCTGTTTGCTTTATTGAGAAGTGAATTATCCAATGGGTTGACCAACTTACCTGGTGGGGGCAACCATTATCACAGCTTATGTAGAGCGGCAGACTTCGTATACATGGCAAGCCAATAGAGGGCTAACAAGAGTCTGCTTCCATTTTTTTTTTTTTTGCTGCACTGAATGCTGTTCTCTCTTTTTGCTTGAGGGATTATGTTTGCTTGAGAGCTACAGTTTATGTATTGCTATTACAGCTCTTGATATTTAAGTATTACACTGCAAAAACCACAACTGCAGAACTAACTCTAACCGTATGGAATATTATTGTATGTAATCTAAAATGTTGCCACTCTTGTCTGTATTTCCCGGTTTCAGCATGTTACATAAAGTTAAAGATGTCACACCATATAGACTTTATTACATGCCCTTTACTGTGTTTATCATGTCTCCTCTGAAAAAAAAGCTTTTTGTCCATGAACAAGACAAAAAGACTTTAGCATTAAGACCTCCCCCTCTCTCCCTCAGTGCCAGCAGCTGCCTAAAATGTCTTGTTTCTCTGGCCCCCTTAAAAAGACCAACCAATTTGTTTTGTCTTCAGTTTAAGCCCATTGGCTCACAGTAGCCAGCCCATTTCAGACAATAAAAAACATGATGGTGCCGAGAAGTGCCTGTAAACCATCAAAGCAGACTGGGCACACTGAGTGTCTCAGAGGGACTGAGAAAACAGCACTGTCAGTCAATCTATATGAAAACTAGACAGTGTTTTGAACATTAGTGGTAGTAAACATACTTTAGAAACCCTCAAAAAAGAATTAATGAACCTGATTTGAAGCATAATATGACCCCTTTAAGTCTCTAAATGATTGTAGTCTTACATGTCATAAAGTGGTTACTGCATAGAGAAGTGTGACTTTATTTCTACATACCTAAGATGGAGCTTTATATCCATGTCTGAAACAGTTTCTCCAATAGCTTTGTACAATGGTGATCTTTAATTATTTATTTTCCTTAAAGTGGCCAGTTGGTAAAGCCATAAATAGCACAACACTTTAACATTCTGATGACGCTTCATTATGTGGAATCACTTCTTCAAAATGGCACATAGCCAACCTTAGCAATATTAGCATTAATTCTGTTACATTTATATAACAATAAAGTTAATAAAAGTCAGTAAATGTCCTTTTGTTCAAGTCTCTACATGGATGTTACACATTCCTTCTGTGTGTACAGTGGGAAAAATAGTAAAAAAAAAAAAAACAATCGATCAGTCTTAGTTTGTACAGTGCCAACTGGGAAAGAGGAGGGCGAGACAAAGGACTAAAAGTAAGAATTTATGATAGCTGCATACTTATGGACATGCAGACCATAAATCTGTCCTCATCATATTTGTCTCTGTTGAATATAAATTAATTAAAGGTTAGCCCCTTGAGATGTGGCATCTCATTTTAAATCACTCATTGGACAACAGGAAACAGAAATAAACCAAATTATGGGATTGGGGAGAGGTGGCACACAACTTTTTTTGTGTTATCAAATAATAATTAATGATTAAACAAACAAGTAACAAATAAAAAAAGATTATTTTTATTTGTTGTATATAGCTCTTGCATTGTAAAAAGTTGCTCTGATCTAACCTTTAGCCCAGTAATGCACCTTAGACAATAGTTGCAACCCACCAGAAAACAAAACAAATAAAGAAGAATCAGCTCGACAGGCTGGAGTACACAACATAACAACATTGTTTTACTACATGTCCCTTCCAAATACAGCATGCAGTAGCAGTATGCAGTATATACTGCGTAGTAGTGGTATGTAATAGGTGGTTTTGAAAGCAGCCAGTGTAACAAAAAGCCTTTTTATCCATCTAATTTAAATCACTTCATCTCGGTGTAGGGTGACAAAGATTAAAATAATCAGTCAAGTTTTTCCATTTTAATCAGTGAAAGGCATCAGTCTGAAATTAACGTTGTGTAAACAATAAAATTGAGTATAAGCCCTTTTTCAGACCAAGATAAATGTTATTAATTAATGACAGTGCCATTGTTAGGCTTTTGGGATTCTGCGAAATGTCGCCCTCTGCTATCTTTCCTTTCGCTTTCTGCTGTGTGCCACCAGGAAAACAATGACTCAATTCTGCAAAAATACTTTTTAAAAACTAAAATATACAAAACATGACACTTGGGATACTTTTTGAGTATGCAAGGTTGTGCACACACAGGTGCAGACACACACTTTTGCCCCTTCGCTGAGCATCTCCTAAAAGCATTTGCATGTTTTATTCTGGTGCAGATTTGGGCGGGGGGGCTCTGTGTTTGTCCCCTTGTGTGTTTCTGATAAAAAAAGACAAAAAAGTGTGTCATTGTTGTTAAACTGAGATCGGGATAGAGTGTGTGGGTGAGTTTTTTTAAAACTGGGATGAATGAAAAAAGGATTTTATGAGTTTGAGGCATGTGTGTGTGTATCTGTCTGTCTACATGTGTTTGATGGAAGGAAAGGAGCCTATTGTTGCTCTAGGTGGGGGGTCGGTATGGACAAGAATGAGAGAACAAAAATAAGTGATGGTGTAGGTTTTTATATGTGTCTGTTTATAGCTCTATGTGAGGTCTGTGCATGTTGAAGCAGATCCGATGTGCAATCAGGACACCACTGGGACACGGAAATAAGTCTTTACCATGCTGCCACAAATGCTCCTGTGTGAGAGAAGGAGATATAGTGTGCAGACAATGAGCATTTGGTGTATATTTGATATCTATTCGGTAGCCTGCCCATCAGGGTAGTTAAATTGGCTCACATGGCTAAACCATCATTTCTCATCCTATAAAGATAAGAAAATATTTCTTAATAACTTACAACCATCTAAGGACCAGCAATGCATTTTTGCCCTCTGTAAGGGACAGGAGTTTCACAGCTTTGTCTCAAAAGTAAAATGGTGAATAAGAATAAAAGCTGTTGTGCCGTGGACAGGATAGGAAGACTGGGCTTTCTGGTGCTAGGTGGTTACCATATTTTAAGCTATTGAAAACAATGCATTTTTCCTATGTCCACTGGGGTGGACATTGGGACTTACTAGAACTGCAAAACGCAAGGAACTTCAGAAAATAGGAAACAGTCAGAAGCAGGGAGAATCTTTCTAAAGAATGTGGCAGGAGGTCAGATCAAGAGCTCTCAGAAGGTGAGGAGGAAATAAAATACATACATGAAGCTGACAGTTCAGAGGAGGAGGAAAAGGACACAAATGACAAAAGTCATGAGGACTTGGAAAGCCAAAAAGCCATCTTTTTTAAATAAAGCTGAAAAAAAAGAAATAAAAAAACTAGAAGTGCTTAAGGAGCACAAACCTCAAAACAAGGCATTTCCAGCACTTTCAAGCAAGTGATTATCAATAATATATAAAAAAAACTGTGCTTTTAACAAATCCTTTAAAAACAATCCTGGATCCTCATATGGATTTGTATCACCAACGAAATTGAATCAGTTCTTCCTTGTGTCATGACCAAAATTCCCTGAAAGTTTCATCAAAATTGCAAAATTTGAGAGAAAGCATGTAAGGGTGAATGCTGCACTGGGTCAAGGCGTGTACTGATGAAATGCAGAATTGTGTGCTCTTCAAGGATGGATGATGGAGGTAAAGTTTAAAAAAAAGGCAGAGGACTGTCTTGGGTTAGTGAGACAAAAGTTCTTTGTGTTAAGATAGTCTTACCTCTGAGATATCCATGTCTTCATCAGGACTCAGATAAGTTGAAATGCAAGGACATGACATATTCCTGCTTAAATAAAGAATCAACTACATCTTCTCCCTTGTGCCATGGTTAGCATTCTCAGAAAATATCATTCATCAATCAAAACAAAACTTTCTACCATGCAAATATGCCATATCTAAGCTCAAACCATGGAACCTGATTATAAGCAACAAACTTTTCTCAGACTCAGAATACATGCACAGCTACACAGTTTCCACTGTAAATTATTGTCCTATTGACACACTATAATTAGGTAAATACAAAAAAAAAGAGTGGATAAACTGGAATGAACAGAAATATGAGGAACAAGAATACTTTAACTCTTATGAAAGTATAATCTCCCAACATGCAAAAAACCAATGAGTAAGGGGGATTCCTTCTACAAAATCATAGGCTGGGGAACAAGCCAATGCAGGCAGCTCCTGGTGCTGTAAAGAGGGGGAGAGGGAGAAGTCCTGATGCTGCAGATATTTTGTCTTGTGCATATAAGTACTCTATCACATGGGAGACACATGTAAAACACACTAAAAGGCATGTAAAACTAAAAAAAAAGCACAATATGGTTTGATATAATTAACACTTGTTAAAAAAGTATTATTAATTCTAGAGCAAAAATGTAAGTAATGTCCTTTGAGAAGTCTGTTTGTTGTAGAAACAAGGATAAGTAGTGTGAGCAAGAGCATTTCACAAGCTGAAATGACTCCTTAAAAGGTTGTAACTAACAAGACCTGTGTGTCAGTGTCAGTGTGTCTTTCTTCAGCTGCTCAGCACTATCGATCCGTCCTCTTATATCCTCTTAAGTCTCACCTTGACAGTGTGTTTTTGTCCAGCACATACACACACTTAAAGGAATGATCCAGGAGGAGAACATGGTGTGTTCTAACATGCAAAAAAAACCTCATCAAATATTCTGACTTAGAAGAGGATCTGAAAAATTTGTGTGTCTTAGCTGGTGCTTGCAAACAGGACCTGTTTATGATGCTTTACAGTATATGTTTTAGAGTGTGTGTGTAAGAGTATGAGCATGTCTCCTTTGTTTCTGCAAACTCATCCCCCCAGAGTCCACAGCGTCCTCTCTGTGACAACCTGGGTTTGTACTTGACAGCTGATGCACACACACACAAAAACACACAAGAACAAACATACCTCCTTCACCATACACTGAAAGATGTTTTAGTCTTTTGTGTGTCAGAAAGTGACACAAGTGTGAGATTGAAAAAAAAAGTACTTTCAAAAATATCTTTTCTTGTTGTTTACATTAATCGCAGTTGTGTAAGCCTCCTCTGTGCGTCATCTAATTGTGTATGAAGTTGTGTAAGCTCCACGGCGCATTATTAAATAACTTGTTTGTGTCTTATGGTATCAGCTTGTGTTATGTGACAGTAAATGAGATCCTCTGCATTATGCATAGTTTAAGAGGTGAAAGAATGAGACAGTGGGAGAGCGTCCTTGCAGTGTTTTGTCTCTTCATATTTATGTTTTTTAAACAATGTGAACTTGTATGGAGCAGTTGTGTGAGAACATCTGTATGTAAGACTATGGGTTCAAGAATAATGTTTAACTTAATTAAGTTAATCTCAATGGAGACAATTATATTCAATCTGATGCATGATATACCTCTGAGGTCCATTTGAAAATGACTTACAACATGAAGTCCCAAAAGTGGACACATCAGAAGATCACCATAAAATGTTGATGTAACAGTGGTTATGTCTGCATGTCCCATGTGCTGGGGCTGTTGTTATAGATGTGGTTTTAGAACAAATCTGGTCTTTAGCCTCTTTTCAACACATCATACCTAAGTCTTTGTCTCCTCTTTTTGACCCTTTCCACCATAAATGCCTATCCAAAAAGAAAAAAACAAAACAAAACAGAAAGCCCAAAAATAATTCTTCAAAAAGCAAAGTGTCACTGAAATATCAAATCAAAGTGGTCGTATCATGAAATTGAAAGAATCTCTAAACCCACGAAATGTTAAGCCAACCCAATCCTTTCTTTGTGGTCCACCTACATCTACAACACATGAAATATGACAGCCTGTCCAGAATCTGAACACACTTTGACATCACAGAGAGCTGTTAGAAAAGCACTTACCTCACACCTGGTACTTCCACCCGTAGATCTCCATCCACAGTCATTGAAACACAGAGCTGTAGGCATGTCAACACACCACTGCTTAGAAAATGGATGTGAAGGAACATATTTGCATTAAAAGAGACACACATCAAAAAAGACTGTTTTATGAAAGGCCGTTTACTGCTGGTTCATTATGACTCAGATGTTTCATGATTGCCACAGAGGACTATGCAAAAAGGTGGAAAAGGGGGTGTGATAGGTCTCCTCTGAAACGGTTTTCATCTTTCACTCCATCAAATATTTTCACTAATTTTAATTCTGTTTATACAATTCAAAGACTTTTTGATTACACAGCTTCAACCATTTATATGAGACTGTTTGCACATTATGCCTCTGATATTTAGAAGGAATAACAGACGCCTCTATGCCAAATGCTGGTGCTTGTACAGGTGGTATTTCTGCTTTAAAACAATGCCTGTTGCACCTCCACCCGTACCCACCGGGTCACCTCCAGAGTCCCCAGCTGGTGCCACTCTTTTGTTGCCTAACTGGTACTTCTCCCAGTGTTCGGGGCTTTCAGGGGATGGTTTGGGAAATCACCACATTCCCTGAAGCTGACTTTGCAGTAGTCCAAACCCCATCCCTCTTACATTTCTGCCAGATCTGGCCTCCTCTGTCAGATCTTGAAGCCAGACATCCGAACTTGACCCTAGACATCCCAACAAAGTTCCCCAGAGGGGAAATGTTGAATCGTATCATTTCTTTGCCTTCTGAGAAGGAATATGACTCGAAGTATACCTATAAGAGTCATGTTTTGTGTGTTTCAGGGACTAAAGTGGGGCAATTGCACCAACTGCAGAAAGTACTAAAAACTAAAATTTGAAGCCTAGCTTGCCAAATAGCCCATATTTGTCTTGGGCTCTTACATTCAAACAGCAAGAGTATGTTTACAGTCACTATAGTAAAAAAATAGTCTTCTCTGATTGGTGGAATAGTTTTCACTGTGGAATTTGGCCACCTCATCGCTGCTCAGTGGCACGTTGTTAATGTCTCTGCATTGGTTAATTTCATGGTCTATGCTCTACATGACGCTAGCCAGCCTGAGACTTATAGGCTTAAACTTGGAACCAAACAATGACATGATGCCACACTGGTAGGTTCATTCAGTAGGGGCAAACAATTTCAGGCAGCTACTGGCATTGTAAAGAGGGGGAGCGAGAGAGAGGTCCTGATGCTGTGGACTTTTTGTCTTGTGTATAAAAAGAAGTACACTGTCATGGAGAGAAAACGTGTAAAACTTACTAAAAGGTACCTAAGCCTTAAAGCATAATATTGTGTCCTGAAAGCATAACATAAGGCATTGCATGTTTGTATCATATAGGGGCTGTGTGATCAAAAATTATAGTCATAATGAGTGTCCATCATTGACTCGAATGGGCTTAGTGCTAATATTCTTAATGCATACAGCACTTAAAGCTTAGAACAGCTGGATTTGAATTTAAAGAAAATGTGGAAAATGCAAATTTCTGAAAAATTGCATACCATATAAATTATCAATGGAAATTTAAGCCTGAAAACAAAGTATATAATGCGTTATTGTTCAGCGTTTCTGGCTTTTCTTTTTTTATAATGCTATCTGAAGGTCTATCCTGCCACAGTGTTTAAAATCAGGTCCTTAGAATTCCTCCTTGCTCTCCATCTATCATGTTTTTCTCCATTTCCCTCGACATAGGCTCTGGTAACTGATGGCAACCGATATCTGACAGCTGGTCAGCGGAGGCTAAACCAGGTTAAGAGAATCAGTGGGTGTGGGTGTGTTGAATGGATGAATGGTGGCGTGTGTGCAACCAAGTGGGCATGGGGGGGGGGTTGCTGAAATTAAATGTGAATGGCTGATGGACTGCCAGGTTGGGGGTGAAATCCACGTACACACATGCTCACACACAGTTTGAGGTTGTCTTAAATCAAACTGACAGGGGTTGTCTGTGACGGTGCATTGCTTTTTTGCATCCAGCTGTCACACACGTTCTCTCTGTACTACCAACACACGCACACACACACACACACAGAAACAGTAAAGGTGCAGTGTGTGATGACTGTGACAGTGTTGTCGGCCTGTGGTTCCGCCTGGCATCGTCTCGCCTTTACTTCTGTCTTTCTCTGTCTCCCTGTTGCAGCCAACACACCTCTGACAGCTGGCTGTGCGTGTGTGTTTATGTGAGGGAGGGAAGAAAAGGCCTTATTATTCTTGTTTCCTCCTATTTTAGTTCCTCTATTTTTTTCCTTTGTCTATTGCTTTCAATCATTTGGAAAATGAAATAAATCTTATTAGTTGCTGTGTCTGTAATTAATTAGAATTAAACACATACTTGAATACTATGAGAAGGATTGTTTTACAAGTAGATTAACTGCTGCTCTCGAAATGGTTGGAGCTTCCATGCATACACTATTGTGGGTCCTTAAGTCTACAAAAAAAAAAAAATGTATAAAAGGCTTTTTAGTGAAAAAAAAATGTGATGTATCGCCCTGTTTATAGTATCTCTATATATTGTGATATATTGTATCATCACCCATATACCACTATCCATTTTGTATCACCAGATCCTTACCAATACATACTCCAATAGTAGACCTGTCAACCAATCAAAATGGACTGGACCCACAAGGGACAGGGAGCCCTAAAGGGGCAGGAACTCTAACAGAGCAGCTCAGACAGAGAGAGGATAAAGCTGTACTGTGATACTGCTTATCTGAAAACTAGAGGTTGTTTTTTTATTTTTTAAGTGATTGTGAACATACTCTAGAAATCATCAAAACTGAATATATGAACTAGATTTAAGGGATAATATAAGCTCTCAGAGGCACAAAAGCCTAAAAATGAATCTTAAATCAGTAACACTTCACAAAGCTAATGTGCATACTTGTATAAAAGTTGATGCCTAATGTCAGTGAATTTAATTTACACGTATTTCTTCTTTTCATTATTTTCCCAGTCATATATGAATTAATGTTGATGCTTTATTTTGACAGCCCTTCTTCAGGTGCATAATTTGACTATAAAGCCTGATTACGTCATTTCATTCATAATCACCATTTATATTTTTACCTTCAGTTTAAGGTTGCTCCAAATCAGATATTGCTCAACAATCCCCTCACCTGTCTCCCTTTTTGTCACACACATACACACACACATACACACCTGCTGTCAGCCTCTAGCTGTGCCTGTGCTGAGGGGAAACGTTGCGAGTGACAACTTCCTCCAAGCAAAGAGAGAAAAATTTTCCTTACCCATTTTTTTCTTGTCCCCTTCCTTTTTCCATCCTTTCTTCTCTGCATCGGTTTCTCCCTCGGGGATGATTCCTCTCATCTTGCTGGCGGTGCATGTCTGTTGTTGTGGATGTGCGTGTGTGTTTGTTCTCTATTGTCCTTTGAATTTCCCCCGGGACCACCACTTTCCTACAGTGCACTCTGATAAGACATCCTGTCCTCCTCTCACTTGCTACACAGTGTAAGTGAGTGTGTGTGGGTGAAGGTGACAGAAAGGGAGAGATTTTCCTTCAGCTATCACCTTCTTCTCTTTAAGAGGACAAACCACTGAGGGGTCAGTGATGGGCACTTCAGAGAAAAATGTTCCCCAAGACTCTCAGGGCCCTATTTTGACCGTGCAAAGTGGTCTAAATGCATCTGGTGCACAATGATATGGTGTCCAACAATATTATGCTATCCAGATGGTGCACAATCCCAGCACAAAGCAAGGCTCATAGCACAATGTGACTTAATTATACATAGGTGTGCATTGGGCATAACGTGACTTAGAGTGTCAGCTCTAATTCCCTTGTGTACCTGCCTCTGTTCAAGTTGTTAATTATATGGTAGATATCATTAAGTCCAAATTATGTTGAGCTAATCTGATTCTCTCCTTTTGTTTTGCCACTAAACTCACAGAACACACACAAGACCCTTATTCAAATATGTGATTAGCATCTCTTTGGCAATTAGTCTCCATGGTGATGTCTTTGTGTACTTCCAGGGTACTGCCACTGATAGTTAGATAGGACCCCCCCCTTTTGGTCTAGGCACTGGTGGTGGGGGTAAGGGAGCTTTGATGGAGGAGCATTGCAGAGATCACACAACACACCACAACACCGCCTGTGGAGGAGCAAAGACATGATTTAGACAGGTCATGGTAGAATCTGGTTGGCTTAGTGCTTAAGTGAGTGTACGCCACTAAATTGCAAATGCGGGAAGGAAGGTAGCATGAGAAACTGAATGAGTAGTAGCTTAGTATTAACCAATTGGTTACTGAATACATCCATATCTCTCTCTACTGGATTTTTGCTCTAAATTCGTATTTCACTAATGCATTCCCACTACATCAGAAACAATAAAAAAAAACACTGGACACTTGAGCATGACACTTAGAAGAGTAACCTCATTATTGATTAGAAATTCCAGATAAAATCAAATAGATCTGAAACGTTTATGTTGTATTTAAATTCGCAACAGTGTGCTTAAAACACAAGAAGGCCTTTATTAAAATCTGCAAGCACAAATATTAATTGCATAGCATCAGCCCAACTTCCTATCGCATAAGAGCCTTTTAGAGTGTGTGCGGCTGTGTGTTTCTGGGTGTTTGAATGCACTCAATAGTGTGTACAGAAAGAAATAGAGGCATGGCGTCTCTAAGCTTTCCTGTTAAAAACTATGAATTTATTAATGAATGTTTTTATATTAAGCTGTGG
Source organism: Cetoscarus ocellatus (assembly GCA_037902135.1). NCBI lineage: Eukaryota > Metazoa > Chordata > Actinopteri > Labriformes > Labridae > Cetoscarus > Cetoscarus ocellatus. The sequence continues at coordinate 960,298 of JBAMNC010000414.1, forward strand.
AGTAGGTATGCTGCTGTGCACCCTGTGCACATGGAACAACCTTAGTTGTGGACATTTGTTTTGATCTTGGAGATATGTACTCATCTTTCTTATGTGTCCTCCAGAAGTTACAAACTTACTACCCTCAGACATTAGAAAAGATTGTACATAGTGTACTGCCTGAATGTTTTTGCATCTTCTAAACGGAACAAGTAAACCTTAAGACTGACAAACCCTTACGTGAAGACAAACACTAACAAGAGCACAAGATCATTTGCTATTGAAACAACATGAATGCTTGACATCAAAATGAGAGCCGCTTCAGATGGAAAATAGGCCAGACACCTGCACTGCATACCAAGATGCTTTACAGCTGGCATAAGATGAGACCCTAAAAGTTTAGCTGAAAAGTGAAATTTTTGATCAATGTTGTAATGAACATTTTGACTAAGATGCATTTTAAATGCATTTTACACTGACTGTTGCACACTGAAGCTCTAAAAATCAAACTCCTGGGGGAAAGCATGAGCTTAATGTCTCCCTGGAGATACTAAATCCAATCAGTTTCAGATCAGTTCCTCTGGCAATAATCTGTGCATGTCTCAAATATTTAGTGCACTAATGAGATGAGTTAAAAGTGAAACTCGACTTCATCATTCAAGTAATGATGTGAGCAAGTGTGAATGTGTGTAAAAAAAAAAGCACAGTTCAAATCCTTCGTGGTAGTGTTTTTGAAACCGTGACAGTGAGATAAACGGGACCTTGATTTCGTATTCTCTTCTATTGCAAGGCCATCAGCTGTGTCTCATGGTAACTGTATGTATGTAAGAGTGTGTGTTTGTGTGGGTGTGGGTGTGCGTGTGCATGCGAAAGCCGTCTATTACTTGGGCAGAAAAAAAAGAAGAGTTGTATTAACCCAGGGGAAAGCACAAGGACACAGATTGAAATCTGGACACTTGAAACATTCCTGTTACTTAACCAATCAATGTAAGCTTTGCACAGTATTTTGAAGTTTCTATGGTGTAACCAATAACTGACTGTCTTCGATCAACAACCATCCTTCAAATGGTCTACAGGAGTGCCAGTAGCCCTATCACAGTTCAGTGGCACCATAATGATGTAGCCTATATGCTAAAGCCAAAGGACCAACTACCATAAAAATCAAATAATATTTAAAAATGACCAGTAATGACAAAATAAAGTCTAACCTGTTGAGACATACTACCTTCACTGTTTGATTATTACTCTCTTGCAATCATTGACTGCTATGACTTAGTTCTTCCATAGACAGTTATGCTGACTGTGTGGCCTACCATTTTGGCTATATATCTAATCAATCAATCAATCAATCAATCAATCAATCAATCAATCAATCAATCAATCAATCAGACCTAAGTCATAATGGATATGTGTAGATTTACCAAGTCTCTTATTAAAATACATGGCTTGTTTTCAAAGATTTCAATGTGCCTTTCCCTGTTTCAATCTCTGCCTCCATTTAACCTGCTGATAATGTTGTCAGTCAGGAGGCAGCAGATAGGTGCAGTGTGTCACAAGAGACAATGTTACATTAAGACTGTTAGGGGCATGGGTGTTTTTATCATCAAGTTACTGTTCTTTTTATTTCTAAATAAACTGTCAACATGACTGAATGGCAACCTCTCATCAAAATCATTTCAATATATTTAATTTCCTTCTGGAACAAAACAGCTTACACTGGATTTCAGTGAATCTCATTAAAAACTGATATTAGAATGAAAAAGAGGTTTTGAATGAGGAGTACAGAGGAGTTAAAAAAGTATGCTAAAAATGCATCTCTGTTGACCTAGCCTGAAATTTAAATCTTTTAATTGATGGCTAAATGGATAAACACCAGTAAAAAGTCAATCATCTCTTCTAATCAGCTCTGAGACTCCAGAAGTGCCAAGACATTTACACACTGGTGTATGAAGTGAGTCCAGCCTGACGTCTCTTAAGACTCTATGTGCTGCCAGGAGAATCTTTTTATCTGGGTTTACAGGCTACACCATGGTGGCCTGAGTTACTTTACTGAAACAGATATGCCTCTGTTTCTGTCTCTTATGAATCAGGATATCTTTGCATTTTGTAGTTGATTTCAGATACGCTCTGCTGTGGAACCCAGTGCAGCACTGGTAAACTATATATTTTGAACTTTCCAAATTAATTTAAAAAAAGTTGCAGTTCTGAAGAAAAAAAAAAAAATTGTTTAAAGCTCTCTAAATGTGTGGTCCCTAACTACCACCATACCTGATCTGATGTCTCTATTGACTATTGATGGTTAATCCATATGTTCTGACCTGAATTGTCTCCTATGACAATAGGCCAGTAAACACTGTGTGTGCCTGAGTGTTCCGATTCCCACCAGAGACACCATTTGCCGCGTGTACTCTCCTGATCTCTTTCCCCTTTCTGAATCTATCCAGTGTCTCTCCACTATGATTAAAGGCCTGCAATGTACAGTGTTACTATTTTTTATGTTTTTGTAATGGTTAACACACTCATATGTAGAAGCTCTTTAAACATACTTACATTTTTAATGCTGAAATATAATTATTGTTGTTATCCATTAAATTTCACTTTTACTGTTTTACAAAATAAATAATAAATTCACATTATTATTTATTGATTAAGATGTCATATTAAAGTAATTTACTTGCATTCATGAACAGGACAAATAATTTTAGTGTTTGATATAAAACTCTATTCAGAACAAAGGTGGACAAGTGTGTGTTACATAGTCTGCACAGTCAGTCTACACAGGATATGGGAGTATTTGGTTATTCTTTTAAGATATATAATCCCAATGTCTTTGCTTTTAAAAAAGGGAACTGAAAACATTTTTATTTCTCTGTGGCTTGGACCAAATGATATGTTCTGATACTGTTCTGCAGACCAGTATTTGGAGACCCCTGCAATTCAAATTTTGTAATAAATTGCAGCCCATCAAACTGAGTCACCCTGCCAAAATTTTTGTGCCAAGAGTGATATAAAATTGTGAAACAGTGACTTGAAGGCTCTTGGTTTAAAGCTATGATTTCAAAAATCTGAATCATTTTTTAGCAGAGTATTCATTTCTGAAATTTCCCCAAAGTTCAAACTTTTGTGCTCTTTTCTTAAAAATAAAAATGAAGTTGTTGGACTGGAGACTGGAGACTGTTTTTCAGAGTTCTGTTTCTTTTTGTATAATGTTATCTCAGGCCATTTGCACTGCTTGGTTGCTATTCATACAGCCTTCAAAAAGAAAAACCATTGTATTAAGTCAATACCAAGACAAACTAATATGAATTGAGACAAAGCCACTGCACTGATGGTACTAAGACTGGCCTCAAAGATATCTGACTTATTGTAAAAGTAAGAAATGAAATGGGCCACTTAAGAGAAGAATGAAATCAAACTGCAAGATGTTTGCAGGTATTAAAACTCACTGCATGTGATCTTGATGTTTGTATGATCTTCTTGAGGGGTCAATGTTTAAAGTCAGGATCTCAGATTGCTTCATAAAAAAGACAGATACCACATTAAATCTAGGTTTGTATATGCAGAAGACAGGTTAAAGCATTGTGATTAGGGACTTTTACATAACTGAACTCTGTGATCCATTTGACAGAAACGTACTTTGCCATTGCCACTTAAGATTAGACCGTTGTATCTGTTGACCACAAAACCTTTCAAACCTTAAAAGAAATTACCCTCGACAGAAGTTCCAGTTAGCCAAGGCCAAGTGTCAGACAGCAGTTCACATGACCCACATTGCCCTGCTAAAAATGACTCTACAAAATGGCATCACTGTGTCAGTTACAGGTTCATAACTAAAGGTCAACATCCCCTGCAGGAAAATGCACTCCAAGAGTGTGAGAAAGTGTGAATTTCTGCTGTGGCTTTGTTTGGTCGCTCTTGAGTGTAGGCGAACAATGTTCTTGAGTGTGTTTCTGAGTGTGTGGTTGTGTGTGTGTGTGTGTGTATGCTTATGCACTAGAGGACAGTGTTATATTGTTTTGGAGCCTTGTGGTTGGGACGGAGCTAACACCTGAATGAACCTGTCACTGTAGACACATTGCTTTTTCAGCTCCAGCGATTACACCGCACCCAGACACACTCAACATTGTCTGGGAGGTTCTTTGTACATACTTGTGTGTGTTTGTGTGTGCGTGGGTATGACTGTGTGTAACAGACAGAGGGAGAAGTGTGTTGCTTGTGCATGTGTCTGTGAGGGTGAGAGAGACGGGAACAGAGAGCAAGAGTGACAGAGCACTGTGTCTGGTTGTGTATGTGTCTAAAGCTCTGCTGTTCTTAGGTTTTCCTGAAAAATATGAAATAAGGCTTCTGTGTCCTTGGAGGTTAAACAACTAGTGCTGTTGATGGGTACACACACACACATTCACACACTGGGGATATTGCAGACCTCACCTGAAATCTAAAATTGACAAATGTTGACAAGGTTTTCTCATGCCATCTTCCTCTACAGTCTCACACAGAAATCTTAACATTCTTCAGTTTGTCCATCATTATACCTCCTGCAATACTCTGTCTCCCAGATGACTGCCAGAGGTCCCCAACCACTGTGCTGCAGACTTGCACTGGGCCATAGATAATTTGATCCCAAGCCGTTGAGAAAAAAAAAATACATTTCATTACCTTTTTAATAAGTTAGGCCCCAGGGTGTTTATTTTGAAAGGATGGCCATCTCCTTGCTTATCAAGCTACACAAATTGACTGCTCAGACTCTAAACACGGTCTCTTTGTTCTTGTGATACACAAAAAAGGTCAACCTAAGATAAATTCACTGCTATGCTTGAGTACATCCACTCGTCTACCTGTTCTCTGAACTTAATTGTAAACATATTTGACTTCGAACAATGTGTGTAACTGGAGAATAGTCAAGGCATACGAGAGCACTTGACTTTCCAATGAGAAGGGATTCAGTTATTTTAAAAAAGATCCATCAGTAATCAATAGAAGCAATCAAATCAGCAAGGACTGAAGACAGACCATCAGCGTCACATTAACACCTTTTCACAGCATTTCCCCTCTATGCTGGGAAGGTGTATTGGTTTAATTAGTTACCTTGCCAACTGGTGACTGCATTACTAAATGTCATTGTCAGCAGCTGATAAAAGCTGAGAGAGTCCTCAGACATAGATAGATAGATAGATAGTTAGACAGATAGATAGATAGATAGATAGATAGATAGATAGATAGATAGATAGATAGATAGATAGATAGATAGATAGATAGATAGATAGATAGATAGATAAAAATTGAAGGCAAAAATTGAAACAACAGGACATGATAGCAATTAGCAAATTCCTGTTACAATGGGCAAAAATATACAGTTAAGTAGGCCTGATCCCAACAAACTGATACAACAAAACGTCACCACTCACGTATGCTGATACATGTTGCAATGTGGATTCTACAGAATTAGTATGGCTCCTAATGCTGTAAAGACAGTTGTAAAATACACCAAGTGTAATGTTATTAATGGTGCAGTTCAAGAGATTGTAGTAGAGCCAAACCACATGATGTAGAACATATTTTAAATTTAGCATTACTCCCAAGATCTTTAAGGACCTAAAGTTTGAGTTTTTTAATAGCAGAATTCTTGAACCTTGTCCTTGCTTTTTTTGTACTTGCATAAAAGAACAGCATAGTCACTGTCCACAGTATGTATCCTTTAGTGGCATCAGTATTGGGGAACCTATCATATTATGAGGTTTGCTGGAAATACCCAGCCCAACAGTTAAAATATGGTGTAATTTCTAAGAAGTTCAAAATATACATAAGTATACTGCATAGCTTAAGCGGGGTACACACAACAAGATCATTGGCCTGAGTTTTGGCTCCCCACTTTCAACCAAAACCAGCAAAGGCTGGTTTATCAGTTGGTACAAAGGTTTTCTTATCTGATTCTCCTAAGGTGTGAGGTGTGTTTAAGTTATTCTGTCATCTCTGAAGAGGATTGAGGAAGGCCTGACTTGAAATCAGAAATATTAAACAGGTTTGGCATTTATGATCAGAAATCATAAATATGACGTGTGTAAATTGCACCGAGGACAGCCAAGCATATCCTCTGTGTGTTGTCAATCAATCAATCAATCAATCTTTATTTGTATAGCGCCAATTCATAACAAGTGTTATCTCAAGACACTTTACAATAGAGCACAAAGCTCTTCATATTATGGATACACATATATGCATAGATACATATATACATATATAAAATACACATATACATATATATACAAATATATACATCCAACACCCAACATGAATCCATATAGCCAATCATGAATCCCTCCATCATGGCGGCAAGAAAAAACCTTCTGTTAAGCAGCAGGAAATCTTGAATGTGGACCCCAGTCTCACGATGAACAACAAATCCACACGATGCTGTGTTGGGTGTGTGGGCAAAGGGAGGGAGGTAAGTGGAGACAAGTGGACTAAAGTAAGAACTAAAGCTAGTGACAGATCAATGGACCAATCATAGACCTGTCGTCATCAAATTTGTTTCTGCTGCAAACAAATTTATTAGAGGTTAGCCACTTGAGATGCTACAACTTGTTTTCAGGAGGGTCCTCATGTCTGTGTGGTTGTGGTGATAATTTTATAGAAGTATAATCAATAAAAGTCTTACTGAAAATAAGAATTTATGGTAGTGATGAACTCATGGGTGCCCAGACCAAGTGCATCCCTACCATATTTGTCTTAGTTAAGTATAAATGTATTAATGGTAGACCTCTTGAGATGTGACACCTCATTGTCAGAGGGATCTCATGTCCATGTGGAGCTAGAGATAGTTACTATAGATGTATCAACCATGGACAGAGAGATCATGCTAATATCTACATTAACTGCTATAATGATTATGAGCTGGAATGAGATGGCCAAATATGTGTTATGTCTGTAATTGTAGTTATTAAGGCTTTGTGACTCCACAGCAGCAGGCAGTCTCCACCAAGGATCCCAGGCCACCTAAAAGACCAGAGCCAGAGACGAGTTGTCTAGTGCATCGGAACAAAGCCAATCACAGAGCAATCTGGCTGAAGCAGGAAGCAAACATAGCCATGGCAGCGAGAGTAAATTTGAAGCATAAAGTTAGACATCAGAAATGGAGGACCAACTTTTTGATTTGTGGCAGAACAATACCGTCATTACAGCGTAACCTGTAAATTATGTATAAAAAATGTATTTTATTGTGTGAGATTATGAGCTGTAAGACTAGAGGCCCTGATTGTTGGTGAATGAGTCAGTTGGCAAGAGCAAAACCTGTAAATCTGTCATTGTTTGTCCTCATGAAAGGACTCCTTTAAAGTTTCAAAATCAATTAGAATTTATTAATCTTGATGTGTGTGCCAATCCTTGAAATGACGTTTAACTGACTTAATCCATATGAGTATAAATGAGACACACTGTGCTCCAGGGACATTGGTTATTTTACAGTGATTTGGCCTGCTACTAACCGTGGGCTCAGGGTAAGGTGAGGTGAATCCTTCCTCTTACCAGGATCAGTTTAGTAATGTTTTATTTGTCAGATGGCCTTCAATGTGACCGAAGCAAAGTAGATAGAAAATAACCAGACAAAGGGACAGCAGCCTTTCTATTAAAAGAGGGAATAACTCTGAAAAGATCTCAGGCTGGGTTTAATAAAAGACAAACAGAGGGGTGGAGACAGACGAAAGAAAAGCAGGCGTGATGGGGGATCTGGAAGAGGTCAAGGGGAGCTGACACCCATCAGTTTTCTCTCCTTAATCTATCTATGTAGCACATCACTCACACCATCTCCCTAGACACACACACATACACAGCGTGACACCAGCTATCACAGGTCCTTAGCAATTGGCTTTGTCGTGACCTTTAATCCCTATATATTTCTGTGTTTATGTGAGTGTGTGATGAAAAAGCTCTAAAATGTTGACTTCAAAATCAATTTACAGCTACCCACTTTATTTTATTTTCCTTTAATTCATGTCCCACTAGCTGCAGGGCCTGTATTTGTATGAGTTTGTGTACGTTTGTGGGTGTGAGTCACACTTTCAGTCTGTAGGATTTTCTCAGTCGCCGAATTCCGTCGAAATAATTTCCAGTGCACCCTCTTGTCACCATGAAACAGTTGACAGTATTAAATCTTTATCTCTTCAAATCCCACCCAGGAGACCTTTGGTATTACATTTACGGTGAACTGCAGGCGGGCGTATTTCACTGTTATCTTGACCACACAAAATGTACTGTCATGTTTCAGATAACATTTTGTTTAAGACCTGCTGGGTCTCCTTTTTCTCTGTTTAAAAGGGCCTTCAGCATCAGAAACCGAACAATTTACAGTCATGTAATGGAGCTTTGACTTCATATTAATCTCGTCTGACTGATATTGTGTCTAAAGGGAGGGATAAACTCAGTGGTCAGTGACTTTAGATAACTGGGGACAGTATGAAATTTAAAAAACACATTTAATGGTATCTAAGCCATAAATCAGACATGAGAACAGGCTGGTTTCTGGGGGTTTACACAATTCTTTTATTTCAAGGTTAAAAAAAAAGTGCTTATTTTTTATATTAAGAGATTAAAACTGTATAGAGTCCTAACCAGGACAAAATTTGAATATGGAGTTGACCAGAAAAAAAAGGATGAAAAATCTATCCAGAGGTGACTATTTTTATTATTATTTTTTCTTGACTTTCCTGTATTTTGTCTTCCATCATAACTGATGATTACCTGGATTATCTGGATCCATTTTACCAAGCTCCAATCTACAATGATTGTGAGCAGCCCAAAGTGGCTCGGCCCAATCAGTGCCCTTTAAAGCAGGAAGAGGTGGAAGCTACAAGCAAGACAATGGCAAGAAGAGACTGTTTGTACAGAGATAAGCATGAATGGTAACAGTGTCAGGAACATGTTTTCCAGATCTGGACGACATTTCTTTGTGAAGAAACGAAGAACAAATATCAACAGTGAAGCACTGCTTGATAGAAATGATATTGTAGCTCTGCTTTTATGTTTTGGTAAGAGTTTGTTCTACGTATTGGCTTATGTTTGGCAGTAGCCCTCCCCTACTATGTTATCTTATTGGCCCATAATGAAAGTGATTGACGGAATGATAGTCCAATCACCTGCTGGATTTGCTTTTGCAAGTTCTGCCCATTGTCAAACACTTTCTATGGGCTTTTTTCCAGATGGTCTAGTGAAAAACATTAAACGGCCCATCTGATTTGTCAGGTTAAACTGCTCATAGGAAACCTGATTTTTTTTCTTTGTCACATTTATTTATTTTTTATTTTGATAAAACAGGACGTAACTTAATCATCTGAGTATTAATTTGTATAAATTCACAGTTTACGACAGCTGTAAGGGGCTTGAAAAAACTTTAAAAACTCAAATCATCCTGGGTGCTCCATTGATCATGATTTGTTAGTGCTCCTAAAACTGCATAGGTGTGGGTTCAATTTTGGATAGATGTGTATCACAATTGAAGATTTTATTCCTTTGACAGAAAAAGCTGACAAAGCTCAGACAACAGTTAAAATCTGCAAAGCATCATTTGCTCCAGAGATGCAATGCAGATTAATGAGGGTGTGAATTCTTACAAAAACAAGGGGTATATTCTTTGTGAAAAAAAAGCCTTGAGAAGGTACAGATTCGAATATCAACAAATTAGTTTTAATTATCATTCAAAATCGACAAATCAAAATAGGTTGTATGAAGCTTTCACGTGTACGCTAGGGCTTCAATGCCACAAAAGATGAAACTATATATCAGTCTGATGGGAGGACTCTGAGGGCCCATGACTGAAAGGAAATTCTAGAAATTAAACATTGTCAGTATTTGTAAAATTTATACCTTTTAATTTTTTTCAAAGGTCTTTTAAGAATAATTTCCTTTTAACATACCGAACATGCCAGGCTTTTCTTATATTTGATTGCAAAAAAGTAATATTCAGGCATCTTTTGCATCTCTTGGCTCCCATAAAATAACATTTACACAAAATAGGTCTTTATTTAACTTTTTTTAAGATGATATTATTATGTTTCTGTACCAAAAGAAATTTTACAATATGTTAATCTTTGAACAGAATTTTGTGGCTGTAATAATGACTGGTCCATTGAAAATATTAGTCATCACGTTTATTTATCATGCTTTACAGATCCTTGGTCTGAGAAACTGGTCAGAGCTGGTTTTGAAAAGGACTCAATCTGATATCTTTTCATGGGTTCAGAAATTTCTTGCAATGCCCCTGAGTTCAGGCTATAGAAATTGCATTTTCTTTCTTCAATCAAAGGTAATAACCTTTCTACAGAGTGTCAAAATTTTAGTAATTTGGGCCTCTAGCAGTGGCATTAAATTAATTTAGCCCTTACAGTAACTTAAGTCAGCCATCCTGGTTATAGATGTTCTGCATTAAACTCTGTAAAGTAAGCAAAGCTCAAAAGCTCAAAAGATAAAAATTACGTTACCGTTCCCGCCTTGATCTCATTTTTTAAACTTGGTATATGACAATACCTACCACTTTACTTTGACTTCCAACAGCAACCTTGACCAAACTTTGATAAATCAGGCCCAAGTCTGTAAAAAAAACTCTCAGAGGGGATTAATAACACCACTGAATGTGATTCACACTCGCAGCTGATAGAATCACGATACCTGTCAGGCACAGAAGCAAAGCAGGCAATGACAGTCTCCAGAGTTGTGAGGGCACAGTGTGCAGCAGACCTACAAGTTGTCAAAAATGGCAGACTTATTTTGTATGAAGAATCAGAAGAGAGAGGTACAGGTGAGGAAAAGTAGTTTAAGTTTGTTATTTTTGAAGTCACAATCAATCTGCAGGTAGAAAGTTTGAGTAAAATGACAGAGGGGCTGCAGAGAACAAAGTCAAATCATGAAGACTAAAAGATATTTATACTTCATACTGACATTACTGATGAACAGCAACTTTAGAAGTGATGGAATATGGATTTGTTACTTCTCACTGCAGCCTCGCAATAGATGTTCTCATTTTTGCAGGTCCATGAAAAGCTTGTTCCTCTTCTTATTTCAATTTGGGATCAATTTGTGTCAAAAATTTTATATTGCTGCCATACAAGGGAGCAAAAATTAAACTTCTTTTCCCAAACTTCTTCAAATATTTCAGAAATGAGAAAGAGAAGTTGGAGAGACATCAGCAGCAAATTGAATTTGCTTAAAAAATAAGTCCTTCATCCTGTCTATGTAAAGCAATCGAAACATTGAATGCATGCTTCTTATTGTTTGTTCCTATGTATTTTATACTCTCATTTGTGTTCTATGGGATCCAGTTCTCGTAGTTTCAACCTCTTATCTTTGTGACTAGTCAGCAGGAGTCTGTCTACGTGTAACCACTGAAGTCTCATTTAAAAGTAGATATACAATATAATCAGCAGTGATGTTTGTGTTTAGACAAATGCCGACGTGTTTATCACATTAGCATATGCTATATAAGCTGAATATATAAGAGTCATTTGTGAGTTTACCTGAGGTCTGATTTTTTCAGTGTTTACCGCTGTGGCAGATACAGGGAGCCTATGAGTGGGTCAAGTCTTGGCAGTCAAAACACAAGAAAGATTTGAGAGAATCCAGTTATTTTAAAAAAAGAGACACAAGATTGATCATATATCTCTGTATGCCTGGGTACCTGATGATCCAAGGCCCAATACGGTCCATAGCCTGGTAGTGTGGGGCCCTAATAGCTTGAATAGTGTTTTGTCTTCACTGCCAGTCAGGTCAAGTCAGGTTTGGGGGCACATTCCTGGTCAGCACTGCATCATTTATCATTCCTGACAACTCATCTCCATAACCAGCAAAGTTAACCCTGCTTTGTTGCAGGTGTTTGAAGTTTAAGGGCACAAGTTTAAGGCCCTGCCAGTGCTATTGTGTTTCTGCCCTGCAACAGTTATATGTCATTTGAAAACTGATACCAGTACTGTGAGCGCCTTGCTCAGAAAAAGTTGTTTGCTAGTTTTGACGTTATGCCTTTAACAATCTGCACTTTTTCAGTCTTTGGTTCTCTTTTTTCTTCACAGATTGGACAGTCCATCATACGAGGTGATGCAGCTTGAATTCGAGGTGGACAACGTCATCAACCTGGTGCCGACTCAGACTCTGCATTGGAACGTTGAGTACCCGACAGGCTCACAGACAACCTCCAGGCAGACAGAGAAAGTCTCACACCTCTACATCAGCAACGCCGACATACAAGGCATCGTACCTCTGGCTGAGGTAAGAGACGATAGATGAGCACAGATACAGATATTTGTGAGTGTACGCACTGAGATGGCACACCTATTTCCTCTTCGTCATAATATTCCTGCTGACAACCACAGCATCTTCCCACAGGTTCATCAGAGCTGTAAAGGTCAGTTTGTTTACCCCCCTCCTGTTGCTACAAGCCCCCAGGTCACGCACACACAGCAGGATTTACTATCACAGGTCTCCGAATGACATGCAGACTGACAAATGCGCACACAATAAGGCAGGCACAGCCTATAGACATGTATGCAAATTCACATATTGAGACTCTCAAAGTATATGCAAATGCATTCAAGCAGCAGCACATTTGCAATTTCAATCATCCACTAAAATTCACAGACAGACACCTTCATGCACACATGCCTCCCACACGTGTCAGACTGGCAGGTGTCAGTCCTGGTGAGACTCAACACATTTTCCTCTAAAGGGCTCTAATGGTGGCTTAGGTCAATAAAAAAACAAAGCATTGTTCCTCCATCTTGAAACCATTAACAAATCTTTTACTATTAATGCATGCATGGGTGAGCAAAGTCAGGAAGTAATTTGATTGATTGTGACAACATGACTGTTTAACTGTCTGAGAAGGTATTATAAGGTGGGACAGTACAAGACAATTGGCCTGAGTTTTGGCTTGGATCACTCCTCACTGCTTCCAAGCAAAGTCAGCAAAAGCTTGATTTTCTAGTGGCCCTAAAAATGATCTTACTTGACTATCCTGTGGTATAAGTTGTGTTAAGAGCCACATTATCCTCTCAGAAGAGGATTCAGGCAACCCAACCTGAAATCATAAATATAAAACGTGCTCAGTGTGTGCAACCTGGAATCCTGATGTGTCTGGAGACCACTGAGGACAGTCCAGCAAGTCCTCTGTGTTTTGTCACGTGTTCAGTCGCAGCACATTAGTAAAAAATAAAAAAACAACAACAACTAGAGGTGCTCCAAGAGCACAAACCTCCACCAAGACATTTCTGGCAGTGTTTGCCCTATCTCAAAATGTTAACAAATCCTTAAAAAAAAAAATCTTGTGTTTGCAACCGAATTCAGTTCCAGTCATCACTTTTTGAGCTATCCTGTTAACAAATGAACAAACAGAAAAACTACAAACTACACAAGCCATTTTTTAAAATTATTTTATGCCACTTTACTTCACAGTAAGACACAGTTTTGTGAATTTGCCATTTCTGAATTTCTACCCTCCGTTTTTGGGGCTCTCACTCAGTGTGGATCAAGGGGTTTCCCTCCGTTAAATTTTCTGGGCTATTTCAGTTTAATTTTTAGCACTCTTTGATATATATGATTGATATTAGCATCATTAACAATATTGGTCCATCTATAACGGCATGAAGAGACAGGTTTTAGATATATGATTAAAAAAAAGGGTAACAGACAGAGAAATTAGGACAGTGGATCAGCGCCGCTTCATGGATTATAGAAAGTTATTTTTTTTTCTAACTGTATGAGGAATACAGCTAATGAGGGAAGTGGGCACAGGTGTGCTGGTGGGGCTGGGAATAGGAGGGAGCTGCATGGATGATTATTGCTGAGAACAGGTTTGTCCATGGAGAAAACAGAGGAAGTCCAGGAGCATCTGCTGAAGAGGTGGAGAATGGCACAGGAAACTGGAATCTGAAATGTGACGACTGAGGAGGAGCATGGAGACAGACTGTGTCAGACCAAGTCCAAAATCCATTGCCAAATCCTTAATTAAAACCTCCACAGTTGCTCAGTGATAATTTTAGTTAATCAATGACTATTTTTATTCAACTTGTTTTATATCCTGTTAGTTTCACGTCTGATTAATTGCAAGTTCAAGAAAGGTGCTTGAGAAGGTCTTTTGTAGTTACTGTCACAAAGAGAATAAGTTATCTTCATCCTCATGAAGAAACCTGAAAAAAGTATTTAGAATAGAACATAAATAAGCCTTTTGTATGCAAAGGTTATTTTTTGTTGTCTTTAGACTATACCGTAATTTGCCTCTAATTTTCTGAAGTAAGCGATAACAGACAAATTAAACACTTGTTAGAGTGTTTATTCTCCAAATCCTGAAGAACAGTTGCCAGTCAGTCTCACACACTTAATTCTTTAGATGAATGAATGTTTTTTTTCTTTTTTTAATTCCCATGAAATTTGTTTTGTGTGGCTACATGGCCTTTCCAGCAAGGGAAAAAATGATAACTTTTAATACCTCTCTTTAGAAGAGAGCTAACGTCAACACAAATGTGAGCTTTTGACTTGTTCCACTTTATCTGCCAGGGTCAGTAAAAGGTAAAATGCTGAAAAAGTCATCTTTAATCTTTAACATTTCTAATCAAACAGACATCTACCATTGCTTTCTACATCCACAGAACCAAAAAACCCACATCTTAAGCAAACCCAGAACCTCCGGCTCCAAAGTGAGGCAAGGATGCTTTTCCAAACACTCCCACTTCCATTACCACTGAGGTAGAGCTAATCTAGCCTGATAGCTCTTCTTCAAACAGCAAAGCCCTAGTGAGAAAACCCAATTTTGCTTAGGGCTTTTGCAACCCGTCTCTTTCGCACTCTGCAAAAAGCAAGCTTGAAACCATCATTTTAAATAGCACTGCTGTGAGGGATTTTCCAAGTTCCTAAGTTTTAAAGGGCAGTGTGAGATCAGGAGTCTGCAATGATACAGTTATCCCCTGTTTTTTTTTTTTTTTTTGAGAAATATCAGATGGTGGTAATAGAGAGATAAGATTTGAAGGTACAGAACTGTGCTGGTGTGACAAACGTTGTCAAGTAAGAATGCTTCCAGAAGAGATGTTTATAGTTTCAGTTTGTCTTTTTTTTGTCTATTTGTTTTAATATGGATTAAGACTTTCGTTGTGGGAGCCATACCATCAATTCCAGGACTCCTTGTTTTTCTACATATTGAAGGTAGCTCTGAATTATGTTTGCTGTTTTAGTTAAATGTTCTGCTGAAGAATCAAAGTTGAGGCCGGTCAGATACCTCCCTGGTGGGTACTGCATTGATGGTTGCAAATCTGCTTGTATTTCTCAGCAATGAGGACATCATTAACCCTGACCAAATCTCCATCTACATTTGCAGAAATACCGCCCCAAACTTGCAAGGAAACTCTTTCACTGTAGCCTTCAGAGAGAAGTTTTGAACTGCTCTCCTGTCCTTCAGCAAACAAACTGGCCTCTGCTACAGACACATATTTCAAAGTTTGACTCATCAGTCCAAAGCACCTGCTGCCATTTTGCTGCACCTCAGTTCCTATGTCGTCATGCACAGTTGAATCACTTGGCCTTGTTTCCATTTTGGAGGTATGGCTTTTTCGCTGCAGTTTTTTTTATGAAGATCACTCCTGGCCAGACCTGTCCAGACAGAGCTGGGTGAACCTTGAAGCTGACATCTTCAATTTTCAGATTGAAGTAAGCATGATGAATCTTTCAGCTGAGGCTCTGGGTTCCCCTGGCCGACCACTGCATCTATGGTCCTCAACATTTCCTGAGTCTTTGTGCTTCTTTAAAAGAACTTGAACAGCACATGTTGAAACCTCGGGCAGCTTTGATTGAGAGAGACTTTCCTGAAGTAGAATAACTACCATGTGTCTTGTTGCTGTGCTCAGTCTTTCCATGATTTATGACCTGTGATATGAAACCTTCTTCCACAACCTCACCTTGGTAGCAGAGTTTAGCTGTTCCTCACAGAGATAAAAGGCTCCTGCATAGCTGTTTCTGTTTCAGATACTGACTGTCTAAACCTGCACATGAAAATGATGACATTCGCACCTGTTTGGTATAACTGGTAATCATACGCCTAATTATAATCTTTCAAAATGTCTAACTGTGCAAGTGTACCTGTAAATTGAGATGTTGCTATTTTTTTTTTCTTTTTTGCTCATGTTGCATATTATGAATTGTTAAAATCAACATCAGTTGAACATTTTTAGAGCATTTCTCCTTTACAGCAGTTTTTACACCTGCCTTAAACTTTTGCACAGTTCTGTATGTGGACAAGAACAGCAAAAACTGAATGACTTAATCTTGAAGTTTTTATTCTGAAAATCCAAAAAGACTGTAGGTTACATGTGATCTGACACCACATTCGGATGGTGAGGTCAGAATTTGAAGTAAACAACATAAAATCATGGATCCATCAAGCCTTGTATCAATGGTTTAGGCTGATCGTGGTGGCATAAGGGTGATGGAGACATCATCTTGGCACACTTTGAGCCACTTGAGTGTCATATTTAATGTCACAGCCTGTCTGAGTAATTGTTGCTTGCCATATCCATCCCTTTATAAGCACAGTGTACCATCCTCTAATAACTACTCCCACAAGGAACACATCACAAAGCTCAGATCATCTCAAACTGGTTTCTTGAACATGACCATGAATTCACTGTACTCCATTTACTCCTCAGTCACCAGATCTCAATCCAATAGAGCATCTTTGCTGCATGGATGTGCAGCCAACAAAGGTGCAGCAACTGCATGATGCTATCAAGTAAATATGGACCAGAATCTCTGAGGACTGTGTACAGACCTTTGTTGAATCCATACCATGAGGAATGAAAGCAGTTAATAGGGGTCCAACTGATACAAGCAAGGTGTACCTAATAAAGTGGCCAGTAAGTGTGTATGACAATATAGAAAAAATGAAAAAAGTTTCAATTGGGATAGCAGCCTGCAGGCAGAGGCACCAGACAGTGCAAGCCAGATTAATATTTCTGTCATCCCTCTTCTCTGATGAGCCCTTGTCACTGATGATGCTCCCTTATTCAAAAATGTAAAAGTTTATCATAATAATCACTTTTGAAACGTCTCCCTCTTGGGTTCTCAGTTTTCATCCGAGGCTAGCATCCCACTCTTCCTCTCAGACATGTCTGAACTGATAAAGAAAGGTTTTTCTTACTGCTCTATTAGATTTGTTAATTTGCTTTTGAAAGTCCTGAAAATATGTTTCTACATTTTATTTTGACATTTGTTTGATGTCATCCCAGCAAGGTTCTCCATGAGAGAACATGTCAGAGTGAAAATGTTGCTCCAACAGTGTGTCACCACTCAATATTCAATACAGGTGGAGAAAATGAACTTCATAGCCTCAACACATTACCAAACATATATCCACTTTTCCTTTCCTTCCATCTCTTCTCAGCTTCTCCTATTCGGATAAAAGCATCATAATGGCTGCTATTACAAGCCATTTTGAGCCTCCTGATTTGTTTACCAGAGGTGCTGACTAGGTGTTGATTGTTGGTTGGTGGTTTAGGTAGTCCGTCACCAAAGGGGTCTCTGTGATAGGTCACTGAGATGAAAGCTCCTGCTCCTTGGAGGGAAGGAAGGAGACAGAATTAGATTATGGGGAGCAATCTTCAAAGGGATGTAAAAGCTTTCACACAGTCTTGAGGGCTCCTTCATAAACAATTTCACATGTGATGATTGGAGCAGAAAATTACAAGTGTCAATGATGTGTATTATATGTGAGGTATTTACATTTGGACCTATAGAATAGCCTGAAAAGCATATCTGTTCCCATTTGTCTGATCTGTCTGACTCAACACCTCCTCAGAACATCATCTCCCTAATCAAAAGTCAGTGTGGTCATGTGGTAATGCAGCAGGTTCTGTCTTTACAAAAGAGCAATATCAAAGCAGAACACTACCTATCATTACCCAGGCCCTCTCTGACATGTTTCTCCTAATTCCACATATCCATTAAGGCATGGTCCCCTCTCTGAGCAGCAAAGAAAGCAAGAGGCCCTCTTCAGGAAACGAGGGATTATTAGGAGTAATTTGTCTCCTGCGAGGGCTAGAGAAAAATAATTGGTTTCATCTTTTTTGAGAGGAGAGAAGATTGAGAGAGAGACAAAAAGAGAGCATGGAGAGATAGAAACAGAGATGGACATATACTAAGAAGCAGAGAAGTCAGATTTGGAAGAGAGGAAATTAAAGTGGACCAGTTGTTTCACTGTCTGCTGGATGTTCATTGTCACTGCCTCCTCGTTTTCAGAGACAATGACGTGATTAAGTTGTTGGCATTAGTCCATTCATTAAAACCATTTTGACTGATGCTACCATCTTGTGAACAGTTTCAGCAAATATTCACAAAAATATACAAGAAGGAGCCGTTATATTGAAAAGTAGGGTCGAGCTGAAAAAGTTCCGACTCATCAGAGAATTAAATTTGGATTTCAACAAGTGAAAAGTCGATATCCGGCCTTCTTTCAGTGGACAGTGGCAGAAGCAGGCAGTTGCTGGACAGAATTGAGTCTGTACCTTTTCACAAGTGACTGCTCTGTGAGACACTTTGCTTTTATTTAAACCAGACTGTCAGCTTGAGTTTATATCAGAACATTTCTGAAGAATGTAAAATGCCATAATCTCTGTGGAGCTTGATTCATTTAAAGTCATGGGTTACAAAAAGACGTATTCAGGGCAGTTAATCTCTCACCATTTTCCTCTTTACAATTAAGAGCTCTGCTTTTATTTAGCAAGCCTACTGTAATCCCATGGGTCAGCCTGGAATTTCAACTTATGTTGTTTCTAACAGTGTGGTACAGTAATGATGTGTTTTTGAAGGCCATCCCAGTAGATCAATTGAGAAGTGTTAAGATCTTAATGTTGGGAAAAATTCAGCAAATACAGATCTTATTTCACTCTGAATAAAGTCAAAGGGGTTGGTGTGGCCTCTAACTCTGAACGCTTGCAGAGCCAATCATCTGCCTGTCCCCCATTACACAACCAGCAAGTACCAACAGATTTCACAAGCCCACATCGTTAAAAAATTGTTAGAGGAAAAAAAATGTTAAAATCTTGTATGCATGTGTTGACCACTGACCATGTTTATATGCATTTATCCCAAAAACCTGTTTAAAAATCCCATAGACTCCTGGACAAGGGAACTGGACTTGTTAAAAGCTCACTCTCTTCCACAGTTTAACAGTCAAAACTGTACCACTCTGTTGGTTGGGAGTATTACATGGGCTGTCTGAAAAAGTATAAATTCTGTCAGCATATCACTAGGTAGGTATGCATAAATAACATTTTACATGGACCTGTTGTGTGCTCTAAATGTTTTGTTTGTTAAGGTAAGAGCGTAAAGAAAGGATTTTCAATCTTGCAGTAACTCTTGTTTGGTTTCCATGCTCTGGATTAACGTAAAATTATCACTTTAGGGCAGGGGTGTCAAACTGATCCAGTAAAGGGCCACTGTGGCTTCAGGTTTTCATTCCAACCAAGCAAGAACACACCTGATCCAACAAATCAACTGTGTAAAGACAATCCAGTTGATGGAATAATTTGCATCAGCTGTGTTCTTGCTTGGTTGGGATGAAAACCTGCAGCCACAGTGGCCCTTTACTGGATCAGTTTGACACCTGCGCTTTAGGGCAAAAGCCCAGTATCCCCATTTTCTTTTTATTCAGAAACTGCAGCTAGTGGTCACTCCTAATGTCTGTGAAATGGATTTTATACATTTAAACCAATTAAAAGCATAGGTTGTGTTAAAATCATACATTAATTTCCTACAGCTTATTCTGTAAATAGTAAGTTGTTTAGCCTGGACCACAGTTTGGACTCATTTACACAAGCAAAAGTAATCAGACACTACTGTGGTTGGTGATAGTGACCTCATGTCACACAGTTATGCATGCAGCAACAGATGCCACAGATGAGCATTTGTTTACAGAGGCCAGACTGTATCTACTTGATTAGCAAAATCTAGCAGAACACCAGTGTGCTGAGTCCTTATTAGTTTCAGCACCATGGACAGCGGCACACTGTGCTGAACAGCAGCAGCAAACTTGTTTTTTGTAACTTCCTTGTTAGAGCACAAAGATCCTGCTGTTTGGACAGTTACTGTGTAAACATTTGGCTTCTCATGGTTAAAAAGAGGTCCATCTCTGAGACATCACTGGTGAGATAACATGTGAGAACATAATGGACATAAATGGGTGAACAAAGAGGACAAAACAAGCTGTCATCTGGGCCTTGAGGAAATAGAGCAAAGGGAGGCTGGAAATGGACCCTCCCACTATACTTTGTCTGCTCTCACCGATATTTTGGATAAATTTGATCTGCAGTAATGTTGGTCTGTGCACCTTGAAAGCACCATAACACACCTCTGTCTGAATAACCCTGTTTTTACACATCAGAGAAAGTTTTCTTGGTTCAGTGAAGAAAGTATGATTTGGATATCTTAAGTTAAAACATCTTAAATGCATGAAAAATGTTTTTGAGGAATCTCCTTGCTGATGACCTTGTTGATTAACAATTGAGAGGTTAAGATGCGGAGAGACAATATCCTTCAAGCTGTGTTTGTCAGTCTAAAATAACATCCTGTTTTTTGCCAGGTATGTTTACATTTAAAGCCTTTGTGGGATTGTTTGGTGCAAGAATAGGAAGAGTCATAATGTTCTGCTCAGCTTGGGTTGCCTTCAGGCTTGCATCAAACTGAACAGAGCAGATCAAAACGGGAAGTCAGACAACAGATGTGCAGAAAATCCTGTCAAATTGAAAGTAAACACCATATTAAGACTGCCAATCCTATAATGAAAGAGACATGTCAGCTTTCAGATGGGTAAAAACACATCATACCCTTTAGGTATTAGGGGTAAAGTGGACTACAAAATTTTATGGTCCATATTTTAAACCTTGCACAGAGTGTTTGGTCATGCAGTGCAGGTGTCTTTCATATTTTCCACATAATGACGGGGTGCTTTTTTATGTCCATCACTCACACTGTTTAAAAAGGGTTGTGTTGGTCTAGAAATGAGGAGTGGTCAGGTGTAAAGCTTGCATGTTCTTGAGGCTGAACATGGCTGTGCCTTAACCGACCGACAATCAGACAGGAATATACAGAAGAAATAGCACAAGACTTTAAGCATGAAACAAACAAGCCAACAAAAAGTACAATTTAATTGAAAGAACCCTGGCAAACATACACAAAAGGAAGAATCATCCCAAGCACAGTCAGAACCTAAGATTAGAACATCAGTGCTTCTGGTGTCTGTTAAACCAAAGGTGGTCATGGAAAGGAGAAAATTTTGAGGAAAACCAAAAACCACATTAGTGGACGCAGGCCCAGGCGCCCATCATGGCCCTGCTCTACGCACTACTCTGTGCAATCTCTAGCATTTATAATACAACCAGATTTGTGGAGACATTTTGGAAAAAACTGAAGGAAAGCCAGACTTTTTCAAATATTCATACAAATTTTGCTGATATGTCTCTTTATCAATGGAGATCATTTCTGCTATCAGTTTTACTGGCTCATCATTGATCATTTTGAGTAATTCTTAGAATTTCATGGATGTTTTTTAAGAAGTTTTTGATGTGCATTGGAGCATGGCTGGGAAATCATCATCATCATCTTGGACATTGTCTCTGCCTTCACAAAATCTTTTATGCCATTCAAAGACACATGCACGGGGCATGCAGTGTTCCCAAGACACTAAATTTAGTATACCAAAAGATTTAGCTTCTCAATTTCACCAAATATTTCAAGTGAATATGTTTCCAATCCCTAAGCAACAACACTTGCACTTTAAAAACATGATGTCTAAAATGTTAGCTAACAGTGAATTTTAGACGTCACATTTTTGAAAATGACAACAGTTGTGTGTGAACACCCAACCTTTAATGTATAACTATGAACCATGTGGTTTTGTCCTCATAAGCACAATAGCCATACCTGGTATGTCCATGGATGCAGATGTGTATTTGTGTACTGTATGTGCAGACCCTTTATCAGTGCAGTTATTTAAAGTGGCTCTTTAAATTCCCTGCTCTGATTGGTTCTCTATAAGAGGAAGTCAGTAAGTAGGAAGAGGAAACTGAACAGTCAATAATCTCTCTCACACACACATACACGTTCCAAGCTCAATTATATAGATTTACCATTTTCATGGTCTGTGTGTTTATTAAATGCGGCCCCTCTTTGCAGACTTTTGTATTGTTGTGTCTGGAGCTATTGTTTTCTTAATTCCTTTATTTGCTTTGTGTGTGTTTGTGTGTTTGCTAATTTGCATTGACATTAAAGGAGACACTGTGTAGTTAATCTTACAAACACAGTCCCCAGGTTCTCCTTTGTTTGTTTTACCTCAAACACTGTGCAGCGTGGATGCTACTATTTTTTGTTTTTAAGCAGTATTTACTCTTAGGATGTGCAAGACACCTCCGAAAATAAAATTATGATCTCAAGATGAGCGAAGAGGAGGACTGTGGTTTCACCTCTTGACAAAATCACCTCCACTTGTGAGTCAGATGTTTTGTATTCAAGGCTGTGGTCCAGTCATGATAAATTCTTGAAGCAGTTTTTATTATGTTCAGTCAGAGCAGGAAAATCTTGACCTTATAGGCTGTGTCTTTTCTTCAGTGTATTCATAAAATTTCAGGTGTGTTTTTATGACATTTTTCAAATACTTCAACCCTGTTTTTGTGGCTTTGACCTCCTGTTTTATTCACAGCATTCCGCTTTTCCAAGGAAGCCGCAGAGAGTCCTTATCCTCGTTTTTCCTTTTGCCCTCGCTCTCCTGCTTCTCTTCAGTCACAGTTTTGCTTGTTAGAGTGTATCCAGCCAATTAATCAACACATATGAGGTTTTCTACCCGTGTACTGGAGAATGTAAGAGTGTATGTGAGTGGGTGTGTGTGTGTGTGTGTGTGTGTGTGTGTGTGTGTGGGTATGTGTGTGTGTGCATTTGGGTCACTGGAAATATCCTATGTCCTGGACTCTGGGTTCATTTCCATACTGAATGACTCCAGCTTGCAATCAATAAGCAAGAATAAGAGTGAAAGAATGAGGGAAGGTAGGAAAAAGAGAGGGATAGATGTTAAAAACCTCAGAATTAAAGTCAGAGGCACATTTAAAAATGACAAAACATTAAGCCAATGGTTTTGGTTGCTAGACTTTTCCTATTGCCCCTAACATGGCCTGTAATAATATTTTCAATCCCACCCTGTGCAATGTATACGCAAACGTTAATTGTTTAAACAGAAATAATATCAGTCACACCTCTAGTTAATAAATCAATATATTTGTAAAATTTATCATTGTCCATTGCAAAAAAAGTGCAGAACAGTGATTTCCAACTACTAAAGATCCACTGTAGCTTACATTTACCTAGATGGTCTTGTTGAATCCTCAATAGTTGCTTTGTCCTGTCTTTAAGACTTTGAAGATGTCAGTTTGTCCATAGGTTGATTGATAATGCAGGAAAGTTTGAAACCCAAACATGCTAAGTCATAATTAGTCTGGTCCTCACTTTGTTTTATACATAAACACAGTGTAAATAATCTTATTAGTTGAATCTGTGATTTTTTTTAATTTACTGTATTGAAGTATTTTCAACTTCAAATAAATATTTTTAGTCATTTTATCAATAAATAGTTTCCCTGTCAGCCCCTTAACCATTTAAAACTGAGCAAGAGACATCTGTAACAGCAACTCATCAAACTCACAAAACTAAACATTCATCCAAAAAAATAAACATCTGGGAATAAAATGTAAGCTTACACAAACAATGCCTCCCCTCAATGCTACACAAGCCTTATGATGATTTGCAGATGTCACTTGATTACTTTGTGTGTTACTTCCCTATTTTACATCGTCATTTTCTCATCCACATCCTGGTTCCAGTCATATGACAGAGTTACCTGTGACTAACTGCCTAACACAGGGCAGGATAGAAACTATTAAGCCTTGCAACTCCAAGCCAACTTAATGTTTTGGTCCATAAAGTTATTTGTCCCACTCTTTCATGCAATTTTTGTCAACATTTCTTGAAAGGGCATTATCAGATTCATAATGCATCCTTTTTGATTCTTTTGAAACTGACAGACAGCTGCCTCATCTCTTGTCAACATTGCGTTGCTCCTGATTGGAGTTGAAATTGGGCATATACAGTTGGTCCATAAGACTGACAGGAAGTAATCGCTGCTTTTAAATAAAGATCAAACAATATCACTGCTACATCTTTTTGGGAAAATATGCTTCAGACATCACTAACTATGTCATTGTGGATCCACAAACACAAAATTTCAGGAAAAAGCATTGCACTTCATGGCAGAAGGAAAAAAAACGTTTGCTCAGAGAGCACAAACCTCCACCAAGGCATTTCTGCCATTGTTAGCTGAGTTATTAAAAAAAAAAAAAGAAAATGCCCCTGTCACTTAGTGCTACCAAATCCTTTAAAAAAATCCTGTCCTTGCATCCAGATTCAAAGTACCACCAAAGTCTTATCGCTTCCTTCTTATGCCATGACCAACATTTTATAACAACATCACCAAAATCCTTGGCAGAGGTAATTAACTGCGTGATGGAACAGGACTCTTTAAAAGAATAGCCTTGATTTCATGCTTCTGTGTAGAAATAGTTGGCACAGTTTTTAGGGCAACACATTGCTGCAAATGGTGGCTGCACAGTGTACCAATAGTGTACAAAACAATACAGCTCGCAAGCGGAAAGGTAAGTAATTGTAAGTGTTTTGAATAGTGTGTAACCACCCTACACTGCCTTTGTGGCTGCTTTTGGACTAAATTCTTTATATTATCCTGAGTCTGTGGAATCATCTATAGCTATATATAACCCTAGCTTCATGCCAACTATTTCTGCACAGATTCAGAGTTGATCTGTGTTACTCAGGCAGAATGTATAGCTCTTGTGAAGGCCAAATTTCTAGCTCCTGGCCCCATTTTCAGTAATGTAAAGCTCAGTTTCTGTACCAGTTCACTGCTTACAGTAGAGTTCACCAGAATAACAGTTGCTTATATTTATCATCGGTATGAACTTTAAATAACTACTGTACAAAAAACAGGACTATCCCAACTCTCCAGTTATCCTCGAATATTACTTACACATTTTACCCTTGGGGTCAATCTGACCCCAGGGATATCTGCTTCCAGAAAATGATTTACATAAAATTGTTAAGCAAGCTTTTGTGTCAGGCACTTTGTTTATTTGTTGAATACATAAATAACCCCTTAATGATGAAACCTATCAGTGGGTTGAACTGTCCTCTAGTGCCACCATCAGGGCAAACTTTTAAATTAGAATTAATGTATCTTGAACAGTTTTCATACAAATCTTCCTAAATTTACTGACAACATTAATGACCACAAGAGTATGAACCCTATTGGTTTTGGTAACAATTTGACCTTTCCTGCAGTGCCACCATCAGGTCAAACTTTCAGTTTTAGAGGAAGTGTATCCTGAAAATGTTTCATCCAAATCTTGAATGAACCATATTGATTGATGTTGGTGACCCCCTTTTCCTCTCATAAACATATTTATTTACTTATTTATTTATCCTTTTTTTAACATATTTGTGGTTCATCACTATAACATCCCCCCTTGTTATTCCAAAACTTGAAATGTCTTCAGAGACATGGTGGCTTGGAAATATTGCCCTACCAGTCTCAGCGTTCAAAAGCCTTGCTGTTGCTTCACCTTTTGATTTGTTAACTCCTTCCAATATAAGCTTCAAAGTCAACTAAATCCAGGTCTTTCCCACTGTCCGCATACACACACTTCCCCTCTAAATTTGTCATCCAAGTACAATATTTTCAGTCCATGATGTTATGAAAAGCTCTAATGATGACTTGATAGTTGGAAAGACTTGGATGTGATCAACTCGCAAGCCTACACTGGCTCCCACATTTTGGCAGGAGTTCACAAGTCAGGTTGTTTCCCACATGCCCACACCACGAGAAGTATCAAGGTCCCCATGGGAATAGTTGTTTTCCCCACCTCCCTGTTATGTATCCACTCAAAAGTATCAACTCTGCACCTGCAGGTGTGGGAGTGTTAGGTCACACACAAATTTTACACAGCTAAAACAGCTTGGGGTCAAATTGACTCCGAGGAACGCCAAAGTGTGCAGTATGTGTTCAGCACATTGAAAAAATATCATTATGATAATTTTATGCTTATTCAGTTGTCTAGGAAAAGTCATGAAATATGAAGCAAAAACAAAAAGGACAACTATTATCTTTTCAATGAAAAACATTGAATGGGGTCAAATTGACCCCAAGGATAATAGAAGAGTTAAGAAACCCAAAAAATTGCAGTCCATTTTGTGTTGCATTGAGCTAAAAGTGAAGGAAATGTTTGGAGCCATTAGAATGTCTGGTCCGTTTAATACCTAGGGCACATATGTCTTTTATATACTGTACCAAGCCACAGACATGGCTTGTAAAAGCACAACAGAGTATTTGATGAAGACAAAATCTTGCCAATGAAAAACATGAGAGGGAGATACAAAAGTGCAGAGACTTAAATTTTTATGAAACTGGTCAACTTAAATAATAGAAGGAAACATAAGAGACTGACTGATGAAGCTAAAGAATTAGAGCAGTTGTATACATTAATAGTGAGAGAGAGGAGAGAGAAAAAAGAAGGGGAGGGAAATCCAATTTACAGACTTAGTCAAGACAAAGAATAGTACAATTAAGAAAGGAAAGGTTTGACTAATTGATAAAACTGAGAAAATGAGACAAATGGAGAGAGGATGGAGATGTTTAGTGAAGGAAAAGGGATATGAAAGGGGAGGTAACAAGACAAGCTGAAATAGTAGAGTGGAAGCAGAGTGGAGCGGGAGATAGACGGAGGAGGACCCAGTACAGGAGCAGAGCAGCATGTAATAGTC
Source organism: Cetoscarus ocellatus (assembly GCA_037902135.1). NCBI lineage: Eukaryota > Metazoa > Chordata > Actinopteri > Labriformes > Labridae > Cetoscarus > Cetoscarus ocellatus. Next base: position 987,166 of record JBAMNC010000414.1, read on the forward strand.
CCCAGGAAGTGCTGGGCAGCACAGAGGAGGAGAGAGATGGAGAGAGAGAGGAGACGAGAGCAGGGCAGTTCTAATGCAATTAGGGCTCTGGAAATTGAAAGTACAATTCTCCCTGGGATCTTTGCAAGAGTGCAGCGTGTGTATGTCCATGTGTGTGTGAAGTTGGATGGGCTGTTAGCTTTCATATCCACCAAATGTCTTCATTCCTCCTCCTTCCTCTTTCCCTCCATCCTCAAAATGACTTCTTATTCACAAACCTTTCCCTTTTTTTATTTCTCCTTCTTTCCTTACTCATCACCCCCCTTCTCCCTTCTCTTTTCCATCCCCCTCTCTCTCTGTCTCCCATCTCCTTCCTCTCCATCTGCCTCTGCATTTCATAAATTTGTGCAGTGGAAAGCTAAATGTCAGCTGCTTTTTACATTTACATTTTGTGCTTCCAACAATTAAGTGATGCTCTTATCCATTTCAACTTGCCTTAAGTGCTACTGTAGAACTAATTCTTTTGTTTTAGCTGAGCAAAAACCAAAGGAGCAGAGAATTACATGCAGGGATTAAACTCTAAGAGTTAAGATTATACAGATGAACTCATTATTTAATTTATTTTAACAGCACATCACATAATATTTCTTTGTAGCCCTTATATCAGTGATATAGACTATATATTCTCAACAACCCATTTTTTTTTTCATATAGATTTTCTTTTCAGAGTTATCAATGATGTAAGTTGTATTAAGAGTGAATTAACCCTCCCTGGTCTGCTAGGGAGATGATCTATGCCTCCCCAATTTGCAATCATATGGCTTTAAGGCGACCCCTAAGAAAACTTTTCAACCTTTTTGTCACGTTTCCCTGAAGTCTACATGAGACATCTTTTCAATGTTTTGGTCAAAATATAATTCCTGTAATTACCAGAGAAAGTTTTGGCTCTTCGCAAGCCAGGACTCAACAGCCTAGACCTTAGGGTATATGTAAGTACCTGTTGTGTAAGAAGTAAACTGCAACAACGGTGGTAATTCTGAGAGTACAAGTAAGAACATAAACACCAATAATCCATATCATTATCAAATACACTGCCTGGCCAAAAAAAAAGTCACCACCTGGATTTAACTAAGCAAATAGGTACGAGCCTCCTGTTGGATAGTTACTGCACGTGTGATTATCTTTCAGCTGGCAACAACTTATTTAACCCCAGCTGATGCAATGAGTAGCTTCTCATTTCTTAAACAACCATGTGGAAAGACACATCCTGTGGTCATGGAAAAGATGTTAGGCTGTTTAAGAAGGGTCAAATCATTGGCATGCATCAAGAAGAGAAAACATCTAAGGAGATTGCAGAAACTACTAAAATTGGGTTAAGAACTGTCCAACGCATTATTAAAAACTGGAAGGATAGCGGGGAAGCATCGTCTTCAAGAAAGAAATGTGGTCGAAAAAAATCCTGCATGATGGTGATCGGTGATCACTTAAACATTTGACCAAATCAAATAGAAGAAAAACAACAGCAGAACTCAGGGGTATGTTTAATAGAGAAAGTAAGAGCATTTCCACACACTCAATGTGAAGGGAACTCAAGGGATTGGGACTGAACAGCTGTGTAGCCTCAAGAAAACCACTAAACAGTAAGGCTTACTGGAAAAAAGGCTTCAGTTTGCTAGGGAGCATAAAGATTTGACTCTGGAGGACTGGAAGAAGGTCATATGGTCTGATGAGTCCAGATTTACCCTGTTCCAGAGTGATGGGAGCATCAGGGTAAGAAGAGAGGCAGGTGAAGTGATGCACCCATCATGCCTAGTGCCTACTGTACAAGCCTGTGGGGGCAGTGCTATGATCTGTGACAAATCTTGTGACATTGCAGAAGCTTATCGAAACAATGCCACAGCAAATTTGTGCTGTAATCAAAGCTAAAGGCAGTCCAATGAAATATTAGAGTGTGTGACCCTGTTTTTTGGTGGCGACTTTTTTTTTGGCCGGGCAGTGTATTTGTCAGCAAAGTTCACGGGCTGTCAGACCTAATCGTCAGCATCGTCTGCACTCAATTCCTGCAATATTTTCTTTCAAGAACAATCATAATTGTATCAGTGGTATGGTCTGATGAGTAATTGTGTTGACATAGGAAAAGATAGACATCAGGCATGGGGGAGCAGGGTTCTGTAGCTGACCTGTTTAGTAGCATACCTTGTGTGCGAGGAGATGATTTTGTTGCTGTGGTGGTCATGGGCTCAAATCCAGCCTGTCTTCCCCCACTCTCTCACACATACTTCTCTACTTTATTAACTGGCTTTCTTCTATCCAATAAAGGCATGATAAGAAAAAGATGGATGTGCAACATCCTGATTTTTTGCAACACTAAACCTTTACACAACCTGTCACAAGAACCATACTCCTATCAAGCTAACAAGGAGAGGAGGAGGACCCAAATTGCCACTAAAGTGGATTTAACAGGTAGCTAGCAGCCGGCCTCAGTTAGTTTGTTTACTATAAAGTCTTGTATGACTTTGCTGGATAACGTGCTTTGACATTACAGAATCTGGATGTTTGAGAATGAATTGGTATTATTTGTAGCCGTTTTCAAAACTGATTATTATTATTATTATTATTATTCAAATTGGGAAGGGCCCAGCTTTTAAAATCAGATCAATAAGAAAATTATTAGCGCATTCCTAAAGACACATCAATGTTATGAATAATATAATTCTGAAGATTATTAAATTGGGAGAAAGTTATGTCATTCTTGCGTTATGATGTTATAAAAATACGCATTTTTAGATTTTAGAGACTTTTTACAGCACATTTTTTATTATTGTTTTTAATATCCTCTTACCTATTATGCTGCTATGGCAAAAGGTCCAATTAAAAATTCTTTGTTCAAGGAAATGCTACAAAGCATGTGTATCAAAATTATATTCACAGAGAGTTCAAGGTTTAGGAAATAAAATCAAAATCCAAAACCTCCATATTTAGATACTGTATGTTATGTGGGTAATTATTCACAGTTATTTTTGTTTTAGATAATTTATGAAAACTGGTGTTTTTTATTTTTTTATTTCAAATTAGAAATGAGAAACCTGCGTCCTAATGAATAAGGTAGGCACTCTGTGAGAAAACCCCTCCCCTCATGCCCTCCAGTACTTAAGCACTGCTGATAAGTTGCATAAGCTATCACACATGAGGAAACTGCAACCAAAGCAGCATTTCCACCTATGAGAACAGGCTCCAGAAAGGAACCACTGTGGTTATCAAGTGGGAACCTTCATTCACCTGATGTTTTGTTAAGATAGGCCCAGAAGGGCTTAGGAAACCTGGACCGATAGTTCTTGTTTCCCAGGGGCACCACCTCCATACTAGCTCTCATATCTATCTTATCCTTGTGCTATCTCAATGATTCCCAGTGTGGGGACCATGGCCCTCAGGAGGGACCCACAGCTATGTCAGGGGCCAAGAGTAGATAAAAACAATGTATGCTGACATGTGCTGCTGTCAAAGCACTAGCAAATCTAGTCAGAGAACTTCAAGCTTACCCCAAGGTTAACATCTAACTATACTAGACAATAAAATTCAAGAGAAAAAGGAACACAAAAAGTCACATTTCACCCTGTCCTTTACTTGTACTGCAACGTAGGCACATTGCCTATTGTAATCTTAAAAAAATTGGAAATTTCTTCTACCATTATCACTTTTAATAGCTGCCAAAGTCCATGTTACTATGCTTTGCAGAAAAAAAAGAAAAAAAATATATATATATAGAAAGGCCACATATATATTCTCAAAGTGGGAAAAAAATCATCAAATTCTCAGACCGGTAAAGTTGTTCAATTAACAGGTTGGGGTACTGTGGTAGAATCAGGATACTGTTCCATATCTTGTATATCAGGGAACCTTTAAAGATTTGTTCAGAATTCATCCTTTAAGTATGATTTCTTTTAGAATTTGAATGCTAGATTCAAAACAAACATTTCACATGAAATGTTATTCATTTTAATATTGAACAGCCACAAAGGGCCTGTATATTATGCCTTTGTGATGAGATAATAATGAGCCATTGATACAAGTAAAAACCGATGCAGTTTTGGATTGTTGTAATCAGATTGTATATATCTACAATGACAGCAATACATAAACATTACTTCTGTCAATTTCTGTTTCTAGTACTTATATATACATGTAATCTGTTTTATGGCCTTCGTGTCTTTTTGCATAGCAACGGCTTGGACAATTTTAATTTGTAGACTGGAACTATAGTGAGGGAAAGGGGATCTGAGAAATCCATAAGATGTATGATTGGCTGGTTATTTCATAGAATGGAGTCTTTGAATTTGCTTGTGTATGGTTGGAGGGGTTTCTGATTTTGAAAATGTTTATAATATCCCAAATAATAGATTACAGATGCAACATGTGCACACATGCCAGAGGTTCTCTTTCCAGCAGGACAGAGACAATAATATGCCTTCACAGGATCATCTGATGCATTCTTGTCAAATTGAATCCAAACATTGTATTTTATTTGAGATCTGTGACGAGAATGAATCTGTCCCCTAATGAGATCAGCATCATGCTGGTGAACCCAAATCTCATAGTCACCATCATTTTTTTGATGCTCAGCAATGTAGCCAGGGGACTGTTTGATTTGGTATGTACCGCATGTTATGGTCTCAAGGTATTCCAGATCCACATGCAGGAACGAGATATCAGATGCTTCAAGCTTCTGCCATTCACTACGAGCTCTACGTGACATATTTGTTTTTTATTTTTCAAACCTTTCATGGAATCAAATGACCATGCTTACTAATCTTTCCCAAGCTTCACTGTCAAGATATTTTCATACAATTGCAGATATTTTGAAAAAAAAAATGATGGTATATATATATAAAATACAATGTTTGGATTCAATTTGACAAGAATGCATCAGATGATCCTGTGAAGTTATATTATTGTCTCTGTCCTGCTGGAAAGAGAACCTCTGGCATGTGTGCACATGTTGCATCTGTAATCTATTATTTGGGATATTATAAACATTTTCAAAATCAGAAACCCCTCCAACCATACACAAGCAAATTCAAAGACTCCATTCTATGAAATAACCAGCCAATCATACATCTTATGGATTTCTCAGATCCCCTTTCCCTCACTATAGTTCCAGTCTACAAATTAAAATTGTCCAAGCCGTTGCTATGCAAAAAGACACGAAGGCCATAAAACAGATTACATGTATATATAAGTACTAGAAACAGAAATTGACAGAAGTAATGTTTATGTATTGCTGTCATTGTAGATATATACAATCTGATTACAACAATCCAAAACTGCATTGGCTTTTACTTGTATCAATGGCTCATTATTATCTCATCACAAAGGCATAATATACAGGCCCTTTGTGGCTGTTCAATATTAAAATGAATAACATTTCATGTGAAATGTTTGTTTTGAATCTAGCATTCAAATTCTAAAAGAAATCATACTTAAAGGATGAATTCTGAACAAATCTTTAAAGGTTCCCTGATATACAAGATATGGAACAGTATCCTGATTCTACCACAGTACCCCAACCTGTTAATTGAACAACTTTACCGGTCTGAGAATTTGATGATTTTTTTCCCACTTTGAGAATATATATGTGGCCAAATCATTTGTAAGTATTTTAGGTGTACAGCAACTGTAAGTTGGTCAGACACATCTCCAAAGAATTGAATTTGTTGAAAAAATCATAAAAAAACTAATTTTTTTCCAGTTAAAATTCAATAACTTCTTTGTTATCAAAGAGCCTCACTTGTAGTGTAATACTATTGAGTTTGTGCTCAGAGAACATGACCCCCATCCAAGTAATTTTTCGACATTCTTAGTCAAGTTGTTTGCAAAAATGCAGAAAACTGCCCTGTCTCACATAGTTGACAATTCCTTTAAAAACTTCCCGGATCAACATCCAGATTGAAATCACCACTAAAATCTAATATTTTTTTCTTGTGTGGTGACTAACATTCTCTAAAAATTCCTTCAGGGAAATCTGTTTAGAACATTTCGATTTATCCAGCTTACAGTCAGATAAACCTAAAAATAACCAGCAGAAATATAACCTCCTTGGCAGAGGTAATTATTGATTTATGTTAAAGTCAAGGAGATGGGGGGTGCCCAGGAGAAACAGTCCAGGAACCACTGCGCTATATTATCCCTCTGTAAAAAGGCAAATGGTACTTCTGGTGCCAACATTGAACCTGAAAAGATTCTTTGGGATTAAAAGGCAAGAATAAAAAGAAATTGCTTCCCAACTGACATTATTTCCCCTCATCCAGATTTACTGATTTATCTCCTGCTAATTCTGTTCACACATTCCCAGTTCTCTCAATAGAGTGAGACAGTTGTTGAGGGTCCTCCAACATGATGAACTGATAAGAAAATGTCCTGAAATAATGATCATGGCACATTAATGGAATTCAGCAGATTGGGTTTTAATTTTTGTTTGTCTTGTCTCTTTTGCTGCCAACCTAGAACTTCACTAATAAATCATAAACTATAATGACTTAAATACTTCTGTGAATGCATTCCTTTTTTGATTGAGGTACATACGCAGCCACTTAAAACTTCCCCACTTTCCCTGACAAGGTCTTGATAAGTCCATGGCAGGTCCTTGATGGGCCCTCCAAACCCTGAAAGTTTTAAATTGTAAACTTCAGGCCATGTCTGGGTGGATTTGTGGTATCAAGTTTCCTCTCAGTTGATTTCGCAGTTACTCTGATAAACAAGGAAAAGGTTGAGGCTATATCTTGTGTAGGAAGTACCATCTCAGGGGGACACCCTGCAAAAGCATGACTGAGCATGTTTTCAGATGAATTTAGACACTTTTAAAGGTGCAGTGTGTAGAAATTGGCATTTTAGCGACTACTATCATTCAGATTTTGGAATGAGACCGTCCATTACTAAAACATCACATCACTAAGCGACGAGAGCCGGTGAAGACCAAAAAGGATTGTGAACAAAGCATCATTTACAACAGTTACGAGGTGAGGGTGAGGTATTATTTTTATAAATTATAGGTCCCCTCTCTCTTCTTCTTCTTCTTCTTCTTTTTCTTCTTCGCCTGTCATCCAGGTAGATTTCAGGACCGGCGGCCAGACTTTTATTCAAAAATTGCGTTTCGCTCTTTTTGTCCCCAAAACCCACTAGTAAACAACATGGCAGATCGTTATGTCAGCCTCCTGAAAGGGGAAACCTGCGGTACATAAATATGAAAAGCTTTTTCTAACTTAATAAAAAGAAAATGAAAGTTTTATGGTGATAATTGTACACCTATTTCGATGGACTTTACATACAAATAGAAACATTATATCCAATATTCACCATTTCTGTTCGGCAAGATGCTGCCAACTTCTACACACTACACCTTTAAGTTTGCTGGTAATTGGCTGGTAACTGGCTGGAAGTCGCCAGGCAGCTGACTGGGAGGTTAATATTGAAGCAGCTGGATCTGTAAGACCTGGGATAAGGTCTATGTACATTTTTTTATTGACAAGTCATCATGAATATACACATTTATGAATGAATCCATGATCATTTGAGGACCTGTTGTCATCTACACCTACAATATTTAAAAAGGTGCATTACTATGTATTTCAAGCTTGTGACAAGTTTATTATACGGCCTGTCTCAAAGTGTCTTCTACTGAACACAGTGGACAGGATAAGCCACCTGTAAACTCTGGAGTGATGGCAGCATGCCACAAGTGCACCCTATCAAGAATTTAATACGATTATCCTCCATACTCCTCAGGTCCCTCCAGCTACACTTCCTCTGCTCTCCTCGATTTTCCAGCTGAGAAAAAACTAAAACAACACTATTCTCTTTGGCCCGTTACCTGCTCTCATTATCTGTGTGCATAATTACATCTGGCAGTCCAAACGACGTCCCTAGTGAAGGCTTCTCCTTTTGGCCCCATTAGCACCTGTGTGTGTGTGTGTATATGTGTGTGTTTGTGATGAACTTGAGTCTAATGTGCATGTGAAGGGGTGTAGTCTGTGTATACAACTGCTTGCTTTCCAGGCCTGAGGGAGGGCATGAGGGAAGAAGGATATAGCTCGAATAATTGCCCTGGATATTGGGTGATTGACTCCCAGGTACCCCCACAGGCTCGTTAGCACCTTGTTAGTAAATGATTGCCCACCATTTGACTGGTAACAGACAGACAGACAGGGGATGGGGTGATGATGTGGGACAGCAATGCAATGGATGCTGAGATGATAAAGGTTTAGAATGCTGTCAGATCAATAGGAATGTTTCTGGCTCATGGGCATATTTTTATCAGTACAATTTACACTGCTTTTCTGAGATTCTATGATTGGCCTTAAATATGTATATGATAAGTTGTTTTTAGAGACACAGAATAGATCAAGTAAAAGCTACAACAATTCGACATGAACAGGAAACCCTTAGAGCAACAGAAAGTGCATCAATCAGCTTGAGCATCATCACTTAAGCTCGAAGTGTATGAGGACTTTCAGAACTGAGGCAAAAGTTAAGGGCTGTTTTTTTTGTAGAAGCAGTTGGTGTGTATTCAATCCACATTTATACAGCAGCTTTGGGGAGGGTTACCTAATCATAAATGCTCTTTTATAGCAACATCCGGACTGAAATGCACACAACACACATTCATACTTTGGAGGTACCTGGTACAATCAAAGTCTCCCTGCTGTCCACCCACCAGCTGGCTTTTTTATTACCTTGAAGTTATCAATTGGACATGTTTCATCACGCAGTGTGTGGTTGAATTAGTCACACATGGATCAACAGTGCCTTCAAAAACGCCCTCCCATGCACGCCTGATCTCAGCTCTCATCAGTGCTACACTCCTACACATGTTATGCTGTGACTAGTTCATGCTATTACCCCCATAAACCCTGACATATCGAACAAAGTTTAGAGGGGTTTGAGTTTAATGTTGTGTGGGTGAACAATCTATCCAAAACACAAAAAGTGTAATAAAAAACTCAAACACTGAGAAAGGGCATGGTACAATGGATATTTGCAGTTGAAGAGTATTGGGTTGGCATGCAGCAAAGAGCCTAGGGTCAAAGTAAAACCTCAGGCTGCCACCATACATCAAGATAATCAAGCTGAAAAAAAAAAGTATATATAATAATATAAAATAAAAATATATACTAATAATATATAATAATATATAATAATACACACATATATGTATATATATATATATATATATATATATACACAGATAGATAGATAGATAGATAGATATGTAATATAACATTATTTGAAACCAATCAATAGAAGCACTCTTGGCTCCTCCAAAGGGTTTATTTAACACACAGAATATAAAAAGATGCTTTTACAATCTACAACCTCAGCCTTAACAAAGACATTGGTGGTCAGATAAACAGAAAATTCAGTGGTGTGTTGGACATAAACTGTTGACATCTCATTTATGTTGCAGGGATCTTGCATTGCCAGCGGTTCTCTGATGTTATTTGTTGTTTCTTGTGTTTGTTGTGTTTAAAGTATCTCTGTTGCATGCTTATCATTCTTCAGGTTCTTGAAGTTACAGTTTAGTGTTTCATTTGATTCCTTTGCGCTTGAGGTCTTGTGTTTTTTTATGGATGTTTGTGTCTGTTGCCAAAGCACTAAAACAATTGTTTTTAAAAGTGCCCTATAAATAAAGATATGTTCATCTTATTATGAAACAATGGTAGAATGTAAGAATGATAGGATATAGGGTGGCAAAGGCTCAGAAAACTTCTGTAAATTATTCCGAAAACTTTTCAGAAACTTTCCATTGGTAAATAAGCTGGAGAGCTTTCGAAATATTCCAAATTGGACACATTTTAGAATTTATTGGAATTAATTAGAAATTGGGGGTCATTTAAATGAACTTTATCATATCGAAAACATCAATGTAAACATCTAGTTTTGTCACAGGTATACATCCGCAAAATAATACCATGAAAACTTTACTTTTCAAAAAAATAATGTGTAAATAGAACTTTATCAAGTTTTATTTATTCTATCGAGCAATCAATTTCAAATTCACTTCATGTAGTCCTCAAGCTCAGATGTGAGGCTTTGATAGTCTTGTGCTCTGGGCTCAAATGTGACCTCATTAGTCCAGGGTTCTAGAAATAATCTGTGCATGTGATGGAGAAATGAACAGTGCATTTAGGGGGCAAGGCCTCAATATCCCCACAGTAAGTGAGGGATAGATATTCTCAATTCTACTTGCATGAAATAAGTTTTTGGTCAAGATTATGCTCAAATGTGTTTTCCCCAACTGTATTTTAAAATCCCTGTTGAGGGTCAACCTTCATTTTGGTAAATTCCAGGTTTATTACCATACAATTCCCATTAACTCCTTTTAATTTCCACGGAAAGTATCAACATTTTTTAAATTTTCAAAATTCTGGGAACTTTGAAAATTCTCATAATTTTGCAACCCTATTTGGATGACTCATTGGTAGGCCTTTACCAGGGCAGGGAGCAAGGGAACATTTCAGACTGCTCCTGTAAGGGGGAGGCGGGGTCTGTATTTGTGTATGTGAAACTCCCACGCTGTCGTGGTTTGTGGCGCTCACCCAAAGTCATACAAAGTGCAAATGGACACCAATGTCACATCCTTGCACAATCAATGTGAACTTCTTGGGGGATAATGATGGCAGAGCTTATTTTGCTGAGCTTTTGCATGACTGTACCATGAGAAGGTCTTTGGGCTGGGCTCAGGCCACAGGAATTTCGAGCTTAAGAAACATTTAAGTTGCTTGAGGCTGTCCTTAATGTAGCCTGCAAGACAGACAGACTTAAAACTTACTTGTAATAGATGCCATGGATGACTGATTTTGTCCAGTGTTTTGTCTTTAAATATCTTTTTAATGGTTGTATTTATTGCCCATGCAACTTTTTTTTTGGTCTTTCATTTTGTATTTATTGATAGCTGGAGAAAAAAATGGTTAAGTCTGACTGCAAAACAAATTTCTCCTTCCATGGATAAAATAAACAACTTTTAATTGTTAAGCTTTTGTAGACTTGAACATTTTATGACATTTTAATCATAATAGATCATGGCTTTTATGCAATGCCGAAAAATTGCATTGCTGTTTTTTCATTCTCCCTACATATTGAAAAACATGACAGATTATGCTTTACAAAGACAGTGTAAGATTTTTTTTTTTAAATCAATGTTCCATATTAATAAGGCCTTTTTTTGATCTCATACTGACTTTGATACTCAGTTATTATCCTTTAAAGTATTTCTCACAGACCAATCAATAATTTTCCTCACATATGTGGGAAGATAGCAGGAGGACCTCAGCTCTAATAATCTCTTTATTCCATGGGAAGAAAATGCTGCTTATAAAAGCCTTAAAATAACTCCAATGAAAGAGAGAAAATTTGGCTCTGGCTCGGTTAGTAATGATTAGTCTGAAGTCGTATAGATCACAAGAAACATTTCAGCGGTAGGCCAAAGCTTGAAGTAATTACTCTGTCTAACAAATAGATTTGATGTGATCACACACTCGCACACAGTCAAATTCACACGCATACACACACACATATGCCCACTGATGTGCTCATGAGCATAAAAAATGGCAGAGGCACACACTGGAACATTCACACGCCCACACACAACTGTATAGCAGCCAAATAAATGAGCCGGCACTCTTCAGGCCTAATAGTCTGGCTGTAATTAACATTGTCATAGTGATAATAGCCATTTATCCCTGACATATCTCACACACACACACATACACACACGCTCTCACATGCAGTCCAAAACCTCTATCTTGTCTAGGCAGCTCGCCCAGCTGTCACCTCCCTCATCTGTCTCCCTCTCTCCTCCCTTTCCTCCTCCTCTTCAGTATTTAGACCTTATGATCTCTTTTTTCCATTTTCACATTCAAATTTTACTCAGTCACACTCCCTCCTTCTGCCATTTCCTCTCTGATAGGAAACAAATCTCCGTTTTGCAGTTTTTGCTCCGTCATCCATCCTCTTATCTCTAAGCGCTTTTTCAACATCCAGATCACTACTTGGTGATTTCACTTTCCTTATTAAATTTCATCTGATTCGTGTCGTGTTTTTGTCCCGTGTTGCAACTGTTCTTAAACATGCTGTGTCCACATCACACTTAGACAGTGGCTAAGTTTACAGTTTAAATTAAGTGATGAAGATATACACCAGATCTGAAGGAAGTGCCCTAGGTTGCTCAGACTAAAGTAACCTTTACATAACTTTTTTGAATTACCATAACATCAAAGACAAGCGTATCTTTGGTAAAAATAATATTGACCCAAAAGAAGTTCATTATACAAACTTGACATCAAATCACAAGACAGATAATGAAAGTTACATATTGCAAAAGGCAAACATTTGGTTCCATGCTACATGCATTTCTTGGCTGAGGACAGTGATAGTGATTTAGGCCCCGTCCACATGGAGAGGACAAAAAGCTATTTTGTTTAGAAATGCTTTACGTAACACAGCATCATTTTAATATGTCTGTTCACTTGAAAACACTGAAAAAGCTGCGGTATATATGCCAGGCCTGTAAGTGGTACTGTAACACTGCCACAGACAGACATCAAAACCAGAGAAGAAGACATGGAGCCTCCACATCAAACATGTGTGATGGAGTCAAACACAAGAAGAAGAAGAAGACTACTGAACTGAGTGTCCTGACAGTTAAATCACATTCTTTACAGTCTATGGTCAAAATGTAACATTATAATAAAAGCGTTTGAGGCGTAGTATCCGAGGCACCCAACAGACAATGATTTCCCTCACATTGGTGACGACATAACAGCGCGTGCTGTTTAAGGGAGGGTTAGGGTTGTGAGGTCATTCTTACTGTAATTGTGAGTATTTGTTGAACACACGGACATGCAAGTTCAGCATTTGAAATGTATTCACTCTGGGACCTGGTTTCAAAAATGTGTGTTTTCAAGCTCCCAAAATGCCAGATGAAATTCCAATACCATAAAAAAAAACTTTTGGGACACTCCTAAACCCTTTTCTGTGTGGACGGCCCCTTACTTGCTGTAGCTGCTATTCTGCTCCTTTCAAAAAGCAGAGGTGGTTGAATGTGGCATGAACAACATTACAGCTGAACATATTTATGAGTGGTTGACACACCTTTGGATATGAATGGAAACAAACTCTGTGCTCAAAGAAGTGGAGATTTGAATGCTCACTGCCATCTACAGCACACCACAGAGGACAAGACAGCAAGGTAGCTCATTACACCATAACACTTGCAAAAGTGTTCGCAGATAAACTGTTAGTGATGCAGAGCAGTATAGAGCACCTTTAAGAAGAATAAATTCCCCTACTTCAGCGTGCAGGATACATTCAGCCAACTGTATTAATAGGTGTCACGGTGATAATAAGTATAGAAAACAGACAGTGTCCTCTTCAGTGTCTCTGTTTATCTATTTGTTATAATGAAAATAATATATTTCTCAAATAGGAGTTTAATTACAAACATATATACATATTTATATATATATATATATATATATATATATATATATATATATATATATATATATATATATATATATATATATATATATATATTTTTTTTTTTTGTTATAAACAGCTGTGGATATCATTGACTGAAATTCACCAGTTAACCCTTGAACATCGCCTATGCCTTTGCACTGTTCCTGCTGGTAATCTATATCCACAGCATCTTGCATCGTTGTCACATTAGGTCCAAACAATTTGCACAGTCAATGTGCTAAAGTAATGCACTGAATCCATTGTGCATCTATTTGGTTGATATAGCAAGTATACCTTCAGTCATAGAGATACTTGGAGTAGAGCTGCTATTGCATCTCACATCAATAAGGGCGAGTTGAGATAGCATTTCGTTAGAGAGCCTCCTGAGTTCTTCCAGGCATGTCCAGCTGGTGGGAGGTCCCATGGCAGACATCCTTTCAGACCTGGGGGTACCTCAAGATCCCCCCTGAAGAGCAAGAGAGTGTCGCTGGCAAGGAAATGTCTGGGTCAGCTTTGCTTGGCTTGTGACAAACTGGCCCTGAATAAGCAGGAGATGGACTAATGGAAAGCAAATCAAAAAGTAAAACATGGCTTGTGAAAATTTTCTGTTCTGAGAGTTGCAAATAAAGATCTAATGAAAAATTTACAAGGCTGTCACAAGTCCTCACCTGATGTCCTCCCTATGTCCACTAGGAATCTTCATCGAAAGTAACATCATCAAAGAGCAAAATTGTGTTTGATGGAGTCAGTCAATGAACTGAGACAGTATTAGTGTTTACATATTTATCTAAACAGTTGAATTTTATAGGAACAGTGCACATTCAAAACATGTCTGTAATGTGCCAGTCTAGCCGTCATGGGTAGTTTTCAACCATAATCCCTGGGCAGGTGAGTGACAAAAGAAAAGACACACACATTCAAACATTTCAGCAGCGGACCCCTTACATATAACACTTAAAAGCAAGACAGCAGTAAGTAAAACATAGGCTTAAATAGAGTATGACAGTTATACACCTAGAAGCACATCAAACTGTATTTTTGAAGACTTTGTTATTTTTGTCTGTCCTTTAATAAGTCATATCAGGTTAAAATTATTAGCTATTTGCTTAAGAGCACTTCTGATGTATTTATCTTACCAATTCATGATAAATCCCTCATTAAGACTACCTCTTTGTTAAAATTATAATCTTTTCAAATATTTTTTTAATTGGCCAAAACAAAAATGTCTTTCAGTTATCACAGTCTCCATGGCAGCATTCTGTGTCTGGCGTCGCAGTTGACTTCCTTCCAATCACACCAACTGTTATCACGGCTTATTTGGAGAGTGGAGTGTGAAATGTGCTGCATCAAACACACAATACACTTTGACATGCACACAGTTAGCTTTTGTTTGTGTTTTTCTTCATCTGGACATTCAAACAGGAGCCCATAGTGGTGTGCGAACATTTATGTGGGCTCTGCCTGTGTTCCCTAGACGTAAGGAATTGATGTGATATTGATGCTACAACAGTTTGCACATTAGAAAACCACTCTCTAATTATTTTAGTAAACACTATTGACTTTTGTGGCACCAGGCAGCCGCTCTGCTGAATCACAATATCTGTTGAAGTCGAGGTTCATTTACTTCAACAAGACCAAACGCAAAAACAAGTTATTTCCTCACATAGTCGCCAAGACTGTTTCCAAGAAAAGAGAGAGGGGAAGGTATGAGGAAAGAAACAGAATCAACATGTGCAAACTAGAATGAATTGAAGCAAGCATCAGTGCATGCAGCATGACAGTTGGTAACTTCTTTTATTACTGCTACTTGAAGAAAAATATATTGACAGTGTGTATATATTATCATACTAATTCCAGATTCAGATCAATAAAACAAAAAGATGGATGGTCCTCAGTTTGTAAGTCAGTTGAACCGTTTTGAACGTTAAACATAACATTTAAATTCAACAGTGGCCTGTCTTCTACATCCATCTTGTCTAAACCTGAACTGTTTTGAACCCTCAAAGTTCTCTAAATCACTCCCCTCTGGCTGGTCAGCAAGTTAAATTCCCTTCTATCCTTTGTATCAAGAATGGATGAGTGCAGAGAGATGATAATGACAATGGAGATGATGAGTGCAAAGTCATGTTTCCACAGTTTGACAGTTTTTCTCTGAAGAGTGAGGCCTCCTGCATTGTACAGAGGAAAAGGGGATTTGAATAAATACTGATGTGTACTCTTGATCTTTACATCGAGTCAAAGTGTATTTCACCATCAATTGTATTTTTGATCCTGAGTTATATTTCAGTTCTTCTCATTACTTGCCATCCTCTATTGAGGGTCATCTCTTGAACAAATGGCCTTTGTTTTCAGAGAATGATCTGCAAGGATCCAAGTCTTTTTCTCTCATTCCCATGCTACAAATCACAACTTTTACAATGTATAGATGCATGTGGTAGTTGCTGATGTAGACATCCAATCTAAGAACAGATTGACTGACTGAAATAAAGCCCCTGTTGCAATGTTGTATGTCTTAATCCGCCATGATGTCATAACCGCCTATTCCTTCCCTGACTTGCATGGCTTACTAATATACATTTGTTTGCAAGAACAACCATGTATTTAATGTGGCTGATCTCCCTAAAGTTAATAATAGAAATTGTAATGAATAACGAAATGGGGCTAAAGGAAAGGCCAAATATTTGTAATTGTAGTAATTGAAACTTTGTAGGTCCACAGCAAAAGGCCATCCACACCAACGATCCCAGGCTGCCTACAAGACAAGAACCAGAGACGAGTACAAGAGCAAGCAAAAGAGGGCGAAGAGATATAGAGAGAGGATGGAGAGAGAGTGTTAGAGAGATAGAGAGGGAGAGGGAGGAGCTCAGTGTGCCAAATCTCCCAACAGTCTAAGCCTATTGCAGCTTAACTATGAGCTGGCCCAGGCCAGAGCCAGCCCCAACTGAAAGCTTTATCAAAAAGTCTAATCTCAAAGGTAGACAGGATGTATGCCTCCTGAACTGTGCGTTGGTAAATGATTCCAAAGACGAGGACCCTGATAACTGAAGGCTCTACCTCCCATACTACTTTTAGAGACTGATGGTACCACAAGCAGGCCAGCATTTTGTGAGCATAACTTTCTAGAGGGGTTGTACGAGCTCTTTAAGATAAACTGGTGCTTGCCTCCTGAGAGCTTTATAGGTGAGAACAATCTTGAATTCTATTCTGGATCTTGTGGGAAGCCAATGCAGAGAAGCTGATACAGGAGTAATGTGGTCTCTTCTCCTAGTTCTAGTCAGGACATGTGCTGCAGCATTTTGAACCAGCTGAAGAGTCTTAAGCGACTTACTGGGACAGCCTGAAAGAACACAATTACAATAATCCAGTCTAGGGGTAACAAAAGCATGGACTAGCTTTTCAGTATTGCTCTGAGAAAGCATAGGCCTGATTTTTGCAATGTTACAAAGATGATAAAAGGTTGTTCTTGAAATTAGTTTTTATGCCGGAGTGTGTATATATATATATATATATATATATATATATATATATATATATATATATATATATATATATATATATATATATATATATATATATATATATTCTGTATATACTGTATATAACATCATATCAGTAAATGCTTAAGTATTTAAAAAAATAATGATATAAAATAATAATAGCTTTTAGCTTTTAAACCTTTAAATCCCCCCCCAAAAAAATATCAGTTCTTTTGGTTTGTTTGCAGTTTTTTCTGTACCATAAAACACTGACAGAAACAAACAATGACTTGTGGTGTTTTTTAACACATTAAATATTCTCCAATTTGTTGACCTCTGCCAAACACTTGAGCAGGGAGTTAAAGGGTTCAGAATAGTTTATACTTCTCTATCAAATCTATGCTGTACCTACACCAGTCTCTCCTGCACTGCCTTAAACATTCATGTTGGTGTACCTATGTTGCTCTGCGATACTCTGCCAAAGCAATAGTCACTTATGGGATTAGTATTCAGGTCCTGGCATGCTGTCTTCTTCTCTGTGCATAGGAAATCATGGCAACAGAAATGGAGTGTGTAATGTTAGAGTAAAGATCTGATAAACTCTGAACAGCAGTTGATTGAAGTGCAATTATTACCAAATCGAAAGAGAGGAAACATCTGAGAGGATGAGGTCTTGTTTGGCCACTGACTGAGACATGAATGAGGTAATCCACTTCTGGTCTGAGGAAGTCGATTCAGTGTTTTGGTTCATCCTCTGCAGCCATTCTGTGGTACACAAAATAATGCATGAGACAAACTCAGAGACTGACAGACACCTGGTGCTGTGCAGCAGACCAATCACAGGGCCTGCAGTCCTCATAGATTTGAAATGTGGCTGCATTTTAGGGACTGTGCACATTAAGTCACCAGTGTAGTCCTTTTGCTTCGATTCAGGGCTATGTTGACCTGGAGCGAAGGTTACAGCATGGCTTTGTCATAGAAGTATAAATCAGACTTTAGTGCTCTCTGTTTGTCGACTACTGAAAAGAATTTAGTTTGAGAAATTATAGCAATCACCACAGATTTGCTTCCAATGATGTCTTTTCTGAACATATTAGGTGATCAAAGATTATTCATTACTTCATACAGTCTGTGATGCATGTAACAGAGCATATCAGTGAAGGAGGCTGTCTCTGTTAAACCCTAGGAAGACTTCAACATGTTTTGTAACCATGATGCTTCACTCATTGTAATTTGGGTGTAAATTGAATTCATATTGTTAACTTTAATTATATTTACATGGTGATATGAAACTTAATTGATTGTTGGGCAAAATAGTGCTCAAATAAAGGAGCTATTACAGGCAAAGTGCAAGTGTGTGAGAACATCTTACACTCAGCATGAGTAGTACATTGTAGCAATTCAACTTGAATTTCTGAGAAAGAAACACAGATCACACATAGACACATTACATAAAAGCAAGTGCACACACACACAACACACACACACCCACACACACACACTCAAACACACGCATGGAGAAAGTGTGATACACTTGATGTGTTTAATGGGTCTGTAGTAAATTGCCGCTAAGTGCCTTCAACCAATTTCCCTTTCACAGCTGAGCCTCACACACACACACACACACACTAACACACCCATACACCCACACACCCACACGTGCACACACACACAAACACATCATGCACATTTGGTCAGCTACACACTCAAAAAGGAAAGTCTTAGTAAATGTGCAGGTTGGACAGATGTGACAATAGAGAGAGAATGAGAAAAGTGACACTGGACAGAATAACGGTACAATGAACCCGGGGGCAGACAGTAACATCTGTATTGATGTAGAGGTGTTGTATGTGTTGTGTTGCTCTTGGTATTATAATTATTCTACTGTGATGAGGCTTTGATCATAGTGTTGATGTAGACTCATGTCAGATATGAAGTACTTTTCCCTTTAGACTGGATTTTATACATCAGAATCAGTCTTCATCAGTTTTAGACGTACTGGAAAGAGCTAGATAGATAGATAGATAGATAGAAAGAACCTGAGGAGAATGAGGAGAAAAGAAATATACACCCATTAAGTATACAGGCTCAAAAAATAAACCAAAATGGAAGACTTTAGATTAACTATTTCAATTTTGATTTTACTTTTTGCTGGTATGTGAAGAGTACATAGATTTGCATTTACCTAAATTCAACTAGAAGTAGCACTGTCTCAATCTACTCATGTAAAAGTAAAAAAGCTGGAGTGTGATGTGTCAATTGGTCATTTGTTTACATATAATAGTAAAATATGTGATAACACCGACCCGTATGGGACAGAATAACCACAGAGTATCACTTTGCTGTGATAAATGTAAAAGAAGATATCCCAGATATAAGTTAATATGCTCTCTGCTACAGCCCCTGTGACCCCAAAAGGGATAAGGGGTAGATGGATGAATGGATGGATGGATGGATTGATGGATTGATGGATTGATGGACGTTCTTTTAAGGTGTGCAGGTAGCAAGTGTGTTACATCCAGGTACTAACCACATCTTGAGGCTCTTGCTTTGAGTGAGTGGCCCAGGTTTGAATCCAAACTTTGGTCCATTTCCCGCATGTAATCCTCCCGCTCTCTCATCTCCTTTCTGACTCTCCTCACAATCAATGAAGGTAAAATGACCAACAAATAACCTCAAAGAGGGTACTTCTTTGGGAGTTATATTTCTGTAAAAGCACAATGTATTTGACTAAACAGATATAGAACACCAGTTATTAATTTAGTTTTACAATTTACCCTAACAGACAAAATATCCAAAATTCTGATGTAATTTTTCATACTTGATTTGAATAACAAATTGTCAATTTCAAAATGTAACCAACCCTTGTGGACATTCTGTGTCTGATCTGTTTGTTATCAAGTACTGATCCATTATTGTTTAAGTTTCAAATACTGTTTCAGGATCGAGTATAGTGGCACTAAACTTCAGTCTTAAAGTTAAAACTTTGGTATTGGTACAACATCAGTTGACGAAAAATTCAGTTGTTTCTTTTCCTCAATACTGCTTGTATGTACTAAGTACAAAACCCAAAACCAGTGAAGTTGGCATGTTGTGTAAATTGTAAAAAAAAACAGAATACAATGATTTGCAAATCCTTTTCAACTTATATTCAATTGAATACACTGCAAAGACAAGATATTTAATGTTCGAACTGAGAAACTTTATTTTCTTTTGCAAATAATCATCAACTTAGAATTTAATGGCAGCAACACATTGCAAAAAAGTTGGCACAGGGGCATTTTTACCACTGTGTTACATTGCCTTTCCTTTTAACAACACTCAGTAAACGTTTGGGAACTGAGGAGACCAATTTTTGAAGCTTTTCGGGTGGAATTCTTTTCCATTCTTGCTTGATGTACAGCTTAAGTTGTTCAACAGTCCGGGGTCTCCGTTGTTGTATTTTACGCTTCATAATGTGCCACACATTTTCAATGGGGGACAGGTCTGGACTACAGGCAGGCCAGTCTAGTACCCGCACTCTTTTACTACGAAGCCACGCTGTTGTAACACGTGCAGAATGTGGCTTGGCATTGTCTTGCTGAAATAAGCAGGGGCGTCCATAAAAAAGACGTTGCTTGGATGGCAACATATGTTGCTCCAAAACCTGTATGTACCTTTCAGCATTAATGGTGCCTTCACAGATGTGTAAGTTACCCATGCCTTGGGCACTAATACACCCCCATACCATCACAGATGCTGGCTTTTGAACTTTGCGCCTATAACAGTCCGGCTGGTTCTTTTCCTCTTTGGTCCGGAGGACACGACGACCACACTTTCCAAAAACAATTTGAAATGTGGACTCGTCAGACCACAGAACACTTTTCCACTTTGCATCAGTCCATCTTAGATGAGCTCAGGCCCAGCGAAGCTGGCGGCGTTTCTGGGTGTTGTTGATAAATGGCTTTCGCTTTGCATAGTAGAGTTTTAACTTGCACTTACAGATGTAGCGACGAACTGTAGTTACTGACAGTGGTTTTCTGAAGTGTTCCTGAGCCCATGTGGTGATATCCTTTACACAGTGATGCCAGTTTTTGATGCAGTACCGCCTGAGGGATTGAAGGTCACAGGCATTCAATGTTGGTTTTCGGCCTTGCCGCTTACGTGCAGTAATTTCTCCAGATTCTCTGAACCTTTTGATGATATTACGGACCGTAGATGATGAAATCCCTAAATTCCTTGCAATAGCTTGTTGAGAAATGTTGTTCTTAAACTGTTTGCTCAAGCATTTGTTCACAAAGTGGTGACCCTCGCCCCATCCTTGTTTGTGAATGACTGACCATTTCAGGGAAGCTGCTTTTATACCCAATCATGGCACCCACCTGTTCTCAATTAGCCTGTTCACCTGTGGGATGTTCCAAATAAGTGTTTGATGAGCATTCCTCAACTTTCTCAGTCTTTTTTGCCACTTGTGCCAGCTTTTTTGAAACATGTTGCAGGCATCAAATTCAAAATGAGCTAATATTTGCAAAAATTAACACAGTTTACCAGTTCGAACGTTAAGTATCTTGTCTTTGCTGTGTATTCAATTGAATATAGGTTGAAAGGGATTTGCAAATCATTGTATTCTGTTTTTACTTACGATTTACACAACGTGCCAACTTCACTGGTTTTGGGTTTTGTAAAATACATCCCCCAAAACCTACTCAATAGTAAAAATACTGGTTAAAAAACATTACTTAAAAAAGCACAAGTATGTGAAAAGCTGCTCAACTGCTGTTCCTTGGTAAATGGATTTGATACTTTCCACCTCTGTTTATGCGACATCACAAACAACATTAATGTTGGCATATGTTTCAGTTAATAACAGACTTCAGTGTTTAAGGACTGGAAATGTATCATTAAAGTTTTTAATTAAATGTAAAGTGTACAGTTGAACTGTATTTTGTTTTTATTTTTGTGGCAAAACAGCTATCCCAAGTGTAACTATGCAGTTATATAAACAGTGTGCAATAAAGTGCACAGGAATTTTATCAGAATTTAGTGTGAACAATGAGTAAACACCATGATCATGTCAAGCAATCTGATACACTGTTGGCATGATTTAAATCTGCATGGATTTAACACAAATTAAACAGAACCTTTATTAGATAAAATAGCACTGAATGCAGTGTTAGGCACATAAAGTGTGAAAGTGTAATAAAAAAGGAATACAACTTGAGCAGGACTGAACAAGATGTTTTTACATTCTTTAGATATGGTTGTTGTCTTCCATGCTTTGCCATTACATATTTCCAGAAACACAATCACATATATATATATATATATATATATATATATATATATATATATATATATGAAATTTGCATATGTTTCTTGATTGTAAGAACTCCTTTATGTCACTGCACCACCATAACCTGACTTGAAACAAGTTCAATTAATGCGCTAACTCAGCTGTATAAATGTAATATAACCAGTAACATGCTGAACATCTGATTTACACACATGCACACCTTCACTGACTTTATGGCTTTATTAGTACCATATATAATGCAATAAACAGTCTACGTGCATGCATGACCTGTGATTGCTTCCCCCCTCCTCCTGCTGAGGCTTCTCAGTACAGATGTAGATGCATGGTATATTATTATTCTGTCCCACACTTGCATGCTTTCAAATTCAAGCTTTTGGTATGAGCCACCCTGTTGTTTTTACTCTTCTTTATCTTCTTATGAAATGTGTAGATGCATTACAAAATAAAGACCTGGGTTAAAGGTGCAAACGGGTGACAAAGAGCAACGACAAAGCTTATGAAAATAGAATTACTAAAGCAGAGTAGTAAGATAAAAAGCCAAAGAAAAGCATACAAAGAAAAACTATTTAAGAGAAGGAAAACAATACCTCCTACTCATATTTTGTGACATTTTTCACTTTCTTTAATCCACTTTAATTTTCAGTGTGACTTTTTCATAGTTTTGATGAAACAAGCACAGTTATTATGATTTCTACACTAGCAATGCCAATGTTAGCTGCTCTCTTCTTGAAAGTATCATTGAAAGCTACGTTAGCTTTGTACTGTCCAAACGCTGGCCAAATTTAAGCAACAATTCACTGCCTTTTGGTTTGCTTGCCTTGTTTGGTCCAACCACCACAAACCGAACTCTGGTTTGCTGTTTTCAAGTTTTGTTCTTTGGTCCACACCATGTGAGCTTGCATGGCAGCACAAATCAACCGAACTTTCAAAAAATAAAAGGAACCAGAGTTCTTTTAGTGTGGACCAAATGCGTTAGATGTGAAAGGAATGTGCACAGTTTGTCCTGTACTGTTGTCTTAAGCTGTTCGTGAAACAGCGTGTTGTCTGGTTTTGTTGATTAAAAATAAAAGCATTTGCCCATAAATACTCATCAGGGCTTGACATGATTCTAATGGCCCATGACTGGCACGGGCTTCTGAAAATCAAACAGCACCAGAACATTTTTCCATAGGTATTTAAGATTTCTTGTAGGATTTTTTACCTTTTACTTAAAAAAAAAAAAACCTGGTCCTTCTTATGAAAAAGTAATATTTAGAAATTTTGCATGACTAAACTCCCATAAAATGGAATATGTGTTTTGAAAAATGGCCCTTTAAAACATTTTGAGAGGATTTTACTCTCATTCATGCATTTGGTGTATATCAGAGTGTTTTAATGGTATGTGAAAACATTTGGATCTTTACAATGACAGGTTTTAAAGTAAGATAAATGTATAATCTGCATAACTTTTAAATGTTTGATAGAGTTAAGGTACGAGAGATTAATGAGGGCTGAATGAATGAATGAAAACATGCTCAGTGCCTCAAATGTTTCAAATACCAGAAAACTACCTATCTACAATTCATTGTGTACATATATATATATATACACATATCTCTCTCTCTCTCTCTCTCTCTCTCTCTCTCTCTCTCTCTCTATATATATATATATATATATATATATATATATATATATATATATATATATATATATATATATATATATATATATATATATATGTAGTGTTTTCTCCTCTTTTTGATGCTTTTTTGTGTTCATTAACAGAACAACTTATCCATAATGATTGCAAGCCATCATTTTTTTTCTCATCATATTTATTTATTTATTTAATAGCTTAATAGATTGGTTTGATGTACTGTTTGGGAGAGACTGTTTCGGGAAAGGGCCTAATATGATATCTTTTCATGTGGCACAACATTTCTGGCTGTGGCCCTGTGTTTATCATTGACTTGATATGGTTAACTGAGTAAATAGAACTGTAATCTTTCCAGCAGCCTCTCTGAATCATTTTGGACTTACAAGATACAAGACATGAGTTTAACCACATATTTGAGCAGTTATTTAAGCTGTTAAAATAGTGACATAATTTGAAGCCGCACTGGATGAAGTCAGTTCACATTATTTCATTCAGCACATAGTCAGTGACAAAGCCATGTACAGACAAAAACACTATCCAAAATGAACAAACATGTTGTTGCTTTTACCTGAAAACATCAGAGTTGCAGGAGGAACATGTTTACCTTTTTGTTGTGCAGTAGTTTGCTTTCATTGAAGAGCACACAGTGCTAATTAAAAGACATAGTTGTGATGGGTCGATGAATAGAGTGTGATTTTGTAACAGTTATGTGCAGCTTTGGTGTCATAAACAGATTGAAGGTTGGTTACAGTAACAGTGGAGTGTTGGCTGGGGCTGTGATGGTTGATGGTGTAAAATTTCCTCATGGGGCTTATGATGCCTGGCACCCCTGTCCCAGATAAATGTACTCTTTCCTGCAGTGAATATGTAAATGCACAGGCCTGTGGTTTGGCTCAAAGTGCTTCTTTTACTTACAGGACATCATTAGTAAATTGGTTAACATGTCAATGAATTACATGACCAAATGTTTGCCTTTCATGTGTCAATATGTACCCATGTTTGCATTGGCTAATGCACGTGTATGTTAAATGTAGCTGACAGGAGACTAACTAATTAATTAATTGATTGCTTTTAGTGTAGCAGCCCATTTCCTGCGGGTACACAGTCTATCCATGCATATGTTTGATTTAGCCCCATGAGCACAGGGTTAGTATATAACGCTAATAATTTGAGAAAAAAAAATGTTTTTTGTGGTGGATTTGCTCTGAATAAGTTAAAGTTTGTAATTTTATGGAATTTACTGCCATTTCTGGTTGTGAATGTGAAGGCACTGCATGATATCCACCCTGTCTTTGTAAGGCAACATCACAGCATACAACCTGCCTGAAATTCATTACAGAATTTGATTCTGCTGGTAAACAGAACATTTTTATCAACTCATGTTGGAGAGCGTGTCATCTATTTTATCTTTCTTCAACATCTGGTTCCTCTAATGGGTTTTATTTCACTGTTTTTGAGAGTGAGTCATAGTGGGTAGCAAAATCATTCAGCAGAATGTTTCTCAAATGCTGTCAAATAGACTTAAGTTTAACATATAGACCAAGTTTATTTCCAATCCTTTTTATGCCTATTCACGAATGTCAGCCAAGACTTTAGGAATTATGCTTGTGGGTTGTCAGTCCGTCTGTTCAGGGATGCAACAAAAAATGGTCATAAACAGCTGATGAATCAATGTTAGGAGTTCATACTGGTTGCTCCATTCAGGTGGCATGATATGCGTGGAGGTCAAGGTCACAGGGTCTCATGTTCAACCTTTTTTAAAAGGTTTTTATAAATCATTCTGCTGCAACAGGGCAGCACGATGGTGCAGCAGGTTGTTGCGCATGCCTCACGACAGCAAGATTGCTGGTTCGGCTTGTGTTGACAAGGATCTTTCTGTTTTAAGTTTGTGTGGTCTCCACGTGTCTGCATGGATTTTTTCCAAGCACTCTGGCTTCCTCCCACAGACCAAAAACATGCTTGTTAGGTTAATTGGTGGCTCTAAATTGCCCCTTTATGAGTGTGAGCTTGAATGGTTGAATCCTCTTATGTTATCATTAGAGGAGATTTTTTTTAAATGGACTTTCAGAGCTCTGACTTTTTAAAAGGTGCAGAAAGCAACATGGAATGAGGACGACTTTTTGTCATGTTGAAGTGAGGGGGTAGTCAGCCATGCACATATATACGGTTAAAACCATTAAAAAGAATATTTTGCATTGTATTTGATTTCTGAAGCAAATTAAAGTTGATTGTGCACAAACACTGAAGCATGCATTATAGATAGTACATACAGTACATGGAATCTCACATCTTTGTTTACAATGTGCAGCATGTTTTTCATGACTGGTAAAAAGGGAAAGACCTTCAGAGACACCCTAAATGACTGAAACACTGATTCTCAATGGATTGTTAGGGCTGATTCTCACAGGAATAAAAAAAACACAGACATCCTATGATTTATTACAAATTATCGGAGGTCCCCAAGTAATACTAATCCCTTGTAAATAGGGCTTAAGAGTAAAGCTGAACAAATTGCAATCTGTTTTCTCTTACTTAAGAGACAAAAATGTGCCAAACAGCTTCCAGCTTGTTTTGACCTGCTGGCTCTTCTAAACACCCATATTAGTTAAAAATACATAAGATATCTGAATCTCCCTGCCATGGAGGAGGCTGTTTTTTCTTGTTAAATTCATTCTAAAGGGGAACAGAGGATGCAGGAGATTTGTCAACCCAAGGTTGAGGTGTTTTTGTTAACAGACTATGGTGAAAAGGTCACTGTCAGAGCAAACGGAGATGCAGAGCCGTATATATGTTCCAAGCAATTTCCTCCAAATGAGACACTTGACAATTTAGAGGATGAACAGAGAGGTGGATTGGAGGAGGTGTGTATTAGTGTTAGTGGTGTGTTCGTGTTTAACTCTGCCCATGTACTGTAAACACAGTTGCACTTCCATTTTGATTGTAAGAGGTTTCTTTGTTCCTGTGTGTTTGGTATGTGTGTATGTAACAGAGAGAGCGAGAGGGAGAAAAATGGTGATAGATAATAGATAGAGGGAGAGAGGTGCTTAAACACTCTTATTGTAAATAACAGTTGGTATTGAACTTGCACAAAGCAGTTTTTTTCACCATGTTGACTAAAACGCTGTGTGCATGTGTAATGTGTTTTTATATGTGTGTGTGTGCATGAAGTGATGGGCAAGTTGCTTTTAAAATGCAATAAGCAAAATAGCTCACTACATTTAAGCCATAGTCATTTATTAAGCAGATTAAAAAAAAAAATTAAGCTGATATTAATAATAATAGTGATAAAAAATTGATACTTATTAATGATACTGATATTAGATTAGATTAGATAGAACTTTATTAATCCCTTTGGGAGAGACTCACTCAGGAAAATTAAGATTCTAGTAGCAGTTTGTAAAGCAGGTAAAAAGATACATAAAAAAGATAGATGTAAATAAAAGTATAAATAAAATATGTCTACAGACTGGCTACTACTGCCCCATTCCTATCCTCAGTCTTCCTGTTACTACTCCTCCCCCCTAGTGAGGAGTTGTACAGGATGTCTTCCAGAGGTTGGGCACTCTCCCTAGCTGCAGGCTAAGGCTGAAGATACGTTGTAGTGGTTCTCCCAGTTCAGCAGCGCAGGCCTTCAGTAGACGAGGACACACCTTGTCCAGGCCTGCTGCTTTCCTGGGGTGCAGCTTCCTCAGCTGTCCTCTGACCTGGTCCACAGTGATGTATGGAGGAGCCTGTGTTGAGGTGGTGGAGGAAGAGGAGGAGGAGGGGGCTGTTGCTGTGATGTCAGAGGGGAGGTGTGCTGAGGGAAGAAGGAGAGGTGGCTGCAGTGAGGGAGAGGGAAGTTGTTCAGTTTGTTCACCTTCTCCATTGTGCCCCCCCTACGATACTGGTCTTCGTGTTTTGGCCTGTGATGGTTTTCGCACCTTCCTAGACTTCCCTCATGTATTCCTCATATATTGTTGTTGTTGTTATTTCTATTATTTTCATTATCATTATTATAATTATCCATCCATTATCTTTACCACTTATCCCTTTTGGATCTCAGAGAGGCTGGAGTCTATCTCAGCTGAAACAGGGCAAGAGGTAGGGTAACCCTGAACTGGTCGCCAGCTGATGACAGGGCCACATAGAGAGACAGATAACCATTCACATGCTCACTCACACCGAGAGGCAATTTAGAGTCACCAGTTAACCCCACAAGCATGTTTTTTTTCCTTTTTTTTCTGTGGGAGGGAGCTGAGGTGTCAGGAGAGAACCCAAGCATACATGGGAAAAACATGCAAACTCCACACAGAAAGGCCCCGACTAACACAGGGTTTGAACCAGCAACCTTCTAGCTGTTAGGCATGCACACAACTTGCTGCACCATTGAGCTGCTTTTGTTGTTATTATTGTTATTAATTAAGACATTTTTACAAGTTTGTCCTTTTTTCTTCTTATAATTAGTTAGACTGCTTTTAAAAGAGGTAACTAACAGACAAATATAAGCTTGGTTTTATATGTTTGTCTTTTGTAATGGTATATTTATTTGACATCCAAAGTCATGTTTTTTTTAAATAAAATAATAAATAACAAGTCCCTATACTGACAACAACACATTAGACTTGACCAGAATCACCTGAAAACAGGAATTTGCTTATTTCATCTCAGTGGCTTACAGTGTCCCCCATCTCAACAATTCTGATATCTAACTTGTTCATTGTTTTCTCTTGTATTGAGCACCTTGTAGTCAGCTTCTGAGGGGATATAAGCTTTTGTTTGCTGGTGATAGTTCATGTTAAATGTGCTTTTGTTATTTTGTTCTGAAAATGCCTGTGAGTGTCTTCAGTGTGTGTGCTCACGCTCATCTGCCTGCAGGTTAGACAAAGGCTGAAAGGATCAGGCTGCAACACAATCATGAAGAGACACAAAGTTGCTGTGCACTAAAGACATCATATCAGCATGTCTGCTGCTCCATGTGCTCTCTGTTGGGAAATGTAGCTAGCAGGAAGCTACACACTGCTAAATAGATTTAAAAAATTAAGCAACTGAAAAGCTGTTCGACTCAGAAAACAATGAGGCTACCACAAAGCTACTGGACAATGTAATAAAGCTATTAACAACATTATTTGTTGAGACGTGACTGCCCATCACCATATACATGTATGATGCATGTGTGTTTGTGTTTGTTCTTTCGATTTTTGTTATGGCTTGTCTCACTCAAGTTCCTTCCTTTCAAACCACACAGACACACTTTACTGGACCCCCACACACAACATGCACAGATAAGCTTCACTGAAGAGAGAGACTTTTTCTTCGACTTCATTTTTCTGCACAGTGCAAGCGTGTTTGTCAGCAGATGCACATGTGCACACACACACGAACACTATTTTATTTCTTTTCTATTTTTTTTCTCTCGCTCGTCTTTTTCCAACACACAAACACACCCATGCACCAACATGAACTCAAATACAAACCCATTCATTCAGACAGAGAGATACTTTGCACACAAGACCCCACCACACACACTAACACACACACACCTCCTGTGAGCTTATCTCAGTGCAGTGTGGAGCAGCTTTTGAAGGCAGTAGGGAGCCAGTTGTTGACGAGCCACTTAATAATTCCCTTGGACAGGCATGAAATTCTTCCCTTCTTCCTCTCTGTCTGTCTTACTCTCGCTCTAATATTTCTCTTTCTTGCACTGCTTTTCAGATTTTTTCCACATCCTTTACTTTTTTTTTCCTGATTTGTGTTCTTTGTCTTTTTTATTCCCACATTAGTGTCTCTTCTGTTCATATTTCTGTTCTTGTTTTTTTCTTGTATTTCCTTCTGCCTCCAGTGATTAGTCTTTGACTTTGCTTGTGAAATAAAAATGTTTAAAAATCATACATTTTAGACGAAACATGCAGCAACAGTTTGGTTTTGAATCATGTTGTAACCTAAAGGCAAGTTTTAGGAACTCCGTAAATTTCATACCATACTGGTACCATATTGATAGGTTCATCTGGTATTTGGACCCAGGACCTCTCACAGTGCTAGAATAGATAAATAATTATACTTTCATATTAGCGTTTTCCATCTATATTATATTTTTGACAGAGTCAGCTGTCATCATTATTAAGTTATGTTTTGATAAGGACAAAAAAGAGTTTGATTTAGTTATGTTTTCTGGAAGTTTAAGATACAAGATTCAAGTTTTTTAAAAATAAGGTCTGATACATAAGTATTAATGTTTTGATCAAGGTGGGTATTTGGTAGTACATTTTTGCCAAACTGCATGACTGACTGTCAGTAATAAATAATAACAATAATAATGACCTTTACAATTAGACAGCGAGGAGGACCCTCTTGAAAACACGATCCCACAACTCAAGTGCCTAACCTCAAATAAATTTCAATTCAATAGAGACAAAATTAGTAAGGACAAATATATGGTCTGGCATCCAGAAATTTGTTGCGATCATGAATTCTCATTTTAGTCTCTTTGTCTCTGCCCTCCTCTCTACCTCTACCCATTCATACTGATAACATCACTTCGTTGGATGGCTGTTAAACATGAGTCTGAAGATTTCCTGCTGCTAAACAGAGTTTTTTGTTGGCACTGTAACTGTTGCTGCTTTCGGCTAAGTGCTTTAGTATTGGTGGATCCATATTGAGTTTGGTATAGAAAAAAAAAAAAAAAAGAATGAATTAAAATAAATAAATGTTTTATTGGCCGAACTTCGTTTTGATGAAAAGGGGTTGAAAAAATAGTTTGTACTTCTTCCTACTCCTTTTCAAATATATTAAACAAATCATTAAGTGTTGTTCTTTTTTTTTCTTTTTGATATATTATTAATTTATGTATCCGTCATGCTTGTCTGCATTTGCCCAAATTACACCAAAAAAGTGATGCTCACTACAACCAATCACTCATAAATTTTTGTTTGATGGCCCTGTTCTTGAATACAATTGTAAATATTAATAATAAGTACTTTTAATTATAATATTTTTATTCAAAATCAGGCATTCTGTATATTGTTAGTTTTTATTCAACAATTTTTGGATTAATATGCAATACATCAACAAAAGAAGCATTTTTTAGAGGTTGACACATGAACAAGAAGGATAGAATATATATCTTAATTAAATAATGAACTGGTTATGTATTCTGTGAGGGGATTGGTAAAAAAAAAAAAAAAAAAAAACTTCAGAATTTGAAATAAATGTATGATATATGTGCTTTTAATCTAGTTACATTTCTAATCAAGCCAGTGATAAACTGTCCATGATATACTTGCATGTATGTCTGTTACAGGATTAAATTCCCTTGCTACATTTCAGCCTCCTCCTTCTCTCTCTCTCTCTGTGCCTCTATGGATTCAATTCAATTAAAACTGAACATGAAAATAATTCAATTACAATTTGATCCCTGTTAGAGATGCATGCTAACATCAACATTTACCCTGTGTTCAACCCTACCCTGACCAAGGGTTAAGCCCCTTGGTCAGCAGACTTCCATTGATCTCAATAAATAGATTACTTGTGTATTTTTAACATGTGTTGCCGTATCACTATAACTAGGATTTGAGAGGTTAATCACAGGAATATATGGCAGCAGCATACATCCACACTCTTTTGTGAAGTATTTTGTCTTAAGCTCTGGGATACAGAGATTACTCTTGGCAAGTGTTATTCTCTTACCTGGTGAACTGACTGCAATTCTGCTCTTTACTGAAGTGTCTTTAACAGCCCATATTTTGCTGTTTTTCAGGCTCATAGATTTAATTTTGATGACTGCAAGAATACATCCAAAATAGTTAAAGTCTCAAATGACCATCGGGTTTTCACGTACTGAGACCCCCCTTGTATTCTCAGTCTGTCTGAGATGCTCTGTTGGAGCTCCTGCCACTTTAAGGTTCCCTTCTCCATGTGGACTTAGTCCTCTTTAACTGGCTGGTTATTGGTCAGTTCAGTGCTATTTGGCTCCATGTTGTCAATGACTCTTAATTCATTCTGCCATTTATGCTCTGCACAGGGCTTGCCACTCCAAGTCAATGGGATTAGACTTCTGCCAAAACAATGGTAGGATGTCATGGGAGATGTCCTGACGCAGCGGACATTTTGTCTTCTTAATAGTACTCCTCCACCCAAAAAAACCTGTTAAAGACACTAAAGGCTTGTTGAAACTTAGAAAATCATAATATGATCTCTTTGAGATAATGTTGTCTATGAAATGGGCCTTCACAGATGAAATTTGATTGATTGTTTGGTTGGTTGCTCAGTCTGGTTGTCCTCTCTACCATCAATGGGAAGGTTGAAGGTTCGAGCCCCACACCAGCTGTCACATGTCAATGTGTCCTTGGGAAAGACACCTAACCCCAAGTTGCTCCCAGTGCTGCATCAGTGATGTGAAGATGAGTATGACAGTGTATGGATGAGTTGGCTAATAAATAGAAACTCAGTGGGTGAATGTGAGAGTGAATGGATGTGAATGTGTCGGTGACCTACGGTGTAAAAATGCTTTGAGTCCTCAGAAAGACTAGAAAGTGCAATATAAGCTCAAAATAATTTATCATTGATTGAATATCTGATTGATGTATGAGCAGTAACATGGGAAAAATGAAAACAAACCATGATAAGGTGAGAATAAGCAACCAAAAAGCTCAAATGTACAATATGAAGCAAACAGTATTCATGCTGGAAAATAAGTTGGGTGAGGAAACTCATTCATCCCACCTCTTATTTACATCTTCACTATAACATCTAACTAGAATATCAATCTTGTGTCATGTTAGGATGTGTTTAATAAAAGTAAGTCGATTAAATCTGTTTCGATGCAATTATTGATTCAAATATTTTAAACTCATTTTTTACATTTCTTATTGGAACAAGGACCTTTTGTTCACTTGTATCAGGAGTATTACGTTTTCATCTCGAGGCATTTTAGCCATCTTATCACCAAGTGGTACAAGAAATAAAGTCCCTATTCAGGTAAACCAAAAGTCAACACACCAACACTCAAAGCCAAAAATAAAAGGCAACTTCTTCGATGTTAAAATTCACTAGAGCCCAAAGATCAATGCAACAAAACCTAACAAATCAGATAAAAGTGTTTTCAGAAGACAACAGGAACAAACAGAAGTATCTAATAACTCAATGTTTTATTCCTGTCAGAAGAAGTCTTCCCCCTCTTCATGCTGTCATCTTTTGGCCTGTGGTGTGATCGCAGAGATGTAAACATGATGCTATCTGAGGTTCTGTGGCTTCCAAGAGACTTCTGCCCCAGGATACTCACACAAACACACACAAACACACACACATACTTTTAAGCATATACACAGAGTGTCTTCATATGTTTACTTCCACGTAGAGAATTAGGTTTCGATTATCTTCTGACATCTCCCTCCTCTTTCTCTTTGATTTTTATCCCTCCATCTGCACCCCGACCCTCAAGGCTGAAGGAGAATCTCCTCTTTGTCTGGTTCTGTTTATTCCTCTGCTATGTCTTAGTTTCCAGTGCCCTTCACCTTCCTCCCCCTGCACTGTCTCTTTCATCTTTTCCATGCTTTTTAATCCTGTTTGTCCCCACACATCCTGCTTCTCACCTGTTTTTCACCTTCTAACTGCATGACTGTTTTCTGCCATGTTATCTACAGTATCTATTTTTGATTCCAGGAAAGCTAAGTGCAAGAATAAGGAGAAGGAAAAGTAAGGGTGTATGTGCTGGAGAGAGAGACAGAGAGATAGAGCGAGATCTCATTAAGTAAAGGTCACGGAGGGATGTGTTGGTGAGAAGGATGGGGCATTAGGTGACTTGTCACCAGTCACTTTTACTTAAACTCTTGTCCATGTATGTTATGTGTGAGAATGTGTACATCAGCATCTAATTGTGTTTATCTGTGTTATTCATGAGCGTGTTTATGCCTGAAAGTGTGTTTTTCTGCCCTGATATGCTATTTATACATTTATTTTATTAGCATATCTTTGCTCTTCGTCTCATTCCTGCTTTTGCATGCCTGTGATGGTTTTTATACACAGAATATGTGACTGTGACTGCAAATACACAAGTGTTTACTATGCATATGTCAACATACAGTTTATGTATGAAGCATTAGACTAGAATTCTAATGTTTCCTCTTTATTTTCTGATTGTGCCTCTGATATCAATCTGTAACTTCAGCCATCCCAACAACGCTACATGATGGTTCATGATGCGTTCATAGTGTTTCCTCTATTGTACATGCCCATTTAAAGTGTTGTCAAAAAACTAGATATAACTTTTGTTTGTTAAACCATGAAGAAGATGAGAGTCAATCTGTAAAGAGGCTCTGATCAAAATCCTCAAACCCTCAATTCTAGCATTTACCCCATCAAACGAAAACTTGAAGGGATAGTTCCGTTTCTTCGTGGGGTTGCTCATGGACCAAGGTGCTCGTAAATGTGCCAATGTGCTTCACAGAAATTAAGCAATTAAACAAAGTCTAAAGGAGGGAAAAATACACTCACAAAACAAATAAAATCAAACAATTAACAATGCATTAAAAGTTTCATGAAGGTTTGCCTGCACAGGTGAATTTTTAAATGCTTTTTAAAGCATCCTAAAGATTCTACAGATCTTAAGGATTGTGGGAGTTTATACCAGATGATGGGAGCTAAAATGGCAAAAGCACAGTCAGGTTTAGTACCGCATTTTAACTGTTGGATTGAGAGAAGGTCAAGATTCCAAAATTAGATGATTTGAGAGGACTGTTCGTGAGATAGGAAACAAGGTTGGATACAGTTAAACAGTTATGGAGAGTAGACATTTCACC
Organism: Cetoscarus ocellatus; assembly: GCA_037902135.1. Taxonomy (NCBI): domain Eukaryota; kingdom Metazoa; phylum Chordata; class Actinopteri; order Labriformes; family Labridae; genus Cetoscarus; species Cetoscarus ocellatus. The sequence continues at coordinate 1,021,837 of JBAMNC010000414.1, forward strand.
CTTTGTTGGCTCTCTGATTGGTTCACTGCCCTCCTCAAAGCTGCCGTTGCAGGGTTCTCCAGGAATCAAGTCCTCACAGACACAGGGGATCAAACAAACCAAGCCACAAACAAAGATAATATCTGGAGAACACCTTTCTGGATACAAAACATCTTTGCATACATAAAGAATACATTTCTTAAGTGTTTCATCTTCATTTTCTTTGTTGGTATCCTGTGTGCTCAGTGGAATTGTGTCATGATTTTGCCTGTTCTGTTTTATTTTTGTATGGCTTTTGTTTCCCTTGTGTTACTTGTTAGATTTCTTGTGTCTGGTGTTTTCTGTGTTTCTGTCTTGATCCTGTTCCTGGTCCTTGTCAAGTTACCCGTTTTGTTCATGTTTCTAGTCTTGTCCTTGTGTTTCCTGTTTTATTTTGAAAGTCATCCTGTCTCCCCTTATTGCCATGGGTTTTGCCTCCTGTCTCGTCCTGTCACACCTGATCCTTGATTGTTCTTCCCCAGCTGTCTCTCGTTTACACCAATCACCTCATGTATTTAACCCTCATGTTTTCCCCTTGTCTTTGTGGGCTCATTATGTTCTCTTCATCCTCCTCGTCTTCCCCGTGCCACTACTTGTGCTACTCTTCAGTGTCCTCTGTGTTTCCTCATGTTCTTAGGTATTTTGTCAGTTTATGGTTGAACTTTCTTGAAACTTTAATTTGTACTTTGTTTGCTGGATTTAATTTGTTACTTTGTTAAGAGACTCTTGTTTGTTACTTCGTATTGGATTAGTTTTGGTTTTGGATCCCTGTTTTTCTGTTAGTTTTATTAAATCATTTTTGTAATCTGCATTTGGGTCATCTTTTGTTTTTTCCTGATTCCCCCTGCCCACAAGACTTGACAAATTGCACAAAAGTCAAATACTGAAGGCGCAAACATACAAAATGAACTTCTCCTCCAGAAACAATGTGTTTTGGTGAAAGACGCTGTAATCAGGCTTGTGTGTGTTGCCCCCTTGGAAACTCGGAACCAAATAATCAAGATTGATGTTGGTGTACCGTGCTCTGATGTGTGTGTGTGTGTGTGTGTGTGTGTGTCTTGGTTTTCTTGTTTTCATCTGAAGTATCTAATCAAATGTAGTCATGCTGATTACATTAATTGTGTGTGTGGAGTAATACCATCTTCTTGTCCCTGCTTTTAAATTCCCTTCTTTTTTGTATTATTTGTTTATTCCTGTCAGCCCCTTTGTGTCTGTTTTTGTCCTCTTGGTGGAGATATCTTCAAAGTGAAACTTGCCATTCAAAACAGTGTGTGAAAATTGTCACTCAGCGTAACACCTATTTTTTTAAATATTGAAATGAATGTTTTGACCTCATTAAAACTGCTGTTATTCTCGCATGAAACAGACATCTGCTCTTAGTGACACATTTCTTAAAAAAATAATGACACTTTGAGGCTGTCAGTGCCCAAAACTGAAAACATAATACAATGAAGGTCACACGGTATCCCCGCTATGGCTTCTTGCTAATTTTAACATCACCCTTTGTATTGTTTTGAACCAGAGCCCTTTGGCAGAGGAGTTTACACATTATTCACTAAAAGAAACTTTCTTGTATCTTTTTTTTTTCCTCGCTGTAGGACACTGAGGTGGTGAACATAGCCATACTTACAGGCCGGCGTGTGGCAATGCCAATCAAACTGGTCACAGTGGAAACCGACGGGCAGGTGAGGGAGGTGGACGACTCAGTGACCTGCACCTCAACAGATGTGGATGTTGTAAAGGTAAAAATTTGAAGTATAAAAATGATGAGAAGCATATTACAAACGAGTGCTGTCTTGAGCAAACACAAATGAACACACATAAGCAATTACAAATGTATTTTTTTCTCACATGATCATTTGTCCACACACAGTCTGAGTAATATTGTGCGTTCTGAGGAAATACAGTTGAGTTGTGTTTTGTAAACAAGTTTATATTTTGCTTCATAATGTGCTTCATAATGTCCCTTGGGTTTTAAGTATGGATCAGAGATTTACATTTAAGGAAAAAGAAAACAAAACAACACTTAAGAGCAGGGTCTTGACACTGCATAGACAAGTCCTATGGCTGATTAGTGGATACTGCCATTTTGCAAGGTCCCAATAACTGTGGTGGCATCTCCAGTGTTGACAGAGCCAGAAGCCCCTTTCACAGTGCATCTGCACAAAGCACCATGACAGAGCTCAATCCTTCTTATACCCCGAAACATTCACATTGGTTTAATGTGGATGTAATATTTGTGTGAATTCACAATGCCATTCAGCTTGGATGCGTTCCAGAGCAGGACACCACCTGCTCCACAAACACATAAAGGTAGACACACACACTCACAGTGCTTATGCCCTCCTCTTACCATTACACCTCTGATACCACTTCTGGAGATTGAGTCGATTAAAGGTCACCTCATTTCCTCCATTCTGTCTCTGTGACATTCAGATTGGAGGTGAAGCATAAATATGAGGTCTAGAAATGGCACCTTGATTTGGGACTATTAATAAATGGGTTAAGGCATCAGACAGCTCCTGCCTATCAGTCTCACTAAAGTTTTTTTTTTTTACATGTTAGACATTTTTAACAAAAACAGTATGATTCAGAAAAGTACAGGCTGGAGAAAACCAGACAGCGTCAGTGCAGTCAGTGAATCTGTGTAAAGTTTCCACATAAAAGGGGACTCTTTATTAACTTCTTTTCACCCAGAGTAAAAGTTCTACTCACATGGTTCATCCTGGTATCCCCAATATCACCATCAATGACTTAAGTAACAGAAGCCCTTTTCACATGCACAACCCTGATATCAGGATAATGAAGGGTAACCCGCCCAGGAAATTCCCTGACATGGTTGTTCACACTTATTCTCAGCTGTGGTTGGTGGAGGGGGACGGTTGGGTTGCCAGTAGGAAGGACGCAGCATTAGGCATATCACCTGTGTCCATGATTTAGAGGTTGAGGCAGCAGAGTTTTATGCCATGATCATATACTTCAGTGATGCATGTTGAAAAGCTGATGAAAGAGTTAAAAGGAACATTGTAGCACGCAGAAGTGAAGACCAAGCAACACAACAGGCACTATAACTACACCTGAAAGAGCTGCAGTGTTCTAGCTACGTATCCAACAGCAGCGCAAGAAGGCTCTGTGCATGTGCAAGAGACCCAGTGATTGTTTTTGAGCAAATGTTTTATGGGTCTTTGATGATGTGCGGTAGAAACAACACTTTTAAATGTCCAGACGCACATTCGACTTTGTGTTACTCTGCTTACAATCAGATAAACTTCTCTAGCAACAACGGTTGTTTTTATCCATTCTGTCAAGCCTCCTTTTTCCAGTTTTGTGCCAGTCTCACAGGATAAACCTCATCATGCCTCCCGACTTGCCCTCAGGGAATTACCCTGATTATTTACTTACTCACAGTTGAGCACACCCAGACCTTACATAAATAAAACATATTAGGAGGGTGCAAGGAAACTACCTGGTCAAAGTCCAGGGGAAAAACTTAGCTGTATTCATTCAGACATACGGCCCCCTATGTTAAGTCTGGCTAATTCCAGTTCTTTTTTGCAAGTGTGAATGGGATTATACAGTAGAGGGTAATGCTAAAAGAGGAAAAACTTTTGCTTCTTTGGTAAAATTTCACTCATTTGAGTGTTACAGAGAAATACGTGAGGTGGTGACTAGCCATTTCCAGTTTTTCACTGATTTTGTGCATCAGAACCAGAGAAAAATTCTGATGATTTTTTTTTCATGTACTGTAAAAAATGCAACACAGTTTTTCTTTCACATGGGTTCACAAGCCTGTATTAAAATAGAAGAGTGGCTGTATGCCATTCATGGGAAAATAAACTTTTAATTGATGTTATTTTCTTGGATTAAGTCAAGGTTAAAGGGACTGCGTACAAAGCAACAGTTTCTAAACTCTGATGTAAGACATGACTACCTTGCTTTTTTTACTCAGTAATCAGTCCATACTTTAACACTTAATCCCTTCCAAAGGAAGGTCAGCAGTCAGGGCCAGTGGGAACTGGCAGAGGTCCAGTGTCTCTGTGAAAGACACACACAGAGGACAGGGGAACAGGACACTTGGAAGGACAGTTTCAAGTGTTGAACCACTTCACCACCTAACCAAACAATCAAAATTTACTGTAAAGAAATAAGAGCGAAAAATAACTCTACAGAAACAAGCCAACATAAGGGACTGAAGATTGATTCCTCTCGTGCTCCGTTCGCCATGCCCTCAGGCCTGAAAATAAAACGCACCCGTGCTGTGACAGTTTCAATATGAAGCCAATTTCCTGGTACAAGCCGACAGGAGTGGTGCTGTTTAAGTACGATCAATAACATCACAGAAAAAGAAGGAAGAAACTCATTCAGATAGATGTAATGTTGGAGAGTATGTGTGTGTTTGTAGATATGTGTGAAAGTGTAGGAGAGAAAGCAACGTGTGTTTGAAGGTGTGTTTGTTTCTGTTTTGTGTGTGCTGTGTGTATGGGATGTGTTTGTGGGGTGGGGTTTGCTTTTCAAATTCTCATTTAAGCATTTTTGTGAGTGTGGAGGTGTGAAGACAATCAAAGAGTTTGTTTTAGTTAACAATAAATCCCCTTTAAATTATTACAGGAAAAATATATACATTTATAGGATATTCAGATACGTTAATCACAAAAGTAACATGTTTCACTTTATCAAAATAATCCAGAACAGAATCTTATCATGAGTTTGTATTTGAAAAATGTAGTAAACCAACACAAAGAAGCAGTTTAGACACAGAAATGAATTCCATTAACTTACCATCAACTAAATGTTGAATCCTTTTGGAGGCAATATATTTGTCACCAATGGCCAATGTGCCCTCAGTTTCACTAAATATTGAATTTAAAAACATTTTCATTATTCCACTTTTAGAGTCAATTCAATCTACCCTTTATGCATAATTTATCACTGTCAAATGTTGTTATACTTCTTGATTTTTAAAAGACTTCACTCACATTTTTTATGGATATCTATTTAAATATTAAATGTTAACAAAAATGTGTTGTGTTTAATTGTAGCCTTGGGTTTGAAATGTTGATCATGAAAAAGTTTTAATTAAAAGTAAAACAAAAATGTATATATGTTGAATTTTGTTTGCATTTATTTAATGAAGTTCCTCTCATATATTGCTATTCTTTATTTAAAGCATACAGTGACCACACTATAGTGACTTATAATCAAGTCTTAATTAGTAACATCTGCTTATAAAACAGAGATGTACTGCAATAAAGAATGAGACAAACAGGCAAACAAACAAAAAAAAGAGAGAGAAAAAAAAAAAAGAGAAAATACTACCATGCCGTTGCTGTGGTTGCTGATTTACTTTTGACTAAATCTCACAGTGATAAATTACCTGTACGTAGAGCATCTGATAATTACTTTCAGTGGCTTATAGTTACATTATGATGCTCTTTAATTGTGTTTAAAATGTGTAAGTAATTGATTTTAATCTATCAGAGGAAAGAAATCCCAATGAAGTTTTTTTTGTCCATGCAGCCACTGACCATCTTATATGTTCTATAAACACTATACCTCAATGATCTTTACAAAGTGTTTCATAGACTGATTTTTTTGTCATAAAGCATTATAAATATTCTAATTTTGTGTAGCTATATGTACAAAATGACACAGGACAAGTGCAATTCTTTATAAACACCGGCATTTTAATGACTTAGGATTACTGCTGTAAAGCATTATAAATTATCATGAATGCTTATAACTATGAATACACAGCATTATAAGCACATTATAAGACATTATAAACATGCTTACAATGCCTTTATAATGCATTTTTGATAATAGTGCATTTATAATGCATTACAAAGACATTATAAACATGATTATAATGCATTATAAAGAGGGATTCATATAAAGTGTTACCGAAAAGGACTTCCTACCTAGCTGAACCCTTCGTAACAGATTGGAATAAGATCCAATGAATTACTTTATCATCCCACATATCTACACATAGCCTATTATAGTCAGTCTTTTTTCTTTGTAAATTTGATGCCAAAGGGCAGAGCTGGTTAATTAAGAACATCATAAGCGACTGTGTCCTTCAGATCTCCTCTTTATTGTGAACTGAAATTACAAGTTTGACTGACACATATCGTCAAATAAATATCAATATATTATACAAAATAACTGATAAAAATACTGTTTCTATGACACTCATTGATAAAGCTACACATAAGGATAAGCCATGTAGCAATTTAAGCCCTATCTCTTTGCTGATTGTGTTTATTTGTCACAGAGTGTGTATGCGAAGACAGAGTCTGAGTACAGCTATTGGTTGCTGACATATGATCTGACAGATATTTTCTATCTGTCATTTTCCTCACACACACATACACTCACAGACACCCACACACGGACATACACACAAACAAAAGGAGAGAGAGATTTAACACAGACAGCTGTTTGACAATGGCACCCGTGGGGCAGGGCTCCAGGTAGCTGTAGCTGTCACTGAGTCACTGTGACAGCTGTAAAGGACAAACCTCATAGCCTGCACTGCAGACACATGGGCTTGATTTGCCCTGAGCTGGTGCTCACAGGCTGCACCTCCTCACAGGCTCCCAGAACCAAGACTGTCGGTCCAGAAGGTGTGCTGTTACTAAAACTTAAGACAAAGAGAATCACTGAAGCAGAATTCATGTCTATAAAATATTGTTTACCAAATACAGCTTTTCATTTGTTCAGTCTAGACAAATATGGCTTTGACTGTTACAGCTTGTGACCTCAGACCACAGTAGTTGGATCAACAGGCACTCAGTTTGGCATTTGCATTTGTTTCCCTGGTTTATTCATTTATTTTATTTTTTTTGTCTACCTAAGTAAAATTTTCTGGTTCTCCCTCCATTTCCATTTGTACGCTTTTTCTGGTACTTTCTGACAAAGTAAGGGAAAACCAAACAGACAAGAGGTAGGTGTTGCTCTAGAAACAGAGCTGAATATACAGGTTGAGATTAAATCCTAACTTTAATCTTTCCATGTGTTTGAGCTGTAACAAAAATTGGATCCCAAATTGTCAAAAAAAATTTGTCTAAACTGGTCCCAATAGAAAAGCACACCACAGATAAGGTTAAAGGTTCCTGGTTAGTGACTGTTAGCTTTGCTGTCGTGGTTTGAAATAAGAAGTTTCTAACCTTTTATAAATAGTAGTTGATCTGACCAACAGTTTCACACTTGTGAAGGTTAGGCAACTTCATATAGAAAACAACTTTCATGCATACGGCAATTGTGCTTAAGAGAGTCAAGAAACAGCTTATTATTAACATTAAATGTATTAAAGCTCAATGAATTAAGCAAATAATATACATAAATATTCAAAATATATTAAGATTAAGCATCAAAATGCAGAAATATTATTTGATCAAGGCTATAGCTATTCACAAGGAAACTCAAAGCCCACCTCAGCTCTGCCTCTTTGCTAAATTGACCAAAAAAATAGTTGAAGACATTTTCTTAATATGGAGACCACCATTGGTTGCCTTTGGAGCTCCACTTCAGGAATCAGTGGTTGATATTTCTGAGACCAGGTTTAATACAGTCTATGGATTATAAGTCATTTTAGAAATTTGTTCAATGATTCTTTACCTTGACCTTTTCCCCTTTTTAAACATCATGACTGTAAAGGATGCCAAACTCAACCATCCATTGGTGGGTTAAAAATGTGCTCCCATTCATTTGTATGGTCTTGTTAAGGGTCTGCCACATTATATTCTGTCTGAAACCTAGGATGGTGGGAGCATGAGTAGTTAGACCCTCCAACTGCAAATCCTCAAAGATGCTGTTACTGAGTGGGTGCAGCACTCTTTGTTGTTTGTCATAGATTTAAGTTCAGTGTAAATACACGTACAGAATTCAACGATATCTTAACAAGTAGAATCAAAAGTCTTTAAAACAGACAAATGTGTTTGTTAAACATCACAGTGTCAAATGTGTGAAGCAACATGAGATGACAAAAAAGATCTTTCATCTGCCATTTAATTTGCAGTGTTTTCTAATATTGTGAGGTGATTTAAATGAGTCTAGCCAGAATTATTTATGTGGAAGACTTGTTATTTAAGAAACAAAATTTAATGAAATTACAGATTTATGGTAACTGTGGGAGTAAGGGGAGTTTGCCTCAAACCTTTCACACCAGTTTAAGCCTGGATATTTTCTGACTGGGAACAAAGAAATCAACTTGAACCTTTGCAAAAGGATTTGCCTGATGACATATATGGAATGATTAATTCAGCTGCTCTGCAAGTTCAATTCAGTTTGCTGTTAGCTCGACTTCAGATAGAGTTCACTCCATGTGGGAGAAGAGTGTGAATGAGCTTAAGAAAAGTCCATGGGCTCTTCCACTACATGCATCTGAAGCATAGTGGTCTGTCAAAATGTAAACTGAATGGATTCAGAGAGGCAGCACCATGAAACAGTACTATATTTGTTAATTTTTATCAAATTTACAAGAGGCATTTTTGATTTTATTTCTGAATGTTCCATTATGTAATTATTTTAAAATGACAGTGAAGTAACATTACCCATACGTGGTGGTGCCTAAAAATGAAACTACATGTCTCGACAGAGCAGCAATATACAGTAAGAGGTACCACCCCAAGAAATTACAAGATACTCATTTCCATATTAGCTTTTACAGTTCTTTTATAGGTTCCAGGCTGCTGCAGTAATGGAAAGCATTAAGCCAACAGAGAGAACGGAAGAATGAATCATTGAACTACTGCAGTTTCCTGCAGGATTGTTTTAACTATTACAATCCACTTTTTTACTGCAGGTTTGTTGAGCAACTGCTCCACTTTGGCTATGGTCTGAAACTCTTATAAAGAATGAAAGAGAAACCGTTGGAGGCAAAAATGCCTCTCTGTTATTTGCTGCAAGCAGTTACAAGCTGTAGTCAGAGGAGGATTAGACTCTTCATTTGGTTTCACATCACATTCCATTAACCAGCCTTTTGTTTAATTACTCATGGTGGATAAATGTTTGCAGGGGGAATTGAACAGTGCTTTTTCTCTGCCTGGCTAATGAACGTATGGCTGAAATGACTGGCTAAAGCTGTCACCAGCTAGAGCATGCTAATGTAGACTTCCATTATGCAGCTTGTGTTGTTCACTTCAGCTCATTTATCCCCTGACATCAACATAAACAGCCACAGCAGCGATGTACTACATAGATAATAACTTTCACCCCCCCCACCCCCACCCCCACCCCCTTGTTCTCTGTCAGAGCAAACTATCTTGTTAAGGTCTTCAGAGATGCTGTGATTCGCGATGCCTGAATGTGTATGTGCCGCTGCTGTTGACACAGCAGTATGTGTAGGTTAGCCGTGTCAAAGCTAGAAGGGGACAGATAGGGGACAAGCACACACATACACATAAATTAGTAGCGTTATCCTGACCTCACAAAGACTGCTCTCTGACAAAGCAGAGGGAGAGGGGGTGGGATGAGATGAGAGGAGATGAGAATATGACAGGGATCGATGAGGAGATGATAAAAGATCAAATAAGAAAACTGGGAATGAATTGAGGCACAAACATAAAGTGAATATAAGTAAATTAATAAAATTTAAGAGCGGGAAATAAAAAAGGGAAGAAGACAGAGTGAGAAGTGGAAAAGATGAAGACCGCAGGAGGGTTTGAGGAGCTTAAACTGGTCACTCAACACTCAATCAGTCCCATTGAGTTAAAGCAGACAAAACATCCTTTCTCCAACTTTTAACATAAAATCTAAGGTTCTACCCACACGGAGACAAAAACACTTTTCTTTTTAAAATGTTTCCCGTAAACACTGTACCATTTCAAGAAAAGTGTCTGTCCACATGAAAACATTGAAAACTCTATCGTACATATGCCAGGCCTGTAAGTGGTGTTACGCTGCCACAGACATACATCAAAACCAGAGGAAGACATGGAGCATGTGCATAAAATGTGCGATGTGAACAAGCAAAACAAGATGTGGCGTATGCTGTTCTCCATGTCCACTTGTCGCTTATGGTGGTCATAAAGGAGCAGAAGATTTTGCTGTAAAAGCCAAGACAAGCTCAGTAGCTTCTGCAACACGAATGTGACCCTGTATTCTGCCACTGTTTCTACTGACGGCAAGGTTATCATTTAAGGGGAAATTTGAGTGTTACAACAGTACAGAGCAAAAAAGCATGCTGTGGATAACATTGTGGATAACAATTTGAGAAAAAATAGACAATGTTAAATACTTCAAATATATTAGTAAAAGTGCTGTTGTAATGCAAAAGAGAAAGGTTTCGAAACAGGGCAATATGAGATATTATGTGCAGTGGATTGCAAGTTAAGTGACTTAAAAGATATCATGTGCAATGAATGTACACTCAGGTGAAATAAAGTGACATATTGTAAAGTTATGACAGTGACATGATGTAGAAGTTCCATAGTTTTAACAGGTGTTATATAAGGTTCCTTCAAATTGTAAAACCATTAGGCATATTGGTTTTGATCAGTTCTGCCCCTGTAAGAAGAGGATAGACATGGAAGCTAGGCTTAACATTGTTGCAGATGGGGCCAAGAGCTCAGAGTAATTTTAAGAATTTGGGGTGATAAAAACATTGGGGCATTGTTCACTGTACAGAACAGTTACAAAACTTTACTTTTTCATAAGCAAGTCTATTTGTTTTTGCTCTTCCTTACGTCAGGTAGAGGGTCATATAGGCCAGAGGTCCCAAACCACCAGGCTGTGAACTGTTACCAGGCTGTAGATCATTTTGTAAAAATAATTAATTTCATTCCAGCATTGTTCTCAACACTCAGAAGGTGTAGCAGTTTAATCAGTTACCATGTGAAATGGTGATTTTCTGCCCACGTTCCTAAATGTCATTGTCAAGTTGGTGATAAAAAAAGTGTCCACAGAAATGCCTTTTTATTGGGGTTTAGAAACAGGCCCATGGCTCCCTCTGATCCTACGCTATGGTGAGTTATTCCATGAACAAGGTGTGTTTATTTGTGATGTAGGCATATGCTGATGGACCTAAGCACAGAGGCTTGTTACTTCAAAAGTAAAGCATTGTGATAGAGGATAACATACAATTTTGGATTTACCCCAAGGCTCTAGTTTGTTTTCTCCTAAAGTGAAATTACGTTGAGCTCTTGGCCCAATCCGCAGCATGGTACAGCCCAAATCCCATGCCAGTTCTCTTCTTACATAGGCAGAGCTAATCAAATCACTGTGGCTAATGGATCCAATAATTAAAAAAAAAACATTTTCAGGACTTCATTAGTGTACAGTAAGGTTTTTTTTTTTTTTTTTTTTAATTTTTAGTTTTGCTTGATTTTGTAATATGTAACCTGTTTCTTATGACACAAGCTGTCATAACTTTGACCTCATTACTGTGCTGAACACTTTATACTGGACTGTTTTCTAAATAGTGTGTAGAATCAAAAACAATGCTTGGCAAATGCTCTTTTGACATGTAAGATGCACTACAAAGACCCACACACAAACACTTTTGTACATTTCTTTTCAATGCCGAACTGTAACCAGCTAAAACAAAAAAAAAAATAATGCATACAGCTGTCCCATTTCTATGCCATACAGGATGTTCACACACTGTCTAACACAGTTGTGTCATATCTTACACTCTTCATGCACACACATAAACATGCATACAGGGATCATGTTACCCACCCACCCGGGGGGCTTGAGTAGTAATTGGCTCTCGTGGAGGTTCCTTTAGTGATGTCATCCATAATTGAATTTGACAAAGTGGAAGACGAGAAGGCTCGGCGGCAGTGGAGTAGAGTGTATTTATGTGTGTGTGTTTGTGCGTGTGTGCGTGTGTGTATTTAAACGCATGTTAGAGGGAAAATTAGAGTGTGTCTCTGCATGTGTTAGGACAGATACAAAGCAGATTAAGAATTGATCTGTGGGCCATTTAATGAACCAGTGGCAGAGTTTGACACGCACCTACGTGATCTCACATGCATGCACAAACACACACACACATCTCTGTCCTTGGAGTGGTGCTACACATTTCTACACAGAGTAGGCTGTTGTGCACACATGTGAAAAAGCTCTGGGAACTAAGGGATGAATAGTGAATATCCATCATTTAAGTACCCTTCGCTTAAGTTAACAGCTTTGTCTTTAGTTAACCCTCAGGAAAACTGTTTTTCAGTTCTTAGAGATTAATACATATTATTAGTTGTACTTCCTTTTACTTTAATTCTCTCCCACCTTTCAATATTTTGGTATTTGTATTTAATGAGGTTAAAGTTGAGAGGTGACATAAGTGTTGGAGTTTTTGTGTGAGGTTTGTACTGCTGTGAGGAAGAAGTGCTTCATCATAGTTTGAGGTAAGTGGACATCAATCAATTGGATGCAGGTTTCTGAAGGTCGTGAAGCTATTCCTGTCAATGGGGGTGTTAGAGCACATCCGATTTAAAACAGAGAAGGACAATTTTTTAAAGAAGGTGAGCGTACCTGCTGTCGCTGCAGCCAAGTGAGAGGGCAAGGGAAGCAATCGACTGTAGGAAGTACGTCATGTTACAAATCAATATGTACCACAGAACAGGATGAATAAAGGTTAAGAAGCACAACAGTGACAAGAAAACATGCATGAGTATGAATTCTACCTTCAACATGAAATGTCTTTTTTTCCTTAAAGCTTCTATAAGAAGTCTTTTCCATCTGCTAATCAAACTGGATTAATACTCTTACCTCTCTTTAACCTACAGATGCAAACAAGACCATCAGCAGCATTTCTTTGTAGTTATCATTGCCTGAAACTTCTGTGAGGGATAGATGTCAAACAATCAGATTAAAACCATGCTTAAAAAATGGCTGTTTCCATTTTTCACTGCTCAGTTTCTTGGTACATTTTTAATTTGACTGTTTAGAGGAAAGGGGTCAGAGTTATTAAACGGTCAAAATCAATACAGAAATAGAAATAACTCTTCTGCCCATGGGGGACTTCAAACTGAAAGTCCTTTATTAAAGTCCCTTGAATACTTGGAACTTTTTGTAATATATTTGAAAAACATTTTCCAGTTCTTTCAACACTGAAGAAAAGAAGGACATATTTTCAGCTTTACACGTTGAACCGTGTAAACACGACATTGTCCATCATGTTTGTTGATTGTTGGGAGGACTTTTAACCCAAGCCCTTTCGATGAGGTATATCCTCAATAAAGCTGTAATGAAATGGTGGTGTCATTACATATCAAAACATTGATATTGATTTTACAACACTCAGATCTGTGTCCCTTCACAGCAACAAAGCATCGCAGGTGTGCAATAGAGGATGGCACAGCATGATCTCTGCACACTCAGCGAGGCTCTGTTCCTCTGTAAATGATCCCCTCAGGCTTAATGCTCAGGCTCGTTCACATTATCATTCCCCAAAAAATGTTTGATTCAGTTTAGCTTTATTTTCCTCATAAAGGAGCTGCACATGACACAGAACTGGCATTTGCACTTTAAGGCTTCTTTTCCAATTGCCTGTGGTATTTAATGGGAGAACAAAACACTAGTTGTCACTTTTTCAAGAAAATGAGAGGCTTTTAAAGCTTTGTCCAGTCAGGAACCAGAAATGTAAAACTTGCTCTTAAAATGTGGGTTTTGTCAAAACTTTTGGAGTTGAGATGAAATATTGAAGAAAGTGTTGCATCACAGACCTTACCCAACGGAGTCACGTGACTCAGGACAATAAAACCAAACTAAAAGGGTCAAACATGTTTTAAAGATATGCTTGATCAAACAGTGTTTGATAAATTTAAGGCTGATGTGATACAGCTGAGAAAAATTAAATAAGGCAGGGGCCTTGGCTAATTCTGTTGATGGTTTGTTGTTTTTACAAAAAAACAATATGCAATCATGACATTGTACCAACCGGGTCGTGTTTTTAATTGCTTTTTAACAATCTGACCAATCAACAGATTTAAGTTTGACTTTATTTTACAACAAGCCCAGTTTGCAGGGACAAGACATCCGCTGATTACTAGGGGCATATCAGAAAGCACCAATTTTAAATTAACAGTATGATTAATTTAGTTAAAACCCCTAACCATGTTGATTAAAAGGTTTCAATCTCTCCTGACACAAAGAATTGTCTAGGAACTGCTCTCCAACTGAGCCTGACCTCTGACATTACTCAGGAATAGAAACATAATAAAACAAATGTTCCACGATAAACATGTTAATGAATTTCTGTTCTTTTTTTATTGATTTGCCATCCTCAGTAGACATTTTTGTCACTTGTCACATAGTTATTTCAGTTTAAAAACACAGGCTGTGACAAAAAGAGAGCGAGGTAGAAGAGGAGAAAAACTAGGATTCCATCCAGGTGCTTGGGGTCATTTTGGAGCCTAGAAAGGAAATGAAAGGTAAAGTGGATTAAAGGAAGGGTCATACACACACACACACACCCCCACACACACACCCACACACAGACACACACACACACAATCACCTAAACTTACACATTTTCCATTTAGCAGTAACAGGCTTAGGAAATAGGCAGCAATTTGAGGTGTGCAACATCAGTGTGGGCCATTAGCAACACCCAGAGACAGATATCTGCAGGAGCTGCAACCTTGAGGTAGGAGGGTGGACTGAGGGAGGGTTTTAAAAAGATTATTTAGACCTCTGGTGATTCAGTTCTGACATCGTAGAAAGACACTTTGTTGTTAAACTGGCAAAGCCCCCAGTGGCTCCACGTTAAATGTTCAATAGATTACTCCACCTTTAAGTAAAAACCAATTTGAAATGATGTTATTTAAACATGGAAATAATTTTTCAATACTCAGTAACAATACTGAAATCCACCATCATTTTTAAACCTTGTATCAGAGCTGGATTTTTTACACTGTTATTTCATTTCTGCCACATTGGAGACAAAATTCATAGTTTCTTGTCAGATATTAACCATGAACCTTTATTGCAGAAAGATCTCACTACCGTTATTCTTGAGTTAAAGTTATAGTTTTATTCAACAAATGTTATTAATTCTTATAATTTCATTGTTATAAACTGATAAAATATCCTTTGATATCTTTGATACCACTCCTCCAAATGTTGTCTTTCATTTTTTAATTCAATAAAGTTACACTTTGATTGGGTACTTTCGAACTCCTTATCCTTAAACATTTTTATTGAGAAATGCACATATAAATCAAGTGCATGTTTGTATGATGTTAGTTCCCTTTATTTTTACTTTTTTAATGAAACAAGTTAATAAAAATTAAAAAAGAGAAAAACCCTTCCCACCCTACTGAAACTAAAGACACATTCATTTATGTATATGATACAGAGAGAGAGTTGAAAAACAAGGTACCACTTGGTTATGCATGTACACAGATGCATGTTGATATGACATTACAATGTACAAGGTAAATTAGTATAACAGCTTATAGTCAATGTGATGGAGAAAACATGGCAGCCAGACCATGTCACATCCAAATCCTGCCATTTTAGACTGTCCCTTTACACCTTTAAAGGGACAATGTGTAGCATTTTAAGTAATTTATGAGCTAAAAACAATGTCTACATTCATGAATATTTCCTCATTTTTGTCAAGTTGCTTCTGCCAACAATCTGACTTGTCCTCCTGAGCAAAGATTTTCTCATCTGTATTTACATAGAACAGTAAGTCCTACAGAGGCTTCCATGTCCTTCCGGTCTATCAAAACTATGAACAGCCCAGAGGGACATTGCCACGTCGTACTACTGGCTCAGGCTAAATGCGTTTTCGCTCAGAACCAGCGTGACTGAAACTGAGAAGGAGCACAGCAAAACATGCTTGTCACTGCCCCGGCAAATTTGATAGTCTAACACTAAAGATTCAATGTAGTTTTCTTTTTCTTTGAAATAACGTACCTCTTCACCAGAAAGAAAACTCGTAGTGTGGATCTCATGTGGAGTAAAATGTATCTTTGGACCCTCTCAGCTAGAATTTAACCTTTTCTAAATGGATGAAATTTTAGAGGTTGCTGAGCCACATAGATGCAATCAGTGTTGTGAAAGCAATGATGTTTTTATGTTGAGACGATAGTTGGAAAAGGATAGAGCAGTAAGAAAACATGTAACATATGAAGGGGAGGGGTCCAGTAAGGGTGGGTGAGTGTGTGTGCGCAGCAGAGTGTAAATTACAGCGGAAGTATCATGACCCCATATGTCACACTCGTCCCCTTACTACCATAAAGTTCACCTACCTTGATCAATAACTAATTAGCGGCTAATTACCACGCTAAAATACACAAGCAGTGATAGCATAAACACACTAACACCCACATATTGATAACTAAAGTGAGGTTGTGCCATGTGCAGCACCTTGACACCCTGACTCTCCACCCAAAGGCACACAGCAGCCACACTTCAGGGCAATCACATGTTAAAGGTTCAAATGATGGACTGAATACTAAAATATAAACACAAAGCAGGGGTTTTAGCACTCGCTCTGCACAGACTTTCTAATTCCCTCACTTCCACAAGTTTATAAAGAGTTACTGCTGCTTTTTGTGCTTAAAACAACAAAGATGTAACACTTCATGTCAGGAAACGGCATTAAAAACAGTATTAACTTTGAACGTACACCTGGGGGTGGGTGATAACAGCCGACTTTTTCTTCTGTTTGAAGAGGCTCTTTTAAGTCCTTGTTTTTTAATGATTTGTCTGTAAAACATATTGTGCCGACATTTTTTTTTATTCTGCTGCTTTGTTTTGTTTGGCATCCCACAGCATTTAAACATGTATGTGACATTATTACCCAACTGTTGCTGAGAGATGGCTTTCAACAAAAGTAAAGTTTAACTTGAGATTCAGGTTAAGGTTTGTTTATTTGTGCTCATTAATTTGCTTTGCAGCATTCAAGGTGAGGACATTGGGTAAGACTCACAGGTAAAACAAGAGAAATTGAGACTTTCTGTCTTTAATAAAATTATTTTTTGACTTTTGTATAGTCATCTTTATCAGAAGTGATGAAATTAATAAAACACCTCTTAAATGATTAAAAAGCAATTTACAGGTTAAATTAGTTTTTGAATTGATACAAAACCTTGTCCGTTAATGTCTGTTATATATCATTCTTACATTTTATGTTATCAACAGATCAAAGTTCAAATTTAGATGAAAAAGTGTCTCCTTTTAGGGAAGCTTCTAAAACCCCTTTTTTTTTCTACACTGCGTCAAATTATGCCACTAAGGTGATCATACGATGGCCGACGAGGGCAAAAAGCTTCCAACGGCTTGAAGCAGTAAAATAAGAGGAAGACTGCTTCAAGAACAAAAAAATATACGTACAGAAACACAACCAAAGGTCAGAACAACAATACAAACACGGAATTGAGGTGCAAATGAAATAACGTGCTGCAAGAATAAAAAAACAGATGCATTGACGGTAAATGCACTGCAAGCTAGAAACGAAACAAAGCCCAAAAAAATCCAAACCTAGAAAACACACAAGACATGTCTTTAAAAACTTCAGTCCAAATCACACCTGCTGCTTAATTTAACACAGGCGATCATGGATAACCTTTTCTCTCTCTCTCATCTGTCTCTCCCATGTGCTATCGCTGCTACAGAGCCCCCTGCAGGCCTGGAGTGTTGTTGTACCTGGTTTTTGGTGGGGGTCGGGGGGATGGAGTTGTCATAGGTGTCTTAAGATTTATTCACTCTTTATTTATAAAAATAAACTTCTGTTGTTTTATTGCAAAACAAAGTAATGCTCAGGCATATTTTACATTGATAAACTCCCATAAAAGGACATTTAAGAGAGGAGGTTGTTAGTTTTGTTTATGCTTTTGATGTATAACTGCTAGCCGAATGTCAGATTAAAGTATTTGAGATTAACAAAATGGAGAATAACATGTTATGGAGTAAGACAAAGAGGTGCACACTCTGATGTGCACTCTGCTCAGTAAGCACTTTGTCTGACCTGCTTCTTATTATGGTATGTTTATTTCAATGGTGGTATGACACCATAGAGAGTAGAAAAAATTGTGTAAGTAGTAATGGAGATTAAAAAAAAAAAAAAAAAAAAAAAAAAAAAACTCGATACCTCCCCATCTTAAAGCTCACACATTTATTCTCCAGGTAACATTTTCCAACCATCCAGCAGTAACAAACCCAAACTGTAAATGTAGCACAAAATGTAAATTTTATTTATCATATACATGAGAAGGGAGGTAAAGCTGTTGCCCTTTGGCCAGTAGGGGGTGTTGCAGCAGCCCTTGTAAAACCCCCTTACCCATACTAATGCCCCACACTGTCCTTCACTCACCTCTTTCTCCCTCCCTATCTCCCTATGACATTTTGGCAGCTGTTACCCTGCCTCCATTTTGCATGCCCTCAGGGAGCCATGTTGTTCGCTGGCCATGCATTAGCGACCCATCACTGGCACTCATGGACAGGCACCACAGACAGCTGTCCCCCAGATGTGTGAGTGTGTCTGTCTGCCCTGCCCTGTGCTTGACCCGTGTTTGTAATAATGTATAGTTGGTACTAATGGAATTTGGCTTGGTGTGTTTGTTTTTAGCGCACTTTTTGTTCCATCCCCCATCTTTTATTTTTGAAAAGCACAGAACACTACAGATCACAGCAAAGACTGAATGCAAGGTTTGCAATGAAGATATTAGGAGCATGTAGATCTCTTTAATTCTGATGTTATTTAAGTTTTTTTTGTTTAATTCATTCTAAAAATCAATTTTTAGTCATTTTAAGAGAGACAAAATATGCATGTACGCTAACAGCTGGTGTCAGCTCTAAATGTCTCCACTCTGCTGTCATTGCTCACATTTATTTTTTTAAAGGTATGTTAAAAGTGACTAAGTAATAATCTTTGCTCTCTTTTTGACACATTTTCATGTGCTGCTTTTACGTTCTGTGACCATTGTAAGAGGGTCCTCTGCTGTATGGTGGGGTTATGTTAGGTCATGGTTTTCAGGCTGTATATAGCAGCACTATTCATGAAGTGAGGTGTTCCTGGAAACAATATTATATGCATTGTTATCTGAGTATAAATTTGCCATCAAAATTAATGACTGTACACAACATGAGCTTTCAAGCCACATTTTCAGTGGTGACGGCAAGTGAAAAACAACGTTTGAAGAATTTTCCAAAGACAGCCTCAAAATTAAGGTGCTAGGGGAGACTGGGGTAAGATGAGCCATTTTTCATTTTTCAGATCACTACATCAAGGCAATCATAGTTTTGTCTCTAACTAGTATATCTGCATATATTTCAGGATGCTGTGCATCCCTGCAAACCAACAGAATGAGTGTAAACATAACTGTCTTGATAATATAGCATGTCTAAAAAAAAGTGGCACAACTTACCTCGTATATGGGGTAAGTTGAGCATAGGAGCGGGGTAAGTTGAGTCGTATCCCTACTCCCCTCCACTCTCCTCCCAACCTCCACCCTAGCCCTCACCTTCTCCCTCCCTAAATAACAGTCACTTCCTCACATTCATGTGTATTTTTTTTTATTATACACAATTCAACAGGTACAATAACTTTGGTACCTGTTGAAACAGTTAAACAGCTATGAAAATATAGGATACGTTTTAGCATAACTTGCTTTTTTGGGATAAAGTAATGTGTGTCATTAAACTATTTTGTCAAGGATATTTTTAATCTCAGTGAGGTTGTCCTGGTTAAATGAAGTTTAAATACAAAAACAAATCCATTCCAAAGAGAGCCAGCTTTAACAAAAGCATATAAAAACAAACTTTAAGGCGGTAAATAGCACCAGTTTGATCCTTTTTGGGAATATCTGCAACTAAATCAAGGTTTATAAAGCATATTTTGTAGGGTATATATAGAAATGACTCAAAGTAGTTAAATTTAGATTACACCTACATCATATGAAAATGTATTTCTAACAGGAACTGTAAAATCAAGCTTCATCTGCAATTTTAAAAACTAAAAACCTGATTTACGTACAGTTACATACTTTGTATAAGGTGGATCCAGCTGCACTGCAAGGTTAGCATATTATAGCTTTCAAAGATTTTTCCAAGGAAACTAAAGAGAAAATATAATCACAGAGACATACACAGCAAATAATGACTCAAATGAAAACTACATTGCTCAATAATTTGCCTTAATGTGTGCAAAATGCATTTATTGAGTGTATGGGGTAAGTTGAATCACCGGCTCGGCTTACTCCTGGCCAAATGGCTCAACTTACCCCAGCGCTACCACTCTGACTTTATTAGTCCCCTAAGCTAAACTGGTGGACTTTTATGCTAGGTTTTTTACCTCATGGTGTCGCTCATAGATGCCTCAGTTGATGAATTAAACAAATTTAAAATGATCTTTTTTGGTCTAAACACAGTTCTAATAAAACTTATGACAGACTAAGTTCACTTTCAAGAGTAAAAAATGTTTTTTTGGAAGTAAATGTCTAACCCCTTTACCCATGTGCTTCTTACCTTCACAGACTCCATGAAATGATGCCCACCTCCTAAATATTTGGTCACATGATCATTTTTAATTTTTTTTTTACCATTTCCTAGCAACTGGGGGTGGCTCAACTTACCCCAGTCTCCCCTACAGCTTTCAGGGGTTTCAAGAGTCAGTCAAGACCCATTTTTATTTATTTGCTTCCACATGATTTATACAGCTCTCTGATTTTTAAAATAGGATACTAATAATGTACAGGACAAAGGCTAATAAAATGATTTTATATCCTGTAAAGCAATGATTAAAATGTTTACAACCTTGAAGTAGAAGCCACTGAACCTGTCCTCTGTTATTAGGACTTGAGACGTTAAGAGCATGACTGTAACTTGTCATGAATAGCTCAGATTTGTACTGAACAGTTCATTGTCTTCAAAACTTCATATGAAGTAAGTCAAAGAAGTCAAAGATTCCTTATCTGTATGACTTCTTAGTAGTTGAAGGACATATTTGATAAACACGTAAAGAGTTATAAATTAAAGGCATGTAAAGATTCTGGGTCAGGGCTCTTCCTCCTCCCTGCCCAGTCAAACATCAGTCCACTGCTGTCCACTCATTTCAGTTTGGTGGATAAGGAAAAGCAAGCAAGATGAGCCTAGATGTCCTCTCTCCCCACCCACGTCCTCCAACTTCTCCCAGGGGATCCAGAGGTATTCTCATGCTGCTAGGGATGTATAATCTCTCCTGTGTGTAGCCGGTCTGCCCTGGGGTCTCCTCCCAGTCGGACGTGCCCAGAATAGCACCCAGGGGAGCCTTTCTGGGAGGCATCCTGAATGGTTTGATGTCGTTTCGAGTTCCTAAATTGCCTCCCTCTCTAGCCGTTTTTTCCTCTGCCTCTTCTTTGTCATGTTTTCCACGTCTCCTCATGCTCTCAGCCTATTTAAAAAGTTGGGGAGTGAAAACACAGAGGGGGGAAAGAAACTGAGAAATAGCAGAAGAGAGAGAGGAGGGGAGAGAGATTGTGTGAATCAGCTGCAGTATTGCTGCGTCTCCCTCTGCAGCGCTCTTTTGTTAGCAGCCAGCGGTCGACTTCCTCTGCAGGGCCATTAACATTAGAAAAGGCCAGGCTGTTGAACCGCTTTCACAGAGGTCGAGCGTCTGGCCCATCCAGCATTACACGGCTGGTGTTTACATCCACTTAAGCCCTCCACAATAAATGTTATGAAACTATATAGTGTAAAATTGAGAGGGGGAATAATGGGCACAGTACAAGCAGGTAATCACCAATATGATTAGCTGCATGTTGAGCAAATAAGCTTAGCAGACTCAGTCCACTAGGTCTGCACTTGATTGAACCGAAGCCTGTGGTGCACCATACTGTGCAGCAGACAAAAGCTTCAAAATATTGTTCTGGGAATAAAGCAGTTACAAGTGACTTTACATTAATTGGTTTCCATTAACACTACATCTTAGTATCACATAAGTGTAAAGTTTAAAGATTTTCTATGCTTCCATGCATTACAGTATGGTTAAGGGTTGGCAGTACAGCTGTCCATCTGTTCACCCATTCTCCATTATTGTAAATGCAGTATCTATGGTTTCTTAAAACTTTGCACTTATGTCTACCTTGACTCAGAGCTGCAGTATGTAATTTATTCTTTATGTTACTTATCAGCATCTTATTGCTGAGGCTACATAACAGATCGGATTGGATTGGTTGTGCATAAGGGAAGGGGCATTGCTTGGAGCAGAACCATGGAAAGGAGAGGGGAGTAAAGTTGCTTTCACTGCAGTCTCATCCGAGTTACACAACCAGCTTTAGGGATAAAGTGGTTAGATTTTGGAGGCCATGGGTCAAAGTCATCTTTTGCAATGTCAGGAATATCTTTGGAAAGGGATTCTCATCACACTAGGTACAAATGTCAAGGTGATTCCAGGATGAACTGATAAGAATTCAAAGGTCATAGAGCATCATGGCAATATTTTACTTGACCTGGTTGTATTTCTAATGGCATGGATAAAAGGTCATAGAGTTTCATGACATGCTTGTAAATAGGTTATCGAGTTGGTCTAAAGTCAGGATCATGGAGTTTTAGGGCATCTCCGTCAAACTTTTTGCATTTGTTGTCTTCAACTGAAAAATAAATGGAATATATTTTGAAGATCATAGGTCAAAGGTTATCAGGCATAATTTCATTATCTTCTTGTGAACCCAATATATCGAATATCTTTTGAAGGATTTTCTTTAGATTTTGCACAAATGTCTGGACTGAAGGATAAATTAGTCCTATTTTGGAGGGTAAGGGTCAAATATCCCTGGGCCTCAAAATCATCCCTTGCTTGTGAACTTGACATTTCAAGAAATCTTTGTGGGATTTCTGTTAACTAAGGAAAAATATCTACACAGACTTGAGAATGAACTACTTATGTTTTGCAGGTACAAGCACAAAGGTCAAGGTCACTGGGTATCGTGTTCATCCCTGTCTAATAGGATTTCTATTAATTACTTAACCACAGAAATCCATCCAAGCCCTTTACTCATCACTGTACATGAACTCTTACAACTGTAAACCTTGCAGGCCTAAAACCTAGTTTATAGCAGCATGTTTTATTTCAGAAAAATAAGAGCTGCATATAAAGTATGTTAGGATTCAGATAGTATCCAGCTTGTGTACCCTTTTACATTTGAAAACTTAAAAAAAGAAGTTGTAAAAGTTGATATGGTTGTCCAGTATCAAGAAAGTACCAAGAAGAGAGGCTCAATATTAAAATCTTTTCTTGCCAACATTTTCACAACTTTATCACCACTTCTCATAAATTCAGACAGGTCTGGCCCTTTATGAGACATAATAAAGACCATAGAGTTTTCACTTACATTAACCAACTTACCTTATTTTATTCTTCACTATAACTTTTAAGAAGGACCATTTTTTATGTATGCAGGAAAGAAGAGCAGACATGAAATGAGCTGCGGTGATACTGCAGAGTATTTTCATTAAAATTGTTTTAAAACCATGTCAGATAGAAGTAAAAAAGACCAGCTCCAACAGAAAACATAGAGTCCTTCAAAAGCACCCCCTTAACCCCCCCCCCCCCCCCCCCCCCCCCCCCCCCACACACACACACACACACACACACACACACACACACACACACACAGGCCACAATAGGGCCGTACAAACAGACAGATTGGGGCCAGTGTTGACTTATATCCCTATGCTAATAAGCATACTAATTCATACAGGGCCAGGAACTTTCTTGAAAAAGCACAACCCTACTAGACATAAAGATAAAAATGAACATGCACACACCCGTAAAATGAACCCTAACTAAGAAAGCTCCTGCCTTCTCCTAAAGCCCTGCAGACTCTTGATACTATGTCAGGAGAGTCAGGGAGATGGTCTTTGAGGTAAATAAAGATTCTGTAAACTACTTTGTCTCTGTCTCCACTCAAGGAGAAGACAAAAGAAAATGTAGTTGGAAGGCCTCTGCAAAAATATACAGTATTTGTTCATTGTGTGGTTTAAGGATAAAACAAAAAATAGCTGTGCAGAATATGTCAGGCCTGTTTCAGTACGAGTGTCCTATGAAAAACAGTAAAAGCAAGTGTTCTGTGACATGAAACAAAGACAACAAAGTTATCATGTCACAAAAAGGTTGGGTTATACAGTGACAAAGGTCATCTTCTACTGCCAGCCACAGAGCCAGCCTCTTCTCCATCTCTTGTATGCTCAGACTAAGCCCTTCTCTGAAGCAGCCACCCAGTAGCTGCAGAAAAGAGAAGATCCTCAGTAAGGGTAAAGGATGAAAAAAGTCCCTGGACAAGAGTTTGGACCTATACTCTCTTACCTCAATGTCAGTCTGCAAGAGTCTGTTGAGAGAGATAACTGAGTGAGACGTGAATCAGGAGAAGCTCCTGATAGCTGTGAAACAGAGTCACAATGCAGTCTTATCTGACACCATAGTCCAGTGAGAAGAGAGTAAATCTGTGACTTTGGGGAAGATTTTATTTGCCTTGTGCAGAAGCATGAATGCAGCTTGTGTACTTTTCTGTACAGCAACTAACTGGGCCATAAAAGGACCAACTACCCATGATGAGGAAACTCTAACTGAAACTACCTGTCACCAAACTGTGGCTGTATTTAAAAAGCCAGATCAAGGAGCTGTATTCAAACCCCTGTGAAGTCTCAACTTTAATATCTATGTCATGGGGGAATGGTGGGACAAAATGATCCCACATCAGTAACAGAGGCTAACAGGAGTAACATCTTTGATGTGTCATTCCCTTTAAGGCACAGTAGCATGAGAAGAAATTGCAGTAACTCTCCAAATACTCATGAGTATGCTTTAAGCTACTCCCTGTCCCGAATTGGGCTGTGGTTGCTGTTCAACCTACAAGCTAGCAACATATTTGAACAAGAGATTGCTGTTAAATAATACTGTGCAAGGTTAATTCAAATATACATACACTTTTTTGAATGTGTGCATGGGAGGGAAAGACTCTGTGAAAACACAGCAGTGTGTTTATTTGACTGGAAATAGCAATCAGGTCATAAGCTCAACTTATATCTAAAGACTGCTGCCTTCAGAGTGTGCTCCGAGACCAGCAATTGTTTCTATGACTTTCGAAAATGTTTTCAAAATTTAAGTCAGAAAAATGGGTTAGGTGGAAGGCCAGCATAAGTCACTTGTGCAGACACTCCAAGCACAATTTTAACCATGATTAGAAACAAACTGAGGTCACTTTTCACCTCAGGTCAATAAAATACATGGCCTGGGCAAAAGCTTGTCTAACTGGAAGTAGATCAGCAACAAGAGATATGGTAGAGGGGTCTCATGAGTTAGCTAAGCAATTACAACGCCAACGAAGGCTCTCTTGTTTATTTACACATGTAAAGGAAAAGTGAGATCCAAACACAGGCTGTCTCTTGAAGCCCATTCCATTAAAAGAGGGTGGATATTATAAAGTGCTCCATTTGATTAAAGAATTCAGAAAATAGGGCTGGATATGCTGCCCCCTTGAGTTGTAAATCAGTCTCAAACAGTCAGTGAATCTAAGGCCCTGTTCACATGACAACGTTGTCACCAAACGTGCCTTTACATTTTCAAAAGCACTCCACGTCACACAGAGACGCGAGAACGACTGAAAACCCTGTAGCGTGCATGCCAGGCCAGTAGATGGCAATGTAGGTTTGTAGTGGAACAGCGGTGTTACAACACGCGTATACTTTTGTGGCGAGTGGACACATGAAGACGCAGGAGTTTCTTGTCTGGACAACATATGTGTCTTGATATTTTTGTCTGAATAACAAACCAAACATGTTAAGCAGCACAGATGTTGCTTGGTAGATGGCTGAAGCTGCTGCTGTTGTTGTTGTTGTCCCTGGGACGCGTGCGCAACTTTTATCTGAAAGAGTACTGTGCATTTGCCACACGTCAGCGTTTACAGGGAAAACGCTTATTCACGTTTACACGGATACGGATACGAAAACATTTCAAAACTTTTCACTCTGGACCCTGGTTTCAAAAGTTTGCGGATTCAGACACTCCAGGCACCGTTCTTGTGTAAACACAAGGCGAAAAAGCAATGAAAAGTCTCTGTTTTCATCCGTTTTCATTGTCCTGTATACAGGGCCTTAGTTTACCGGCTTGAAGCCAGAATGTGGTTAACTGGAATTTTATGCCTGTCATGGCATCGGCATCCGTGGTCTAAGGTAAATAGAACGCACTATAAGTACAAAGCATAAACAGAGCCACAGCTGAGATGGTTTAGTCAGAATTGTACAAGTGTTTCAAACCCCAAGGTACAGATATAAAAGCAGAAGATCTTTCACCCTACATTTGACAGAAAATGAAGTGCTCTACCCAACAAATGAAAATACTTCTTATTTTTGTCATAGACCGGCTTGAACCTCCTTCAGGCTTTCCAGTCTTTCTTTTTTTAACTACATTTTCTCTGTGTCTCAAAACAATGCAGTTGGTCTCCCTCTGTGTTGGGAAATGGGATTTATGAAACATAAACTGATTAAAACAAAAATTATTCCTTATCAGTACAGTACAATATTCATATGTTTAGTAGTGAAGTGCCAGCTTTAAATTTCCTGAAAAGTAGCCATTTTAGAGATAAGAGGTTTGTGTTTGTGTTTGTGTTATTTTGACACGTATGTGATTTTACATATACAGTATATTTGGATGCTAATAAATGCAGGAGGGGGTTGAATAAAACTGCATTTGATTAAAGTATAATGATTCACTCTTCAGTAAAATCATTACAGATTTCACTGCCATGAATGTGAGGAAACAACAGCTTGTCCAACGATGTTACATCATTTTCATACATCTGTCCAGATTCTTCTCTGATTATCACTCTCTGTCCTGCGCCATCCTGGTGTCTTTCTCTGGCTCTCCCTCTCTATCCTCCTCTCCTCCTCTTTGTGCTGTTAACTATATTCACGTTACAGCCAAATGTATTTTGATTGGATAAGAGGTCTGAACATCATCATATTCATTTGTGACATGATTTTGTTATTCATAAATCAGTTTATGTGGGCAGTTTATTCAAGTAGATACAATTTCAAGCAAGAAAGAAGTTTGATGTTTCACATGCAAGTGAAAAGGCCTTGAAAGATGTTATTTATTGCTACAGACTCATGATCCTGGTTTGATAAAGGACATTCAGTTTAAAATATTTAGTTGTAAGTTGATTGATCTACAAAAAAAATAAAATACTTAACACCATGTTGTCACCTGAGAAACAGATTTATGTCAATCTGTCACTGTGAACTATTGCATCCTGATAGTGTAATTATGAACTCTTCACCTCACTCGTTCTGTCACTTTAAGATAAAAGTTTTTAACATTGTTTGAATCTGATTATTATCAAAGTATATGTTCTAAATGCTTTAAGCTGCATTAAAAACACCATGACAAGGACGTGAGGGCCAAAAGAGGAAAACTGCAAATAAAATGAGGCTCTCTTTATGTTTATACTACTTTTGCAGGAGTGAAATGATACAGGGGAACAAATAGGCAGATAGAAAATGAGAACAAGACTTAAGTCATGAACCCTTTTGAGGCTCGTCATGACTTTCAGGTCCAACAGAGAAGCATATGAAGTTCTATGCACTTTCACAGCTGTTTTTGGCAACACCAGTTTACTTGTTTCCTGTGAATGAAGAGTAAGGATAGGCATATAGATATCAAGTTTCAAAGTATTGATACTTTTACAAGTACTTTTTTGGTATTGATTACTCAATTAAGCAATGCTAAATGAGTAATCTAATTACATGATTATTTATGAAGTTCTGTGGACTGTTGTCACCTTGAAATATCTCTGATCTTTTAAAAGTCTACACCCCGTTAAGATCTTTGAGGTCTTCATAGCAGATTCTGCTTGTAGCCCCTGAAGCTGGACTAAAAACCAGAAGTGATCAAGCTTTTTCTGTGGTGGTCCCTAAATTATGGAACAGCCTATTTCTTCAAATCAGAATGTCCCCCACCCAACTCATTTTTAGATATCATCTAAAAACTTACTTTTACTCATTCGCTCTTAACTCAGTCTGAGAGTTGTGTGGTCTCTAGATCTTTTAATCTCTTTATTTTGTTTTTTATTTTAACAAACTGTCTTGTTTTTGTGTGTGCGTTTTATATGTTTTTGTGTTTTAATGATTCTATTGTGTCCTTTCATTTACTTTATTTTATTTTATTCTTGTTTATTTTATTGTATTTCTGCTTGCTAGTCATTGTGCAGCACTTTGGTAAGCTCTTACTCTCCATGCCAATGCAGCACCGCTTTCTGTGTCATGTGACTGTGGAGACCAATCAGACATATTGAACAGCATTCAGCTGCACCCGCAAGCTTACACACGGACACAAAACTAAGTAGGAAAGACAGAAAACAATTTTATGCTTTTCTACTCACCCCCAAAAAATCTTAGTTACATTTTAGATAACTTAAGTCTTTAAGTAACTGTAAATTGAGTAGGCAATGTTGGGTTTGGATGTATATGTATGTACATATGTGTATATGAATATTTATATTGTATATTGTGTGTATGTGCATAAATGTGGATCTATAAACTGAAGAGTATGGCTTCAGCCTGCTCTACTGTATGTGTCTTGAGATAACACTTGTTATGAATTGGCACTATACAGATAAAGAATGATTGATTGATTGATTGATTGATTTAGAGGTGGATTATCTATTGAATGTATTCTTTTGGACTAAGACTTGGACTTGTTGTAAGTCCAGACTACATTTTTTCTTGATGTGCTTTAGGTCAATGAAAAGGTAACATTTATAAACATCATACATGCGTGGTAGGAGATGATTGGTATCGGCGTCAGTATCTGTATCCAAAACTTACAGCAAAAGTATTGCATCGATTTGAAAAAGTCTAGTATTCACAAAAAAATAATGACTGACTTAAGACACAAGCAGATCACCATAAATGAGTCTCTGCATGCAAATAAAAACATTGTGCCGACCAAAGATTTTGAGCAATTCTGCCACTTGTTCAAAAACCCCAAACCCCGAACACACACAAGCAAGCAGTGATATTGACAGTCATGCAGAGGAGAAAAATCTTTGTGGTACACAACTTATCTTTGGGCAAGAAAGATCCAGACTTCAATGTGCTCGATGGTAGTTACATCCATCTGTGAAAGTCGGAAACCCTGTGAGTAGGCTACTATCAATACATCCATATCAATACTGTTTATCTCTTTTGGGGTTTCAGGGGGCTGGAGCCTTTCCTCGTCGTTGAGAGTGCGAGAGTTGTGGTTGACCCTGCAGTTGCCAGCTGGTTGTAGGGCCACATAGAAAAACAGACAATCATTCACGGCTGCACTCATACGTACGGGCAATTTAGAGTCACCAATTTACCTGCAGAAACAGAAATCAGGTAGACCACGCAAACTCCAGACAGAAAGACCCTGGTCGACACAGGAAGTCAAACAAGCATTCTTCTTTCTGTGAGACACATGCATGAACCTGCTGAACCACAGTGCCACCCATTAGGCCGTTAATTGTAATTATTTTAAGGGGACTAAAGTTAGTTTCAAGCTCCGAAAATAGGGCTAAAATACCCTATGCCATACCTCTCCCCCTGTTTCTCTCTGTCACTCTGTCTTCCTCAATTAGACAGTTTAATTGTAGAGGAAAGCAGAGTGTAAATGGCCATTAGCGAACATTTTACTCCCCCCTATCCCAAATTAAAAATGACAGGCCTAGTGATATGCCACTGATGTGTGTGTGTGCGTGTGTGTGTGTGTGTGTGTGTGGTATCAGTTGTCTAGCATCCAAGCCAAAGCTGAACAATATACGGGCCCTACAGGCTGCTAATATGTGTATGTGTGTGCATGAACAGCCCTGGAAAAAAAACAAATCTCTTACCTAAATGACAGCCATATGAAACTATGTGCAGAGGCGATGGGCACAGTGTGGGTTTCCTTAAATGATGGACAGGTGGGAGGTCTAATTCCATCAGAGAGTTGGTTAGTCTGTCCCTCAGGGCCCGCCCCTGTCTGCCAAGTGGGCCCTGATTGGATGAAATGATTCTTAAAGTCAGATGGATTGGATCGCCGGAGGCAGAGAACAAGAGAAATGGGCAGAGAGGGAAAGAGGGCGAGCGTGAAACAAACACAGAGGGAAAAAGATTGCAAGATGAAATCTGAGGGTGAGAGAGATAAATGGGTTGCATCGCAGGGAGAAAATATACATCTGTGAGACTAATAAGGAAAACCTGAAAAGGAGACAGAGTGAATAACAGCAAACTTAGACAGATCACTTAGCTCGAAGGGAGATGAATATGTATTTAAATAAATGACTCGGCTTGGGGATATCGTCAGGAAATGGGGGTGAGTGGGTGGTTGAGTTTTGGGACTCCTTAGGAGGTTTTGAGGAAGTGAAGAAGAGTTAAGCAGAAGAGGAGTGTAACGATTTTAAAGTAATTCTCTAGTCTATTAGTTTATGCAGCCCCTCATGGAAGAAACAAGCCTGAAAGATTGACTGTTTTCTGTTATTGTGGATTTTTTTAGTCTCCTGTTAAGATCTTAAAATCTCAACAAGCTGTATCAATGTGCTATTTATTTCTGGTATTGCAGCCTCACTACTTTTACATTGTCCTGTCTGTTATGGCACCAGCTTGAACTTCCGAGGTCCCTCACCCTGAAAGTTAACATACACAGTTAAAGGAGACAAATCACGGCAGCCCCTCTTTTGTAGTATTTTTTAACCTTGTATAACCGCAGCTGGATCCACCTGATTCAACATATGTGATCGGGCAGATCCATCTTGCCCAGATATATTCTATGAAAACTGTGTTCAGCCCAGTGTAGCACGGCACATTCAGGATCCTTCAGAGCATGAGGAGCAGGGAGTTAGAAGACAGACAACAGCAGGAAATGACTGCGCGTACAGAGATTAGCAAAGATGCTAACAGCTTCAAGCAGTTTTGTCAAATCTGGACACTGAAAGCATTTCTTAATAGGAAGGATAGTTTTGCCCCACCAGGACATGTGTTGGCAAAAGTTTATTCTACAAAGTGGCTTACATTTTGTACTTTTCACAGTGGCAGTAACAGCAGTTTCTGTTGTTGATTGTTTTGTGTCTGAGAAATAAAACTTGATGGTCTGTTCAGAATCTGTGCTCATTGTGACTTCACAATGACCTGTAAGGGCCACAAAATAAAATTTCAGGAAAGTTCTAGGAAGGGCTGGCTCATGGAGAGTCAAAAAGTCACTGGTGATTGATGAAAATTTTTTTCTGCCCAAACATGACACAGATGTTTCATTTAGTCCATGGATGACTTTGTTTAAAGATGAAAAAAGGGTAGGACATGTCTTCTTTGAGTCGGCCATATCTTGATACTTGGTCCTTGTCTCATTATGCAGGGAAGTAGAACTCAATTATGCATCTGCTACAGCAGGTGGTAGCATGACCTGTTGAGCTAGTTTTTGTGGATTCTATCTCTGTTGACATTGCTAATGAGTTAGCAAGCAATACAGTGGTTGTATGTAGGTCAAAACATGGAAAAACCCAACTCTAAATATTTTGTGCCTAGGCTGCACTATATTTCTGGCACAAAATGCAATGCACACGTATACATCTGATCTTATCTGACGGCAGACACTGGGACCTCTGTTATGCTAGGCATTTATTCTGTTTGACTTCCGGGTTAAAGCACATCACAAAAACTGGAACATCTTAAGATCACTTGGTTTAGTTTGAGTCTGATTGGGGTGTGTCCATGCCTAATATTATAAAGGTGGGTTTGTCCAGCTCAGAGACACTCAATTTAACGTTTTGGATGGACTGATATTTTTACATGTATTTTAAAAGACTAGTTATGGTCAGTTCTAGATTTTGATCCACACTCTCATAGTTTTAGTTTTCTGGACTGCTGGATTTCCTAAAGTCTGTATTTACTGCTTTATTGGCAATGAGATCCACTCACATGTATGCACTTCACTTGTTGCACTGAAAATGATGAAAACTTGTGAAGTGATGCTGAACTTTAAACTGCTCTCTTGCCATCAATGTACTTCAACATTTCAAGATTGTTTTGAAGGAAATTTCAAAGGATGTACACACGACAAGATCAGAGGGTCAATTTGGTAGCACTTTTCTTCTTATGACATTTTTCAGCATAGTCTCTTTTTTATGGCCATAAAGATTATCCTACAGATTTTCTGATTTGTAAAGTGAGCTTAGAGGGGCCAACATATGCTTTAAATAAGGTGGCTAAAAAATATTTGACATTGACTTTATTTCCAAGTTTTTTATTTTGGCTTGATTTTTTCAACCAACATCAGTCAAATTCATACACATCAAATATTCATACATTTCTGAATATTTTAGCCCTTCAAATGCTAGGTTTTTGTCATAATGTCACCCTGTTTTTACATGAAAAAAAGCTGGAAAAAAATAATAGTTTTCATTATACTACATGCAAAGTTGATGTTTTTGTGTACTGAATTATTACAGCCTGTGATATGTCAATAGTTATCAGTTCCATTGATTTTTATGAATTATTACTTATTAATACTCACACTCATTTTGATATGGTTAAAGTGGCACCATCTGTAGGAGAAAAGGAAAAAAGATCAATTTCAAGGCAAAAGCCCAGGCTGACACCCAGATATAATGAATCAATGTATAATACATTAACGGTTTTAATGTCACAATTTTTTTGATGAGTACAATTGTAACAATTGTTTCTTCACAGTGTATTTTGGAGTTACTGTTGGAGCCAAATTTCATGACATATGCATGAACACAGCTAAAATGATCAAAAAATGAAGTATAAAAAAAGCACATAAATGCACACAAAGGTCCCTAAGGATGAAAGCAGCTTACAAATAAGACATCTTGACATGTTGAAGGTTTAGTTTGATTAAATGTAATTCATCAACAAATATGTTCACTTTTTTTGGAACAATGACGTTGTGCAGCAGGCAAAGAAGCATTTTATAGTAAAAGCCTCCAAGGCAGAAACTGGCATCTTTTAGAAAACCCATACTGTTATGTATTTGTAATGAAACATCTAAGGAAATGACGGTACAGAAGAGCATATTTTAACCTTCTTTTCTGAGTCCACGCATTCGCATTACATGAACGTTTCTTCTTTTTTGTTAACAGCACTCAAATAGTGCCATCTACTGGTATCTACTGGTATACTGTGTAACACCTTATCAGGATCATTCTCCTTTCTCAAATTAACAAATAAATCACAAATTAACCCTGAACATGTTATTTATATCACGTCCTCCTGTGATTCAAGCCAATGGTGCAATGGTATCTCATAGCAGTAAGAGATTTCAACTTCTTTCACAGACTCCCTGTCTCTCCCCTCCATGGCCGGTAATAAATGCACATTTTAGCAATGCAAATAATATAAATAGAAAGATTGCAATATTGCCCCTGTGAAAAAGCAATTCAAAAAGTAAACACGGATAACTAATGATTAACAAATTATCAGAGTTTTTCCAGCTTTGTCAACAGCCATCTTTTTCAGCCCATTATGTGGCATTTTGTTTACTCTTATGCCACGTTTGACCAAGACGTATTTTATGAGAAGTCCCGTTTATTTAGTCAAGAATACATCTATGAATCAGTTGGTAAGTGTTTACTATTTTGGCTATGCTGCTGATTTCTTCTCCACACACCATGAATCATTTGTTATAACATTCTTTATGCCTGCAGATTAAGTGTGTGTGCCTGAGTTAAAGTGGTCTGTCTGAGTCCCTGCAGTGTTTTTTACAATCAAAGAACCAAGTACATTTGATTAATTTCTAGGGTAGAAAAGCCCCCGGGCTGTCTGAAATATAAATTTTAAAGTGATTATAAATGGCTGGTGGCTGCACAAGTAGAAGCAGATTAGTATTATATAACATAAGCCACAGGTGCCTCTAAAACAACTGCACTTTTTCTTTTAAGGTTTGATTCTCAAAGAAAAAAGCAGAGGCTCCTCTGGGAGAAGGGCAACAAGACATCAGCAGGTGGTTTAGCGAGTGCACAGTAAGAGGAGGGATTATAACAGGGGTTGCACTCTCACACGTATCATCGAGACATGACCATCAATTAACCTCTGCACAGAAGACCAGAATAAAACATGTTGCTTTGTCTGAAACAAGACTGAGGTCTGCGGGTCAGGGGTTCCTGCGTGCATAATGTGCCACTGTAACTGTAGACAGATCATTATAGAGTAAAGCTGGACTGTAATCTCATAGAAATGAAAATGCTGGCTGTCATATTGTTACGAAAGTGTTACACTAATGAGCATCTGCTGCAACAGTGGCACATATTCTCAGTGTATAGGGTGTTTGTTTACAATATTGAGAAAGTGTGATAGCTTAAGGCGCCTTGAAAAGCTGTTAAAAACATTTATCACCTTATTTAACTTAAAAGAGTATGAGGATTTCTTCGAGAAAAACAACATTCAAAACTGTTTCAATACCATGTGCTACTTTTCTCACATGGCATTGCAGCAGTTGTGTCTGCGCCAGTGTATGTTTCTGCTATTAAACGCATAAAAATGTGAAAAGATTCTTTCACTACGTTCTCAGAAAACATTCTTCAAACAATTGAGTCTGTTCTGGCTTGAATTGCTGAGGAGTGAGGAAAGTTTGCAACATTGGTCTTTAGAGATTTGTACATTTGTTGTGGTGTTGTGTTATTTGATGAGGGCGAAGACAGTTTTTTTTTTTCCCTGGCCTGCGTGTGTTCAACAAGTCCTAACTGCTGAGATCTACACTTCTACTGACTCTGCTACTTTCTCTTATTTTACCTCCATTTGCTCAGGTTTTTTTCTCTCACTTTACTTTCCCTCTCGTTTCTGCTCTGGTTTGTCTTGCTTTGTGTGCGAGTGTGAGTGTGCAAGTGTATGTGTGAGTGCGTTCTCCTTTCTCAGAAACAGAGAGATTAAATCCATTCTTCAGTGTCCTTAAACTTCCAACTCAGCTGTTTACTTTCAGAAACACTGATGCAGTTGTTAAAAGTGCGATTCTGTTTATAGTTTTGCATTTTTAGGTCTGTGAGTGTGTGCTTCATATATGAGTTCAGCTACCTTCTTTCTACGTTATAAATAATATTCTTTAAATGAATTCTACACAGTTATGATATGTTTATCTCTTCATAGACAGACATCAATGAAGAACCACATCATCTGCATATAGTCTATTGATATTCATATCATTCAAAAACTTCACTTACGTTCTGCAAGAGTCATGCACGGCCCCATCTGAAGCCGTGTATAACTCAGCTTCTGAGCCAGTTGTCTCCTTTCAGGCGAAGATCTGATCAAGATCACTGAGGTTAATATGTTTACTACAATAAACCACAAACAGTATAGCCCACTTTAAAAATACCAAATTCTCCTTTAAAGACCCAGTTACCCCTTTGTCTTTGCTTATTAAAGGCCCCAGTTTTTTCTTAGAAGTGCATTTAAACTTGTTTTCTTTTTTAAATCTGCTTACCTCATCCACTGCTGGTGAACAGCTGTGTGTTTCTGTTTGTCACATGTTCATTTATAATTGCACAAATTATTCCTGTGTGTAGTGCCAACTCTACATTCTGTGTCCGGTAGCTCTCATGAGTCTGTCTTGGCACTTTGCTCTCAAACTCTTTGCCCTTAGGACACACACACACACACAAACACACTCAAAGAGCACACAACAAATAATACGATGAAGGGAAACAAAAAGTAGTGTAATTTTACAAAAAAAAGAGTACACTCTTTTTAATGTGTTATTAGCCCAGTTCATGCTGCTGTTTCAAGGCGTGATATTTACACCCCTGTGAGGGCATGGAGCTGGAATGGGGGAAACGAGTTGACCCCCTCTTTGCTCTGTCGATGAGGTAACAGTGGTGTGATATTGGATAGAGGGAGGCACGCAGACTCAGCGGGAGACAGGAGCGCTGCAAGTGAGAGTCTCTGTCTTTGCCAGTGTGAATCGACGCAGATATTACAGAGGGTGGATTGAATGGGAATGTCTGGTGTAAATATAGTGGAGCCTTGCTATGGTGCTTTAGCGTGAATGCATTGTGAATTGGGCTATTGTTTGTAAGTGCTGTGGTAATATTGTTCAAAACAATATACAAAGCTTGATGTAGAGGGATATACTTCTTTTATCATTAGTTAAGTAGTAATCCTAAGTCATTACTTGTTCAGATATGTCACATACATTTTACTCAACAGTCTGTTCAGAGCTACATCTCTGTGTGCCTTCAAATTAGATTAATTTCCAAAAAGCTCAAACTCCTGTGACTGAGCTGAAAAGTTTTGAGGCTCTTTTTTCAACTCCCTGACAAAGTGCTGACAAATTGAAGAGAAACTTGATTTTTCTAGAACTTTCCTTTGGGGCACAGAGCCACGGAGAAGAAGTAATTCAGCAAACCTGCGGTGGAAAATGACGGAGCAGGACAATGGCTGCCGTTTCACTTCAAGCAGAACCATTGTGCATTCCCTTGACGTCTGCTGTCTTTACCTTCATTGGAAACTGAGCAGCGCCTCAGTAAGCGAGCGTCGCTTTCACACTGATTTACACCTGGAATATAAAAATGATTTGGAGAAATAGTTTGAGGCACCAACAGTCGAACATCCCTTTGATGTTAACAAGCGGTAAATCAGGTTTCAGAGAGAGAGGAAGATGAAGAGCAAGGCTGAGCGATGGAGGAGGGGGGGTGCAGGCGGAGACAAAAGGAAACCTGAAGGTCAAGAGAGGGAAACAGTGAATGTTGGGGCAGATGTAAAGAAAGTTAAAGCAAAAGAAGAAAAGGAGGAAATTGAAAAGGAGACAGAATAAAGTAGGAGGGTTGGGCACTTCTTCCTTTTATGTTTGGGGAGCAGACGCTGGGAGAAGAAAGTAAAATTGAAAGAAATTAAAAGGTGAGAGGAGATAGCGAGGAAATGGTTCAGCTCTGATCTACAAAATGTTAACCTCTTTGGAGATCAAACAGTTTCTTAAGAAGCCAAAAAAATGTCACACCACACAATGTGTGTAGATCCTTCTCTTATCAGGGGAACGGAAAAGTCTGCCAGAAACTGACGCAAATCTGAATCAATATTTTAATGTCAGATGTTCCAAAATTTCACATAAACACCAAGAAAAGCATACGTTTTAAATATTATCACCATATACAGACATGTTGGTGTAGAACTTCTCTGTTGCATATTCTACTCTTTCACTCTTTATTCCTGATGAGGCATGAAACATTTTTAAATACTTAAATAAAAAATGACAGTTGGGGGCTTCAGATTAGGGACTCAGGCATCAATCCGTGTGTGCCTGGCCTCAAAGTTGGCTTCATTCTATGTTGTTGATACAAAAGATCTTTTCCAGGCCCATTTAAAACAACCTTAGTGTCCAATCACACAGGAATGCATTATTAGAAAAACATCACCAATAAAACTGCCCTTTTCCTGCACGAGCCTGTCTGTCAGGCATTTTTCTTTTCCTGCACATCATAGATTTGTGGTATTTTTTTAACTGCACAGGAAAGTTGTAAAATTATAAACTTTAAGACATGGTTGCAGTGCTTATGAATTTCACTTTTAGCCGAAGAAGACATTATTAGGGATGGAAAAAGGCAAGGACACGTGTAGGTGAGTATTGATGCCCTCAGTGGGAAAACCGCAGTTTTATTTGTGAATATTATGAATCGTCCTGACAGAGAATGGATAGGAAAGATAATACTCCTTTCCATAAGCTGCTGAGTGAGGACCCACTTCAACCACATAAATTTTTTAGAAATCTTTCAAAAAGTTGTTGAAAACTAAAAATTATATTATTTATTTGGCAAATAACAAACTGAAACAACTTCATAGTCCTTTTTCACTTCGGCCTCCTTTGGCCGTGATAACAGCTTGCATTCTTGCCGGCATTGTTTTTATGTACTTTCCAACAGTCTCTCTTGTTATTGAGTTCCCGACAGTTTCAAGCTGTTCCAACAAATAAAAATCAAACATGTTAGGCTTTCTGTCGACTATGGTGAGACAGTGTCTTGTTTATTATTTACTGCTCAAGAAGAAGTGACAGAATTTCATAGCCAGTGAGTTCTAAACTTTAGGTTAGTCAGGTGAGGCAAAAATCTTGCTTAGATCATGTAGACCCTGACCCTGATAGTAGGTGCTTTAACCTATTTAATTTCTATTGTCTTGAATAAAAGGAAGTTGTTTTTTAATAACATGCACTTGCTGCTGAGAAGACAAGCCCAGATTTTACTTCTACAGGCCCCCATCACTGACATAAAACCCAGGGAGAAACAGATATCGGATCAGTCAGATGCACCGGAAGGGTACTTCACTTTAGCAGCGTGTAACAGACAGTAGGGCTGGACAGTCTTCTCCTAATCTTGACTAAAAATACTGTATTAGCTTGATCAGACATTTTTTTTTTTAAGTTTGGCTCTCCATTAGCTACTACAAAAGTAGCAACTACTCTTCCTAGAGTCCACATATTAAAACATAATCCACACAATACATCAGTAAAATTTAAAATGTTAGGAAAGAAAACAATTTAATAAAAGAAGCAATGTATAAAGAAAAAAACAACAGCACTTTTAACACAACCTAAGTTAAAACAGCAATAAAGGAAGGAAAGACTATGACTGTGACTATGGTTGCCTTTTACCAATAATACTGCACATGACATAATGTGATGGCTGCAGCTTTATGGTAACTGTCATTGAGTAATGTTAACAAGCTAATGATAGCATAAGAGCCCCTGATTATGTTTTGGTTTTGAAAAAAAATAAATTAAATTATTCTTTTTACGGTCCAATCAGCAGCTTTATTGATCCAAACACAATTAAAAAATCTGTCTGTATTAAACTGTTGTTTTCATCCTGACAGCAGTGTAATTGGAAGAATTATCTGCTGACATGATGTAAACACAACTAAAACAATATTCTTGTGAAGGCCGAGCCAGGTATCCCAGGCCCAGTATAGGGGTCCAAAGTGCTCCAAACTTAGAGTTGAAAAATTACTTTGTTATCATCTGGTTGTAAATGAGTCACTTTGTAGAGATGTAGACACTTTGTTAATGATAAAACAGTAAATCCATTCATAATGTGCTTTTAATCAGATTGCAGAGATTAAAAGAAAATTAAAAAGTAAAGTACATTTTAATACAATAAAATGAATCTAAATTCATGTAGTAAGTTTTTTTTTTCCACAAAACTTTTTTGAAAGAATTGAAAAGAATCTGCACATTTGCAAAATAAGAAGGTGTTGCATATCATCACTGAATATAAAAATTAGACTGAAACAAAATACCAATTGTGCCCAAGAAATAAATCCACATAAGAGATTGTCAGACTTTAATCAAAATGTATTTTCAAAAAAATGCCTAGATTGTTTTTATTTCTGGTAAAGGGAGGATTACTGGTTTGTCAGGCACATAAATAACGAGAGAAAATCTAATATTTTGTTTGTGGAAAACAAAAACAAAAGGAGTATTAATATAAGGAATGGATATAACAACCTACTAATAACTGCTCACTGGTAATTAGTTGCTAAGTTGTTGAATATGAATTATGGTCTTAGCTTTGCTTAGTGAGGCTGCTCATTAATCATCAGTGAGTCTGAATATTTTCCCTCAAACAAAGTGAGGTCCTTTCTGTTACAAGTTAGTTGTAGTTTCACAGTTATTAACTTCTATTTGTTCCATAAACCAAAGTGTAGAAATCAAAATAAAGGTTAAGCATTGCAAGAGCACTTATTTTATTATTTATTTGATTGTTTTTCTACACAGTAAAAGCTCCTTCAATTAGTTTGTCATCAGATTTTGGATAAGGGGTTTGTAATTGGACCTGTTTTGATTATTGAATAGACAGACAAGTCACAGAATTTTTACATGTGTGGTCCTGCACATAAAACTTCTTCAGTAAAGTTAAACAGCAAGTTTAGACTTAACAATATTTCTTTTCTTTGAATAAACTCAAGCATTAATGTTTGTCCATCTCTGGAGTGAGTCCATTCATAAAAAATAACATTCTTTTATTGTGTTATTGAGTTATTATACTTAACTAAGACCAGAAGCGTGGGACTGGTTTTGTAACAATAGTTACTAGTACTACTACTACTATAGTTAAATACTTAAAAGCACATAGAGGTTTAACAAAAACTAGCACGATGTGAGAGGAGATATCTTTGTCATGGTACTTTTTAGCTTTACAATAGAAAGCGAAATGAGGTTGAGAAACACTGAAAATTCAGACAGCTGAATATGTGGGATAAAGAGACAGAAAGGAAATGGACAAAAGGTGTGGACGTTAAATGCAAGGCTGCGGTTGAAATAAGAAAAGGATGTGGAGAAAAGAACGAGGTGCGCAGGAGAAGTGTAGCGTGGAGAGATGAAAGAGGGCGAGGGAGATAAAAAGGGAATAAAGCTGAGTGCAGGAGAAGGGAGGATAAGTGTAGGGTAAAGAAAAAAGGGGGGAGGAGAAGTTCTACACATGACGGGAATAGGTGATGGATGTGGGCATGCAAGGAATCAGAAATAATAAAAGGGAGGAGCAGGGAGAGGAAGAGAACAGAAGTACAATTAATACCATTTTGCAGCAATTGATAGTATCAAAA
Source organism: Cetoscarus ocellatus (assembly GCA_037902135.1). Taxonomy (NCBI): domain Eukaryota; kingdom Metazoa; phylum Chordata; class Actinopteri; order Labriformes; family Labridae; genus Cetoscarus; species Cetoscarus ocellatus. The sequence continues at coordinate 1,062,328 of JBAMNC010000414.1, forward strand.
TGTAACAGTAAGAAAAACGTAACTTTTGTGCATTTTATCGTCTAAAAATACTGAATATAGTGGTTTTAAGGTTCTAAAAGGCAGGAAAATAGGTCTGTGACAGCTCATTTTGTAAAAATTGTATCCTGAAATGGCTTAGAATGACACCGAAACATACAAATACAAAAATACATAAATTGTGTCGTAATTTTGGAAACTTTATTTTAAATTTTGTTGCATACAGTTTTTTGTAGCCTGCTGTTTCTTAGAGGCCTGCAGGTCATATGCACATTATGTACTGTAAATATCATGTGGAAACAAGTGAATTAATAAGTGGTGATACAAAATAATTATGCAGCATTTACGTTAATTATATTACTGTGTCTAAATCTGTATAGTTACTCATTTTTAATTACCTTGAACTGTTGAGCACTTTTTGAGGGCACCTTACACAACTGCCTTAAAAAGAGGTTCACATCAGAGGACAATATTATTTGTGTCTTTCACAGACACATTTGGGCATTTCAGCTACATGGTGTTGGCTTGACTCACTCAGCTTCATCTTGTCTTTTTTCTGTTTTTCATTTGGCATGGTACCTGGTACCAGGCATATTTTTTGTATCATGTCTGCCATGGTTTCCAAACTAAATGTGACTTGAAGACACCGCTGACCACTGAGGTGAGAGAATATTGCTAAAAAGATAAAAGGACATCTGACAAAGTTGTTAAGCTGCTCCCCACTATTGGCTCTGCTTTACATCCCAAACTCTCCACACTGTAAATAAATTAATAGATAAATGAACCCCTAAAAATGAAAAGAGTCACATTAACTATGGATCATAGAATTCTGTCAAGTGTTTTGTACCTGCTTTTTTAATTCTTTCTTAATGTATGGCAGTGTTAAACAGTGTGTTTCACACTAAATGCATTTTGTGCTGTGGTCTACGTCTAAGTCGTGGTGTTGGATCACTCTGACATCACAGTGTAGCACTAATTTGAATATGAAGTCAGAGTCAAAAAATCGATTGTGTATTTATTTGATTCACAAATCAATATACTGGTTATTTCATTATGTCAGTAATTCAATATTTCTTTAAAATGCAATATTGAATTTTCAACATGCAGGATATTAATGCTTTAGGAAAATAAAGCTGAGTTTGTATGTATAGCATATATCAGCAACAAGGCAACACAAAGTGCCCTGCTTAAGACAACAAAACATCATGACAAGGAGGGACAGACATCAGAAGAAAATAATCCAAAGATGTTGCTAAATGGTGTTTAAAAAAAAACTCTACAAACATCTCAGACATTCCTCACTTGTTATGCCAGTATGTCATGGTTCTGTGTTGTGTTTTGATGTTGTTGCTTTAATTAGTCTTCTTGAAAAGCAGCCTTGAATCCTGTGAAAGGCGCTATGTAGTTCTAAATAATAATAATAATAATTATTATTATTAATATTATTATTACTAATATATAAACACTAAGTGTAATTGATATCATTCCTATATTTGTATTTATTTGACAGTCTAAATAAATTTGATATCAGTGGATTATGGAAACCCCCACCTTGAGTCCATTGTTGCCAAAATAACATGTGATCATGTTGTCTAAAAGCTGTCATCTCAATCAGTCACACAGCTAGAGGGTGAAAATGAAACTGACTGAAATCCCACTTTTTCATTGTTCTGCCCGTCACATTGTATGCTTGTGTGCTGTCCACTTCCTGAAACACAAGCACAATAATCCTCTGTCTGCTTGATTTATGTTTCCTCTTCAGATTCAGGCTTACTGGAAAATAAGCTTCGAACATGAATATGTGCATTACCTTAATTATAACGACAGTGAGAAAACAGAAAGCATGCTCTAATGCTTTTAAGAACACATGTGATCTCAGGAGAGCTTGATGCAAACATTTTCAAATGACAAAACTGTGCATGTAAACTGAAGGGATTAGTATGAGGAACGTATGTTACTGAAGCTGATTTAGTCAACAGTGTTATACTTAAAATAAAAAAGAAAAAACAGAACATTTTCACTTTCATTCATATGACCTTGTAGTGAAGGTTAGTTGTGCTGGCACATGTTTTCAATGGGAAATTGTGTTGCTTTATTTTGAGTAGTCATTTTTTATAAAACCTTACTGATAAAAGGTTTAGTACATTTTAAGCCGCTTTAAAAGTTCCAATAACTTTTTTAAACAGCTTTTTGCTCACTGCAGAGCAAGTTAGGTTTGACATATGAAATTCTGTGTTTTGTTGAAAAGAGCAAAATTAGTTCATTTATTTTGAGGACAGGGCAGCGGATAGATTGGGAAGTGGGGACAGAGAGAGTGGGGCGACGTGCTGGAAAGAGGCTTCAGGTTGCATTCATGGCAACACCCCCTGAACATTAAGGGTATGCAGGCATAACCACTATCAGCACCCTGATTAACAATGCAACTTACAGAATATATGATAAATTGTGAAATGGACTTGAACTACTGTAAAGAGTTATGGGGAGGATTCTGTGCCTTTAAATAAAACAGTGGATTTAGATGGGGAGGGGGTATAACTTTGTGGAGCACACAGGAGGGATACACAGGTTGGATCTGATGCCCGCTTTATTTACAACACACTATGTACTTGGCTGAAAGAGGCGACATGAGCATATCATTAACCTTTCTTTGTTAGGCGCTTTCCAAATCAACTTTTTAAATGCTTAACAAAATGAATAAAATGTACGTTGTCTTAGACAAAATGTCATATTTTCAGAAAACTGCTTCAGCATGATGCTTCAGGCACAACAGCTGCTGAATTATAAACTGTGGAAATCATTGAGTTTAGTCTGAGGTCAGTGGGAAAGGTCAGACTCTGTACGCACTCTGTTGTGATTTCATCTTAGCTTCTTTCATCCTCCTCTCCTTTTCCTCTCCATAGATTTCTCCAAACTGTGACCAGGTTTTGGTGAACGGTAAAGAAATGCGTGGTCGACAGTCTCTGGCAGTGAACTTCACCTACCTGCACCTCTCGGCTCAGCTGCTGCTCAACGTCTGGGTGCCAAAACTTCCTCTGCAGATCGATGTGTCGGACACAGAGCTGAGCCAGGTTAAAGGCTGGAGGGTTCCTATCATCACTAACAAAAGGTAAGTCACATGACCCAGAGGGAAAGATAGTAGGCCATAGATAGGTAGGAAGGTAGATAGTTAGGTTGTAGGTGGATATTCAGGTAGATTGGTAGGTTGTCAGGTAGGTAGAAATGTAATGGGCAGAAGGTAGATATATAAGTAATAAAATTGTGGGAAGGTTATAGATACTTATTACCTCTACCAAGGAGGTTATGTTTTGGCAGTGTTTGTTTGTTTGTTTGTTAGCAGGATTACAAAAACTACTGGACAGATTTTGCTAAAATTTTTAGGAAATGTTGGTAATCGCTCGGTTTAAAAATGACCAGATTTTGGTGGTGATTCAGATAACCGCCATTTACGAACAATCATTTTTGCTCAAAAACTGTCTAACTTATAATGATATCCACATGGTTCTGAGCACTAGGTGTGGGTTTTCAGGGTCAAGGATTCATACTATGATGGTAACTTTATCATGGGACCATTGCTTATAGATAGCATTATGTGAGCTACCTTGGCGGAGGTTTGCACTTTTTGAGTGCTTTCTTGTTAGGTATGTGCAAGGCAGTAGTAGGAAGGGGCACTTGGGGAGGTAGTAGGTAGACAGGAAGGTAATGGAATGCTTAGGTAGGTAAGTAGAGGCAGGTTGTGCATAGGGAGAAGGTCATTTTTGTAGGTAGGTAGATAGGAAGTGGGTTGGTAGGTTGCAAGAAGTTAACAGGTAGGGACAGGGTTCATTTCTTGGTAAGCAGTGAGTAGTTGATGAGCAGCAGGTAGTTAGGGAGCATATAAGCTGGCAGGTACTTATTAGGTAAGTAGATAACTAAGTATGTAAGTAGTAGCTAATAGTTAAGTGCTTGGTATGGAGGAAGGCAGCAGAGTAAGTTTGTATGTAGATAGCCTGTAAGAAGGAAGGTGGGTATGTACATGGGCAGGGAATAGCTCAAAAGCAAGTAGAACTTGAAAAATAATCTTAATGATATATTTGATGTTCATCATTTTATATTTTTTTCAATGAATTTTGTAAATGTAAATATAAACTCAAAAGACTAACAGCTTTTTTTAAACTAATGATGTTTACCAACAACAACCTCACAGATTGTGTCAAAAATGAACTAGTACTATGTGTGCCATATTTTTGACTGGAAAATGCATCAAGGATTTTGCCATGGTCTACTTGAGAATAGAAACAACAAAAGAAAGAGATGTACTCTGAGCTTGGACTGCAGCTCTTTCTGTTTTGCATTCCTCTTGAACGCAACAATTCTCGTTTCTTAAGCACTCAGTGCATCAACAAGCGTCATTATATAGACTTAAAGGGCACTAATTTCGTAGATCAGGCACAGGCGCGGCGCACCTGCCCTGCGCCGCGGCAATGGGGTGTGTCCAGGGCATTTTGCAAGTTTCGTGCATGGCGCAGTCCGCCGCAGCGAGGCGCACCCACGCCTCCGTCCTTCCCACTGGCGCAAGTAGCAGAGGGGGAGTAGAGGAGGCGTGAGTGGGTTTAACACAGCCGAGTGTAATCTTCACCAATCAAATGAACGCCTTTCCTCGCCTTTAAATGTGCTGTGGGCAAGGCGCAGTGACAATTTCATCTCGGTGGCAAAGACAGTCAGAGCCGCTGTCACTTTTGCAGCAACTGGGAGAGCGCAGGGGCCAATGGGCTGCACATCGGAGGCCATGATGCACGTCACCGTGTGGACCACCTCGCAGGACAGATGTAATCTGTTCCTGTGTCACAAATAGGAGTACAAAATTAAGTGATAATTACATTTAAACACAGCAGCAGGCTAATCCATTCATCATGCTTGTGATCCACCTGTATTCCTGGTCCGTCATCGCCAAATAGCAGCGCCTTAGGTGAAAATATATCTCCTCCTCATCCTCCTTGCAATAACGCACTCCATCTTTTTAGATCACGTTAAGAATAAAGATTAAAACAGAGAAATATGGGCAATCACAGGTAAATCCTTAAGACACCGAGTGACTTACATTTATTCAGCGAGCGTCTTTCTCTTTTTTCTTTTCTTTTGAATTTCATGAGACGAGAGAAGCCGGATACTCCGTATCGGATGATGTGGCTGTTTGTGGTTGGCTGAGAGATGTGAACTCATTAGTTTGCGTCACTCTTCCAGCTGCTGTCAGGTTAATTTTCCATTATGACAAACGTCTCTGATCTGACATCAGATGTGACGGGACAATTAATATAGATACAATGTGCTGGTTCAGACGGTTAAATTAAATAGTGGTTGCTGTGATTGTTTTTGCATCGAAATGTGCCTGACACTGTGGACACCTGCCTGTGAGGTTTTAGTGACGTGTGCGCACTGTGTGCCTGTCAGCCAAATTACCACTGCCCCGGGTGCGCTTCGCCTTCGCCGAGAATAGACCAGGTTGGAGCTGGCGAGCTTTCAGTGCACCTTCTGCGCGTTTTTTTGGAATGAAATTGTCACTGCGCCAAGCTGAATCTGTTGACACCTCCCCCTGTTGCGCCATCACACCCATCTCGTTGCAGCCAGTCTACCAAATTGCCAAATCGGCTGTGCACGGTGGTGCACCGGACAAAATTACCACTGCTCGGGGTGCGCCAGGTTGCACCACCCTGAGTTGCGCCAGGAAATTAGGGCCCAAATTGTTTAAACTGTAAATTACCTTGAAGACCTTCATATTCACTGTTCCCTGCAGTTTGAATGACAATCTTGGTGCTTATTCCAACCTAACTTCTGACTAAACTCCCTCATTTCATTGCCTTTTACTCTGTATACAATTTGGTCTAATTTGTTACACTTTAAATACAGTATTTCCTATGTTGTTCTCTCAAATCTGGCCTATTACTTTTTTTAAAGACGGAGGTTTTACCCCTACTTTTTGTATATATATCCTTGACCTCATGAAGATGCAAAGATGAAGATGTTTATTACCTTATAACTGTGTCCATGATATTCACATTTTTTTGCAATTTCTTTAAAAGATGTATTGTTTTCATATCTGTTCCTACCACCATGTCTTTCTGGTGTTATGGTTTAACTTGTGCCTTTGTTAACTGGTGATAGCGGCATGTTGAGAAAACATTTCTTCGTTTATATTTCAATTTGAGACAAATCTGATAATCTTGATCAAGTCCTGTGATTAAACACTTTTGTGGATACTCTTGTTGGTTTCAACAACTGTTGTAACCATGGCAACTACCAAGCAAGCGGCCATGGGGTCTTGTCCAAAACAATGGCAGTGCTTGTATCGTCAGAGTGTTTTTAATCCAGCATCATGGTGAAGGAGCAACAGAAAGGTTGTGTTAGCGTATGAATGGTCCAGATATCAAGACTTTCAAACATCAGTTTAACAACAGCCACTGCAATACATGTAAACAACAGTGAGAATGAAGCATTGACTGACACCTCACAACATGTGATGTTTCAGTCCCAAAACACTACTCTCCCTGTCAAGAAGGAGACACCCAAAATGGTGTTTTTAAAAATCCTCACCATGGCTGGAATTTTCCAAAATACGCATGTTCAGGGACCTCAAATGCAGTTTACAAGTGGACAGAAGGCCAAACGCACAGACAGACCTCAGTTTTTAAAAATACCGACTATGTGTGGATATAGTGTCTTTCTTGGTAGGTTTTTGTGAGTTTTGCACATGGATTTATGAATTTGCCTGTTCTGTGTAAGACACCAAACATCCTATCCTAAATGGTGCATATTTTATCTGTGTCTGAAGCCTGCCTGTGTGCTCCTCTTGTGGAAGTGTGCAGATGTGTGTGTGCACAGCCATTGGTGTCTGCTTTTCTTCCTCTCCCCATCTTGCGGCCTTTCCATTCTGTGCTGCTGGGCCTATTTTTCAATTTTGTCAATTTCTGCTCAGATAGCCATAAGCCGATGTGTGCGCACACACAGACACACTTCCATCTCTCCTAACCACTGTCTCACCAAGTGAAACACAAGCACTATTAGACACACACTCTGAGTCAGACACAGGCACCAGGGACTGTGGAAAATGGAGGAAAATTCCTGTAATGTCACCTGGGTTTCACACTCAGGGACAGGTGTAGGACACAGAAAAAGCCCTTTGTGTGTGTTTGTCCCTGTGTGTATGTGGGCTTGCCTTCATGTTATTTTTTGCAGATATCACAGAGAGAGATACAAGAATGTGTTTTATGTTTGTGTGCATGAGACAGAAAAGCGGATGTACTAAGATGGTTCTCTGCTTGGGTGGTTTCGTCAGACTCATCTTATTCCTTCATCTACAGCCCACATTAAGCCTCCACACCTATGGGCCTACTCTGAGTATACATTTCAAAAACAATTTTGTTACCTTTTAATATATTTTGAAATTCTATAAAATGTGTTTGTCAGGAGTGGAATAAAAGGTAAAGGTTGCTGGTTCGATCCTCATGTCAGTCAGGGCCTTTCTGTGTAGAGTTTGCTTGTTCTCCCTGTGCATGTGTGGATCTCTTCAGGCACCCTGGCTTCCTTCCACAGACCAAAAACGTGCTCATTAAGGTCATTGGTGACTTCAAATTGCCCTCAAGTATGAGTGTGAGCATGAACGGTGTGCATCTCTCTGTGTGGCCTTGTGATTGGCTGGCAGCCAGTACAGAGTGTAGCTCGCCTCTCGCCCAATGTCATCTGGGATAGGCTCCAGCTAGCATGACCCTAAAAGGGATGAGCGGTAAAGATAATGAATGGAATTGGTGGTACACTCAGAGCTAATAAAAGATCTACAATGGCAAGTCTTGACTGAGTTTAGGGCAGATTGTCTAATTGATATAACAAGGACTAGAAGTGCTCAGAGAGTACAAACATCTGCCAGGGGGCATTTCTGATATTCTTAGCTGAGTTATTAGTGAAAATGTGGAATACCGCTGTATCTAGCAATGTTAACAAATCCTTTAAATAATTCCTGAATCTGCATCCTGATTCAGATCCCCACCAGAATTCTTTTCTGTCCCATGAACAACAGTCCCTGAAAATTTCGTCAAAGTCCTTCAAGGATTTTTTGAGTTATCTTGCATACAGACAGACCAACAGACAAACACCAGCAAAAGCATTACCTCATTGGTGGAGGAATTACGACTGTAACCCCTGTAAATTAAATAGCTTGAATAAAATAATAAGAGATTTTTTTTCTGGCACTTGACAACTTAAACCATTTAAATTTTCATCATCAGATTGATAAAACATTTTATTACAGAAAGTCACAGTTTTTGAATAACGCGTTTTTTTTACATGAAAGCACTTCTGTCATCAGCATACTGATAACAAAGCTTTGGTTGTTACTGATATAGAGCACAAGATGGAGCATACCATGAGACACATTTTCTTCATGTTTTTGCAAATGTATTTGTTATCCTGAGTATCTATCTACAGACAAAAGGTTAAATAAGCCAAGATTCATATCTTGACTAAAGCACATTATGGTTTTGTTTGGACCACAGGTGACTGTGTAAAAAGGGGAAAAGGGTTAAAACCAAACTAACCCTAAAACCAAACAACAGCCAGAAAAGTCTCAAATGTAACTGGAAAAAAACAGTTTAACCAAAGTGGTCAAAAGTTGATCCCTGTGGGAATCCATGTGCAAAATGTCAGATCTGCAATGGCTGAAAGCTGAGAGAAAAACTTTTGCTGCATACATAAAACTCATATGACCAGCCTCTTTTACAAATTGTGACTTTGTTTCTAATTTTTTTGATTGTATTCCTTTTAGATGCAGCCCTATTAACAGAAGGTGACTAATGCTTTTTCAGTGCAGATTTAGCATTTTACCTCAACCATTGCAGTAAGACTCTTAAATTCAGACAGCAATAACAGATAAAGAAGGAGCACGCGGCCACTTTCACATGTAGATTTTTTTGTTGAACCAGGCATTCCAAGGATTTCCAAGAACTTTGTGTGACTGAAATGTTCTGAAAGTTGGATTAAAAGCTAAAATGTCTTTTCTTTGACTAGGGGCAAAACCTGAAGCAGTTAATATACCTTAGATTAACCAGCACTCAGTGTTAACAATGAAAATGGCTTTAAATCACTAATCTTGTCCTTTACTCCCTCTCATTTATTTCTTCTCCCTCTAGACCTACAAGAGACAGCGAAGATGATGAGGATGATGAGAGGAAGGGCAAAGGCTGCACCCTACAGGTATTATTTAATTGGTTGGCATATCAAGCTACCAAGAGGGCATTATAATTTATTCCTTGAATGAAAACCTCCCTTTAAAAGAATTTAGGCTGTTGATCTTTAAATCAAATATGGAGTGTAATTTAACATTTTATATGAGAGAATTAAAAAATATTCTGCAGTTTTATTGTGCTCTTTCTTCAATTACTTAACTCACAGATTATTCAAGGGGTTAAGAGTTAGACTCAAACTTGACCTTTCGTTTCACCTCTCAGTACCAGTATGCCTTGGTGCGAGTCCTGACCCATTTTGTGGCCGAGCCTTCTGACCCAGGAGGAGAGATGGTCTACATGTTAGGAGCAGACTGGCAGGCAGACATCACTCATTTGGTTTTGGACCAGCTGAAGGTAAGTTAACAGAACAACTGTCACTTTTCAACACATACAACAAATTCTCCTCAGAACGATTTTGTGGAATGTAAACATAATAACCCATATTCTATAACAAGTCTGTAATGATTTGATCAAAAGTTCCCTAATGTTTAATGTCTGACTTTTTAAAAATTATTTTCTCAAAAGAATCGGAATCTAAATCTCACCCTGGATGAACTAATCAACTTTAATGTTAGTTATGAATATACTGTAATAATCAAACCTTAAATTTTTTTTAGATTAAATCAACTAGTTCCTCAGCCTTTTTAGCATTTGCAATACGTGATGAGGCTACAGAGCTGCAGAGGGTCCTCCAGGGCAGTTTGAGCAGTAATATTTGGAATTTCCCCCTGTGGGACTAATAAAGGATATCTTATCTTAATAATAGTGTAAATCCTCCAGCTGGCCACCTGATCAATTGAGACTTGTTGGAAATTTTACCACTCTCAAAAGAGCTACCGCACATCAACTTGATACCCAAGGGATAAACATGAATGGGGATTAAAGACAGTAATTACCAAAGAGTGGTACAATAAGTGCAGGACACAGCGAAGAACTTTGAGCTCCAGACATTGGAGAGAACTTTGCTGGAGGAATGCTGTTCGTTTTTCATAACACCAAGTCTTTAGGGGAGAGTGAAAAGTGATATTAGGATATGGACAACCTATGACTTTCAAAGTGCTATATCTAAAAAAAAACAGCAGAATATATATACATGTGTGTGTATACATATATATATATATATATATATATATATATATATATATATTTAAAGACAACAAATACCGTGTTGAAATACTTCTAGTGGCATCAAAATCAAAGAAAGCTGTTACAGGAAAATGAGGAAGATACTCCCGCCCAGGGAAAGTGGTTGGACTTTGTGGAAGAATCACATGTTATAAAGAAGTTCACACACCTTAAGGCTTAAGCAATAAACACATCCTTAAAAATGGAAAAAGTGGACCATCTGTCAATCCATTCATAAAACTTGAAGAGAGTAGAGTGCTGCTTAATGAACTATTTTTCCACAAGCATCTGATGTTGTATTATCCATCATTTTTGTTGTTTCTGCATGAAAGCAAAAATATGTAAGTTTAAAAGAGAGCTTCCACATCCTGGTAATTCATCTAAAAACCTGCACTTAGGTCTGCTTTCCTGAAGGTGTTGCAAAGAATTCACACTGAACATCATCAGTACTTGCATGGGATGGCTGTCCAGTTTGTCTCTGTGTATTTTACCTGTGACATCACCTGTAAAAACAACCCAAGTGTTGGCTAACAGATGCTTAAATGCTTCACAGGTGGAGGATCCTCGCATTGCACGACTAATAGACGGGCGAATCTTAATTGGGCGGGACCTTGGAATCACCACTATTCAGGTATGCAACCTTAGTTGGACTGTCATCTTTTCACAAGTGATTCAGCCGGCTGTCTATTTTTTACGATTTCAATATTTCACACTTCTTTCACACACTGAAATTTCGGTCAATGACAATAAGATAATCACATTTACACTTGTTTATACCCATTTACATAATCATGGAGGAAGAAAGAGCAATGTAGGCAATACTTCATGACCCAAATTGGGCAGAGCCTGGGCTTGAATCCTCACAACTGTGCTGTCATCACCCCACACCTCAAAGAGGGTTGGATTAAATCAGCAGCTCTTTCTTTGTTTCAATTGGTCTTACCTTAGGATCTATCACTTAATAAGAGTTCATGGCCAAAAATTTCAAAAAATATTCAACATCTAAGATGTGTTCTGTTAGAAATATATGAAGTTTGGGTCTTAGATGGAACAAAACCAATGGGCAAGAAATTAAGAATATTTAGCAACTTTTATTGGAAACACAACAAAAAGAAGTCTTACATAGACAAGCATGTATTCAGCAATAACTTGTAAATCTATGTACTTTTCTGGAGAAATCTTGGTATTTCCTCTTCATGATGGAAAATAAAAAACAACTTTGCTATTCCAAAGACAAGCTGAAATGTCAAAATCTCAAGTAAACAACTGAAATATGATCATTATTGTGGAAAGAAAAGGGGAAAATAAAATGAATTATTGCCTGCACAAGGCTCCAATATGTCATGTTATTGAGCCATATGTTTTTTTTTTCTGAGCACGCATTTACAGCTAACTTGGAAAAGCCTAATGATCCTTGTTTGGGCCCTGACCAACTAGTTAAGGACTTTGAATTAAACTTTTAGTTAGATTGTGTGGTAGAAGGGCTTCTCAAAAATGTGTACCCATGAAAAATGCACTCACTAATATTTGTTTAAAAGTCCCATGTCCTGCAAAATCAGTTTTCTTTGCTTTAAATGTTAGAGGGGGCTTGGGGAACAGAGGAACATGACGCCTTTTCGAAACTCCCAGTTCACTGAGACATATGCTATGCTCCTGGATAGAAAAAGCCCCATAAAACACTCTGTTTTTTACTTCCTGTTTTTTTTGTTGTTGTTGTTGTAATATTTATAAAACCTCCACCTTTTTGTGTTATCTGCTCATCACAGGCAGATGTTATGACTGCTTTGAAAGCCTGCTCCATGGCCTGTAACCCCTCTTCCCCTCTCCAATCAGACATCATTGGCACAGAGAACATTATCATAACCCCCCAGTAGCCTCCCTGCCCCTCAGATCAGAGCATTTCCAAAGGTGAGGGAAAAAGAGCTGCAACCTTTGTCATGGCAGCAGAACATAGTTTGAGTTGTGTCTGGGCTCAGCACTCCTCACAAATTTGTATTACATGCAGAATTTTAAGACTGATGATAAAGTATTTTGGGTGCTTAAAGCAAGAGTGTAGTACTGAAGCAGGACAGAGCTGGCAAAGACAAGACAGGGGGAAAAGAACAGAAATCTTACAGCTCAAATGAACCATTTATTGGTTGGATTTTTGTTATTTGAATGAAAAATGATCCATGTCGGGTATGAAATCAGCTCAGTTTGAGCTGTCTACCTATCCTAGTTTGCAGGCACGGCCCCATTTAAACACAAAGCATCCCAGAAATGGGGTTAGAATTGCTTTTTAATAATCTTTGAATAGACACTACTTTGACAATGTACAAACAAATTTATAGCTTACGAGACAGAACATCTTGAGGAGGAAGGTTGAAAATGTATAATAATGGAAAGCACGGTGTAATTTGGCAGCTCCCATAACAGCTATAAGTGCTCGAGCGATGTAAACATTATCCCTTTTCTTCCTCTCCTTCAGCTCTAAGCCTCGGCTGCAGGCTCTTTGCACAGTTAGCCACAATTAACTGTCGGATTTGGCCCTGACACCTCAGCATGATGTTCAGCAATTATACGCAGACATGTACTTACTTTGGCACATGGTGAACACACTTATGCTCTTGCTGAATTCCAATAAGCCTGTCTTTTGTGAATAACGTGACGGCGCAGGACAGTCCTGCAGCTTACTGTCTTCTTTAACTGGTTTACTAAGTAGGGAAAACCACCTTATGTGTCATTTTTAATACAATTTATGTAATTTTTTATCCTGTTATGTAACATCTCCATCTCTCACATAACACAGTAACCATATATTTCTATGATTCAGGATACAATTTCATTTTGAGTGCTTAAATTTGCATGATTGCCCTGAAAAGTGTGCTGTGCGTGCATTAAGAGTTGTTTGGCATCATGTTGAGTGCAGCAGTGGGAGGATATCTTGGGGATTTTGGGGAACAGCTGAGTGTGTGTTTGCATCCAGTCGACTGGGGACCGCTTCATGCATGCACGGACACACACACACAGGCGCTCGCATACAGACAGCTGTGCTCTGTTTGGGGAGCCAGAGGAGAGAATTTACCCAGCATTCCCATCGAGAAGCCCGAGCCGACAGCCGTCATTTGATAGTTTGACATTTCAATTTTACCCTCCCAGCTCCGTCTCCCAGAACACCCCTCCTGTCCCCCGCCCCAAGTCTCCCTTTCGCCCCCCTGTTCTCATCCCGTCTCGGAGAGCAATCCCAAAGCCGTCAGTCATTGCATTTTGTTACCTCGCCAAGGGTGGGATTGAGTTTGACGCCTCGACACGTTCGCTGAGAGATTTTCTTTGTACACCAATCAGATCTGCCTGTCCCTCTGTCGCCAGGCGAAGAAGTACACTACAACAACAGCAGTCCTAATCTCTATCGCTGTCTGTCTGTGGCTTCCTCTCTCCATCACTCCCTCAATCTCTTATTCTCTGCCCCTTCTCACTGTCTGTCCTCCTCTATTTGTCATTGTCTCTCTGTCTGACACCCTCTCCATTTATTCCTCTCTCGCTCTCACTTACACCCTCTGTCTGCTTTTATTCACTCTCTTTTACTTCTTTAGATGTGGCCTTGTGCTTTTTTTATGTTAAGTTGTCTTAGTTGAGTGCTGACACGTTGGAGCACAGCTGGGAGACAGACGAGAGCAGCATATGTGTTTGTGCATATTTTATACTTTCTCTGATTTGCTTGTGTCACAACAAGTCAGGGAAATGAAATGACAAGCACAGCAAGCCTTTTCTTTTCAGACTTTACTTGAATGGGCAACTTTCACATGTCCTTATTTCACAGGATATGAATGTATGTGTGAGTGCCCATAACATAAATATTGGTTGTTAGTCAATGCAGCACAAAGCTTTGGGATCTAAACGAGATCTTAATGCTCCTCTGTCAGTGTCACCCTCATCTCCATCACCTTAAGGCTGGAGATATTCTTGCTGTTTGTCCTTGCATTTGCATATATGTCCATTGGTGTCAGTTGTGTTTTTGTGTATGTACTTGCCTGTATGTGACACGAGTTAGTGGAGGACACCACTAGAGGGCTCAAAAGACCTCGGGCTGTATGCAAATGCCTGTTGTGTTAGAAGTAAACTGAAAATATGACTTTCATCCTGAGAGTAAAAGTAAGAAAATAAACATGAATAATGAATGTCACCATCAGACATTTGTTAGCAACTGATGACTAGTGGTTAGACCTCACCATCAGCATCATCTGCACAGATTTTCACCCTTGCACCCTAGTGCAAGCACTCAATTAAGTCTTATGGTCCAGTGAGTGACCGTGTTAACTAATGACTTGCAGCCAGCAGTGCTGATAGATTGATGTATGATAGATAGATGTCGGGCACAGATCTCCTATCTCCAAAGTAGCTTCTTCTCAGGAAATGAAAAAAATGCTTTGCTATTGAATGATGAATATTGTATTGTCCATGTTACAAATGGTTTTTTTTGTACCTTGATCAGTTCAAAGTGCATTAAACTCACTCTCCAACATGAAAGGTGACCAATAGCACTGCTTCATGAGAAAATATGATAATCATAAAAAATGGAGATAGATGGAGATAGAAGATGTGTGTGAAAATATTTAAGAAAATTCCGCAAAAAAAACTAAACTAACACAATCACACCCACTGACAAAGTCGATCATGGTGTCAACTTAAGTACGACATTCTGGGGGTGGGTGGTGGCCATCATGCATCAGCACAGTTCACATCAATCTCAGCCTCCAGAGACAAAAACTTCTTCGGTTCTATACCCAGGATTTCTCATTTCAAAGAGGTAGACATATCTTATTTTACTAAAATGATCATCCAGCATCATTTTCACACAAATTCTACTTTGCCAAAGGTTGCCTCTGGCTAAAGTGAGGCCAGAATGAGCTTATTTTCTACACAAGATCCTCTAAGTTCCTGCACTTCACACGTGACAACATGATTGTTGGTCATGACTGACTGTGAATGACAAAAAATTCTAAATATGAATACACGTACAAAGCATCAATAAACACCTCTGTAACTTCTGCCTGGGATAAATGGCCTTCCTCCAAGGCACAGGTAGTCAATAAATTATTTTAAAACTTTAAATTAGTCTAGTGTATTTCAACAATTGTAACTTTGATATAAAATAAACATTCTAATGACATTTTTTTTCAAATGATTGTGATCAATGATCGATGTTTATTGCTTGTTGCAACTTCAAAGTATTGCCCTGTTAAACATTTAAACATGTAGCAGTCTATTTAATGTCTCTTGTATCATAATCTTAATCCATCTTTATTATCTATTCATTTATCTTAAAATGAAACCAATAATCTGTTCATGACCCACCCAACCCAACCCCAAAAATTTCAGTCACCACTGGCAAACACACAGCTACACATATTTGTCCTCACGTCCGTGCATATGTAAACTCCTCTGTAACTCTGAAAAAGCAAATCAAGAACTTTCATGTTATTTTTCTTTAACTTTGATTTTAATTCAGCTGATGGTTCGTTGTTTGATCTTTCATTTCAGGTTTTGTCCCCGCTCTCTGATTCCATCTTAGCAGAGAAGACTGTGACTGTGTTGGATGACAAGGTAAACAACATATGTATCATCCCTATGTATTTTGGTTTGTAGTTCCCTATAATTTACATTTACTGTGTTAAACAATTAAATCCAAGTTACAAATCCTAGCCATGTAGACACCATGCTATGATAAGCCTTTTTTGTATAGTAGTTCCTTGGAATAGTTACCCTGATTTGCTTGCATGTTTTTAATGTTGACAACAAATCAAGAGATTCGAGAGATCTATAATTTGCCTTAAAGATATGAACGTACCAAAAATGAACTGTAAATGTTTTTACACTTAATGTTCTTGAAACGCTGTCAATTCTAAAATATGACCAACACTTGGTGACATTCTAGCCCTCATTCACACTGCCGTTTCAAGCTTTTTATATTTACACCTCTGTCATGCTTTGCCTCTGAATGTCGAGAGACAGAATGAGGAGAATGAGTTGACCCCCCATTTGCTCCATCTCTAGAGGCAGTATCAGGCGTAATATTGGACATTAGGGGGCACACAGGCTCAGCAGGAGACAGGAGTACTATGTGACAATGTCTCTACTTTAGTGTGTATGGGGAACACACACAGTGTCACACTGTTATGGTCATTGTATGTGGGGTGACAAGCAGGGGCCTAACGCTTTAATTTGCTGTTCAAAGGTGTGACCTACAGTTTCTCTTGTTCATCTAGGTCACTATCACAGACCTTGGCGTGCAGCTGGTAACTTCTCTTTCCCTCAGTATGACACCTAGTCCTGGAAATAACCAAGCTATACAGCTAACCACCTCGGCTACAGACCTGCTGCACACACCAAAACAGGTAGGAGATACTGCATACAGCACGAGCACACACCTCACACTCATATACAAAAATATCTCCATAATGAAGTCAACATTTCCTCCTGGGGCTTTAACAACATTCTTGGAATGTAATTTGCACAAGCTGAAGATTGATAAATCTATGTGGACACTCTGCTGGCTTTAGGTCTGATTGGTATTTACTGTGAGCTGTTCCAATCTCTACAATTTAGCCCAAAGGTTGTAATAATGGAAGTTAAACAGCAAGTCTGTGATCGTCATTCTGTATCACTGCTATCTGTCCCATAATCACTTTCTAATTAGGAGAGAGGAGCTTTGAGGCAGTGCTTAGCTACGCCTAAAGGTCCATAGAAGGAAAAAGGGTGAAAAAAATCCCCCAAACATGACAAAAGTACATGAAAGATTTTTTGTTTAAGTTATTTGATTGTGCCCACTAAAGGAGCTGATTAAATTAAATGTATAAAAGAAATTTAAATGGGAAGCTGTTTTCTGAATATATTCTTTTAAAAGCCTTATGCTGTGTTCAAGTCAAAGTGACTCATTTAGTACAAGAAATATACAAATTGAGTGTTTTCAACCTAAAACTGTCATTTGTAAAAAGAAAAGAAAAATCATCAGGTACAAATGCTACCATAACCACACACATGGATACATTTATGACCCTTATATGATGTGTTGGTCAGTTTGACCCTGGACATTAGGGATTATATAAGCACCAAAGACACACAGAAATACGTACAAATCCTTTACTTGTACAGTCTTTATCTCACTTTAGAAAATGTTATAAAATGTGATGAGTGTTTGCAAATACTGCATCACATTTAACAATAAAATTGTCAATCATTCCGTTGATAATTTATCTCAAAAGGAACTATATTTGTTGTAATTCTGTCCAACAATACTGTAAAACTTACGCCAGTTTGATGGTGGTCATCCAAGAAAAATCAACGACAAATGATATTTATATTGTTTGTCATTAAGGTAAAGACATTTTTATGGAGTATTTTAATTCACAATTTTATTTTCCCTGTGCTTTCAATATCCCAGCTAAATGGACTTGAGTTTGTGGCATAGTTCAAGTCTTTTTGACAGCTCAAAACACTTTTAGACCCCTGATCACACCCATTCACTGTTATATCCACTCACTGATGGTTAAAATTCTTATGTTTTCCATCAGTATCAGCAGCACATCCATGCCCTTTCATACCCATTTAAACACCACTGACACATTAGCAGGAGCAATATGGGGTAAAAAGTCATGCCCAAGGACACATTGACATGTGGCAGCCGAAGCTAGGCTCAAACCCTTGACCTAAATAGAACAAAGGGTCCAGAAAGCGAACATGACACATGGTTTGCACGAAAAATCCTTAAGCACACCTGCTATGAGTGAAAAATCTTCATCTTTTAACACTACGGTAAATTACCTATCATGCTTTCTTATAATACATGCTATGGTTCTTCTGACTTTGATTGCATTGCCAGGTATTATTTCATCACACCATAACGAGCTATTATCCTCATGTTCCCCTCTGTCTTCCCTCCCTCCTTCTCCTGTTTCTCTTTTTTAATCAAAGAGCTGTAATTTCTATCCAAGGGCCAATTGGTTGAGAGGCAGCTCATTACTAGGAAAATAAAGATCAGATCTCATGATTTTTCTGTCCATGAACTTCTTCTCCATATGTCTGTTTTCATCTACATAATTTGCCACTACCTGAGGTGGAATGATCAAACATAAATACAAGTAAAAAAAACAAAAAAAAGAAACAGACCACTAGAGCTGGAGAGGAGTTACAAAGAAGGAAATGGAGGAAGACAGTGAGAATGACATTTCATACTGTGTGACAAAACAAAGAAGAAAAATGAAGTTGTTATTTATGATGAAATCTAAGCAATTTTGATTTGAGATGTTGTGCTGTTAAGCAACAAAATCATGTCTATGTACTGATTTAAGACAGCAAAATATTTTGTCATGATAAAACCCTGAGTCAGTCACTTGCAGAGTGAAAAACATACATTCAGTGTTTTTACTCAAGTTCTAGCTGCAAAATTAGAGCAGTGTTTGTAAGAAATTTTCATTGTAAAGGAGGTGGTTAAATGGAGAAAGAGAAAGTGTTTGGCCAGAAAAGCATGAATGTTACAAATATCAGTATTTACATCTTCATCCGAGTGGATGGATGAACAGAAGTATAAACCCTTATCTATGTGTTCTGCTCCATGAATCAAAACATGATCTTCATTGAGTTGTAAATGGAGGATGAAGATGAGCTCAGAAAAAAGGTAATACTGTCAAGCTACCAAGGCTACCATCACCTTTGGTACACTGCAGTGCTGTGTTTACAGTAAAGCTGAAATACATAATAGAAATGGTTCAGGATTGTGTCAACATTAAGGCATTATCTCTTTCCTAACACTGGTGCTCCTCCTTTTATTCATTAGTTGAGTTATCTATTAATAACTCTTAAACCCTAGAATTGTTTCCACATTGTGCTATTTGCCAGCATTAATTGTCGAATTTACTGAATTGAATGTGAGCATTGTTGTCATTCTCTGTTTTCTTTTTTCTCTCAGGAAGCAGCGATCAGCGCATGGATACAGTACAGCGATGGGTCTGTGATGCCACTTGATGTGTACGATCCCAAGGACTTTCTCCTCTCAGCTGTGTCATTGGATGAAAATGTTATTTCCATCAACAATCAGGTAGTTAACATGGGAAGTTTTTTTGTCTACTCAAGGGTGAAAAGCCTTATAAAAGATACTAGAAAGAAAAAGAACTTGCAGTAATCATTCTGCAAATGCCGCAGTGGTTACAAGGGATGGGAATAAAAAGCCAATCCCAGTTGAGAATTGATAACAACTAGCTCAAGGAATTGATATAATTTGCCTTTATGTTTAACGGTTCTCTTATCAATTCCTTCCACTCTGTTTTGGATGCCTTGTGAAGACATCAAGATCTCATCAGAGGCAGTCAGCAGAATAGATAACAAAGAAGTCAAAGACATGACGGCAGACAGGAGACAGAATTGAACTGCACAACAACCAGTGTCTGTATGATTTCAAGCAAAGGTTGAAACAGTTACTTGCCAAGGCATATGTCTATACATTACTAATGCAGGCTCCAAAAAATGGTGAAACTCTCCGTCTCAAGAAAAAGCAACAGCCTGCCTCTAGTAACCACTGTAGTTCTGCTTAATGGCTGCCGCCTCACTGCTAAAATGCCCTCAAACCCAGATGTAAACAGAAGACACTGAATGACGGTTATGGAATGAACAGAGAGCATCTTTAGCATCGTGCAGGAACAACAAAGTTTGGCAATATTTTGACTTAAAAACTGGAAATTGAGTTGTACTCAGGCAGTTTGGGTCGTACTCACATATTAATATTTGAGTGTATAAGTGAGTGACCACATTCAGATCTGATATATAGATGTTAAACTGTAAAAAGCACTGAGGACAGGAATGCTCTTACTGCTGATGTTAGCTTTAGCCTTTCTCAGTTTTATTTACCAAATTCACATTGTTCACTTGCTAATGCTTTGATCCTGTGATGAATAAGTGCTTTATTTTAATTCTAAGTAGACTAGTTGATTAAGCCGACTTGTGGGTCTAGCCAATTTAGAAATGGTCCATGTAAGAAGTGTCCTCAACTGTAACTGCTATTCACTAACATTCATGATAACCTACCTCCATTAGGAGCACCACTGGCCCATTGTTGTGGCCGAGAGTGATGGACAGGGAGCTCTGGTTCGAGTTGAGATGGTCATCTCCGAGACCTGTCAGAAATCCAAAAGGAAGAGTGTTCTTGCATCTGGAATCGGTAACGTGATAGTGAAGTTTGGAGCAAAGAACGAGGACAGAGGTGGAATAGGAAGAGGTGGACCCGACTATGAAGGAGGGATGGATAACACCACCAGTGATCTAAGAAATAAAGATGGAGAGTGGAAGTCTAACAGTGCACCTGCAGATCGAGAGGAAGGAGCCATGAGGAAGGTAAGGTGGAAGATACAGATGGTTAAAAATGAAAGATTTCGTTTGTTTTGCTTCGTTTTGTCTTTTCAAATTACCGTTGGTTAAAGCAACAGTTTGTAACTTTCCTATCATAAAATTTTCGTCTACAATCAACCTAACTGAATAAAGTCTTTCAACTTTCAGGACTTTCAAATGACATTCATCTCAGTTCTACAGAGGGACTCAGTTGCCTGTTTTCAGCACAGTCCAACTTTGACAGCGGGCCTCATTTCTCTCATAAGAAGTGCATATAGCATTACAACACTACTTCACATGCCAGTCTTCAATCAAAAAGAAGCCAGTTAGCCTGACTTTGTGCTGTTTAGTAAAACAGGCTGAGGCTAAGACATGGAGGAGGCTGGTGATGAATGAAGCCATTACCAGAGAATGAGAAAGTGATAGAGCAAGTGGCAATCTCATGTAAATAAGGGACATTGTAATGGTTAATGAGATTCACGAAAACAGAAGATTTTAAACCAAAATAGAGCTGGTTACAGTGTTACTATACAGTCAGAAAATGGTTAAACTACTGACCTGTAAGTAGGCTTTTTTCATAACAGATAGTGGTTGTTATTTGTGTCATCACGGTCTCATTTTGAGCTTTATTGGCAACATAAAGTCATCTTACCCAAGCTAACTTTAAAGTCAGCCCTTTAATTGATTGGAAAATCCTTCTGAAGCCTGACAGTTTTTTCCTTTTTTATTTTTTTGGGGTTAGTTTATATAGTTTTGAACTTTGTAACATTACTTTGTCTCACTGGCAATAATTGACCCTCTCCAGTGTAGCCATTAAGTGTATTTATTAATTTTAACCTTTGTTTACTCAGGTTAGTGCCACTGAGATCAAGGTAGACCTGACCAAGAATGGTAGCAACACAGTTACTACAACAAGCACACAAACTCATACACTACACAGGAGATAATATAATAAGTGTTAAATTGTCAATTAAAACAGTCACATACTGAAATTCACCGAGTATTTAAAAATATTCAGGGTAAGTGAGCTTTGCAGTTTAACATCAGTCTGAAGACTGTTTAAAGGCAAAGGTGCAGAAAACCGAAACGCTTTCTTTCTCAACTCATTATGGACCTTGGGGACCACTAACTGCATGATGTCCAATGACCGAAGGTTGTGTGTTCCATCCTTGTGCATCAAAAGAGAGTAAAGGCATGATGTCCTTATGAAGACTCTGATGAGTGGAAACACCATGTCATAACCTATTCCTGCTGAAATAAAGGATTTCTAACCACATCAGAGTGCCTCAGATTTCTTATGACTTTTTCAACTGTACCTTTGTCCTTGAATCCTTGAAGTGCACCCAAATCTACATTTTGTCATCACAGGCCTTGACCCTGTGCAGCATTCACCCCCACATGTTTTCTCCTCAGTCTAGAGACTGTTTCAAGCCAAAGGTGCAGAAAACCCAAATCATTCTTTCCCAACTCAATATTGACCTTGGGAACAACAATCTGCATGATGTCTGAAGGTTGAGTGCTCCATCCTTGCATATCAGAAGAGAGGAAAGGTAGTCCAGAATCTTTCCCAGGATGGCTTTATTAGGAAACAATATACCAATGTGCTTAATGGTGTATGTTTGAAGAAGTCCATTCCCCCTTAGAACACAAGGTGCAATGATGAGTAAGGCCATTTAGCCACGGCCTATAGGCATCATGGTAGCAAGTGAACATACACATACTTTACATGCAAATTAGTTGCAAACTATGGGGCTTTGGATACTAGTAAACCAGCAGTGTCCAAATATTTTTCACGGCCACTTACAAAAAGGTGTAAGGATGACAGGGCCACACTAGTATACTTTACCTCCAGGAGCAGTGAAGCTCATAAAACCATCTAGTAAAGGTTGAGATATCCCTTTGTAATGAAACTGCTTTTAAAAAACAGCCACTCATTGTAAAATAATTTTAGGGGGGAGGGGTGCTTGTTAGCCCTGGCTACCACTCAATGGGCACCTGGTTGAGATGAGAATGACCCCCCAACAATCAGAGGGGAGATGCTGATGACAAACAGCACAAAGCTAACAAACTTTATAAGAGCTAATAGGTGCTTGAAGATGACTGGCACAGTGTTCTTTCTAGATCAGAGCTTGAGAGGCTAGCAAAGTAAGTGGGGGTGATTCATGCTGCTCACAAATCCTGTAATAATTTTTAGGGATGCACGATATTGGATTTTTGCCAATATTTCTGAGCTCATTTTTGCTGATACCGATGCTACTGGTATTATTTAGAAAAAAAACACAATAGTATTTTTCAATTAACATTTTTTTCCCTTCCAGGTCAGCACAACAACCAAAAGCACAGTAACCCATCGTGCTTCAGGTGGTAAAACTGCCAGTGGAGGAAGCAGCAGCAGCAGCAGGGGTGGAGGCCCAAACCAGGCAGGTGACTACAGCAGCTACCCAGCCCAGGTGGAGGTTCCAGGCACAGGAGAGAGTGAGCTTACTCAGACCACAAGGGGATTGTCTGACCTGGAGATTGGGATGTACGCCTTGTTGGGTGTATTCTGTCTGGCAATACTGGTCTTCCTCATCAACTGTGTCAGCTTTGCTTTCAGGTACAAGATTGTCTGTTTTAGAATTTTGCAAGATGTGACACCATGTTATATCATCAAATCTCTGATAGTTTTCAGGCAGTGCGTTTCCTGCCTGTAGTTATTTACTTTTTGTTTGTTTGTTTTTTTTACTTAATTTTTCAAACAGAGAAACACAACAGGTCCTGGTGTTATTCTGACATAAATGTGTGTCAGTTCATGAGCTAATGGTTCAGTTACCTCATCTAAAGATTATAAAACACAATCAATTTATCCCAGCAAAGAAAGCAAATTAAGCCAGCCTTCCCTAAAATATATATTAAAAAAATATATAGATTTTATTCATTAATTTAGTACAAATTTATTTGTACTGAGAGATACTTCACAGAATTTTCTGCATGAACCCGCAAAGAGTCAATAATAACACTCGAAAAATCCTTAAAAAGTGTGTAAAGCAAAGTTATTTTTTTACCATGTATATAAGACGTTTCCTCAAAAGATTCTCATCCTGCTTTGATGCCTGTGTAGGCTGCACTCACAGTAGATGCATTACTGCATTTTCTGTCAATTTACTATACACTACAAACTAATTTTAAAATGTTTCTTAGAACTATATCTTTTCAGCCTTGATTTTGACTTTGTGCATGATTAAATGGTTGCCAGTTATCCATAGTGAAATCACGTTTAACACTGATCATGAACCTTTCTCTCTTTTTTTGCAGATATCGTCACAAGCAGGTCCCTGTGTTGGAGGCAGGAGGAAACATGAACCACGCCCATGACTGGGTGTGGCTTGGCAATGAGGCCGACCTTCTAGCAGACCACTCTGACCAGTGCCAGGGGGGACTGCCGGATGAGTGCACCACTATCATTGACCGGAATGAGGGCGCATACGAAGAGAACAAGTACCTACTGAATGGGGCAGGTAACTCTTTGGTGATGGGCACTGGTATGGGCACTGGTATGGGCACCATCAGTGGGAGTGGTGGCACAAGTGGACACCGTGGCATCACACATGGACAAACCTTGCCCAGGTCAATACAAGATTCGCACCAGTGCCTTTCAGCAATCACCACTGGTGGCAAAAATGCCACCGGCCAAGCAGAGCACCTGAATAATTCCCCCAGAGCGAAGGCTGCTGCCGCGGTCGCAGCCGCCAAACGCAAACGTGTCCAGTTCACATCATTTGCCACAGTTTTGCCGAATGATAATTCGGGTGGGGGTGGCCCATATTCCAACTCTTCAACTCTTGTGACCAATGGGAGTGAAGATGACATCAAGTGGGTGTGCCAGGATATGGACCTGGGTCAGTCTGAAATCAGAACCTACATGGAGAGGCTACAAGACAATCTGTGACTGATGAGGGAGTGACTGTGAAGTGGAGGGGCAGAGGATGAGGGCAGGAGGGGGAGGACGGACAATGAGTACAATTCACCTGTAATGCCTTTGCAATGGATAAAGGGAGGGAGAACAACAGCATGAAGAGAACAGTGGAGAGAACTAAGGGAGTGTGGCAGAGAGTTGAGCAGATTTTTCAACAGGGGGTGTTTGGGATGCTTACATTTAGCTCCCTGTAACTACAGAAGCATACAGTCCTTACTAGCTCAACTGAAATCAATGGTAGCAAACAATAAATAACACTGAGTTTATTTTATATTATTTAATGAGCAAATATTAGTATAAAAACTGTTAAGTTGGTTTTAAATGTTTAATTTCAGAGTGTAAGTAAATCATTTTGCAATACAGTAAAATCAGGGTTTGTTATTGGACATATTAAGAAGCCACTGTACATTTTAATGAGGATGCCAAGAACATTATTCTACATAAATGTTTTATTCACTCATGTCTTTTTGCCATTATAATATGTGGCTATTAATTGATTAATGATGGATCTGCTTTTAGTGTATAAATCTGTCATATACAGTATAGACCTAGTTTTTTGTTGGTCGTACAATGAAACAATCACCATGATTTCGTCGTATATAAAACACAAGCCCTTTGTTTTCTCTCAGTTATGGAACCCATTTGTCTTTGGCACTATCAGAAGTAAAAGCTGACATGTGAGAAAGCTTTTACTCCGAGCACTTGACTATAAATTTTGGCACTATTTGTATTTTTCCATCCAGCACTAAATCTCAACCTGTCCTCATACATTAAAATGTGTCAAGAGTGTTGAAATGACTGTTTCTCCCTCAGATCCAGGACAGAGGCATTGAAACTTGCACAATTACAAACAGGAAAGGACATCAGCCATATTCAAGGCTTGTTTCCTGTTTCCTGAAACCTTTCAGCCATCGGCGGGTCTCTCTCTTTCTCCTGAATTCAGAACCAATCCTGTGACCCCTTGACCCCTCTCTCCTCGACTGTGATTGGACAGCAGTAGGAACTTTTTGAACTAAATTGCACAGTGAAATACTGTGAAGTAAAGACTGTAAACTAAAAAAAAAGTGGAACCGAAAGGTGTCTCATGTTAAAGGAGACTGCTTGGGCTTGCAAAGTCTGACTGAAGACTTATACTGAGGATCATTTAAACTGAAACTACGTAGGCAACAAGGCAGAGCAGTGCATCTTCATGGAGTAAACAGGATATATTGAATGACATTACAATTCAAAGAAAATCGAGTGACACTGCTCATTTTCTCTTGACTCGATATGGGTTCATGATACATGCTATTTTCATTGAACATACATGTATATTTTGTTTTCCTTTTGATTTGCCCTTTTGATAATAGAATGTTTTATTATCTTTTTTCCTAATTACACTTTTCCTCATTTTTGGGAAGATCTTAACTGTAGCTTTTTATTTCAGAGATTTATTAATATATTAAGGATATATGATTTATTTCTTTTTCTTCTAGAGATCTATTTATTTAAGTTAACATTAAAGAGGGTGAGGATTGAAAGTCAGGCCAAGGGCAAAGACTGAATGACGAACCTGCTGGTGAATGATAGCACATAAGAGAAGCAGGAATAGAAAAGAATGGGCAGAGGTTACCTCACCTTCGTTAAGCTCAGGTGACGGGTCAAGAAGAACCAACAATAACTACGGTGAACTGTAAGATTGTTAAGATTGCAATATTTATTTATAAATGTGTTCCTGTTTCAGAGTACACTGTATGTTGTAGATAAATAAACATGCTTCAAAGTGCTTGTGAATAAGACTGCAGGTCACTAGCCAACAATATGGTGGTATTTTGTACATTTTACAGTGCAAATAAGGTACACATTACTATCTACAAACACAATGTGAAAAGTGATCTTATTGGTTCTTTTTCTAAAGATGTTTGTCTTTGTTTCAAGTATTAAATGAGTTCTTGTCTTTGTACAGGGTAGGAAACACTTTGCCTCCATAATGGGATGTAAAAATGGAGGTAGTCCTTGTGAAACACTATCAAAATTGTTGAAGGTCGGTGATTCTAGGTTGAGAGAGAAAAGCAAACAAACTGTAAACATGTTGGCTAAAAAAGTCAGAATCTTGATGAGTAAACACATAAACATTTCTACCTTTTAAAGCAACAATATAAGATTTTTTCAACTGAAGATTTCATGCTTTTATTTCAACATTCCTAATGGTTTTCGTTATTTTTCCATGGAGTGCCCTGGTGGACTGCCTACAGCACTATATACTCTAATATATGGAAAAGCATATTTAGATGCACAATATTGGATGATAGTTGATATGCCAGTATTTTAAAACTTATTTTGACCAATAACAAAATGATACTGATATTTGGAAGTAACTAAAAGTGTCTTGGATTTCACACTACAGTTTAGGCAACATGTCTTTTTAACAGCAACAGAGAAACCAAGCTCCATTTGCCCTTTGAAGAGCTACAAAGAGGAATTTGCCTAATCTGCTGATTCTGAAATTTAGGTTAAATGATTTTTTGTTACCTGTCCATACAATGTCTAGCCGATGATATTGTGCACCCCTAATATACAAATTTGGCAGCAGGCAATGATCCTCTCACAAAAATGTGGCACAGCTTTACAGCACTAGTCCGCACACCAGCCATTCACTAAATAGAAGAATTCCCAGCAGCAACTGAACTCTGATTTGGAACAACACAACCAAGCAGGTATTGAGGCGGCCTCAGCTTGCTTCCAACTGAACCCTGGAGCATTGGATTGGAGTGAGAAGACAGCTCAGACAAGAAACTCAGCAATGAAAAAATAGACTAACTCATCGCACTGCAGTAGCAATATAACATAGCTGTCAGGCAAAAATCTTGTATCTCCAAATTTTTTTGCAAAAATATAAAAAAAACAGTGTTTTTAAATGAATAACTACTATTTTTTTCATAATTTCCAATTGTTTTTAATTTTCTTAATCTTGAAACCCAATTACAGACATAGAGTAAACTGTAGCACTGTTTGCTGAAAACAACGAAAATCATGAAAAATGGAGACATAAGGTCTTGGCCAGTAGTAATGATTGACAACAGTAAAAATAGTGACAGTTGTAAATAATATACAACTAGCAGTAACATTTTAAGCTTGAAAATAAGTAAATTGCAATTTGTTAAAATTTTTGTATGGCCCATGTTGCTTGGGCACTGAAAGCATATATATGCCAACAGGCTAATGCTACTCACCATTTGTCCACAGATCATCGAAGGACTGGACATCATCCACTGTTTAGAAAACTCATTTAGCTCCCAGAATTTAGTCCAGCTCAAGACTCCACTTTTACAAAGTTGGTCTCGGTTTTCCCTGTCAGTTTTTTTCTGTCAAAATTACTGCAGGTGTTATGGTGCAAAAAGTTACCATAACTGGTGAACCCCTTTTGCATGTGCTCGGATTTCTTAACTTTTTTATTCCTGTTTAATTGCTTTTATTGCTGTGTTACCTCACTAACTAGCCATGCATTATGCAAATACTTACGAAGTTTGTTTGTTTTACACAGTGAACAGAGCAGAGTGATGTTCATGTTGACAAAACTTCTTAGACAGTTGGCTGCAAGTCTGATGCTGACCATACAATGCTGCTGAATAGAGAAGTGATCTGCCAGTGCTCCACATGCAGATAGTTCCCAAACAACAAGCTGTAGGCCCTAGCAAAGTCATATTTGTCCAAAATCAGTTATTCCCGGCTTCTCCTGACATCATTGCAGACTTTATCATCCTTTGTTTGCGAACATCTGCATTGTCCAGGAGGTGTTGGTTCAGTTGATGCACCAAAACCATATTCTTACATGTTGCTTTATTTCGACATGATACGTTGTAAAAATTGCTAATTAAATTATCATGGCAGTATCATCTGGTCTAATATTGAATTAAGACAGAATTAAAAAGACAAAGAGATGGGAGAAAAGGAAGGCTGCACTGCCTCAACCAAAGCAATAGATGTTTAGCATCAAGTGCAGTGTAGCAGTGTTCTTGGATTAAAAACTCTTCATGCTAGGACTGTGACACTGACTCTACCTACTGTATGAATACTGTATGAATCTAATGAAAATAAAAACAAGGCTATTTTTGACAGTCATTATTTGAGACATTTCAGCTTTTTTTTTTCTTGATGTAGTCAATATGGGAGGGTTTTAATACACATGTTTCTAACTGTGCCACTCCTAACGTTCAACACAATTCTTAAAAATGTTTTGCTGTCTTTGAAGCTTCAGAAAACTGGATATAATGCTAAGGAAGGTTCTTGGATCCAAGAGTGTTTTGGTAGTTAATGCTAATTCAGTTTGACCAAAATTTAAAAGATTTTTTGGCACATGAGCACAGTTGGTTTTTCCACCTACCTCTCAAACACTGTTTCTTTTGTTAACAATAAATGGATGCCCCACATTCTTGAGCAAACTGCCTTGTGAAGAAATATGCCTCTATAAAAAACATCCTGAGTTTGTAATTCTTGAGTAAATAGTAAAAAAAGACAGGCCAAAATATAAGAGCGTGTTTTAATGGGGGAGTGTGGAGTGTTAAGGTCAGGTATGAAAAGAAATAAGAGAGGAGGAAGTTTTGTATTTCTTCTTTAACTTTGAAAAAAAAGTTAAAATGATTTGAGTCAAAACTCAAAGAATCAAGTGGAGCAGGAATGAAGCTGAAGAATGAATGACAAAAAAAGTTTAAAAAGCCAAAATACAACTTTGCTCTAGATTTGACTTCATTCTCGAGATTGTTAATATTCTAGGAGCTGCACAGTGGAGCAATTGTTCGAGCTCATGCCTCCTAGCAAGATGGTACCTAGTTTGGACAGGGCCTTTCTGTGTTGAGTTGCAGGTTCTCACTGTATATGGATGGATACTCTTTCTACCACAGACCAAAAATGTACTTGTTTGGTGGATTGGTGACTCTGATGTGAGCATATGTGGTTGTTTATCTCTACTTGTCAGCCCTATGATTGGCTGGCAGCGAGTTTAGGGTACACTGTGCTTCTCGCCCCCATGACAGTTGCAATTCACAATCACACGGGATAGGCAGCATAGATCATGGATGATTTGACAACCATTATTCTTAACATTTTAACTTTTTCTCATAAGTTTTTAAAATGTTATGATGAACAAAAAACATCCTCCTATCTTTATTTTTTCCCTCCGTTGCCTATGAAATTAATCAACTCCTCCATATTAGACTTGACTTCAAGAAATTAAGTTTTTGATCTGCTGACACCACAGATGTTTGCTTTTAAAACCTGTCATAAAGTAAGACTTAGCTTATGTTATGTTTCAAGCCACATCACTATCAGTTTCTCATTGGATAAGTTTGTTGTACAGCAATTTTTAACCAAGCAGTAAAGAGCAATGCCTCTTTAGTGGCTTCATATGACTGCACTTTAAAAAAGGTCAAAGTAGTCAAACCCATAATGCAAAGAACAAGGACTTGAGTTTAGTTTTTAGTGGGAGGCACACCTGGACTTAAATTTTCAAGACGTAGAAGAGCTGCATTGAACATCGAAGATTTTCCTTTTTTTCTTTTAGCTGTTGTCATTGTTTAAACATGGAGGCCAATAAAGACTCATAACCAAACCCTGACGACCCACTGCTTTGTCCCTCTAGTTTATTGTTT
Organism: Cetoscarus ocellatus; assembly: GCA_037902135.1. Classification (NCBI taxonomy): domain Eukaryota; kingdom Metazoa; phylum Chordata; class Actinopteri; order Labriformes; family Labridae; genus Cetoscarus; species Cetoscarus ocellatus. The sequence goes on from JBAMNC010000414.1 coordinate 1,092,639, forward strand.
TTCAACTGTAAGGTTCAGCCCTTGATTCATTGAAATGCTTTTATGAATCATTGCACATCTTAAAATCTTTGTACTTTGTATAGTTCAAGGGGATGAAGATTCACAACAAGGTCTGTACAGTTGCATGACACAAGGTCTTCAAGAGTATTAACAAGACTGTCTAGACATCTTTCAAGGTTTACTTTGAAAAGCTGTAATTTTTTTATTTAGAGGAGATGTTGAATTTTAAAAAATAGCGTCATTAATACAGTGGATATAGCCTATGAATTTTAAAGCTGAAGCCAGGAAAAATACAGTTATGTGGTGATTTTCAGCCCAGTTGTTTTGTTCCAATTCAATTGAAAGAAATGCTAAAAATGTGAGTATTTCCTCTGGATCATTTCATGTTCACACATTTTGAAGTGGACAAGATCACAAAAAAAGGCAAGCTGACTTTATAGTCATTACATCACAGGCAGCGTTGCTATGACTACAAGTGGCACTCTGCATTATGTGAAGGAAGTTAGCAGGTAAAGCTACCTGAAGGCGAGTTATTGTTTAATGAAGGAGGTCAATATGATATGAATGATTATATAGATGAACATATTTTTTAATCAATCAATCAATCTTTATTTCTATAGCATCAATTCAACAAGTGTTTTCTCAAGACACTTTACAATAGAGCAGGCTGAAGCCAAACTCTTCATTTTATAGATACACATATATGCATAGATACATATATACAAGTAAAAAATACACATACAGTATATACATATACATAGATCCAAACCCAATATGAATCCACCACGAGCACAGCACTGGGCCAACCATACAGTGCACTGCATCTTTAGGAGGCTTACAGTAATAGTGGCAAGAAAAACACCTGTTTAGCAGTTGGAAATCTTGGAGTGGAGTCAGTTTCATGTTGAACAGCAATCCACCAAAGCTGTGGTGGGGGTCCGTGCGAAGGTAGGGAGGTGGGCAGAGACAAAGGGACTATATCAAGAATTGAAAGTAGTGACAGATCCATTGGCCAATCATAAATCTGTTGTCGTCATTTTGGTCTCTGCTGAATATAGATTTGTCAGAGTTAGCCCCTTGAGATGTGGCATCTCGTTTTTAATAGGGTTCTTTTCTCTATATGGTTGTAAAGGTATCAATGTTTGACTCGACTTACAATACGAATGTAAACACATTCAGTGCACAAAGGTCAGGGGCTATTCCACTCACTGGTGTCTACAGCAGAGCTCAGCTCATTCAGCACGACAGCATTAACAGCGCAGTTTCTTCAGGAATTGCATTTTCTAGCTAATATAACAAACCCTTGTCCTCAGTGACTGAGGCTTTAATTATGAAATAAAATGCTCATGCAGGGCCAGAAGACAACATGCAGCTGATTTCACTGATTAACACTCCTTCAATCAAGAAGCAAAACTATTAAAATCAATTGGTGGTGTCTGTGGGCTTTTTGAGGTGAGCCAGGCTGAAAAGACCCAATCAGTCCTGATCATTGTGTGGATGAAAACAGTGCCTGCTGGGTTGAAATTGTATCAAACCCAAACTGATGTCAAGACATCAAGGGAACCATGCAATGCAATTATTCTTCCCTCTGAAATCAGTTACATGCTTGATGTGGAAAATGATTTGCTCAAGAAGTAAGGGCTATTTTGGGGAGTTGTTGGTTTGGGCTCATGAAGAAGGTATGCACTGCCTGGTCAGATTTTAAAATTGGGTGTTTACCCCTTGGGGTCACTGATACTCTTAGATAACTTCCTAATTTTGTGAGGGCTTTAATCAGTAAATGTGAGCTGCTGCTTGGAGCCCCAATGGGAGTCGGGATAATGGCCAGGCATTGACATGGAAAGTTAATTAAGATAATGCTATGTGGCCCACTGGATTACCAGGAATAAATGTGAAATTAGATATCTCTGATAAAATTTCCATTTGATCACAAGAGGCTCCATCCCCCTGTGGCAGGCTGCCCACCATTCTACCACAAAGCCACCAATGAAATAAAGCATCGTTATGAAAGAGAAAGAGGTAAATACTCCAGGACATGATATCCTGGATATGGGGGAAAAATTATCATCTATAAATGACAAGCATCATCACATCCAACTGTGGTCAGACAACATTTTCTCGAAATACTGTTATCTGTTCTGCCAATTCTTCACAAATGAAGCAGAAAATACAACAAGCTGTACCTGCTGTGCTGATTTTGATTTCTTTGAGGTGAAGACATTTCAGGCCTTTGGACATTGTCTCTGAAGATTCCAAATGATTGCTCAAAAGCCATTTTAAAGAACCAATGTCTATGGAGAAACCACACTGTGACAACAACAGAGTTGTACCTAAATAGTGAGACAGTCAAATGTAGCTTGACAGCAAATGTAGCGTTTAAATCCCCCCCCCCCCCCCCCCCCCCCACACACACACACACACACACACACACACACACTCACACACACACACTCACAAACCACTGCCAAGGCATTTTTGACATTATTTTTATGAAAATTGTGGAAAACTGCCACTAAACTCACATCACCTCTTCCTCGTTATGGCCAACAATTCCTGCTATAATCAAACTCTGTGTAGAACTTATTAGCAAAAATGAGGAAAACTACCCCATCTTGCAAAGTTAACAAATCATATAGAAAATACTAAAAACATTACCTCACTGGTGGAGGTTAAAAAAAGAAAAAAAAAACATAAATCTTCATCCAACTTGTGAGTTGATAAGTAATTAGTATTTCTGACACGGAAACACAACATACTGCATGTAAATATGTGCGAAAAGTTGAACATAATTTCATGAAATAATCCGTCACTTTTCTGCTCTTGACCATTGTCTGGACAAGTCTTAAATTTTCAAACTGTTATAGTTAATACATCAACTTATCAATAGATATCTCTGGAACAGCCAGTTATAAATAACTGTTCACTTCTGATGATTTTGCAAGTCTTTGAAAGTGATTGACCAGATCAGCTGCATGAAACACTGACAGAAATCTGTTAAAATGTTTTTAAATGGTGGTAAGATCTGCATTTTAGAATTGTTTTCTACACGTGCATATTCTTGCTTGTCTTGGTTGTGTTTCGATAATAATAATTCGAAGTGCTCTGAGAGCAAAACCTCTGACAGGACATTGCAAGCTAAGTAATTAGCAAAAGAACTGCCCTATAGTGCAGTGTTGAAGAATATGTAAACAATTTGTGGGTCTTTATCTGTGTTAAGATAACCACCAAAATCTACTGACTTCTCCATTATGTCAGGATCAACATTCCCAGAAAATGTCACCAAAATTTGAAGAGAACTTTGGGGTTTTCACTGACCATGTAGCAAGAAAAGATCCCTGTCTTGCAATGTCCACAACTCCTATAAAAACAGATGGATCATTGCCAAAATCGATTTCCTTTTTGTGCCTTGATCAACATTCCCAACAAATCTAATGAAAATCTGTTGAGAACATTCTGAGTTATTGATAATGCTCAGACAAGTCCCATCCTGGATCTGTGGGACCTCATCTGAGACAAATCTATATCACATGACCCAACTAAGCACTGATAGGATTGTATATATCAAGTAAAACTGTTATATTTATATATAGCCTAAGTTATTATTATTATTAAAGGTGTAGTCAGCGATGTGGGAGAAAACGAGTAGAGAGTTTGTTGACATTTTACGTTTAAACAAATACAGACCCACCTCTCCCTTCATACTCCACCCCCGGGCTCCACCCCCGAAGTTAACGGACTCGCATTGTCATGGAAACTGCTGTAGAAACTGCGTAGCTGACCAACATGGTGGAGGCTGGACCAGCCAACGCTTGAGGGTAACTACCGTAACTACCGTGTCTCTCTCTTACGCTTACTGCGTACGCTACGCGACTTACTACTCCCCCTCCCCTCTGTCTGACCTGCGCACTAGTATGAACCACCCCCTTGGCGTGAGGTGGTGTACCCCTGTTTTGGTGGCTTGATCCGACACACAGGATTTACCTGCTGAAATGCAGAGCCCAGGCTGTGTGTGGAAACCGGACTTTTTTTTCAGCATGCTCTTAGAAGTGACAGCTTGCAGATGGTGAGGGGAAATACTGTGATTTTGACAAACAGTACATCGGAGTAAGATCGCTGACTATGTCTTTAACTGTAGAATAGGCTAAGTTAGAGTCATGTCTGCAGTTGAGTGATTTTTTTTCTTTGATAAATCGTAACAAATGAAGACTAAAATCTAAACTATGACCTGTTCAGTCAAAAGTGAGGGGGTACGAACATTTCATAAAACAAACCGATAAACTTTTAAAAGTAATTTTGAATATACATAATTTTTTTCTTAGTAGTCACATTCATACTTTGTATAGGTTAGTGCTGAAATTACAGAGCTCATTCTTGTACTTGAAGTGATACTCATCCTTATGGTACATGAAAGCAGGGTTCATGTTTGGAGTTTTGTTTTAGTGGGTGTCTACAGACTTTTTATTTTCTATATCTGTGTATCACTGTGCGCATGTGTCAGCATTTGGGTGTTAGAGTGTGTGTGGTATGATTAGACTATTTGTTTCTCTAATAATAAAATTGAGTTATTTTAGAAAGAGCACAGTAATAACAGCATTGCCTGAACCATGTCAAAACAGGCCCATCATGCTTTTGTCCATTACGGTAAATGCACTTCTTATGTGCTTTCAGAGCACACAGGTACACACAGATACACACCCTATAGACCAGAACCAAAACACACACCTCTATTGGCCATGCAGGAAACACAAATCATGAGCATGCTTCAGCTCAAGCATTATACGGCCCAATGAAATGACAGCTACATGCAGTTTCCCACTACGAGATATAACTTGGGAGCCTTTTCTTACTCTGAAAATGTAGCACAAATTGTGATGTTTATGTGTTGTTTGTTGTACTTTAACAAATATCTGTATGAGATGTTTCTCTCATTAAAATGCAGGGTAATGATGAAGAACAGTGCTGTAATCTTGTTAAATAATGCTTTTTCCCTGCAAGGAATCCATGTTTATATACCAGCTGCAAAGTACAAATCACATCTCATCGTGACATATGTCCTTATGATGAACCCTTCATTTTAAATCAGTATAGTTTCATACTGTTAAAAGCAGCGCAAAGTAAGATTCTGGCTTTTTAGCTCTCTAGGGGCCTCTATGGTCATTGACTGTAACTGCAAGGTCGTAAAACAGAGCGCCTCACACCAACGTACATTTGTTGACATACAGAGGGAGGAGAAGCGAGCCGACAGGACGTCCCGAGAGACAAATAAACCATGCGGACTGATAAATTACGGTCTGATCATGTTTCTATTTGAATAAATCATCATGTACTTACAAGTCCAATAGTAGCAGGGCTAAATTAGCAGACATCCTGCCTCGTTTTTCAACTCACACCAGCGAGTGAACGCCGGGCCAGTGTTTATTCCTGTCCGGGCACTTAGCTTGTTACTCTTCGGCTTTCTTTTTTCGTCTCCTCTGATAAACATTTCTTTTCTTCGGGTTTTTCGCTGCTTCTGCCATGATAACAACACTACAAGTAGCTTTCTTCTTCTTCTTCTTCTTGTTTAATGGCGGGTGGCATCCAACGTCAGAGGAGCATTACCGCCACCCACTATGCAGGAGTGTGAGCCAGAGGTCCCTATTTCCATTAAGAAAATAAGTGCATATTTACTTTAATCTGAATTCTGTTCACTAAATCTGTTTTAAAAATCCATAAACTGCTTTATATTCTTCTTTTCCCAATGTTTCACCTCGAGGGGGAAGTGACGTATGCCGTAAAGCAGTCAAAGCAGTAAAAATTTGTAGTTTTTTAATGTGGAAGTGTTCCTACCACCCACATCGAAGTTACTTAGTGCCAGTGAAGGTGATACAGACCCCCGCAGACCATGCCAGAGGTGTCATTCAACCTGTTGTAAGGTATGTACCATCACAGTGATTCTAGAAATAATATATTAGGGTGGAAAAACTAAGTAGTGTTGGTTTAAGAAGGACCCTCTATTTTCAGACTTTGTTTTTAAACTATCTTCTATATCTGATCAGTCTTCAACAAACACAGCAATCTAAAGAATTACTACAACTTGACAAGCTGACAATTCTCCACCTCTCCTAAACATTACAGTAATACCACGTGACCACATTCAAATTGTAGTTCTAGATGGAGTGTAGATAGATTAGCACTGAATTTAATTATCTATTCAGTGTATTCAATTTGTTATTAGGGCTCAACAGTATGTCTTATTTCCTTTTCAGGTCATTTTCCCTCAAGAATGTCATGCAGCCAATTCAGCGTTGGTTAATGTAGACCTGAAGTGACTGTTTGCTCTTTTTGATTTTTTTTTACTTATTCTCAGTCAAAGAACATCCGAAATCAGCCTAAGTAGACAGAAAACAGAACACTGTGCACACAGAATCTGATTGTGTCCTGTATGCACGTTTAATGATAACGCTGCTCAGCCAGTCACACCGCCTCAGTATGAAGGGACACACTTAGTTACGCATGGTGCACCTACTTTGAGAGTTTGCTGCTGATAACAATAGAGTCTTCTGCTGCGTGTCAGTACTCTGACCAAAAGTACAGTTGGTTAATTGCACAAACATGCTGCTGAACAATCATTTATTTTTCATCTCTCTCTGTACAATGCGCACTTCCCTTTCAATGTCAATTCATCATGGCATTGTGTGTTGTTCTTTCCCATTCCAAACACAAAAAGAGATTTTTGGAAAAAAAAAACAAACGAAAAAATCCTTAGAAAAGAAATAAACATCTTTTTAATGTAATAGTTCTCTTACGGTTTTTGTCATTCTTAGACCATAGTACAGCTGTTGAAAACCATCATTTTTTGTTCTTGCTTCTGGAAACTTAATTTGAGTTTTTCTATTTTGCTACAAAAATACAGGTTAGAGTGCCTTGGGATAAGAGACTTATCATTTTATGTACAACATATAACAGGAAATTTGATCAAACTTTTAGCAGGATTTAAAATACCAGGTATATGGAGACCCAAAAAGTAAAAAAAATATAACACTGAAATCCTTACATTTCAAAAAAAAAAAAAAAAAAAAAGCATACATTTTTCATGTTCAATTTTCCATTTTTCTAGATTGCAATAAATATAGCTAAATGAAAAAAAAATATTTTAGCTTTTCCAGTAATATTCAGCCTTATTTGTAATGGTTTTAAATCACATTTAGGTGGCTCAACTTTTTAATGAGTCAATTCATTATTTAAAGCTATTGAGAGGTCTTTATGTGCCATAGCCTGGTCCTATGTAGGACAATATTTTTACTGCGGGAAGCCATGCACAAACACACGTGATGTGTGTAATAATAAGTTACATGTTAGCTATGAGCTTTTTTTTCCTGTGAAGCTTCACATAACATGATAGGAGTGTTGGCCTTAACCAGAGACCTCTGTAACAGGTGACTTTCAGCTGAGTATGTAGTTGACCATGTTTTTATTTTATTCATTAAATAGATCTGATCTGATAAAAGTCTTCAGACATGATAATGGAAACTATAACAGTCATGTTTTCAACAGCTGCTGTTACAATGACATATAAGCACCCAGTCAGCTGAAAGCCACCTGAAAAGTACCGTCCTGTTCATTTTCTCTATCTGAGGTCAGACTGTCAGATGAATGTTCATAATTGCAGACATGGACTGAGGCTTGAATACGTTGTCTTTCTTTTTCTCTCACCCTAACTTTGACCATCTATCATGCTCTCTCACACACCACCTCTCTTTCTCTTCCCTTTAAGTCTCACTCACTCAAGCACATACCGTGTTGCTCTCCAATTTGGAACTGCTTTCCATTAACATGTGTTTTGTCCGTCCCTGCAGGCTTCGCTCTGCTTCACAGGTTGATTTACAGCTCTTATCAAATACATATTGCCAAGCGAGTGAGACGTGCAACCTTTCATTTGCACACCGCCGCCCTGAAAATTCGACACGCTACATTAACAAGAAAAATGACTGCTGCTATGCATGCCAAGAACCTGTGAGTGTGTGTGTGTGGGTGTGTGTGTGTTTGCAGGTTGGGGTGTGTTTGCGCACTTTGACAGAGTGAAAGAGTAAGAAAAGAAAGTGAAAAAAGTGCTTTTAAAGGAAATAATGTAAAGTAAGTGTTGCAATTTAAGCTTCACCTTCTGTGTAGTTTAGGGAGCAAAGCAGCAAGAGTCTGGGTGTTTAACTTACTTTGTGTGTGTCATTTTAACAGCTTTTCACACCGAGCGAGGTCAAATTACTGTGACTAAAGCATAAAGGATGAAGGCTAAGGGGCAAAATTTTCAATTGAGGTCTAAACTTTTTAAGCTAACAAAATAGCTTTTTAGGTTTTATCCTACACTCTTGACTTATCTTGTTTTTTTCTGGAAAAAAATACTTTTTCACTTTTAATTTACACAAGAAAATGAAACTGAAAATGGAGCAGAATCTAGATGTACTCCGATTGCTAGGCTGCAGGAAAACAGTTATCTGTAAATGGAAAATTTCCGATGACGTGTCACATTTTTCCGTATGTAAATTGCACCAGGACCCTTACTTACCATCACACAAACTGGGTTATTCACTTAGCCTCTGTACATTTACATGTTTTTCTGTTTGGGATTTAAAACCCAGGGGATATTTGACTCAGGGTGAAATAATACTACCACCAAATTGCAAGATGGATGACTTTATGTATTGGCATAGTAGCTTAGGTTTTAGCCTTAAACTTTATGTCTGTCAATATTCATTGCAGCTTTCATGTTAGGATGCACAAATGCATTGGCTTGTTTTTAGTATTGGCCATTATCACCTCCTGTTGGCAAACACTGACCACTGGCAAATGAATGGCATAAACAAGAGAGATCTCAAATGATCTCTAGCAGATCTTTATCGGTTGATATTTGTTAAAAGTACACAGTCAGGTTAAATGCAGTAGTAGTTGCCCATACAGTCATCTGTTGTCAGTATTATGCTTCAACTTAAGGTTGCATAATTAAATTATCCTCGTCTGTTCCTGCTTTTGCTGCTCTGTCATCCACTTGTGCCAAAGTTGGACCACACAATTTATGCACAGTTATAGCCTGACCTGACAGCCGTAGGGTTTTGTGACCTGCAAGCCACAGAAATCAGTCGCTTCATCTCATGTGGTGTGTCATTGAGAATGATAACAAGGGACTGATGTGGGACCTCTCATGATTCCACCACAGAAAGTCTGGCATGATTGAGTTTTGTCATCCCTCCCACCATTTTTTCCATATTGTCAGAGATACTGACCACTGAGCGTGCTGTATACAAACCCAAAATACTGGTTTGAGAGTGAGCTATAAGACAGGGGTAAGGTTTGCAAAGCTCTGAAGTTGGCTGTGCGAGTTGTAGAGGGACTACAGTGACTGACTGTAAAAAGAGAAATGTTGGAGAGGCACCTCAGCACTTTGGTTAGACCGCTTGCATTAAGCATTAAGCTAACATGTCATTCATTATAACGTTTAGCAGGACAATGAAAAGTATAGTATTGGAAAAACTGTGTTTGTTTGCTTTTCATTGTGTCGCCCTTCCTTCCTTAAAGATCGTGCAGTATATCATGCTTGTCGGCCAGTTTGCCATGATTTTGTCTCTGTGACTGCCTCGGCCGACACAATGACCATTGTAACAGACAAAAAACGTTAAGCCTCTATATTAGAAACGCTGTGGTAGAATCTCCAAACGCACAGCCAGTGATGCTATGACTATGAGTCATGCTGTGCATTATGGGAAGAAAGCAATCAGGCTAAGCTACTCATTGATTAAAATCTGAGGTTAATTGTCCTATTTAGGCTTATACTGATGAACATATTTATCATTTTGTGACTTGCCTTACCATACGTGTAAACAAACTCTGTGCATGAAGAAGAGAGGTTTTAATGCTCTCTGGTGTCAACAGCAGAGCCTAGAGGACACCAGATAGCATAGTTCCCTAGTAAAGCAAAAAGGCTAAATTCCCCTGCTAAATTCTGGGATCTAAACACATTTTTAAACCACTTCATGTAGTTGAGCCCTGTGATGATCTGCTGTGATGAGTAATTTTTCCCTGTTGTTAGGTTTATGGTATGTTGTGCTTGTGCACAGAAAGAGACTGTGGGATTCAAAACATTATAATGAAGTTGCACTCTGTCATCAGCCTGGTTGCTTTGTAGTCATAATACAATTATTATCATGCTACCATTGCCGGCTATTACAGCAGTGTTATGAGTGAACTCGAAACCCTGTTTGTGCTAGCTGTTGGGTCGATTGTGTCCCCATTGCAAACAAACTACTCCAGGGGTCGAATGGAAGCTAGCCGAGACCACCTCTTTCAGGCGAGCCCTGCTTGGTTGTTTGAAATGAAACAGGGATCAATAACATCATTGGTTGATCATATGTATTCACAGTTCCCACTCTCATCGGAACAACACTCCCAAATGATCAAGGTGTGAAAACGACTTAAAACCAAACAGCAGTCTCCCTGATTGTCACTTGAGACACTGCTAATGATATCAGTCAGGGCATCTCTAGTTCCAATTCTAACCACTTAATTTAGAGCTTTAGCTTTTTCTCTTTTTTACCCTCCTTCTAATTGTTTGTGTTCATGTTATAGTACATGTTCATTTTAAGATGCCTTTGTCTTTTGATCAATGAAAGTAAGAACAATACGCAGACAAAAAACCTTTAGGTCAAATAGACTGTGTAAGAGCAGCAGTTGTGGTTTTATTTTTAGAAAAGTGTTGCCTTTAATTTTTTCCTCTGCTCCCTTTTATTTAGAGAGTCATTACTGAATTTTCTAGTTAAAAGCTTTTGCTGTTCTGCAAAAATGAAAGCACTGACTGTAAATGACATGAGACACTGAGGTGCTTGTAAGTCCATTAGGAAAGCTGGCTTATCCTGGTCTACCCATCTATCCTGTTTAAAGTGATAAATGGCGAGTCAGGAAGTCTGTTGCATGGCAGTGCTTTTTATTTAAGCTTTAAAAGTGGCTGCATTCTGCCTGTGCATGTTCTGTATTAATCTTCCCTATGTGAAATCTAAGAAATTTTACTAAACCCGAAGTGAAAAACCAGCTAGACAAGCTAGACTGTATGCTACTGTTGTATTTTTTTTTCTAAATGTGACACTAAAGAAATGACAAGCAAGCAGGGCTAGTGGTAAGTTAGGAGCTGGTGTGAAGGTTTGTAAAGGTTTGGCGGTAGAAAATCACTGTGGGGTGAATGCTAGTGGTCAGTGGTCAGAAAAAATGTCACCACACAGATCTACAGTACTGTACCACATAGGTGTGAGAGATGGGCAGGGACTTTGCTGTACAATGTCTTGAAGTCAAACACACTCACAGACACACAAACAAGCCACACGGTGTAATTCATGGCCCATTAATCGCTGTGTGACCTTCCTGAGGTGTTCGCTGATCCACAGCTTCTAGTGAGCTTGCGGGCTAATAGATGATATCCCTCCACACGCACACAAGTGAGCACATATTATGGAGCCTCGAAGCATGTTCACAGATCATGATGTTAATAGATGATGTCATTATTCAATGTTTACACTCACATATTTTACAGGTACGCCCAGTAGATCGAGGTAGATGCACATATTCTGAACACAACCAACAAAACATTGCTCTGTGTCAGTGGTGCTGCAACTAATGGCCTCATTACCTCTGCCATACACAGGTTTATAAAGGGCAGACACAGTGTGAGCAATACATGAGAAGTGACTCACAAATATGGAGCACAATGTAGTTCATACCTACATACAACGCCACAAATCCAAGTGTACACAGTTGGTGTTTCTCTGCAATTTGCTCTCCCTTTAGCTGCACAAATACATGTGCACACATCCTGATTTTCCTTTTCTACACACACACACATACGTTCACTTTGACACAGTACACCTCAGCCTCAGGTACATACCTGCGCTCATCCCACTCTCCTGCCCCACCTCTCCCATTAAGAGTCCAGCAAAGTCTGCCATGATTTATGACACTGCATATGTGTGTATGTGTGTGTTTACATAAGACCCCCCTAATAAGCTCGTGAGGACAGCGTGTGTGCAGAGGCAGAATTGATATGACTTGTTATATGTGTGGGTGTGTGGGTGTTTGATGTATGACATGTTCAGTCAGACTCAGAGCCCTAAATGGCTCCTCATCCATTCAACTCTTCTCCACTTAATGACAAGTGGAGATTCAAGAGGGAAAGAAGAGACTTCAAATGAGGCATAGAATTAAAAGAAACAGGAAAAAGACTGAGGCAGACACACAAACAGGGAATAGAATTGAAAGTCTGAATGGCTATTTCTTGTGTCAGACTTAAAAACTGGGATATGCATTCATTGTGCATTAAACTGAAGAGGTCCTGTTATCATTCATTCATTCATTCATTTTCGATACCGACTATCCCTTTCGGGGTTGCGGGGGGGCTGGAGCCTATCCCAGCTGTCATTGGGCGAGAGGCGGGGTACACCCTGAACCGGTCGCCAGTCGATTGCAGGGCAACATATAGAGACTGACAACCACTCACACTCACTCTCATACCTAAGGGCAATTTAGAGTGACCAATTAACCTAATGAGCATGTTTTTTTTTGGTCTGTGGGAGGAAGCCGGAGTGCCCGGAGAGAACCCACGCATGCACGGGAAGAACATGCAAACTTCACACAGAAAGGCCCTGCCTGACCCGGGAATCAAACCGGCGACCTTCTTGCTGTGAGGCACGTGCACTACCTGCTGTGCCACTGTGCTGCGTCCTGTTATCATATTTGTGTCAAAACATTATCTTAAAGTTTCCATCCTTTTTCTTTAATGGTAATTCAAAAACAATGGGTAAATTGTTCTGTACAGGGCTTCACTGGGTGCGCTCGTTACAATGTTGCCTTGCAGCAAAAAGGTTCTTGCTCCCAAAATTGTTTGAATAGTAATACTTAATACTAATTCAACGTGCAAAAAAGCCAACAGTCCAAAGTTAATTAAACAGACAAGTAATTGAATCAAGCGCTCTTTGTTAAACATGTGATGAGGGCATCAGTAGTTTGTCTTTATATATGGATATTGTATATAATATAAAACCTCTTTGAAAGTATAAAATATTACTGGAATAAGAAATTGAAAAGGAGAGAGTGTCGTACTGACAGATGAAAACACTTAAGGCGAATAGATACAAATACTGTGGTTATTACATTCTTCGTTATTTAGAAGTGTAAGTTGACACAGCCTACAAAACCTTAATTTCCCTTTTTTGGAGTGAAATACAGACAAACTACACTTTCTTCTAAGATCGTAGTGGTGCTTTCCATCATTTGTTTAAAGCTGCACTGTGTAGTTTATTTTTATGTCACTGGGCCAGAAGAAAATGATTTCTTGTCAATGTCTTATTGCTGATGCCACATGAGAGATCATTAGACATCTGTGCCCCCTCCCTGCTCTGTATTAAGCCTTTAGAAAATCTAGAAAGGGACACCCACTTTTCAGCCAATCAAGGCTCAGTTCAGGGACATGCTCTTATCAGATCCTCTACGGTATATGTGCTTGATATATCAAAATGAGCTTTAGTTGCTGTTTAGATTGTACTGGTATTGTTGATTTTTATGAAGGGGCATATGGTTTGTGGCTCTTCTGTAACTGCACAATGCTAATGGCAGCTCAAGGCACACAAACACAGCGGACTGAATGTGCAAAAGGGAAGGGCCATTGTTAGGAGCACCACCATGGAAGGTAGGGGGGTAAAATTGCATCTACTGCAGTTTCATCCAAGTCACATACCCTAGCTTTAAATTGAGGTGAGGGCATTATCACAGCATCGCAGCAGTCACTGACTGAGGCTGCAGTGAAACCAGTGTCAGGCAACTCTTTTTCAGTTTGTACAGGACTTTGGGACTATATTGGAAAAAAATAAATATAAAGAATTGGTTTAACTGACTTTAACTTTAGGTGCCAAAAATGTAATTATCTGACTCCACTTAGAGCTAGGAGTGGTGCTCAATATCGATATTATGATAGATCGTTGCCCTTGCATGTATAATATAGTTATTGATATGCTGGCCCCAAGTATTTATATTTTTTAAAAAATAAAAATGTGGTGCTGTGTTTACAGGTTTACTTATGGGACTTGATTATGTCCATCAAATACTTTATTTGTCTTAATTTTTAGAAGTGTGTTTTGGCACTGATTTGCTCTTACAGCTCTGTAATTTTGTTGATTTGATTTTATGATTTGATGTTAGTGTAGATTGATGTCAGCCTTTGTTAAATTCTGTAAAAATAACTCCAAATGGCTAAGTGAATTCTTTTATCCTACAAATTACCATATCACTACAATTTACCATTACTGAGTCTTTCTGGTATTCTGGTATGTTGTGTGATATTCTTGCAGTATATTGATTATAGCAGTATTGCATTATCCTGACATTATTATTTTGTAGACCATGTGCCATACACCATTTCATGTCAGGAGCTGCCCTGTGATTGCCAGCCCTACTTAGACTCATGGCCATCCATAAAAACACCCTCTGTATGTCTATTGCCTACTTAACTTTCTTTTTTACTTTCTGTGTAAACTGGAGTCATCGGGTGTTTCAGATCTTTCAACATTGGACACCCTCACCCAGGCGACCCAAACAGGGTAGATCAGACCCCCGCCTGTGTCCCAGCAGTGTTTGCTCACAGATCTGCCCTCTTGATCCATAGCCACCTTGTGGCTTTCTCTGCAGCTTCAGTTGCAGCCCTGAAGGCCTTCCTCTTTGCCTCCCTGGTGAGGCACGGCACCGTGAATACTTTGCAGAGGGATTGCCGTGCAAATCCCTGGCAGCCCACCTCCAGAGGTTCACAGTGAGTTTTCCAGCCTTGCCTCTTACTCTTGTCCACCAGCTCCTGGTACCTGGCATGCTTTCTCTCATTGGCCTCATCCATACGCTCTTCCCAGGTCACTGTGAGCTCCAGAATGATCAACTGCTTGGTGGAATCTGACACGATGATCATGTCTGGTTAGAGCCGTGTAGATGTTATCCTGGCTGGGAACTTAGGGTCAATCCCAATTGTACCCCTTAGCCCTTGGTTATGTGTGTTCGCGCCCACTGACAAGAAGGCAGAGTGGAGACAGAAGGAAGTGCATAATTAATGGTAATAATTAAATCATTAAGTAAATATTAATCATGTTTAGAATTGTTGGTCATATTTTAAAATTGCTCTTCATAACGAGCTAGCTTTCGCAGCTTTAGCTACAGCTGTTGTCGCATCTGCCTACAACACAGCCAGCGAGCGGCTCAGGGTGATGACGTAGTGGGAAGACAATGGGGAAAGACAAAGGGAAGGGCTAAGGGGTACAACTGGGATTCACCTTGAGCTGTTTGCCTAGCTCCTAGGTCAGTGGTGGAGGTGAGGAGGCCAGAGTTTGCCCATGGTTGAGTGTTGGGCTTCTCTCAAGCTCTGTGGAACCTGATGGTCTTTGGCTTGAGGTGGCCCTTGATGGTGTTGATGGCCATGGCTATGCTGTCTGCAACTGCCCTAAGCACCTGGGCGTGGCACCAGCAATAGCGCATGTCTCTAAGGGCTTTTGGGCAGCTGCTGAGGACGTGTTCCAGGGATCCCCATCCTGGACACTGGGGACAGGATGGTGTCTCTGCACACATTTTTACTATTCACTTTAATCTTTATTTCACAGCTACTGTAGCAGATAGAGATGGGAAATCAAACCTCTGTCCACAGGGGGTGTTTTTCCTGTTTCTTCTTGCTGTTAATGTTGCCAGGTTACAAGAGTTGACTTAAGTGTCTCTTGGTTACACCTGCAAGGATGATTAAAATTTCTGTGTGCTTTGTATTTTCTTAAATCCATGAAAATATCACCCAGAAAACATGAACAAAGTGTCAAGAAATCATTTCCTACCACTGACAGAAGCTGGAGACCAGGGAATAATTCCCTTGTAAATATGAGGCAGCTCGGTTTTCACCTCAGCCATTGTTGTTTACAAAGTGAAATGCAGAAGTCACGTCCCTTTTTTTTTTTTTTTTAACTTTGATTGGTCAGTGAGGTAGATGTGCCAGTAATGAGTGTGCTGCTCTTTATGACACACAGAGAGATTGATTTTCTGCACAGCAACATGGTGGATAGGGTGAGGATCTTCAGTAATTTCAATATTCAAGCATTCTTGTGATGTGAATAGTGGATATGCTGGACCAGCCTATATTTTTTCCATTTTATTGGAAATTGAAGAGGTCAGCCATAATTTCTGCAGTGTGTCACCCATCATTACTGCAGTGTGAGACAGCAGGCTTCAATTCCAAATTTTGAATTAAATGACGGGTGATTGTAACATATGATTTGGTGTTTAAAGTTGTCCACAAGTATGCAGTTTCAGCCACTCTGTAGACATTTTACAGCTCAATTCATTATTCTGCTGTCCTTTTCCAATGTATTTTATACAGAAAATGCCAACAACCCTTTTTTTCTATACATAAAAGCGACATATTTGCATGATAATGATACAGAAAAACAGAAAAAAACCAAGAATTTTCCATAAGGGAGTAAGTGGTGAAGCAGTTAAATCCTAAAGTGAATCACAGGTTCATCTGTTGCTGGAGCTAAATGATAAAAGCAAAACATGCTACACTATGTTCCAGCTCCAATATTAAGAGTTTGGCATCTCAATGTGCTGCCAGTTTGTTAAGAAACTCAACTATGAGGACCCGGACTGGGTAATAATCACCAGCATGATGCCATGTGGATTGAATTCCCCACATTTTCAGGATAATAATTTCCACCAAGTTTTCTTTTCTTGGCAGCAAGATGCTTCAGAGCTTTACCATCCAGCTGTCTGAATGATATTCATTAAGTCTGTTATGCTCACTAATTGCTTGGTTATATTTCAAGTACTCCACAGTTGAATGAAGAGAACATCTTTGGCATGTTTTTGCCTCTTTGCTGGCTTCATGAGTTGTTATTATTAGTGAAAGCCTGACAGGGTGTATAACGCGTCAAAGTTTTTGAGGAAAACTACTAGTACATTGCCGTTCAGAAACTGCATCTGAGATATGAGGTTGTGCGATGACTTTTCTCAGTGGAGAGGCAGAGAAACGCAGAGGAAAAAGAAACCTTTCACTGTAAATATAGCACTGTTAAAGGTATTTTTCTCATTTGTACGGGTTGGAAATAAAAACCAATTCCAGACTTGGTAACTCCCTCAAAGAATTGATATCATGTGTCTTTATGCTTAACAGTTCCCTTATATTGATTCTTTCCACTTTGTTCTGCATCAAGTCAGAAGTGTAGTCATGGCAGACAGGGGGCAGAAGAGGTCAAAACTGTGGCTCAGTTTTTGACAAAATGACACTTAGTGCATGTTTAGTGAAACACCTGCAACTTTGTGAAGCATTTATCTGAGGAGCATGGCATTGAATATCAGGAGTGCCATGTGTTTGATATTGTTGCTACTGAAAACCTGTGTAGCCCCCCCCCCCCCCCCACACACACACACACACAAAAACTTCACAGGAAAAGATAACAAGATTGTTGGAGAATCATATCAATAAGTAGAATTGATTATGATATTGGTATCAATAAATCAATTCCCATACTCATATGTGACCTTGCCTTTTTTTGTTTTGTTTTAGAAAGGAAATGTGATATTTCAATAGTCCACTTTTTATTTTTAAGGGAAATATTCATGGTGGTGTTATATATTAATTGTTCATATTCCATTATACATTCAAACTTTAATCATAACAAATTCCCAGTCCTGTCACTTCAGCTAAAGAAATGGACTTGGATAGCTTCTATTTTTAACGACTGACTCTTATCTTGTTAGCTCCTAGCTTTCCTGTTTTTACCCATAGACTACAGACAGTGAGGCAGAGTTAAGGCAGGTCTTAGCCCCCTTGACATACTGCTACATGATACTGGCTTACTGTTCTATTATCTATGCCCCTAATAAGACATGCATTGTTCTTGTTTTTTTTATGAGCAAGGTTGTGAAAATGTTTCTCTCTCCAGTATAATCATCATTCTCACGTGGGGTCTTTGTGACTTCTGGTGGACCTGCAGCCAGACTTAAGTGGACACTTGAGTAGGTGCAGTTTTTCTGGATTCCCTCTTATGCAACATTTTTTGTGTCCTTGCCTCCTTCCACCCTTTTCCTGAGCCTGCTGTCCCTACTAGGGCTGAATGACATTAGGGGAAAAATATATTGCAATAATTTTTGCCCTTGCAATATGTATCGCGATTTTCAGGGAAACTTACCAGATGAATGCTCTGTCTTTCCATGTGCATTGCTGACCATGTTTAAGGTACATTTTCCATGAGCTGGTGTTAAACTTGCAAGATGCAACCATTTTGCTCTGCTGAGCATCTGTGGTTTTTGGTTTTTGAGGGTCCAACTGTCTTAAAAAGTGTCTCTTTTTTAAATGTCCACCAAGACATATGATGAGCATTTTTTATGAATAACTCCTATCAGTTCATTAATAAACTTTCTTATTTGTCCCTAATGACAAAAAATGTCACCTTACCAAAAGAAATACTGTAGAAATAATATATAGCGACATTTTTACAAAAGCTTGAAAGCTTGTCTAATATAAAGGAATATATTTGTGTATGTTGAGATAAATGTGGGATCAAAGATGGCACTGCTGAAATGGCATGAGTTGTTTTTTTTTGTGTAGCTCAGCCATTTTAGGCTCATTTAAGAAACTGAGATGAAATTCTAAACATACAAATTAACATCCTCTGTCAAATTTGAGTTATATTTATTTAACACATCCGAAATGGCTTAAAAATATACATTAAAAAAACTGAATGGCACAAAATGTCCTAAGGATCTCTTAAATGCTGAATGCAGGCCAAAGAGAAGAAAAATCATCTGATGGTCTCCATTTAACATAATAATAATAACTATAATAACTTTATTTATATAGCACCTTTAAAAACAGTTGTTTACAAAGTGCTTTAACAGACAAAACAAAGGCAGAAAAAAGCAGAACTCTAGAGACAATAAATCAAAGGGAAAGGCACAGAGGGTCATGGTAATCAAAGCAACAGAAGGAAAGAAAATGGTAAGCTGGTGAGCTGGAAAAAGGCGATGTATTAAAGGAATATACTAAATTAGTACAGCTTATTACATTAATGTGTACATATGAAGAACATCAGTGAAGAAGGTATTTTGTTTTATATATAATGATAAGGAGACAATAAGACAATAAGTAGATAATAGGTTTATATATACATGGATAAATTGTCGACAGTTGAAAGTTGACGACATCACTCCAGGGAGATGGAAAAGAAGAGGGTAGATAATGGACGGATAAAAGAGAAAAAAATAAATAAATACCTAAAATAGAATTGAATAAAAATAGTTATAATGAAAAAGGGGGGTCAGTCTTTGAACTGACACTGCTGTATCTGAAAACAGTGTTGGCACAGAGACTTGCCAACACTGTAGGCTTTCATTTAAACAACACACAAATGCTAAGATGTTGCTTTACAAGTCATGCGACTGACAATGCCCATCCTGCAATGTGATTATTGCACATTTTGCAATTATGATTTTAAAATGATATATTGCTCACCCCCTAGCTCCTATCAGAATTGGTTAGTGCTGCTGTTTAGCACACAATACTGGGGTTTTGTTTCCTTGTGAAGTCACATGGGGTTGTTGAGTGCTGACGTACAAGTATGTTCTCATCAGGTACCAGTGATGCATGTAACTATTTGACTCCCCTTTGTGTTAGTGTTGGAATAGATCTGTGTGTGTTTGACTCTGTGAATTTTAGAGCATGCAAATGTCCACCTGAGAGTTGGTGACCTTTTACCGGGTGGGTGTATGCTTGTGTGTTTTTTGCAGTTTTTTTGTGGATTTGTGCGACAGCTGCAGGTGCCTTTTTGTGTGTGTATGCTTACTCTTGTCCATGTCCCTGTGCACCCTGCATATCAGTATGTGTTTGTGTGTGTGCATGCTTGTTCCTGTATCTCTGGTGGTCCTACAAATAGCTGTTACAAATTGCAGCACAGCATCAGCCATATATCTGGTGTGTGGGTGTGTGTGCGTGCATGTGTGTGTGTGTGTGTGTGTGTGGGTGGGTGTGCATGCGCCATCCCTACATGACCATTCTCGGTGAAAATTACTTTTCTTCGCTACGCTTGACGTTTCTCTACACTCGTTTTTTTCTCTCATCCTCCCTTCAGGTTGCTTTGTGCCTCGATACTGTAAGACTTATTTACATTCAGTGCCCGGCTCAATCCCGCGGGAGTCCCACAGTCGTCCGGCGTGTTGCCTTGACAGAGACAAGCGACGCTTTGTGCTGCGGGCCTATCCTGCCTCTCTTAAGTTCTGGCTCAGTTTGTCTTCTTCTCTTTCTGGGTCGCAATTTCTTTCCCCCTCTTTCTCTCTCTCTCTCTCCCTCTTTGTTTGCTGAACTCAGACATTACATCAGCCATATTTTATTTAATATTTATTTTCAACAAATTCCCCAAAGGGACAAAAACCAACAACAGAATTGTCAAAGTGTTCCCCATGCTGCCACAGCCTGATAAAATTTTTTGCCTCCATGTAGTTCAACTCCACTGTTGAAAAATTATTTAATACATTTTCAAAGCAGTTGTGATTGCCTTTGGGTGAATTTTTTTTTTTCATTACATTTAGAAGGGAAGGGTAGTTTTACTTTTTTTTGTTAACCCATTTTGAAGCATTGTGTTGTATGTAGAGTTAGTCCAGTGTTGCATTTCAGGTTTCCAGAAGGAATTATTATTTTTTATCATCATAAACCATGTTCATCACAGTGGAGTTTGTTTTGGATGAATTTATTTGGGTTAAGGTAAGGATTTATATCTTCCTTGGTCTCTTACTCGTGATGACAGAATGAAAGATTATAGTAAGAACCCTTGGTAATTTCTACCTGGTAAGGACATCAAGGCTCTTAGATTTCCTGAACTTGCTTTTCTCACCCCTCTGCCTCACAAAGTGACATGTTTGATATGTGTTTTCATAAAAGACATCTCAATAAAATGTTTGGTTTTCTTAAAATGAAGCATTGGTGTTGTGGTGTTGTCAATCTGGTCAGTGTGGCCGTTGCTCCACTATTACAGCCCCAAACTACCAAGCAGAGAGAAAAGTTCAGGGATGAAGAGGTTAAAGGTTTTCATTGGCGATTGTCTGTGTTTTTTGCTGCAGGTGTTTCTCCATGAAACTACCCAGTGACTACAACATTATGGTGATGATTAAATATAATTATTTCCATTTTAGTAATTTTGGACTAAGCTGCTCATATATTTGA
Organism: Cetoscarus ocellatus; assembly: GCA_037902135.1. Classification (NCBI taxonomy): domain Eukaryota; kingdom Metazoa; phylum Chordata; class Actinopteri; order Labriformes; family Labridae; genus Cetoscarus; species Cetoscarus ocellatus. The sequence continues at coordinate 1,113,877 of JBAMNC010000414.1, forward strand.
AAGCATGTTCAGCCAGCAGATGGATCATATAAATACTGCTTTATTTGTTAGGGCTGCCTGTTTGTAGAAAAATTCATCTGGAATTTTTCTTTTTTTTTTTTTTTAGAGTAAGATCACAAAAGAAAGCACGAGTACTCATTGATTTCACAAAATAGTGCACATGTTTTAAATGATTCAATAAGTTGTAGTGCCTTGAGAGGCAACCAAAGCTTTGTACTAAATTCTACAAATTGTTTTGTGTTGACCTTTTCTTCTTTAAATGTTATCGGACTTACTCAAAATTGGAAAGGGCAAAGAACTCTTTGCTCAACAAAATCATGCCTGATTACAAGGGATGTGGGAAAAAATCAATAAACCATAGTATTGGGATACTTGACATGACAATAGTATGTGGATTTAAGGCTGTTTAGTATGTAAACTTTTATAAAGTGTTAACTATCAACATTTAATAAAGTATTTGGTTCTATAGAAGTAAAATCAATAACTCCTTAAGTCCATTTGATGGGGCTGAGGTGACTGACTGCATTGTGCTCAAAAGAGTTATTAAATCAAGCACAGGAGAGACACAAAAGGAATGCACCATCTGCATTTAAATCTGCTGTTTGTACTTTCTTAGGACTTTGAAAGGGGCATAAGAGATGGACTAGGTACATTGGGTTTGTATGGAGTAGGGCTAAAATGATTCCTCAAGTAATTGCAGTTATTCGATTACAAAAAAGCCTTGAGGCTTCGTTTAAATCTGGACCACTATACAGCACACTGTGTTTGACACGGATGGTCAGTTCTGTTGCACAACGCAACGCGCTGCTGATCCGCCACTGTAATGTAGATGTGAGACGCAGATTACAAAATCATGGAGGAAGAGAAGGACAAAAAAAAAAAGAAAAGGGGGCAGAAAGAAGAGACCCCGCAGAAAAAAACAGCAGAATGCATCACAAGTGTGGGGTCACTACAAGTTGAAACGAAAAGAAAATATAGTGCAGTGTGTCTATTGTAAAACAGAGTTAGCTTAGCATAATTGCACATTGTCAATGCTGCAGCACCTCTACAGTAAACATCCGGTTCATGCATGAAGTCCGCAGACCGGACACAACAAGATACATGAGCAGGAGCAGTTAACAGAAATCATTGTGATCTGTAATTGAGATTAGGTCTAGTAAATGACGCACTTTGATTATGGCTCTGTGTAAAGGCTGGATGAGAATGTAAATCAATGCGGAGGCTACTTACCATGTATTATGTGTATTATGAGCACATACTTTTCACATCCAGTGACTTTCCTTTTAATTTAATTGCAGTGAGTAGAACAGAAATAGAACAGAAAATACTGACAGTGAGTAGAGGAGGCAGGTGTAGGGCATCATTTCATATATATTAAATAAATGTGCATTAGCTAGTTGAGTTGTCTTAGTATCCGAGTATGATATCATTTGGGCTTGTAATAAAATATAATAAATAAGATCTTCAATATGGAAATTGGCATTGTTTCAGCAGTAAAGGCAAAAAATAACAAAAGGAGATAACCATGAATAAAAACAGTAATAATAATAATAATAATAATAATAATAATAACAAGAAGAAGAAGAAGAAGGAGAAGAAGAAGAAGAAGAAGAAGAAAACAAACCAAACTAAAAAACTTTCAAAAAAGCAAGATATGACCAAGAGAAAAATAAACTGCAAGACCAATATAAACAAAACAACTCAAAAGTTCAAAAATATTTACACTATTACAAATAGGTAAATATCAATTTCATTTGATTTGTTTACTGGTTTAGTGCTCACTGCAGAGACAGTTATCATTATTACTTAAAGGACCTGTTTATCCATTTAGGTTTTTACTGTATGTATGAGTTGTACATTTTTGAGATATCAGCTGTAGAGATGTCTGCCTTCTCTCTAGCATAACTGGACTAAATGGCAAAAGTCCTGTGATGCTCAAAGCACCAAAAAATACATCTGAAAAGTTCAAAACCAGTGTCTCAATGTAAAACTCATGACCTGGTTGCTCAGAATAATCTACAGACCTTGTTATGAGCAGTTTCATGTAGTAACTACATTTTTCCAATAGAAAAATATGCATCTTGATGTTGGTATCCTGTTTATGCAACAACTAATTCTTCATTGAAAAGACCTGGATTATTCTCTGTTTTGTATGTTACTGATGCTTTTCAATAAAGCTGAAGTGTTTAAATGTAAAAAAAATGCAGCGTGCACAATGTATCTTTTATCCAATTGCTAGATTAACTGCCAAAATAGATAGAATACTCAATTACAGAAAGAATTCATAGCTGCAGCCCTATTATGGAGTGACGCATGACAATATAATACTGTGGAAATACTGCTTACCTCACTTGGCACCACCAAGGGAAAGCATAACCCCGCCAATAAACCAACCAACACTTGGCATGCTTTTGAAAGCTGCCTCCCAATTCTGAGTGAGCAAAGAAAATTGCTCAAATAATGTGCAGAGACTCAAGACCTCACCATGATGTGGCCAACAAGGGCTTTTGTTACATGCTGGTTGAGTCCAGCTATGTGCCCTCTGTAATTTTACCAAACACAGCAGTCCAGAAACTCTACGGAGCAGTGCAGCTAACAGTCGAAGAAAAGCTGAGCGCAGCAGAGAAGGTTGTATTAACTGTCTAATGTGAACACGAGTCTGTGAGTTTTACTCTTGTTTTTATGAAAACTGACTAAAGTGACAAGATGAATATACTGAGCCATGTCTCTTATTGAATTTTATAGAATTTGGTTATTTTCTTCCATTTTGGATGTATATGTAGTCAAGAAAATATTGCAACACTCAGCTTGTCATAAAATATGAAGAAAAGCAATAAAATCCTTATCTTGGCTCAAGTATTGTGATGATATCTTATTGTAGGGTCCATTCTGTCGTTATGAAATGATCCCATTTACTTAAAATGTGTAAATAACGGACATACAGGTACAACACCTTAGAGAGAGATGGTCAGTTAGGTGAAGAAGGAACTCTCTAAATACCCATTTTTTTTCTTTTCTTTTCTTTTTTTAAAATTTTTAAGCCTTTTTGTGTGTTTAACATGCCTTCTCAGTGTGATAGCACACTTTTATGAACAAGACAAAACTCTGTAGCACTAGGACTCCGGTGTCAGTAGCTGCCCAAAATTGCTCATCCCCCAGTCCCCAGAGCATACATACAGGTTTGATGTCCGTTGGCTCTTTGTCAGTTTAGGTTCTTTGGCTCACATTAGCAAGCCCAGTGCATAGCAGAGACGGTAGATTTGATTCCAAGTTCTTGTGACCGGACGGCATGATTTGAGGAAAGAGATTAACAACTTTTTAAGTCACATCAGTAACTACATTTTTGCCCTTTAAAGAGATCCTAGAAAGAAAAAGCATTGTGTGAAAACACGGTCAGAATTGAACCTTGCAAATCAGCTGGATTTGTTAGATTCCATGTCTGCCATCAGACACTTTTAAGCTCAAAATATTGTTCCAGTGTCCTTTTAAGGACAAAGAGGTCTGGGAAATCGGTCTCAATTAACACATTTATAGATGATGGATTTTGTCGTAATCAAGCTTGCTTATGAGATTGTGCCCATATCTGTCCAGCTTTCTCCTCTCTTTTACTTATAAAACTGCAAAAAACAGAAACACCATTGGCAGTAGAATTATGGCTCAGTAATTGCAGTGGTGCTGGGTTTAGTCCTGGGATATCACCTGTCTCAAAGCAGCCAAACTACTTTTCAGAGAGCAACCACTGGAACTGATTTACCTCCAAATTTATTTGAGGTACCACTCTGCTCCCTTTTCTCTTCTTGTTGTGTTATAATTCTTTCCTTCTTTTCATCATGTTTAATTTTAAAAGCCTTTCTTTCTTAATAGAGTTTTATTTTTTCCCCTTTCATCCTCCACCACTCTATCTTCCTTTCACTGTATTTCTCAGACTGAAGTTTTCCTATCGGATAAGTGGTAAAGTTGGTTTACTGCTCTATTATAGTTGCTCTGAATGACCGGCTCTTTACTTGAACTAATTAAGTTGTAGTTAAGCCACATAAATTTCAAACATAAAAAAATGTGGACATTAAAAGATCTTAAGTGTTCAAGGTTGGGTTCTCTAAATCACCAAAATGAATTTATTTGGTCTGTAAAGTAAAGCTTTAGAAAGAACAACAGGTGAGATTGTAAAGGATGGAAATGTGTCACTATGTCTGTGTGCATGTGTGACGTATTTGTCCTGGGATTTATACTATGGATATAACGGGGTGGTGAATGTGAGCTGGCAGGGAAACAAAGTGGTTGGATGCAGTTCTTGGATTCTGGTTTGGTGTTTCTGAGTGTGTGATATCAGTGAAGATTGAAGCCTCTCCTTTTTGAGAGGCTGATGGGATGTTATGTTCCATTTTAGGAGGCAGCCATGCTTGTAAATGGCTTGATGTTGTTTTGCCGCAGCAGAAGGGGAACATGCACAAGAGATGAAAAGTGTTTGAAATTGAAGAGAGAAAAAAAAACAGAACAGCAAAAGGTGAAAGTGGGCTGATTTCAAAAGGGAGTGTCTCTCCTTTGTTAAGTTCTCTCTTCTCTTTCTCTGCCTCCTCTTCTTCAGCTGAGTGATTATGGCTTACTGGTGTTTTTGATTGTGCAGAGAAGCACATCTCTTTTTTTCTCTTGTCAGTTTTGGCTTTCAAAATGCTTCCTCAAATCACCAGATCAAAGTGGAAACCTCAAAAATGCTGGCACGCAGGTCATTGAGCAGAGAAGTAGTGTCTGGACCAAATCATCTCCCCCCAAGTGATAAGTCTGTCTCTGCTTTTGGTCACCTATCAAAGAAAGGGAAATTCTTTTATTTCGCATGCACTGAAAAAATCAAATCAGGAGGAGGAGAAAAAGGAATTGTTTCCTCTTTGGAGGGTCCATCCATCTTCTTTTGAAAAGCCCAAGTTACAGTAAGACCGCCTAAGTTTAAGTCCCTCCCTTCTCTTCTGTTGCAGCAAAGGGGTGAAAAACAGACAAGAGGGCAGCAGAACATTGGTTAATCCTGTAACACTGGAGCGAGAAGGCTCATGTTTGGAGACAGAACTTTGGGCTGTCCTCTCTGATGAGGGGCTGCAGCCATTACATGATGGGGGTGTTTTATATATTTGTTTATGGCCTCATAGATGTCATTTGTGATGTTCTCATCAAGCATTTTTATATCGCTGCGATGTTGGAAATGTGGTTTATTGTTCAGGCCTGTCCTGTATGCATGTTCAATGATAATGCTGACATGGTGTACAAGGAACACAGTCTGTTACGCATGTTGCATCTCCATGGAGAGTTTCCTGCTAATAACAATACATTCTTGTCAATATCCTGAGCAAAAGTTAATTGTACGAACTTAGTGCTGGGATGATGCGATGTGTGTGCCATCTTTACACTGAGAGTTTCCTTCGTGTCAACTTAACTTGTATTATTCTTTGAGATCATTGACAGCATTAGAGTTACAGAATAAAAAGCAACCAATCTCCTCCTTCCTCTTTATCTGTATGTATTTCCCTGCACAACAGAGTGTTAAAGGAAAGAGAGCAGGGGTGGAGCATAAAGGGGCAGAAGGGGCAAAAGGGGGCAGAAGGGGCATAGGTCCAAACCAACTGGCGTTCTGATGCATACATCTGATGAGAGATGTAAGAAGGTGTAAAAAATGTTTCCTCAAAAAAATAAACCCCTATAAGACATTACATCTTATCTAACGGTTCTCATTTTTTCTTCTTTTTTGGGCCAAAAGTTGCTATGTATTGCACAAGAAAAAATATTATATTGTTAGTTAGTCCTAATTTATTGCCAATTTAAAATCTTGCAAAACAATCAAGATTATCATGAAACAAGATGATTATTTTAACCATAATGGTGACATAAAACGTTTAATCGTCCTATCTCTAATAGACTTCAGCCCCACATGACTCCAAAGAGGATGAAGCAGCATGGTTTCTTTTACTTTTAGTGATTCCTTCATTAACAATCAAAGCTTCATACCCGTATTCAGACATTAAACCTCTTAGGATACGTAGTGATCACATTCGTAGGTGGTGAAGTATGAACTGTTTGATAATGAGTTACTTAAGCTATTGTTGATCACTGTACTTAGTGGTTTTAAAAGAATACTTAGTTGTCACCCTTTAATATTGATGAGTTTTATTATGATAATTTAGGATAGTTATGCAAACTTATGACTCTGGTACATTTACTGTGTTTTGTAAAACTCTGGTGCCTTAAAAGTTCAATCTGCCTTTTTTTCTCTCTGTTGGTTTGATGATTGGCTACATGAATTGCACTTTTCTCTAACAAATCAAATGTGTTTGAGCATTGAATTTCAAAGGAGGAATGATGTGTCAGTGGTATTTCAACCAGATACACTCTTTGGTGGGCCATTCTTCTGCAGAGAAAAGCTTTTGGATTGTCTGCCTCTTTCTGTTTGGAATAATTTCAGTGTTGGTTTAACAGAGCACAATGAGAGATTTGTCTTTTCAAAGAAAAAACCTACATCTACAACAGACATCAACAACAAGGTTTGAAACACAAACAAACAGGCACTCTGAAAAGGTATATGAAACATACCTGCTGACATCAAATTGAAATGGATCAGGGGGAATTGAAAAGGGTCTGATTATAGTTCCACAACCATAACGTGTTGCAAAGCAGCTCTGACACCCATCAAACTGCTAGTGAGAGTGTGTTTGTGTGTTTGTGTGTGTTTGTGTGATGGTATATTCTGAGTAAATGTATGTGACTGTGCATATTTGTTCTCACAGTGACATCTTCCATAACAGATTTTTAACAATGAGTATTTGTTTTTTTTGTCATGGTAATGTTTTTGTGTGTGTTTGTGTGTGTTTGTGTTTCTCCAATATGTCAGTGGGAGAGAGCAAAAGCAAAAGCATTGGGTTTGTTGTTGATACGGTTTAAATCTTCTATTCATGTTGACAAATTCAGTGAAATTCTGGTGACATTTTGCTGTCTGCTTCATTTCACATCAGCACGCATGCTGGTTGTTATGACAAGCATTCAGATTCCCTTTATATGTGTACCCCGTGTGTGTTAAATGTGGAGCCCACCAGAATTTATGAAAATTTGAAAGAAGTTTTGAGGGGAAATTGTGACTATGAAAATTTCTCTATTGAAGGACTTTAATTTAGTGAAAAAACTAGAGGCCATTCATGCAGCACTCTCCTTTTCATTTATTTACTTACTACTCTCCTAAACATCCTGTTTACAGCTTTTGTTAACTCATGGATACATTTTTTTTCTTGTTTTTTGTTTAAAAATTAACCTATTTGGTTGTTGTAATTTAACTGTTCGCAAGTATTAAATAAGGAAGCTAGGAGGACAGAACAAAGCTCTAATGTGGATCATATGTTTCATATGAGTCACATACTTTTTTCTCTGGCCAATTAAGGTCTAATCACTTTGGGGTGCTTATAACCCAGTGGTTATTTCCTGACACTCTGTATACAGAGACAGGTGAGGACCTTAAAGTTGGCATCCTGGGTTTAAATTAAGCCTGTGGCTCCTTTTCTGCATGATATATCCTATTCTCTCTACTTAGTCACTGACTCTCTATACTGCCCTGTCTATCAAAAAAAAAAGTCAATTAAAGCCCTAAAATAAATCATAAGAAGTTTAATGACTTATCTGCTGCTTCCTTTCATTCTCTTATCTGCATACACATACAAACAAGCAGTTCTGTGGTCAGACCGGCACATTCTGTTGCTTTAGCTTTTGTTTCTGCTCTTTTAAAATAATCATCAGCAAGGAAGTCAAATGAAGTGAAACATTACACAGTCACGTGTTAATGTTTTACGTTATAGTTTATCGCATCAGGATGTCTACAGGTGTTGAGGCTTACTAATAATGAAGTCATCCCAAACTATGGGAGACGGACATCATCTGCAACATGCAGCGGCAGAAAAATAAAAGGTGGTAGAATTAGCCAAACAACATGATGCACCACATGTGAAAAAAAAAAAAAGTTAAAAATGATATCTTTATACCTGAAATTAAAGTGTTTTTAAAAATGAAGACAATCATCGGTAGTTCTCTTAAAGGCATTGTCAAAATCTATATTTTACACATATTGCATTGTGACTTCTGTATCAGGATATGTATCTTATTGTGAGGTTTTGGACAAAACTCTGCCTTCATACTGGCGGCCTCAGAACCCAGAGTATCATTTATGAGCAAAATTAAGAGACATGAGAGATGGACATGACACAGGGTTTGTAAGGAGCGAAATAATGGGAAAACGCAGCTCACTTCACTTGGCGCCATCCAAGGAAAGAGAAAGTTCACAACAGCAAAGCTAATGCTAAGCTGGCCCCACTGATAAACCAGCCAGCACTTGACATGCTTAGCCAAGAAAACAGTGCAGTCATTTACTTATTTTATATTTGTTCAGAGACTCAAGGCCTCACCATGTAGAAACTAGTATGTTGTGATGATGTCATACTGTGGGACCACTGGTTATTCCCACCCGTAACATTTAAAGCACAAGGTAAACTTGTTTAAATGTTGAAGTTGTATCCTCAAGAATAAGTTGACAAAACCAAAAATTGGTTTTCTGTCCTGTTGTTGCTGGGCCAGATGGCCAGTTTCTATCCTCCTACCCCCTGCGTTTCCTTTTCCCCTCTGTGCTGACTTTGTCTCTTCTCTCCATCTTTCTCCCTGATCTTCTGTCCTCTCTCTTTCTTTACTCCCAGACTCCCTCTTCTTTGTATTCTCTGCTCAGGTGAGTAATGTCATGTCAGAACAATGGCCTATTGTGTTTTATTGAGCTGCCCATGTCTTGCTCTCCATTCCTCTCTTCAAACCTCCCTTTCTTTAGTGTGTCTTTGTCTTTCCCTCTCATCCATGTTTTTTTGTTTTATTTTATTTGTCATGGATGGATGGATGGATGGAGAGGTGGATGAATGGATGGAAGGAAGGATAGTTGATTTGAAATAATAAAAATGTCCCTGAATGGAGAAAGAGAAGGAGAAATCAAGTACTGGATGATGAGAAGAAAAAGCACTGGCACACACACACTTATAGAATCACTCATGCATCCTTTGTGCTGACATTGTGTATGAACTTTGAAGATTTATAGTGAATTTAAGGAAGGATCCAAGAAGTGTAAAGATACAGAATTATGTTAAATATGGTAAATACAGGACGTCAGTCTTGGGATTGATCGAGGGACGGGAAAAATGAGGCACATAAAGTGATGAGGTGTTTGGAAACATACAGGATTAAGAAACAGACAGGAAAGGATGCATCAAGGGAATGTCCGTGTTGTGAATAATGGCCGGTCAGTGTTAAGGCCTTAATCAATGCTCGATTAATATTAATTCGTTTAGCTGTGGCAGAGGGGCGGGGCCAACCCAACACCACCTCTTTAGATTGATTGGGGTGAGGGCACCAAGGGCGTGCTAACATTGCAGCACACACTCACACACACACTTATAGAATCACTCATGCATCCTTTGTGCTGACATTGTGTATGAACTTTGAAGACCTCAGCTTGTGAAGCATCTTGCATCTTAAGCTAAGGAAACACACACAGACACACAAACACGGATGATGTGCAGCCTATATATACACTGAATTCAAAACAGCCATATGAAACTGAACTCCCAACTTCAAGCAAGCAGGACAAATGATCAGTGACAGAAGCTGGGTCCTGCATGTTTAAACTGTTGGTCCACCATCTGCTCTGGTGGAGAGATAGACTTGAAATACTGGATGGAACTTTCCTGTCCTTTTCCTTTTCCTTTTCATATTTGAATAGGCTGTATGTTTCAATAGCAAACTATGAATTTATGATAATTGGGAGTTTTGATTTGATTTTGTTTGTGCACAAAAACACCAACTTACTGGTAATATTTTTAAAGTCTGAAGTCTAAAGTTCTTATGCTACATGCACTCCACTCTTGAGAGTCTTCTTAGTGCTTGAGTGCCTGCCTAAACCAAGTAGTTCATAGAGGATTTTAGATGGGTGAGCAGTTTCTGAACTTACAAGCTCTGTATCTGAACCACAGTCACAAAAGTTTAAGCCTTGCAAAGTCAGCCTAGGCCAAAGGCATGATGTTTTGAGGATGTCTGTCCAATTCTTGTGAAAACAATATCTCAAGAATGCATGGAGGGATTTTCTTCACACTTGACACAAATGACCACTTTGATTAAAGAATGAACTGGTTTATTTGCAAGGTCATAGGTCAAAGCTTGAATTGTTTGGGTTTTCCTTGGTACTGTTCAGTGTTTTAAGTTGAAGTTTCAATCACTTTCTGCTTAAATAGGCGAGGTTAAATGACACAGGTCACATCGTCTATTCATAGCTAAAGTAAAATTATACAGGATGCATTCAGCTGTGAGTCATTTAACAAGTTGCACGTAGCTGTGTTGCCTTCAGGTGTATCACTACACAACTTCGCTTTAGAATCAGCAAAATTGTCAGCACTTTTTTCATCCTGCATTGGGTAAAGACCTCACTGAATATAGAACCACTTTTATCCCTGTGCAAGTCCATAGAGCAAGGACACTGGCTGACACTGTTGGCTTTTTCACTCTACCAAAAATATACCGTGTCGGGGTCCAAGTTACAGGAATGTCCTATATGCTGGATGAAATGTTTTATTCATATTGTACTTCATTTTGCTCATTTTCATATCACAATGTCAAGATGTCAGTTTATTGTTCAAGCCTTCTCGTGTGCTTTCTTTTATTAATAGAAATTAGCTTCTTCTTAGTTATCAGTACTTGTTTTTCAGAAAGTCCGTTGTAAACAACACATTTTTTTAAAACTTGTGCATGGATTGTAGGTTTGGAGGGGGGTCTTATATTCCTTAATCTTTGTACCTGGTTTGTTTCTATGTAGAGCACTTAGGGTAAAATTATTTTGTATAAAAAGTGATACACAAATAATGTATGGTTGAGTGATTAAATATGGCACAGACCTACACTTCACCTTGAGGGTGAGCTTAATAGATTTTAGAGGATCAATGGTCACAGACTCCCAATTGAACGCCTTTGCCCTGGTCTTACCCCTTAGCCCTAGGTTTTGCGTGTTTACATCTAGTGAAAGGGTGTCCCAATTCTCCGTAGGGCTAAGGGGAAGGGCTAAGACGAAGGGCTACACAGCCCTTGAAGACAAACCAGGACCTCACTTAAAATGAAAGGGCTATGAGAATTTCCCATAAAACACCATGCCCGCTGACAAGAAGGCAGACCGGAGACCAAAGGAAGTGCGTAATTATAAGTAATTATTAAAATTATCAAGTAAATATTAATCATGTTTTCAATTGTTGGTCGTATTTTTAAATTTCTCGTTATAACGGGCTAGTTTTTGCAGCTTTAGCTACAGCTATTGTCGTATCTGCCTACGACACAGCCAGGGGGCGTCTCTGGGTGATGACGTACCGGGAATCAAGTGGCGTCTCGTTTCTTAAGAGCGTGTTTTCACCCTTTCACCTTGGCTCTCAAAACAGAGGGCCAAGGGGAAAGGGTAGACGATGGGGTAAGAGGGGGGGAAGGGCTAAGGGGTACAATTGGGATTCACCCTTACACTGCTGCATAACCACTAAAGCCGTTCTACATCCATGACTGTACTCTGTCTGTCAATCGTATTCATTCTGGCTTTGTATCACTGCAAAGCGGTATGTCTGGTTTCTCCTTTTCTATTCTTCTCAGAAACGTTAGTGTATTTGTGTCCTGATCTCTGTTGTTCATAATTTTCACATTTAAACTGTGTTGTGCTTCTTCCTTGAAGTCAAGACTGTCTTGGACTCTCCCTCTAAGTCTCACTGTCATTTAATGTCTTCTCCTGTCTGTTTGAGGTGAATTTGTATGACTCTGCCTGTATGTCTAACCCCATATGTCAGCTTAAAATGAATGGTTTAGCACCCATTGTGATCTCATGTGTGTGTATTTTTCTGCCTGTCTCAATGTTTTATTGTCACTCTAAGTCTCTCTCTTTATTTCTTTATCTGTTTGTTACCTGGCCTTTCCTCCCTCTCACCTTCTCTCACTCTCCAGGCATCTCTATTCTGTCTTATCTTTTTTCATTTTATCCTTCCTATTCAGTATGTCTACCCTTTTACTCCTGCTCCATCTCTACCCTTTGGTAGCTGTACACAGAGCTCATCCTCTCCTTCCCCTGCCTGTATATTTGCAGTATCTTTCATTTTCATAGCTTAATTTCTTCCAGTCTCTGTCTTTTCATCTCAATCATTTTCATCCCTCTATCTCGATTGCTCATTACCTTCTTTGTTTCTGTTTTTTGTGCTATTGTGGATTTAATGGAGTGCCCATTACACAAACATACATTGAAGATTATTCTTATAACTAACATGCATCTGGCATTTATCTATAAATAAATAGTTTGTTGGAAATACCTTCTTATTCCTGCTCTCTCCTATCAGGTCCACTGTGGCTTACCAGTACAGTTGGTTCTCTCTCACATATATATCCTTTGGCAAGACACTGAATTTTGAGTTGTTCTCCAAGGCATAGGCAGTGATGTGTGATTGAGTTAAACCAGGGTTGGACAACTTTGAGAATAATTGCAATATGGCCCTCTTGGTAACATCTGTCAGGGGCCAAATTTGATCAAATTGTAAGGTATTGATAAAATGTATAGCTGTCATAAGAAGTTCCTTAATCAACATCTCAATATATATTTAAACCAGAAGGAAACTAGAAATTGCTATTTTAACGAGCTAACACAGGATCCAAGCCAGTTTTAAAAGCTTTTTGATAACAAGTTATAGAACATTCACTTGTTACCTTTGCCAAGGAGGATCAGTTTTTCTAGATATCCATCCATTCATGAGCAAGATAACTCAAGGAGTTTTTTTGTCAGCAAGTCTGATTACGTTTTCAGGGACGGTTGGTTATGGCACAAGAGAGATGATGATGCTGGATTGCTTCAATTTGAGGACATGACTGTCTGCAGGAGGTAACCTGACTCTGCAAAAGTCTTAATTTAGAACCATTCACCATGTGGGCAACTACCCATGGCCATGAAACTTTCTCAACATAATTGTACATGTCTTACAATCATTTTCTCAAAAATCTGCTTGTTTTCTCACCTCCTTCATATTGAATTGCTTTTTTCACATGGTAAATTTGCCAGTAAAAATGTGTCAAAAAGTGTAGTTTTTAAGATGGAAACATTTTTAGAGTCCCTTAAGTTCTTAATTAAGACCTTTGCAGAGTCAGGTCCGCTTTGACAGACAGTCCTGTCTTCAGTTTAAAGGAATCCAGAATCGGTCACCTGTTATAAATGATTGTTGGCTGACACTGGCTCCCCTATAATATTTTTTTTTTCATTTTTGCACATAAAACATCACCACTTTGGAGGCTTATAACTCAGAAACTGAAGAGATAGGGATTTTCTGACAACAGAATCTGAAAAACTGGGCCCAGGTTGCTCAGACAAGCACATTTCAGACAGAAATTGTTGCTTTTTTCAGAGATATTCACATCTAAATTTGACTACTCAGGGACATATATGCAATTCGTAAGGATCAGAAATAGGCACAACACCCCTTTTCAAAGGCTCGTAGTTCAGAAACCCTTAAGATTTTCCACCTAAAACTTTGCTCAAGTTCATTATACATATAGAAGCACCAACAACATTTTTTTTTACCAAATCTCAGTTGGTGACTGTATGCGATTTCTGGACTTGATGATCTGAACTTTTAAGATTTTAGTCCACGCTGTGTCTGATAAGTTCAGATTTTGCATGAGGTTTTCTTATAATCATGACGATAGTTTACTCAGATATTTTTAGATGCTTTATGATACTCAGCTTTGATACACTACAAGATTTTTCACACCAAATTTGGGTTTTTTTTAAAACTGAAATCAAACAATTTCTGCTCTTTGGGGCTACTGGAAAGAGGACGGACAAATGTGGGAGAAAACACCCAGTGTGTTTAATCGAGGTTTAGGTACTGTATTTGAGTGTGTGTTCCTCAGTGTGTTGTGGTTTTATAGTCAGCAGGAAGTAAAAAGCTGCAGGGCTGTGTCTGCTCCAATCAAAGCTGGTATTTCTCAGTGCAGGGCCATTTTTTAAGATAACTAATAGCAGGCGGTTGGCCCTATAAATCACCTGAACAGAGATAAAAATGAAACCATCACCAAGATGGAGAGAGGAACACCATGCCAGGACATCATTTTAATACTTTTGTATGTGTGTGCGTCAGTGAATTTAGATTTGTTTCTGTGTGGTTAGAAAAAGGGGCTATTGCAGATAAAGAAAAGGTGTTAGGAGGTCTCCTTGCAGTTTTTTAATGCTCGTTTCAGAAATTCCACTAGCTGATCCTGACTATAAGATGCCGCCTCATTTATAAATGTCATCATCATTCAGTCTGTAAGTCGAATTAAGATGCTTCTATGTTTGGGAAACACGTGCCTTCAGTTTAGTTTCTTTTTCTCAATGGAAGTTATGTTCCCAAAGTATTTTCTCCTCAATACGCTGAATCTGCTTTATTTCCCTTCAGAAGTTATTTCCCTTTCTCTCAGATTGTATTTCTGGATCCACTCTGGTCTGCAAAACTTCTGTCTTTCAATATTACTGTCTATATAATGTCAACATTTTTGTGGTGCTGTGAATGATATTTTTAAATGATTTTGAGACCAGCACTGCTGCTCTGCCAAATACAGATTGCTTTTTCCAGAGCTCCACATTTAATTCAGGTCAGGTTTTGCAGACAGTTTAATGCTGTGAGGCAGATAAGAAACTTTGATATGTGAGTGGAGATGGTTTGTCCCTCAAGCCTTCCATCCTCAACATAAATAATCTTCTATGATTTCAAGATTGAATTCATTTCCCCAGGTATTCAGGCAGAAAGTTTGCACTGATACTTTGGAGCAGGAGACGGGTCGAGGCATACACATACTGGAGAATTAATGAGTAAAAAAAGTCATTCATTTAGCAGGTTAAATATTAATATGATTTTTTTCTGTAATCCAGAGTGAACAATTCCTCTTTAATTTTATCTGAAGCCAACATACATAATTTTGGATGTCAGTTTTGTGAGTGAAACAATACAGGCCAACTCCCTCATTAGTCTTTTGTAAAACATTGACTCGGTGTGGACTTTGTATATTCATGAAGTGGAGGTGTGTGTTTGATTGTGTGTTAAGATATTCTAGCATATTTTTCCCCTTTTTCATACACCTTAGTATTGGCTATTACTGAATGCCCTTCAGCTCAAATGCAGTCAAACTGTTGGAAAAACAAAGATATGCTTTTGGTGAGATGGTGTTTTGGCAGATGGACCAGGAGGTGTGTGTGTTTTGTAAGAGAACTGAAGAGGATTGATCAGGGTAAGTACATTTTGATAAAACACAGAAATAACCATCCATCCAGTATCTATACCGCTTATCCGTTTCCATGTAACTGTGTTAAATGTTGACACCAATATCAACTGCAGGCTTCTAAGTCACATCACACTGATTTGCTGCATGGCAGGCTTTGTAATATTGGCAAATACTGCATATTGTGTCGTAATGGCACTAGTGATTTACACCCCTAGTTGATTCAACATGTACACAGAAGTAGTTTTAACCAGACATGTTTCTTTTTGTGAATTACCACAACTATCAGCAGAATGAAAAAATAGAACCAGCATATCAAGAGGCTAAACATTGTAAATACACTAAAATGAAAGGCATAAGCTTCAAAACATTAAGCATCTTAAGCAGTAATTTCAAATTGCCAGAAAATAGATTCCCACCAAACCTAAGTGTCCTCGTCTTGGTGATACACATGAATGTCCAAAGCTTCGTCTAATGTTTTTTTTTTTTTTACTGAGCCAACGTGACCATATGTGGAAATGAAAAGGTTGTTGTTTTGGTTTTCACCAAACGGGGGTGTTATCTGCTGCTGGTCATGTGATTGACGTCACAAGTGTTGCAGTTAGACTGTTGTGCACACACAGCAACTGTAACAGTCAAATGATTTATCATTCAGCTGTAGTGTCTCTAGGTCAAAGTTTGTTTGTTTTTTTCTAGAAATGATGTATGAGCACAGAATGCCTAAAACAGAATCATAGGACAACAGTGTGAAGGTCCTACATCAGACTGTGTGGATGTACAGTATCTGCACATCACAAGGACACAGCAGCAAGTCTAGTCTTGCACTCAATGGGGTTTTATATCAGGAATAAAAACAATAGAATGTAGACAGAAAATAACACGATTACAGGGTCTGATCTGTGATTAAATTGTGCTCTCATTGATGCCATGGGAATTGTGTGTGCTGTAAAAACATGTTTCATTGTTCACAAGGGACCGTTGAGGCATTAGCAATGAATATTTTTTATTAACTTGATGCCTCTAAAGCTCAAATAACTACAGAAGAGCTTCACCCAAGGAGTCATCAATACACACATACACACTCACAAACTGGTGACAGAAATGTAACAGAACATTACAGAAATTCATACACACAACACACTAAGGGCTCAAACACCCATCATGGCAACTTTGTTTTCTGTAATCAGAACATAACTCCACTGAGATACAGAGGAGATAAAAAAAACAAAAAAATCCACCCTTTAGTGGGTTTTCTTCTCCTTTTTTATCTCTGCGGATCTTTTAGAAGCTGTAACATTAGGCAGGAGGTCTCAGATTTCATATCCGCGATGCCTGTTGTTGTTATTTCATAATGCCTGTCAAAGAAATTCACTTTATTACAGCCAACAATACCAGACTACCCATGACAGCAACATGTAGTGATGATTATTACAGCCTTGAGCAAACAGAGTGTCATTCTGGTGATTATTAACAACCAAAAAGACAAAGAGGCAGAAGGAAAACTTAAAAATCTCCATTAAATTCTAGCGTAAATGAAAAAATAATGGGACAAGTTGCAAAAATAAAAGACACAAAGAAGAAGATGGTGAGTGAATTATCTACACCAAAGAAAAGTACCCCAAACCCCATTATCTGGTAATTTTTATCCATAATAGATGTCTGGCACTGTGATTCAAAGCAGCTTCTCTCACATATCACAAATAATTCAACAGTTAAATGCATTTTTTAAAAATGTGGTGTTAAAAGAAAAAGTGCATATTTTATGTAACAAATACAGTTATATCACAATTAGGAATAGGGATTGGTATTTATTTGATTTTAATAATATTGCACTTAGCAATCCTGCTTATAAATTTAGTTCTTTATCAATGCCGTTCGTTTCCTGTGAATTTCTCCTCCTCCTTTTTTTCTTTTGTACAAACAAAAACAGCATGGACAAGACAAAAGGGAATTCTACTCCTTAAGACAGTTACATTACTGGCCTTCTTTGCAGAGGCATTGAAAATGGCATTGTTTAGCAAAACAACAAATGATTTTAAATTGTTAACCTATTTGTTTTTGATTCTCAACTGGATTAGGTGTTTGATTTCCATCCCTTTCTTGATAAGATTTATTGATTCAGTTATGTCTTGTTGGGGCTCCCTGCATATAATGAAAAGTAGAGAGACCAAAGTTAATTTAGTGGAATTATTTAAAATTGTATTATTTGCCACCATTATCCAGTTCGTCAGTTATTTTGCTGATTCACATAAATAAACACAAGTCATGAATGACTTCCCTCAGTGTTTAATTCAGATGTCCTGACTGTAGGATGCTAGATTGCATTGCTCCTTCAGATCTTTTTGTTCTGCAAAACAAACAGGAAGGCATGGGAGAGAAGTAGCAAAATCCCCCCAGAGCAAACATCAATATCAGCATAACATTGATTAAGTCGGAAACTGGCATAAGGAGAACAGGGGTGGAGGAGGTTTGCAAAGCAGCTTGCAGAGGGAGCAGAAAAGAGTAGGCAGGGTAGAGTAGTTTAAATATGGTGGTCTGAGTTAATTTAGCCAATGGCAGCTTAGAGGCAAATCAACTGGCCGTTAGCAGTGGTGGGCTAGCTTTGGATCAGCTGTTTAAAAATGAATTGTTGGCATGATGGCAATCTTGACTATGTCCTACCAGAACTAACTCGATACTGAATTTGTCTTTGCTGGACTTTCATCAAGGATTTTATTTCATGTTGAAATTTTTTAGAAAAAAAATCAATTGTTTAGGTTTATGAAACCAATTCTGAAAAAGAATGAGATGAACTGCCCCTTGAAGGAAGAAAATAAAGGTAGAATCTTTGTTCAATCCTACAAGAAAGACATTTAATGTCTGTCACAGAGAATCTGATTACGTGAAATTCAGCTCTGTGAGGCTCCTGCTTGAAGGCACTTCCTTTGATTTCATGAATGAGTTTGATTTTAACCTTTTTCATCAAAAAGTTCTTGCAGTGACGGAGTAAAGACTGCAGTGAAAGTAATGCAAATGAAAAGTGTCAAATCATTAAGACTTTTCATACTGAATGAATGAGAAAATAAAAAACACTGACGAGTTAGTGACATTGAATGTAACTCCCCGGCAAATCTAACTTTTTTCAGCATGGATGTTCAACGTGTAATGAGAAAGTAAAAGGAAGTGAGCAAACTTCTCTGAACTTTTATAAGAGGAAGTAGAAAGAAATCACAAGTGCAAAGCTTGCTTTCTTGTCTCTTCTCTGTGGTTCTTAGAAATGCTTTTTTTATTCTTTTTTTCTTCTATTGTATTGAATTGTTCAGTTTTTTTAATACCTATATACAAAGGAAATTGTTTTCTTAGAGAATATTATTAAACAGAACAAGTCCCTGTCCCTCAAGACACAAATCCAAACAAAATGGAGTTGGAAATTACTTCAGTATTCTTGCTGAACTGACCTTTTTCAGCTTTGAGTGCAAAATACATACTGTAATAAAAAGATGACAACAATGATCCTGTTTAAGGATTTAAAAAACAAAACAAGCATACAGTTCTATTGTAATCACAATATCAGGAAAAATTGTGAGAAACGTTAGGCTATGATTCCTCTGGATTCCAGTGGCAAACATTTAGGACAGCATTCAAGCCCATGGTTACATTTTTCTCCATTGCTAGTAAATCAACTAACCTTTGTAAACATTGACACACACATCACTTGTAAATGCTCTGTTCATCACAAAGAACACAAACAAGCATGTACACACATACTCGGTTGTAATGCAGGGTCAGTGCATAATGGGGTCTTTGTCCTAAAATGCCTCTAAAATATTTAATTTAGCTTTGAATTAAACACAGTTTATAGATACATGTATGATAATTTTGCTAAAATGTAAAATAAGTACATGTTAAATTTAAACAAATCTATCTTTACAGCTGGGTCTGTCTTCATTGTGTCAAGGGAACAGCTGAGCCTGGCATGGAATAGTAGAGTTGCCAGCTCATTGACTGCAGCCAGATTTCTGTTTATTTAATTACTTTTGTTTAAACAGATATGATTAGCTAAAAACAGTTTTTTTCTATGTTTCTGTTGAAAGCAGTGCATCAGAGAACTTTTTTGTCAACAACTGCTGTACACATTAATCCACACAAACATATAAACACACTGTGTACATGCCATGCCACAGTTGACAGTGTGGTCTTATAATCAAATTCTACGCATGTTCACATACTCTTGCCTCTTCAGAGCTGTGAAGTAGAAACAAAACATCATTGCTCATACGTGAGTTGACATGGTTAGGTGAAGTCACTAATCCAAGTGACCCTAAACTAAAAAGTGAGTAAATCTGAAGAAGGAAGTGAGCAGCAAAAACAGAACTGTAAGTCAGCCATTGTAGTTGGAGCACACCTACCTGCACATGGTTATTAACTTGAATCAGAAGGTACATGTACAATGGATATCTATTTTAAGAGGACCTGCAGTTTACATGACAACAGGGACATTACTGTGTTTAACGTTTGCAGTCTGGACCTTGTTTTCAGAAGTTAACATTTTGAGGTATCAAATGTTAACGAAGGTATCCATTTGTAATTAAAGTGGTTCTTGATAGGGTTTAAAACAATGTTTAAGCAGGCAGAACATTAGATGAGAAAGTCCTGACATGCTTAGCAAAGATAATTTTCTTATTGATTTTGATTACTTAAGTACAATAGGCATCCTCTGGTCTTGAAAATAAAAGCCAGTGTGGAGGTATATATATATAAAAAAAAGCTGCAGATCTTTGATTGGCAGGCTAAGCACAGGAAGTCTAGGGAGGCGAATGTAAACAAACTCCTGTCATGAAAAAGAGGGGCTTTTAATGCTTACCAGTGTCAACAGCGGACCATAGAGGACATCAGTTTACTTGGTAAATTATTACATTGTCCGCAGACATGTAGCAGAGGGGAGAACAGCTTTAAAAAACATCAATTCTCCTTTCTTGAAGGCGCAAGACCAAACTCTGGGTACTAAACAAGTTTTTGAATCAGTTGATGCTGTTGAGCCCTGTGATGATCTGCAGTAGAGGCGGTAAGTGATGTTTACCTGTTGATAATTTCTGCTTTGTAAGTCATCAAAGAACATGAGAATGTTTGTTTCCTACTGAGAGGGAACCAAACACTTTGCACAGAGATGGCTGGCAGACATGTTTTTATCAGATCATCAGTGTTCATGATCAAAATCTAAATTCACAAATATACAAAAAGGGAGGGTCATTCATCCTTGAATGACTGGACGCAGGTGAATAGATGGTCCAAAAGCTTTTGATTTTCCTTGAGACTGTTTTTCTATTCTTTTCCCAAAAGCATTGTAACATTTTATGTAACATTACACAGCATGGGATGATAAGATAGGGACATATTACCTTTCTCAGATACCCCTACACACTCCTCATGACAATTTTTCTCTTTGTTCTTTTTTGGCAAGTAGTGGACCTTATCTTGTTCCTTGCTGTGAGATCTTTGAGTTTTTGTTAAATTATTTAATTATTGCTGAGGGTACATTTTGTGTGATCTGGTATGCTTCAAAATAGTGCCATGTGAACATGAAATAATCCACAGAAATACACATATTTGCAGCATTTTTTCAACTTGTTCAGAACAAAGTCACTGAGCTGTAGGTGTGAAAACCACCTAATGTGTTCTTAAGTTTTGTTTAAAAAGGGAGATTGTCATCAGCATTATCCAAACTAATTAGATTATTCAAATATACCGCTACCTCTTAACTGTGTGGCCTCAAACGTCTTTCAAATAATTATTAATAGTTAAGTCCTCTTTGAAACAAGGGCACAGACTGCAAGGGCTGCTCTTTTCGACTGGCAGGTACCATATAACAGCACTTGCTGTCATTAACATTTGTCTGTTATGCAAATACAGCGAGAGAGTGCCATTGTTGCTGAATATAAAAACCACACACAGGCCTAAACACACTTGCCAACATGTGAATGTCACCTGGAACCACTGCGTAATGAAAGGCTTCACATCAGAGACGAGAGAACCCTCAGATCATTATAATGAAGCAACACTGCCACAATCCTACATGCACCGATAAATATAGCTGTGCAAGTAAATATACAGAGGTCTTCAAGCATGTGTGGAAGTAAACGATATCCATACACATGTACAATCTGGGATTTAAAGAGATATGTGTGTGCACGCTCATACGGGATGTTAAATTAGACACACCTTTTGAAAAATAGCTGCGGTATGTTGTACACACGCATTGATGTGCACCTATGTCACAGTTTAAATTAGATTCCACGCAGGCCTTTGAAATGGCAACCAAAAGGAAGCCATTGATTTACCAATCTGTATGCATGGCTTCCCTATAGGAGATGAGTATCTAATGCAGACATACTGTCCAGAATTATACATAATTGTCTGAGAAAAAAATGCAGGCCTGGCACTTCATTACAAACAGGACTTAATCCCTTGGCTATTAATTTCTTCATAACCCATCACTGAACTGAGACAATCAGGGTCTATTTTTTTAATATGAAACACTTTTTGAAATCTGTTTCTTTTCAGCCTTCAGAACTAATGACTACAAAATGATGATGAAAAATAAAAGAAATGATGAATTATATCTGTTTCGAAATAATAATAGAGCATTAGGAGGCAGTGCTGGTTTCTATGCAACAGACTTGTTGACATAAAACAATGAGTGAAACTGATAGAGCTTCGATACTAATATATGTAAGAGAAAATGAAATATTTAAATGTGCTGCTGGTTTTGGAGACAAAATCAAAAACCTTGCTCTCTCCTATAATAACATTCAAAGTTATGTTTTTCATTCGACCTCTGGCTTTTAGCTTTCAAATGAGTTTCCAACCGTTTTTTAATTTGCATTTTGAAATGTCATTTATAATGTCAGTGTGTGTCCATGGTGCTGTCAGGGTTTAACTTTCAGTTGCTGGCTGAAAATTTGTGAAGAAGACACAGTGAGCCAACAAATCAGATGAATCAGATGTATTAGTGTGTATTAACTATATTAATTAATGCTGGCACTAATCTGAATGTTCTCTGTGTGGTAGATGTGATCCATACAACTTAAAAACAACTTGTTAAGCTACAAAGTTTTAAGGCAAATCCACACTTAGGATTTATGTCCGAGGAGGAGAACCTCTTTCAAAAAATGACTCACCTGTTTGCACATGAAAAACTCAAAAACATCACGGTCCATTAAACCCAAAAAGGCACTGTTTGGCAGACATTACACATAATATCCTCCAAAACTTAACATGCTGCAAAAATAAGAGGGACCACAGATAGTTGGACAGTTTTAAAGAGGTCATATTATGTGTTTCTGAGTTTCTGATGCTCTCCAGAGCTCTCTACAGTGCTTTTAAGCACAAGACTACAAAATCTGTTGCATTGGACTTCCCCCCTATGGACCAGAGCTGGATATTCCAAGAAACTTCCTGATAAGATACCTAACTTGATCCAGAGACCACGATACAGTACATGTTTAATGAGTTAATTGTGGACATTTTCTAACCCAATTATAGAATCCCCAACACCTTTTGTTATTAAAAACAAACAAAAAAACAAACAAACAAACAAAATGCACTTGCCTTTTTTCCAATCAACCAAGTTTTTGCCTTTTATTCAGTCTTTGGACAAACAGAAGTTTTTTTTTTTGCTTGTTTGGCTGTTGTAGTATAATTAGTAATGGATGATAACAAGGTGTAATGACTTTGTTTGCTTTTAAGAGACACTTGAATGCAGAAAAATATACTAAACCCTTTCACACTTTAATGTTGTTTGATAAATTATGGCTTTTCTTCCCTCTTACATATATGATAGACCCTGCAACTTATGTAGAGGTGATTTAGTATACTGTTGTTATGTTGCCTCTGAAGCAGAAATATCAAGTGAGGAAGGCTGCTGTGGTTTTATGTCCTTTCAAAGCTAAAAATATTCTGCTCTAGTCTTGTATCTACAATTTTTTCTCATTTTTTCTCACACTGTTAATAACACTGAGACAACCGAGTATCCTTATAACTGCTCAAATAAGAAAGTTGAAAAACACTTTGGATACAGGAAATAGTCTTCTACATCATTTCCCTCAGGTTTAATACTGTTGGGGACGTTATGGGGCTTAATATACACAACCAACCCAGTCCCTATTAGGAAACCAAACCAACATTGTGGAAATTATTTCTCAATTGGCTGTATCAAAAGGCAAGACATGTAGATAAAGCGGAGGTATGCTTAGTTAAAAAGCAAGTGCCTAAAAAAAGAGTTGCATCTTCTCCAGAAAAAGCCACCTTCCTCAGTTGCTGAGACCAGCTGCATATACTGAAATCTTTCAGTGTAACCAGTAGGGATGCAAGGAATCATTGACTCAGTCGACAAAATTCGAGAACTTAAAGGGTCAATAACAGATTTGATTGTGGGATCATTGTTAAGTTACGTCATCCCATGTTTTTAGTGTAATGTGGGAACACTAAATTGATTCTGGAGCGGATTATTCAGTGGAGTGTCTCCTCAAATAACAGCCACAGCGCATGAGGAAAACTACGTAGCATAGAAGAGGTAGCTGCTCTGATGCTGCTTCGTCCTAAAGCTTTGTTTCTCTCGGTGTATTTCATCCTCTGCACTGGCAAGAAAGGAGTTAAACTTCCTCACATCAGTCTCCATAATGTTGGGAGGCACAATGGAGACTTTTTGTCTGCACCAAGGCCAAAGTTACAGACATAATGGTACTGAAGTTGTGGAGCTAACTTGAGCTAATTTTAGAGCTTACCCCATCTCCATCTACAGCTGTGAGTGAACAGACGCAAGCTCTTACCCCCATGCAGCAGCAACTAAACATATTTCTCTCTGTTTATATGAAAAATCACATTCAACACTTCACATGCAACAACATAACTCAAACTCAGTCTCCATTATCTTCACTCTGTTCTCACTGCGAACAGTTTCACAAACTTGTGTGAAAATCTCTTTTTTAATTTATTTAGTGGCCTTTTGGTATTAGAGTATGCCAGCACTGCACAAGCAATAAAAGAAAAAGGAACTTAGAGCATCACACTCACAAATCACACCTGATGTGTCTCTTAAAAAGTCAAAATTAAAGCCGTGCGGTGTTTTTTTTCTTTCACTTACATTGTTGCCTCCCTCGACTTATCTTATTCTTCCTACACTCCTACCACTAACCAGTAAAACAAAGTCTAATCACATTGATATACAAGCTGCAGTTACCATCACATTAAAATAAAATCAAAATCTGTAGTGTTTGAAGTTGGAGTAAAGAAGGTTTAAACAGGAAAGACATGAGTTAGTGAACATTTTTTTATTTTACAAGTTTAGATGAATAATTAATGTTCAGTGCATTTTGTGATATGTATGTGTTTGGTGCTTGGAACACATCATGATGTACTCATGTGGTTACGGTGTAGTAAGGACATAAAAAGGATAGAACATGCCTTTAGAGTCAAGACACTGGCGGTGGTGGTGGGTTATAAAGGATTGGATCAGGGGCAGACTTATGGGGAGCTTGCCCTGGACACTGATGAAAAGGATTGGAGATGCCGGTAAGTACGGGTGTGATTGTTCATGTATTTGTAAGATATAGGCTGGTAGGTTTGGTGTGGACGTGTACCTTACAAATGCAGTGTGGAAGTATACCTCAGTTCAGTGTTCTACATGGACCTGTAAGCTGGAGTGCACCACCTGTGTTTAGACAGGCAAAAACAAACCCCTCATCATCCTTATATCCAAGAATATTTGGACCATTGGTGTGGTTTTTGGGAGAGGGTTCTCAGGATTTAATGGTAGAACTGGAGCCACACAAAACACCATTCTGAGCCACACTACAATTTTGAGCCACATGAGCCGGGAGGGGCTAAAAGAATTGATGCACACCTCTCCAGACTGAAGCTTGCCTCCAGGAGGAAAGGAGGTGCATCCCAGGTACCTCCAGTGAGCTGTAAACTGGTCTCTCGTCAGCAGGTAATATTGTAAATAAAGGGAGCAGCACTCAATCTTGAGCATGCTGATAGGCTTGTGTTTCTGGAATATAATACTGGAATATGAATCTGACAACATATATTTTCTGTATGTTCTCAAGATCATTGTAAATATGCTACAAACATTACAAAGACAAGCACATTTTATTGTGCTGTTTTGTTACATTGTATTATCCAGTCTCTTAGTGCACTGCAGGCAGAAGCAGATGCTGCAGTAAACACTTTTTTTTAACAAAAAGATAATCTTGTGAATCTTGAGTTAGTTTCAATTGAAAATCCATTTTGAATCATATTGGAACCGCTAGAATCAAATTGCAACCTATTGGAAAGTTCCCACCCCCAACATGCAGCATTTTCATTCAGATTCATAGAAAACTGCAAATTAACAGGTCGTGGCAGAATTTGGTTGCTTAAATGAATAAATGTCCATTATCAGCTATCGCCAGGGCCATGGGGAGTGAGATAGATGAGAGGTGACTTACAATGAATGAATGAGTGACTGAATGAATACACAAAAGCCGCTGGTGGAACTTATGCTGCAGGCTTCATTTTATTTCAACACAGAAATGAATAAAAATGTTTCCAGCTGTTAAATACTCAGCTCAGTTTCCTTAACAGGCTTTTTTTTCATCTTTCCATTTTCAACAAAGGTGAATGTTAACCCAGTAAATTGTTTAAACGGATTTACAGGTGTAGAAGTATTGAGAGTGCTTGGATTTTACTACTACTATTTCTACTTCTACAACTACTATTTTCAAAGTTTGGAAAAGGGTCTTACATTTTAAGTGCTTTTGATGAAGTGCTTGTGAAATAAATGCTACAGTATGCTTTTTCTGGGAAAATAACTATGCAGTATTCAAGAAAATGAAATTAGTCTGAGGGTCTTTCCCATCAGAAAACAATGACATCATTGACTAAAAAATGTAGAGGATAAGCTTACTTTCTTTTAGTATGATTGGGCAGTGACTAAGTAAACTCAGTGCGTCAGTCGTCTTTTTGTATCATTTTTTTATGAACGTCTCTAAAGGCCCTGATCACCCAATCAGGTGCAATTAAAAGAGCCATTCATTAAACTTCTTCCCAGGATAGTGTAGTTGTGGTAGAGTTTGTTTGACTGACAGATCCAACCCTTATAAGCTCAAGTCCATTTACAATTTACAAATGTACAAACTTTTCTTGTCTCTTGGATGACTCAAAGCAGCTTTACGCCGCAGGTCACATCTGCCCATTCACACCCATTCACTCTCTGTCACTCACTGGTTGTTTAGAGTTTCAGTGTAAGTAGTCCATTAGTGTTAGCTAACATGTTCATGCCATTTCATACACATTTGTAGAGCCCTGTGCTTCAATACTTAACATGCTTTGTGTTCAGAAATGGTCTTTTGCATTCCTTGGTTGTAACAAGTGGTTATTTGAGTCACTATTGCCTTTCTATTGCAACAAACACCTCTGGCCATTCACCTCTGACCTCTGACATTAAGACAACTGCCACACTGAATATTCTCTTATATTTTCCTGAACATTTTTTTGTAACCTAAAGATGGTTGAGCGAGAAAGTCCCTGTCGATCATTCGTTTCCGAAGTGCTTTGACCAGCCTGTGTGGCACCAACAACCACACCACATCTAAAGTCACTTAGATCACCTTCTTCCCAGTTTTGATGCACACTTTTAAATTCACTGGCTCATCTTGATCACAGCTACTTGCCTGGATGCATTGAGCTGCTGCCATATGATTGGCTAATTATTTGTGGTAACAAGCAATGGAATGGGTGTACCTAATAAAGTAGCCAGTGAGAGTATAAGGGGGAATTGAAAAAAGGTTTTAGAACTAAATAGATGCCAATATTTATGCAAATGTTTGAATGTAAAAGAGCATTAGTAGTATTTATGAATACATTACTGACCTCCGTGAATCATTTTCTCTGATATGTTGTGTGTGCTGACATGAGTGGCTCAGAGAGATTGAAAGAGAAATGCAGGGTGACAGGAGATGACTGATGTGTTTTCAAGAAAAGGTCAGCTGCTCTGATGCAGTCATACACTGAAAGGTATTGACTCACACATACATTTATATTCACACTATGTCTCTATGACAATGACAATGAAAATAACACCAGCGTCAAAAACAGTTCGACATGTCTGTACATGTGTTGTTGTGTGTTGGTGTTTGAGCCAAAGGTAGAATAAGAAAGTTTTTGCATTTTCCCAATCATATGAATACAGGGGGAACCAAAGTTTTCTGGCACACGAAGGACCTTTGTTTTCATAATCATTATACCTCCTCTTTTTCTTTGTTGTGTATTTCCCCATTATTGACACACGCTTTGGCACTCCACTCCACATTTTTTATATCATCTATAATTATAAGTATGATCTCCATTGTCCTTTTTGTATTTGAGAAGTTTATAGTCTCAACATAGATGCAACAGCTCCATCCGTCCAGATCCATTACTGTGAATCAATTTGGTATCAGTCAAAAGCCAAATCAAACTTTCTTAAAGAAAAGGCAATATTTATCTAGTAAAATTTAGTGACTAGAGCTGGTGTTGTCTGTTGTGACAACATAACCTTGATTAGCTGATGTCTTACATTAACATGGGCTACTGAACTATTCTGTTGTTTTTAATCACCTTTTAAATGCTTAGATAAACACATCATGAACAGAAAACTAGAAGTAAAGTCAACCTTTCAGAACTTTCCTTTAAGTTGTGCTGTATACTATATTTCTTTGGCATCAATATCACCATAAAGAAATGCCTTGGCAAGCACTGCCATTACTTCAAATGCCAGTGCCATAATTATCCATAGCAGTTTTTAAAAAAACTGCCCAAATACAGACCAGGCTCTCTGTCTCTTTCAGCAGCTTTTCTCCCTTATGAGGTTATAAAAATGCACACTATTGTCACATGTTTTATGGCCTGTAAGTAAATTACATTGAAGAGCACTGTTAAGATTCAGAAGACTCCCCATTCAAGGCAACAAGTGCCAAGAGGAGGTAGCAAGTGCGACTTGCATGCTATGGGTCTGTACTTCACTGCTATCACTGTAGGCTGATAATTCAACCACTTTATCAAGAGCAAATAGAAGTGAAAACTCCCCTTGGTAAAAATACATAGTGCCATAACAAATACTTGGCATTGTGTGTCTTGCTGAACAATTAAGTCATGAGAGGCAGTCAGCAAAAGTAACAAGGAAGAAGTCAAGAAAGTAATCATGGTGGAAAGGGGGCAGAAGCAGTCTCAAGTGTGGCTTCATTTAAATCAGTATGACATGAACAACATCTGTGGCTGTGTTAACTCAAACAAGAGTGGAACCATCAGCAACTGACTGAATCATATGACCACACAGCATGGCATTAGATATCAGGTGTACCATGTGTTTGATGTTGTTGACACAATAACAGATATGGACTCCAGTTGTTGGAAGCTGTTCTGGCCTCTTTGGCTACCATTCGTATTATCCGTCTGTTCAATTTGTCATCAATTTTCCTCTTGCAGCCACGTCCTGGGGGGTTGGCTACAGTCCCGGGGACCTTAAACTTCTGAATAATATGTGTAACTGTAGTCACAGGAACATCAAGCTGCTTGGAGATGGTCTTATAGCCTTTACCTTTAACATGCTTGTCTATAACTTTCTTTTTGATCTCCTGAGACAACTCTTAGCAACCCTTAGCTTTCTGTGGTCCATGTTCAGTGTGGTACACACCATGATACCAAACAGCACAGTGACTACTTTTCACCCTTTAAATAGGCAGACTGACTGAGTACAAGCTCGAAGACACCTGAGATGCTAATAACTGAACACACCTTAGTTTAACATGTCCCTATGGTCAAAATCATTTTCAATCTTTTCTAGGGGTACTATCATTTTTGTCCAGCCAGTTTCATTATTTTGTTTTTTGAAATGATTCTGTTGGACCACAATTCAAAAGCAATGTTTGATTTTCATTAGTTAATTTTCAGAACATTTTCATTTATTATTACTTTTGTCAGTTTCATGCTATTTCAGTGACCACTGTGGGTTTTTCTTTCTTTAACAGAAGGGTACCAACAATTTTGTCCGTGTGTAGGTTATTTAAACACATCTTTAAATTGCATTTCCAGAAAATGCCAAGATTAGCATAGTTAGCCCCCTAAAATTGGATTGGAAATTAATCTTACATCCAAGCAGAAGTGGGAATGGTTTCAAACAAATTTTGAAGGTTGCATCTACAGCACATTTGCTATTTGGTACTTTTTATTTTAACTTTTGGAAATGCTCTTTTTGTCAACAATGAAGGAATCTACTATGTGAGAATCTGTTCTGTGTTATTTTTGAAAGTTTGCTTAGAGAGCACAAACCTCTTATTTATTAGCCAAGTTGTCAAACTGCAAAAATGTCAAACTGCCCTGTCTTGCAATGTTAACAAATCTTCTAAAAAAATCTTGCATCTGGATTTATCACCACCAATATCTGATAACATGTCCTTAATGCATTAACCAACATCCCCTGAAGTCTTCACCAAGATCCTTTGATAACCTTAAGAGTTATCTTCCACACAAAGAGATGGACAGAAACAGACAAATGCTGGCAAAAAACATAAGCTCTTTGGCAGTGGTAATTATTGTTATTAAAGCTTTTAGAGGCTGGTGCAGAAGTGCTGTCCAGCGTTCCAACAGACCAGTAATTCTTATGTCTTATTAAATGCTTGATTTAAGCACCTTTTAGTGAGCTTGATGTTTTCTCCTACCTTTGGCACTCTATTGAAGAAAAAATATTCTTAACTTCACAGAAGATTAAAAGCAATGACACATCTTGATGCACACAAAGCTCTGACCTGCTCTGTGACAGTGAATCAGACCCTGACTAAAGGGACACATATATCTGCTCAGAAAAGGGCATCCTTGGAGCTGTGCTGATTTGTGGCTGACATCGTATTTGTCAGTCTTTAACAGGCTAACCTTTCAGAAAGCACTGTTATTGATATTGGCACTCAATGGCACCCAAGCTACATCTGTTTCCATTCAGATGCATGCTAGTTAACATTCTTGGTAATCAATATGTAAGTCTTAGACATAAATTAATTGTGTTATTATGTTGTATTATTATGTTATTATTATTATATGTTATTATATGTTATATTATTATCAAGTCTTTTTGTAATCGAGTATTCTGTCGAATATTTAGCCTATTAATCAACAAATTGCCGAGACATTGCACACGCTGTAATTTTTTTTACATTGAATCCCTTTGGCATTATTGAAAAGCATCAGTAACACACACAACAGAAAATAAGCCAGGTTTCTTAAATGAACAATTAATCATTTCCTTTTTTGAACATTTTTATTGCATAAACAGGATCCCAAAATCAAAACACATATTTTTCTTTTGGAAAAAAGTAGTTCCTACATGAAACTGCTCACAACAAGGTCTACAGATTATTTTGAGCAACCAGGTCATGAGTTTTAGAATGAGAAGCTGGTTTTGAACTTTTCAGATGTATTTTTGGAGCTTTGAGCATCACAGGACTTTTGCCATTTTGTCCAGTTACTCTAGAGAGAAGGCAGACATCACTACAGCTGATATGTCAAAAATGTACAACTCATACGTACAGTAAAAGCTTAAATTTATAAACAGGCCCTTTAGTTATAATGATGACTGTCTCTGCAGTGAGCACTAAACCAGTTACAACCAAACAGATGATATGATATTTACTTATGTGCAATGGTCGAAATATTTTGGAACCTTTAAATTTATTTTTCTTATATTGTTCTTGCTGTTTTATTTTTCTCTTGGTCATATCTTGCCTTTTCTGGTATGTTTTTTAATTTAGTTATTTTTGTATTATTATTAGTATTAGTATTAATATTGGTAGTTTTTATTCATGGTCATCTTTGTTTGCTGTATTTTTGCCTTTACTACTGAAACAATGCTAATTTCCATATATATTGAGGACCTAATTTTTCATATTTTATTACTAGGCCCAAATGATATCTTACTTAGATACTAAAATAAAACAACTAGCTAATGCACATTTATTTAATATAGGAAATGATGCCCTACACCTGCTTCCTCACTGTCAGTATTTTCTGTTCTATTTCTGTTCTACTCACTGCAATCAAATAAAAAGGAAAATATTGGATGTAAAAAGTATGTGCACAAAATACACATAATACCAATCAAGTAACCACCACATTAACTTACGCTCTAATCCAGCCTTTACACTGAGCTATAATCAAAGTATGTTGTTTACTAGACCTAATCTTAATTATTGATCACATTGATTTTTGTTAACTGTTTCTGCTAATGTATCGTGAGCATTATCTTGTTGTGTCTGGTCCACAGACTTGATGCATAGACTGGATGTTTTCTGTTGAGGTGCTGCGGCATTGACTATGTGCTGTTATGCTAAGCTTATTCCGTTTTACAATAGACGCAATGCACTATGTTTGTTTCAACTTGTAGCAATCCCACACTTGGAATAGTTTTTGCTGTTTCTTCTGCTGAGTCTCTTCTTTCTGCCCCTTTCTTCCTGCATGATTTGACAATCCGCGCCTCAAATCTACATTACAGTGGTGAATCAACAGCGTTGCGCAACAGTAATGACCATCCGTGTCAAACATATGGCCCTTTTCCATTAGCCCTACTCTACTCGGCTCGGCTTTCCCCGACTGTACCTGGCTCTACTCTACTCGCATTGTGCTGCTTTTCCACCAGCCTGGTTCCCTACCCAGCGGGGGCGGGGTTGCCGTGAAACAGCTGGGTGACACTGCGTTCATGTCATTTTGAGCACGACACAACAACCAAAACAATGGAGGACTTGGAGGCAATAGTATACTTGGTGCTCGGTCTGTGGCTTTTTGTTGAGGAAAGCAGAAGAAGGCTGCAGGCGGTGAGAAGAAATACCCTTGAGAAGTACAGGAGAGTTTTGGAAGCTATACAACAGTTTGATGTCGAGGACAAGAGCAATCGGGCTGCAAAGAAAAGACGTATGAGGGTAAGCTAATGGAAGCTACCGCTAGCTTGTTAGCTAGCTCGTAATGATAAAGTCCTGTGTTTAACATTGTGATGGCAGCAAGTTATTGCCATAAAGTAACAAAGCGTATGTACTGCAGTCCTGTTTTGGACGTCGCGCTCATGACCCATCGGTGACGACATTCTCTGACCAATCAGTAGCCGGCAGTCGGTCGACGTCACCTTTTGGTATCGACTCAGCTCGCTTAGAACCAAAGCAGAGTAGGTACTAAAAACTGGTTTGTTTTAGGAGGTACTGTGCCAGTGGAAACGCAACGCAAACCGAGTAAAGTAGAGTAGAGTAGGTCCAAGGCGGGCTGGTGGAAAAGGGCCAATAGTGTGCTGTATAGTAGTCTGGATTTAAACA
This sequence comes from Cetoscarus ocellatus, assembly GCA_037902135.1. Taxonomy (NCBI): domain Eukaryota; kingdom Metazoa; phylum Chordata; class Actinopteri; order Labriformes; family Labridae; genus Cetoscarus; species Cetoscarus ocellatus. Next base: position 1,146,534 of record JBAMNC010000414.1, read on the forward strand.
AAGCCTCTAGGCAAGTAGTTTCTTCAAGGCTTTTTTGTAATTGAATAACTACAATCACTCGAGGTACCGTTTCAGCCCTAGTTAGAATAGAATAGAATAGAATAAACCTTTATTCATCCCACACGGGGAAATTTGCAGTGTTACAGCAGCAAAGGGGACAGTGTTGATAAAGAATAAGCATAAAATGGTATAAAAAATAGCATGAAAAATAGTAGTATTTACATTATTCTACCAGTATAAATATGAAAAGGGCTTGAATACAGAAACTAAAAAGCAAATCCTATAAGGATTATTTACACATTCACCAAGTAATTGCAGATGAATGTAAGTGATTGCACATGGATGAATTGCACATTGTCAATAGAGTTAGCTATAATGTATACTTGGGTTTGGGAGTTAAACTCATGGCTGTGGTTTCCAGTGAATATTTAAAGGCTTCTTTGTGTCACTTCTAGTATCTTCATGCATTTTGACATGAAACTTTGAAACATAAATCACATATAGGACATACAGAACAGCATTTCTTTGTTTTCCTTTTATTCAGCCCAGCCTCCATGTTGTGTAAAGAGAAGAACACAGTGTTCATAAGGAATAGCAGTCTGACAGAATGGCAATTACCGAGGATCTCGAGTGAACTCGTACCTGCAAAGTGGATAATCTTCTTGCTGCTTACATTTTAGCGTCTGGGTGATAATTTGTTTTTCTTCTCCACCTACTTATTGAAGCAGCGTGTTGTTTTGAAACAACTGACCTTTCTCTTAATAAGCTGAGTGTACTTGTGTGTGTATTTGTGTGTATTTGTGTGAACCAGAGTAGTAACATAGCACGACCCATGTGAGCTCTGTTGACATCATAAACTTCTTCTTCTAAATTAGTTGAACAACTTAAATGTCAAGTGTAACCTTTCCTTTCTTTAGGAAATTAGTCTTTATTAAGTGTTTACCTGAAGTGTGAGAAACTGTGTTAACTTTTTTTAATGGTACTTTTTAATTAGGTCTGGACTATAGCACTGGTTAATTGCATGGCTATAGACAGGATTCATCTCAGTATTTCTTTATGTTAAAAGAAATAGTTGTCAAAAAGGCTTGGTATGTCTAAAATCACTTGAACAAAAGAAGGCTGGGACCAAGGGGTGGGGCATAGGGCCAAAAAAAGTCAGAAATGGGTGCAAACCCATATAATTTAAAAATAGACACTAAAAATTTAAAATGAATCCTAAAACAACCAATGAGCCAGTGGGGGGAGGCCAGGACAGAGAAAATGCGCTCTCACTTTTGTATTTCTCTTAAAAGATGTTCAGCTATATCCATCACCACACAGAGGAAATGCTGACAAATGCAACATATGAAGCACTACAGTCAGTTAGAGGTATTGCAATATAAGCATAAAAAATTAGTTCGGAAACAGCAAAACGGTCAAGAGGAATTAACCTTGGATGAAAGCATGAAGTGGTAAAAAAAAAAAATATATATATATATATATATATATATATATATATATATATATATATATATATATATGTGTGTGTGTGTGTGTGTTTATATATGTATTATGGCTTTTATCCATAGTGTGGATATGTAGAGCATGAAGTCAGAAAAGGGTCAAGAGCAGAGGAAGATGAGCCACAGGCAGGTATCAAACCCCAGTTAACAGCACAAGGCGAGAGCCTTGATACGTGGAAAATCCACAGACATAACCCTCATGGCAACTGGCACCCCTGTAAAAATAATATTTAACAGCCAGCTTGATCTGCTTGTCCCATTAAAATCTGAATCAGTTTTTACCCTCAGATTATGAGCTTCTGGAGCTAAAATACAAATATAGGAAGCCCTGGTCCATAATTTGGAGATTACTGGCATCACTGGGTCCAATAAACATATTCACTAAAAAAGTCAAATTACATTCAATCTTTCATGTCCTTGAGGCTGTTGAGCGTTTAAAGGAGCTTGCATCTTTTTCTTTTTATGAGCAGATTAACATATTTGACATCTGCATAAAAAGTGGTAGCAAAGGTATTTTTTCAATCAATTTCAATGGAAGTAAAGAAAAAGGAGAAATGGTCCATGGATTGAATCCTGTGGGACCCCACATGAGAAAAGAGCAGATGACATGGCAGTGTTGCCCCAGCCTATAGAAAAAAGTCTCTACCAGTAAGATGTGACTTGATCTGTTCAAGGACTATACCATAGGTGCTTACACTGTGCTTGAGAAAAGAATTGAGAACAGTCTGGACAATGGCATTAAAAGTGGCTGTTCAGTCCAAGCACTTTAATATATCATGTGTCAAAAATTCTTCTGGATTAGAAATGGAGAGAAACTTTAATCACTCATTGTTGTATTAAACAAAAGATTGAGCATGGTCTATTTTCTTCCTAATATGTTGGGGCCATTGGAAAACCTGTATTGGAATATTCACCACTTTTATTTTGACCCACTTTCTCTAACAATTGCAAATGAAGTTGTGCAGTTGAGACAGTGAGACAGTTTGGTGGAGATGGCAAGCAAATATCGATCATATAAAACAATAAGTTAACCAATATCAAGTTTTTAGCTCTAATATTAATATACTGATGTTTTTCCTGCAGTAACAAACGCTTCTTTATCATGTTTTGATTTGGGATAATGTCAGTGCCTTTAAGATTAAATAAAAAAAAGGAGCATTCCCCTTTTAGCACAACATATCAAATAGATCACCTTGGCATCATTAAGGAATATAAATTAATAAAAAAGAGAGATTTTTACAAAAGACCTGAGTTTACCATTTATTAGTGTTGTTTTCTTTATTAATTACTGTATACAGTCATTGTGCTGAACATTAGGACTGGTCTCTACTCTTGAATTAACATTAGCATGAATGATATCAGTAGAAAAGTTATTGTCTTCCCCCTATCTTTGAAAAAATACTTTTATACCACAAAACTTGATATATTGCCTATTCCATGAAATCTTTATACCCTTATCACCAATGATGAGACAGATTTCCGGCCCTGAGAGATGAAACCATTCACACATCTCCCCTTAGTGCTACTTTTTTCACTACTTTCATTCTTAAATGTGAAATGCAAATGTCTCTGAACTAGCTGTAGATGACAACTATGCAAAAAGAAAGGTGTCAAAAATGCAACAAATAATGCCAGGAATAAAATGGAAGAATGAAGCATTTGGACAGATTTGTTAAAAAAAAAAAGGTGAGAGAGGAAAGCATACAAGCGAGAGAAGCTGAAACAGTGAGAATGAGAATATTAGATGATGAAGTCAGTCTCACTTTTCAGAAAAAAGAGCCAGTGGAGAGAGGATGTATGAGCGGCAAAAGTGCTGAGAACAAATGAGAAATGAGCAAGAAAGGGAAATCAGCAATAAAAGAGAAGCAGTGCAGAAAAGCTAAAGAATGTCAACGAAACAGCAGAATCTAATTCAGATTTTAGGCCGGAGCGGTCTTTCAAGCACACAGCACAGGAGCAGCTCAGTGCAGGATCAGTTTTCTGCATTGTGCAGTTTGGTGGCATTAAGTTACATTGAAACAGCAAGTTATGGTGCTTTAATTGATTTTTTATTTAGAGATTGTGTTTCCTTTAAGAAAAAAACATACATCTTTAACCCTGCAGCATTTTGAACTCTTTAATCTTTAGTCCTTTTCCTGCTTTTCTTTAACAACACAAAGAACAATTTACTGGTCCAGGCTGCCATCACAGATAGCTACCATAAACAGATGTGAGCAAAATAACAACAGTACATTTCAGGGGCATTGTCTATAGCAGTGGTTCTCAAACTTTTTCAGCTCGGGACCTAAATGAGAACTTTGCTCTGTCCCCGAGACCCAAACTAACAAAACTACATTAAATTATATGAACCGTCAGATAAAATCATAATCAACTTTATAAATCATTTTTTGCTTGTACAAAATAATATGACTTAGGATTTGCAAGGGAGAAAAGAGTACTCTATCATGGTATTTTGTTTTGAATTGTTTTAAATCATAGGTGTTTTATATGGCATAACCACATTTCAAGTATGATTAATGGTTGGAGTTTCAACTGCCAGATAAGGATATTTCAATGAAATAAAAACCCTGTATGGGATTTTTCTTTTCTTTTTTTTAATATTCCCATTATATACATGTTGTGTACATTTGAGATCATAAAAGTTAATTAATTTCCTTCTGTAAAATATACCTTTGAAACATTTTAACTTGGTTACTCTAGAAAAGTTTTCCAGTTCCAATTAGAAGACCATTGTACTTTGAAGTTCATTAAGAGGAAAACTTTATGATTTAAACAATCTCATAAAAAAAAATTGTGGATCAAATGATCTGTAAGTTATGAGGGAGAATGTGAGAGTGTTTTAACTGTCCCCAGTCTCCCCTATGAACAATATTGCCTGCATCTTGAAAACCCCTCTTGGAGTAGAGGCTACAGATTAATCTGTTTGTGATATTGTGATATTTCAACAGCCTTTTTGTGGTATTAAATGAAGTTGTAAGAACTTAACAGGGTTCTTTCATGTTGTCATTTCTGTCGAGACTCATCTAACGAGCGAGGAGTTGCTGCTGCGTTATGCGTGATTTTGCACTGCATGAAGTTAACGACTGAAAATGCCACGCAGAAACATAATACTAAAGTTCCTCCTAAAGTTATGTGCCTTTCCTCTGTCAGTGAGCTGATCTTTGAGTGTTTCTTTCTAAATATTGTGGATTTCTTGATGCTGCAGAGGGGTTGTTCTAATCTGTAAAGCTGAGCTTCATCTCTGTGCACATACTTCTATAAAACATTAACCTCCCTGCCTCATTCAAAGGGCCTTGGCAAAGCTAACGTTTATAAACTCATCTTTAGAATTTGCTCAGGCATCTTGGACATGGCAGTCTTTAGTGCCACACATACACATACTGCTTTCTCTCCTCCCTCTGTTGAGCCACAGGGTGCGTAAAGGTGAGGGGGATGAGCCTGACTGCTCTTCACAGTGGTTTTAGTGAATTCAGTCTGACAGTCCGCGACCCAACAAAAATGGGCTTGAGTCCCATTTTGGGTCAGGACAAAACTTTGGGAAAGGCTGGTATATGATTAGACAATCAAAGTAGTTTTGAGCTTTGAAGCCACAGAGGAGTTTGAGTAATGAGGGTGAGGAGCCCATATTTCCAGAAAACATCATTTTTAAAAGTGAAGCAAACAGGTTCATTCAACAGGAAAACACTCCAGAGTTACCTTACACCAGTTTGCTAGAGAAGGTGGATTGTTACTAACAAAAAGGCATACAGTATGTGCAAGTATATCATACAGCCTGTAAGAGCTAGCATCAATAATAGCATCTTGATAAGGGTAATCCAGTAGTAAAGAGAGAGGATTCATACGTAAGTGTCTCCTCATGTCTTGTAAAATATTAATCCATTATGCCTGAATTATGAGGCAGAACTAGACACAGTGAATTTCAGTTCCCTCCGAGATTCTTCATTTCAGGCTTAGAGGTGAGGCTTGAGGATTCATTATCTGTCTTTAACTGGGAGAAGTCTGTAAGCGGTGCAAAACTTTAAATTGCATTAGTCTAGTCCTGTACACACTGAGATTTTTTTGTCTAATTATTTTTTTTATACCATTTGTCCTTTTTCAGTGTTTACACTAACTTTATTTTGTTAAGTCAGTGTTACATCTGACTCATAAACCATGTCAATCAGACCCAGGATGTGATAAAAACAACTAACTGATTTTTTAATTGGACACTGAAGAAGTAACTGCTCAATTGATGTTATTGTGGTATCAGTATGGAAATTTGTTTTTTCCTGGGTATAAAATCCCTAATTTGTAAATACCTAAATAAAAAAACTCTGCGTATTAGTTATTGTGATTTTTTTTTTTAAATGATAAAGATTTTTTATCATATAAATCACACATTTTGATGTCCAGCTGCTGTAACCATCAATCATCAATGAAACATACCTGCTCTAAAACTAGCATTTCCTTGATTTGGATTTAATAAAGGTTTAAGATTATACCTTCTCTCAAGCTTCCATGTGATAAACAAATCATTTAAAGTACTGATTTATGGGGCTGTTATTACATAAATTCCTGTCTGATTTTATCACAAAAAGACTTGATGAGAAGCAGGTCTGTGACAACTCAAGATGAAACCAATCAGAGGAAGAATCCTCCTTAAACTGTTTTGTGATTTTTTTTTATTTGTATTTATTTATGTATTTTTGTAGCATTATTTGTGGTATTGTAGCATTAACAGAGATACAAGAGAGAGAACAGAAAGAGGGAAACAAATAAAAATGACTTAAAGGTTATAGGAAACACTCAATATAGACACATAAGAAGGGAGAGTAAAAGAAAGGATAAAATACACCCAAAAAAACCCCACAAAAAACAAATTGTATGTAGATTTACCCATATACAGCCATGTGTTTACACATACACATTAAATGATACACACGCACACACATGCATACTATATTAACCTCCTATTTTACATTTGATGAAGTGAGGTGTAGGTTTTAGAAAAGCATAATAATATGCTTTGTGTGTATTATGAAGAGAAGATATTGCATTGTTCTATTTTCTTCTTTATAATATTAGGAAATATTATAATATTATAATATAGTTTGGCACTCAACCACATGGTGGTTAAACTGTGTTCTGTGCCGATGGCTCCTTCATACATTCTATGAATGTAACCGTGTGTAATCTTTCATGCACTGCTGAGTATCTCCTTCATGTTCTTTTTGATCTGCCGCTAATTGTTAATGTGCATTATAATCTGCCTGACCCTCGTTACCAAAAGGGTCTGTTGAGGGCTGATGTGTGTCAATAAGCATCTCTGTCATGTACTGACTTTATTTATTTATTATTGTCTCTGTTTGCTGTTTGTAAATGTATGTTTGCAAAAACTGAATTGCCCTTTGGGATAAATAAAGTTGTCTAAACTAAACTATAGTTGGATATACATTTTATATCTTGTGTATATTAAATGAGGTGTCAGCTGATACCATTTTGAACATCCAAACCTCCCTTAGGACTGGGGTGTTGCTGTTTCGGTATTTCAAGTCTTGGTTTCCTCTTGTTCCATTTGATGTCACTCAGGCAGCTATTAAAAAGCTGAAGTGCTTTGTTTGACAATAACAAGGGAATTATCTGGAAGGGGTACAATAACCTGGGCAGCACATGAATTTTAATGGCAGAGACTCTACCTAATATTGAAGTGGGAGTTTGCTCCTATGAAAGTATTTAAAAGAAGTTGTTTTGCTTGAAAAAGCTGATGAAAATTAGGAGTTGTCTGAATAACCATGCACGTAAAACATGACATGGGTCATCGAAAAGGAAATAAGCATTGCCAGAAATTTGAGAAAGTGAAATTAATTCCATAGCCAGAAAAGGTACTTAATAAATTAGCGATTTCAAACCTATCAAAAAGGATTACATCTTTTCTGAAGCTCCCATATGCTGATCTGTTATAAAACTGCATATAAAACTGTTTGAATATGTTGTTCATATAACTATGTTGAAGGTGAATTTTTTCCCAATGTGTGGTGCTCCCTGGAGACCCTGGCGCCCTTAGCATTTGCCTATATTGTCTAATGGGCCAGTTTGCTGTGGGTGTGCAAAAAAAAACTGTTTCAGTTGGTGTGTTTAAATTTTTCACTGATGGCCACCATTTAGTTCAAATGCTTTAGCAGGCCCAGGTCCAGCTCTTTTTACTATTTCCTTCCTCCCGCTTGCAGCCATGTTGTGCTAATGGTATGCTCTCCGTGGTTTGCTGCTGCAATTTGTTGTTGCTTTTGCCTTCAGAGCATGTTGTTTTTTTACTGTCCTTTTGTTAAAACTGTTAGAGAGTCATACTATAGCACCGGTACCTGAATAGAAAACTGCATTTCTAATGAAAATGAAAAATATAATGCTCGGTGTTTACAGAGCCCCTGTAAAGCCAACTGTCACATGACCCCAGTATTGTTTTGAAGTCTTCTTTCTGTCCATGCACATGTGAGCATACTGAGTTTGATTTTGGCTCTGCATCATGTCTTAGATAATATATTATAAAAGTATGCTTTTGTATAAGTTTAAGTGGGTATCACTATGGGAATTCATTCAATCTTATTTTCCGCATAAAGATATATAACTCACAAAATCTTTCTTTGGATGTAGCAGCTTTTATAGTTTTTCTCTTCTTTTTGTCCATGTGTATGCAGCATTATCATATTTATGTTGGTGTGTTTGTGCGGCATATGGGTCAATGAGGCTAACAACTCTACACAGTGATGGAATATTGATGGCACATAAACATGGCGTCCTTAGTCTAAAGTGCCCCAGAGGGCCATAAAACATGAGAAGGCTCTCACGATACAACAAACCAACAACAGAAGCAGGTCATTTACCCTGAGCTACAATGAAGCTGATGACACAAACACACACACAATGAGAGGATCATACGTGACAAAGAAAGATTCACATGAACTTTTGTATTGCATTATAAAAAGAAATGACCTTTACAAAGTTATACAGAAGAGACACATGACATGCATTGCTTGTAATGACAACATGTACACACACTTTTTCTCACACTATTACACACATTCACAAACACAACAATGACTGCACACTGCTGTCATCGCAACTCCTCATCTGTTTATTTCATAATTTAAGCGCAGCAGCACCATTTGACTATCTGCAAGGCACACAGAAACACAAAGAAAAGCTTTACTAGCTCAAAATTGTTGTAATTTAGAGTTTGGCTATTAAAATTGTTTTCTTGTGAGGAGAATTAAGCTCCTACTCCCTTGAATCTCTTATGTTTATGTCATTAGCTGATAGCATCATTAGCACCTCTTATCTGTAGCAGAGGACTGATGGAGAGGACAGTATGGATGTTTACGTGAAAGTTTCTATGTAAGTCCAAACATTGGTGTCCACAGATCTCATAGTTTAAGACTACAAACTTGTAAAATTACACATTGATTTGCTGGCATTTGTTTTTAAACGGGTATTGTTCTATATTTGTCTTCGATAATGGTGAACATGTTACATTAACAGACTTTATTTGTAGCATAGGGCTGGGAAACTAGCAGAGCCCTGTAAATGGTTCTTTATGTCTGTGAGTGTGGTCTGTGAGTGTGCGTCAGTGTATGTTGGTGTGTCACTGTCAGTGCAAGTCTGCAACGCTCTGATAGGCAGACAGCAGAAGAACAAAAAGAGAAAACTGCAGTTCCACCCAAAAAGCCTAAAACTCAGTACAGTTTTTAACTCAGCTGCTTGGGTACAAACATTCATCGACCATGTGGCACATAATCCCCTAAAATTTACTCACCAAATGGGAGTCCATCCCACGAATCTGTCTAAGGAAAATCTGGCTTAGAATCAGTATTTGTCTGCATCAAGTTTCAGGAATTAAGTTTTGCAGCATTCGTAAACTGTTTACTCTACAGCTGGCACACTGCACGTAAATGAATAACTGAATATCATTGTAGATAGTAAATAACATCCACATATTACTGTTCCCTTGTCTGTCTTAGGTGTTGTTTCCACAGGGAAGCTCAAGTGTCCCCAAACTGGATACTTAATTGATATTGGGAAGGTGTTTGTTTTTACCTGACTGGGCGTGTGTGCTTAAGTGAATAGGCCCAATGCAGAACACCATATTGAAAAAAAGTTCCACATGTATTCAGAAATGCATGTAGTTGTTCGGTACACATCACAACCAGAATCATGGTCCACCCAAGCAAATAATGGATGGCTTGCATTTTATAGCTGGTTTCATAGAAGGTTGATGTGATTACTCCTGTTGTTGCCTTGTCTGAGGTGAGACACCCTGGCTCTGGGGAGACCTGCATTGGTGGATGCACCTATTACTGGTCCAACCATGCTGTTGGACGCTGCACCGAGGGGATGGTGCTGGTGGTTGTGAGCCAACTGGCCCCTGTGATATCAGAGTCTAGATGCTACCATTGACATGGACAAAGAGGGCCGTGATGCATGTGTCAGTCCACACGGCTCTGAAAGAGCTGAGAGTTATTTGATGCTCTTCAACTTTGCTCACATTCAGGGCTTGAGGATTACTGGATTGTGGTCCAGAGACCTGACTTGTGGCATTGGATTTGGTACCCCAACAAAAGTGTTATAAAGAAAGAGATTGACCAAATGCTCGTGGGCAGATGCAGGAGGCTGCTTAGGGACTGCAGGGTTTTAATGAGTTCCCAGTTCTTCAGTAGTGACCATTGGCTTCTGTTTGCAACTCTGAAACTGCAGCTGAGGTGCCCCAGGAACACTGACGCTGGTCACGTCAGACCAGATGACAGACACCTTGGAGAGACAGATGTTCCACAGGAGTATGCAGATGGGCTTGTGGCCACTTCGGGAATACCTGAAATCCTGAAAGTCTTTGTGCAGACTTCAGACCTTGCACTCTGGCTGTTGCACATGAATGCATACCAAGGCTACAGGGGAAAAGGTGGGCCTCATTTCTGTGAAAACCATTTATATCATCGAAAAAAGTTGCAAGGCCAGATTCAATAACAAAACCAAGCTGAGACATTGGACTGCATGAGCGGTGCAGAAAGAAGGCCAGGGTTTGTGGCCTCTGTACAATGAACAATGGTCCAGATTTTGTAAGAGTTATATCAGGACAATCCTCCCTGATGTTAGCTGCAGATGGATGCCACGGATGCAGCAGAAACAGACCCACCCGTAAGCTGTGATCCACTACCTGTTAAGGAACTAAAGAGGCAACCTTTCAACCCTGTCAGAAAACTGTGGTGTGTCATTTAGTGAAATCAGGATCACTGATCTGGACTTTGCTGATGATGCTGGCTCTTGAATTGCTGAGTGAGGAGGTTAAACCACTTTGGCGCATTCACACTGGATGTGACTTGGCAGCCGATATTGTGTCGCTCACATCATTTGCGTAGCATGTCCATAAAACAGCTCATTTTGTCCCCTCGTCGCTCAGTAAAGTCATGCCCACTCGAGTTTCATCATATCAAATCATATATCATATCATATCATGTCATTTATTTGTATGTATAGGTCTGCTGACATGATTCCAACCGTATCCTTTTCACTCGTCTACCAACCATAAAACACTGCAGATGGCCCTGCTGAAGGGGAAGATGGCCCTACTGCTGCTTCAGCATCGTCTGTCAGCTGCACCTCGAGTAGAGAGTTCTTTGCGGTCCCGACTTCCTCAACCCCCCCGAGGTCCCACCTCATCACAGGTGTACATTGACTTTGCATGAGAGTCATAAACGCACCTCTAGACTGCTCATCTCCTGGGTTAAAACAAAGATCCAGGCATTTGGGGATGCCTTGGATGCTGCTATCGAGTCTGTGCCTGTGGGTGGTGAATAGGTGGAAGTTGTGGAGCAGTTCACTTACCTTGGCAGTGTAATTCTAGCCTTGCAGAGCAGACAGACCTGCCTGATTCATTGTCTGAAATCCTGCATGTCCGTCTTGCTAACTTCCACTGTCCAACGACTTCACTCGGCTAAATGCTTAACGGCCCAATCAGGGAAGAGAGGCGGGAGTTGCAGACATGACGACAACAGGAAGTGACTGCATGTTTGAAAACAATGGCAGCTTCTGAAGCGGTCTCAATATCTGCATTTTTTTTATCAGAAATGAATTCAATTTATTCTTTGAAAGAGGAGCAAAGAACATCACTTGAAGCTTGTCGTACGAGAAATCATGTTTTTGCTCTTCTCCCGACCAGGGATCACTGCTGGGAAACTGGGAGAGAACATGAAAATCCTCCACAGACATGCCGGGTTACTCTATGGTCGTCATGGTTATTCCGTGATACCTGGCAAAATATGCTCTCCTCAGAAGTTTACCGGGAAAACTTGGAAGGGATTGTCTTTGACAAGGTTCATGTCACATATAAGTGTTAAATGACATCTGTGTGGTATAATTTAATGAATGACATCTGTGTGGTATAATTTAATGAAAGACGATAGTCTAAGGTAGTTTAAGCTACGGCTAACAACAGCGCGAGCTGCTACATCGTACGTAGCAGCGTTGCTTGATATGGATTGGTCTGTGATGGGCATGACTAGCTGAATGATCGTCCAGTCACAAGCTGCTGTTGTTTTTGAAGCTTCTGCCTCTGAAAACATTTTTGAGCGGCTCTTTCCCCGATGGATTAGTGAAATATTCCGTGGCTGATATATGGAACTGTCCATCAATCCCAGACTTGGCCTCGTGTATGGAGCGTTAAGTTGACCGGACTAATATGGCGCTCATGGTACCTTCACTTGCAGATGAAAGTCAGAGTCTTTAGTTCCCTGGTCCTTCGAGTCTTGCTCTTGTGAGGCCTGGACACTGACTAGTAGCCAGAGATTCCCGCAGGACTCTTTCTTGACGTCCTGCCTGAACTACTCTTTTACTACTAAACCAAAACACACATTCATAAATAAACACACTCAATCATATGTTCACCCACACACACACATACACACACACACACACAGAAAGAAAACAGAATAAACAAGTTTTATCTCCCAGTGTTAATCCCCTAGATTAGTGTTTTTGTTTTACTGACATTTTGGGTGCTAAGCTCTTCCTCATATCTTTGCGGTTCAATATCTCTGTTAGCTAAAATCCCCCCTCCTTTAATCCCACCTCATTTTCAGTGTGTGTATGGGGTAAATGTCCTGAGGGTGCATGGAGTCTGTGATCATCTCTGCTTTCCAAAATAATTCACTCTACCTCTTACTATGATCGACTCCCTCCTTCTCCTTCCACCCTCAAAAATCATATTGGTACCTTTCGTATCTTTTGAACTCTCCTCTGCTCTTGTCTCTCTCTGCATCCCCTCTTCTGTTTTATTTTCTACAGATAAAGCTCATGTATTGTTTTCATATGCTCAAATTGTATTTCATGAGTTATTCTAATTGGAGTACATGTTTGAGAAGCATGGAGAAAGAAGTCCTTAACCTAGATGAGTGTCTCTTCCTTGCACTACACTTGCAGCTCATATTCTTTTGAACAGCAGTCTTTTTTTACTGTATCATCTACAGGCTCACAAAGGCAATCAGTAGACTCTCCCTCCATGAACATCAGCTGGAAAATCCTACAAAGTGATCAGTGACTCAAGGACATGTTCTTGTCTGCTCCTTCTGTCAGTTTTAAAAGAGCAGCAACAGATTTGTGCACAGGACTCATTTTTTTCTGTCTGATACCCCCCAGTCAGGCTGTCTGTTATTGTTGATGAGCTTTCAGTCAACCAAAATCTTAATAGTCAAGCAATCACATGTATTACCTTAATAGTAAAAACTACTTTGCCTGTTGTGAAATAATGAATACACTAGTGCAACTACTCATAATTTTGATTATCCATTCATCGTTAATTATTTTTTTTTATTTATCAGTAAATGGGATATAAATAACTTGATAATGATATCCATCTATCTATCTATCTATCTATATATATATATATATATAAATATAAATATCTATCTATATCTATCTATCTATATATCTATATATATCTATATATATATGTATATATATATATATATATATATATATATTTATATATATATAAACAGCTTAAAACCCTGAATGTTTGCAGGCATTGTTGTATAAACAGCTTAAAAGAGGTTATATTTTGACAAAAGTCAGGTTCATGTATTCATTTTTGATGACTTAGATGGTATATTGACAATCACTCATGTTCTAATGTTCAACTAATCAAGTTTTCGTATACAGAGCCTCCATGGTAGTGCTGTATTCTCTCCCTGATTCTATCTCTCTTATCCTCAAGAGCTGGTGCAACTATGACCAACATTTAAAGACCTTTTTTTGCACACAATATACTTTCCTTCTTCTATATATGACATGAGGTGTGTCAGAAAGTTCCAGGACTGGTGTCACAAAAGATTCATTTCAAACCCAAACTTCAAACTAAGTTTTCCCCTTCAGACGATCAACCAGCATGTCTACAAAGAGATACCGAGGCGTTTGCTTCGTTCAGTGCACGAGGAGAGGCGAGAGTTGTGGCAGGACAAGTCGTGGCTGCTTCACCATGACAACGCTCCTGCTCACAATGCCCTGAGCATCCGACAGATCCTGGCCGAGAAGAACATCGCCGTGCTGGAGCAACCTCCCTACTCACCAGACCTGGCTCCGTGTGATTTTTTCCTCTTCCCCAAGCTCAAGGGGGTCATCAAGGGGACCCGTTTTGAAGACGTGGACGACATCAAAAAGGCCGTGATGACGGAGCTGCGGAGAATACCGGAAGAATCCTTCCAGGAGCGCATGAAAGTGTGGCAGAAAAGGATGGGAAAGTGCATTAGGCTCCAGGGGGATTACTTCGAAGGGGAAAACTTGTAGTTTGGATTCTAAATAAATCTTTTGTGACACCAGTCCTTGAACTTTTCTGACACACCTCGTAAGTCATATTCACCTCTTAAAGTATTCACAAAACCTGTTCAGAAATGCTTTGATCAAATAAATTCATTACTGTCACATTTTTTTTATTATTAATATGAAATGAAAATTATTATTATTCAGGAAAACATAAAGATAACACCAGGCAGTGCATACAACCCAATTGTTTTTATTACCATTATCCACATATGTTTAATTTTATGTGAATATTTATTTTATTACCATATAGCCTATGTGTTTTTTTCTTCACATGAATTGTCTTGTTTATTTTGTTAAATGAGCATCCATGTTTTGGTGATGAACACTTTAATAGATTCAGTACACTACTATTGCCGTTAGGGCCAGCAGAGTGTTGTCTGAGTGAATAAAACTCTGGTGTTGAGGGGGATGTTGTGGCAACTTTCTCAAAATTCTAGGAAATAGTGTAGCCTGAGTGACTTTTGCTTCTCTGGACTGAGGAGGGCAACAGCTGAAGAAATTGCAAATAAAGTGATAATTTTCAACATTGCTATCCTGTCTAAATCCATCACGTAGGTCAGTTCCACAAAGACTTTGCATCAGGGCACAGTTTGATCTTTGTCAACATTCTTGTACTTTTGGGCACAGAGTGGAAGAGGGCAGACACAGACACCCTCTGAGCTCTGAATCTGCAGAGTAACCCTGAAGATGACTGAGGATCAGGGAGGAGAACCAATAAAGAAGAAGGAGCAGTTGGCGGTGTAGACACAAGCTGGGGTCTGATCAGTCACAGCAGGGTAAGAGAGGATGTTACATGATGTTGAAAGACCCAAAACACCAAAAAAGCTCCAGAAAGATCTTGAATTACATGTTCAGATGCATCAGATTTTCTTTGTTTGGCTCGCAAGTGAACTCTTATTTTTTATGTCTCATATGATAAAGAATTAGTGTTTAAAAAAAGTAATGCAAAATGTATGATGTTAAGAATTGTAACTATAATTTTTGTATTCATTATTACTGATTAGACATACATTTAGAAATCAGGAATAGTAGAAAGCCAGGTCTAAGACCTTTTTTATGTCTTACTCTCCCTTTGTCTGACTCTGCCTCTGTTTCTCCCTAACTATATCTTCAGTTTAGCTCTCATTGGAAATGATGATGAAGACAAAAGAAAAAGAAAAGTGGGAATATTTCTTCCTCTTTCATTACTTCTGTCTCCCAGATTATCTGATTTGAAAGTGACTACCTGGAGATATCAAGACCGATGACTGTGAGGCTGAACTTTTTCTCCTCCCTGTGTGCTGAACTAAAAATAGGTGCCACCACAGTATAATCCAATAATCAAGACAGGCGTGCAGATGCAACCTCACTCTCACACAAACACCTCTGTCTCCATGGCTTAAGAAAATGTATATGGAAAACATAAAGCTTCTCTTTGATGGATAAGGTAGAAAAGTGGAGAGTATTCTCTGAAAGTTTTCAAATATTGAAGAAGGGGCAACATTTGCATGCTGCTGGTATTTCTTGGTTTCTGCCTGTACAAATTATGATTCTTACTAGTATTTTTCCTTAACTGTTGGCCAACAGGTCAAATTCATATTAAATTGAACATCTGCATTTTGAAGCCACATGGATTATATAAAGTTTTCATTGTTTGAGAACGAGAAAGCTAGAAAGGTAGTGAATAATTTTACTTTCTGTTGAAAGAATAAAATGAAACACAATGGAAGCGACTAAAAGAGAAAGTGATACAAAAGGTGGAACAAAGTGAGGAGGAGAAGAAAGGGGAGGCCACCGCGTGGCAGAACAGTGACTGTGTAATGTCTCCATTAGTGATAAAGTAGTTTTTTATGGGTTTATGACTTGATAAATGAGCTGTAATGGACAGAGAGATCATTTCTATAGTCTCTGTCACACTCTGCAGGGTAAGAGCAGTCACCTGAGTCTCTCTTGCGCTCTCTCCTCCCTCTTGCACACATGCACACCCTGTGGGTACAGAAATTTGACTGAGGTTTTTACTATCTTTATTGAAGTTTTGGGTGTTTTGTGGAGGGATTAAGGGACTTTTTAATGCTTTTTTTAATCTGTATCCTTTATTCTGTAGTGCAGGATGGGATTATAACCTCTTGAAAGTGACATAATGCTTGATTGCTGAGATCTTGTTGGACAAAGTCTGAAATGCATGTCACACAGATCTGAGACAGTGAGTTTCTGGCGGTCTCCTAGAAGGAAGAAAGTGGTTTTAAATTGTTTGCCTGCATATCAATTTGTCATCAACTGTATCCCCTCCTGAAATATAAAGCTAAAGCAAAGTCAAGCTATATGACACACATTCTGCTTCCTATAAATTCTTCACAATAAGTCACCGTGTCTTAGGTTATCGGAGGGCTTTTAAGAAATAGTCTGACAGCAGAAGCAACTTAACTGAAGCAGATACAACAGTCTAATCTTAAAGGCAGTAATTGTCAGTAATTTCTAACAGTGACAGTGATAAAATTATCTTCCGCTGGTCTGATGAACTTTACACACACTGACCTTTACAGGCATCTGTCTCTGCTCCCATAGACTCACAGGGTAAATAACGCAGACTCGATAAAGAGCAGATATAAGCATAAAGTTGTGATAGGCAAATAGTAAATGAAAATTTAGGTGAAACCTGTTTGACACCTTTTTCAAAAGTTTTGGGTAAAAATGCAGTCATTTTCACCATGAACACTTTGCTCGTTTACACTCCTCACTCACCCCTGACTCCTGCTCTGATCTCCACAGGTTCAAATAACACCAGAACTTTATATCTCTTCTTCAACTGTAATCCCCCCTCATCCTGACCTGTTTTTGCTCTCTTTGACACCTCACGGGTTAGTAATCAAAAGTCTCTTGACAAACGGAAATGTATTGATGAAAAAACACTGTCCTCTGTTTTAATAAAATCATTATTAATTTAATGTAATGTAATTGTTCTCTAACGTGTTTTTTGTAGGGGTCTCTAACCTGCACTAAACCTACATTCGATCATTTTAAAAGGGGTGTTAAATGATCTGTTATACATAATGTGATCTGTTTTCATGATCAAAGAGGAGAGAAAATATTGGCATTGGGAGAGAATTGTGCCAAAAAAAAAAGAAAGTAATTATAAAAACATCAGTATTGGCATTGTCTCTGATTCAACTGAACAACTGATAAATCAGTAGTAACATTACATGTTTTCTAGATTTACAATATAATGGGGAGAGAAGTGTGAAAGGAACACTTCAACATGTTTGTTATTTTCATGTCTTGCCTCGCTCCTGAGTCCATGACAAGCAGGTAGACACCATTCTTTAGACTGTGCATCCAGTAACAAGGAAGAGATGGACAAAGCTCGCTAGTTAGCTTAGCTCAAATGCCGGGAGTATATGGGAAGCGTTTTAGCCTATCTGGCTACAGTCATCAGGTAACTCTAAACGGTCCTGTGAGCTTGTTGTATTTTTTTTTTTTTTAATTGACCGTGTTATGTTACTTTATCTATTTTGAGACTAAGATTAGTACTTTACACAATTTTTGAAAGAAATACAAAACTAACTGTTCCGCCTCAGCTTCTCTTCGTGCACACCCACCTTCCAAAACATGTAGTTCCTCCTCACATATTCTGGTTCAAATAGGTAAGGTTGTGGCTCTTTGCCAGTCCTGAAGAAATTGTCTTGTTCTGTCTCATAAATTGGGCCATTATCCTTAGTAGCAATCTTCTTCTACTTGTAAACAGAGGCTTTGTTTTGTTGACCTGCTGAGAAGCACTTCCGCGGTGGTTTGTGCATGCGCCCTGTGGCTTAGTTTCAGAAATATTTCTTTCAAAAATTGCATAAAGTGCCAATCTTAGTCTAAAAATAGATAACGTAACAATACGGTCAATATAAAAAATACAAGGACCCAGGACCGTTTAGAGTCATCTGATGACTGTAGGCAGAGGCAGGCTAAAGCACTACCCATATACTCCCAGCGTTTGAGCAAAGCTAACAAGTGGTGGGCAAACTTTATCCATCTCTTCTTTGTTACTGAATGCACAGGCAAAAGAATGGTGTCTACCTGCTTGGTCCATGGACTCGGGAGTGAGGCAAGACACGAAAACAATAAAAATGTTGGAGTTGTTCCTGTAAGAGGTGGTGCCATACCAGCTGAGTAAGCATCGTTATGTATTCCACCACAATCTGTGCAGTGAAGTGAATGTTTGGATGCAACTTAAGACTTTTTCTGATGTCGACTTTTCATCGACTGTTACATCGATTAGTGTTGATGTTTTACGTTTACTTTGTAACCAGGGTTGTAAATGAATATTGATACACCAATGTACTGTGATAATTTGCTGCACAGTATTGTATCAATATTTTGTAGCACAATATTTTGTGAGTTAATATTTTACAGAGGATTATCATACTGCCAGAGTCTTGACAATCCACACCCTATTAGTAACTGTGATAATAAAGGATAGCTAGTTATGTATGTTTGTAAAAAAAAACCTACTTTGTCATTATTGCCCAAGATGTGACACATTTGAAAGAGCTTTAAGATGCTGATAGTATCCCCCTCTTTTTCTCTCATGTATTCTTTTGATCCTTTTCATTGTCACACTCATTTTCTTCCTCTCCTGATTTTATGCCATCCTCTTTCTCCTGTCACCTCTGTTTTGTCGCGCCTCAATCTCTCATCCTCTCTCTCTCGACATTTTCATGCTTCTCTCCTTTGCTCTTAACATTCAGAGAGAAAGCATTTTCCAGCTTTTATCCCTGTCTCCATTGTTATTCTCACTGAGCGTGCACCATGTTGATGTGGGCATGAGTGTGTGTGCGCGCCTGTGTGTGTGTGTGTGTGTGTGTGTCATACCCATGCCCTCCAGGCTGGTGTGCCACTTGTCCTGCTGTCATTGTGTGTGCGATGCCTGCAGTGATGTGTGACTAATTTAAAATGTGATTGTACAGCTCACCTGTAACAGAGAGGCCAATGATGGGGGCAGAAAACACACTCATGCTCATTACAAATACACAAGGCAGACATTTATTAGGATCACATGTCAAAATTAACATACTCTTTTGCAATGTAAGATATTGGATAGGGCTGGGGGATGTTTTTGAAAAATACTGATATATTTTAAAACTAGATAAAAGTTTAGGGAGTATTGTTTATATTGATGTAGTCGTTGCATTAAAATGGAGCTGGATTGTTCAAATGAAAATAGTGGTTCTTTGTGTTCAAGATTGATTAGTTGCACAGTACTGCTTGACATCTGGGTCCCTACTTGCAAGCTCTGGCTAGCTTTTGGGGAGTCCCATTTCACAAATGACTATTTCATGAGCAATTGTGATTGTACACACCTGCTTTTAATTTATGTTTGTGAATAAACTGACAAATCAAAGTGATATATTACTTTGACAAATTTCTATGACATCAACTGTTTTATTATCAAAGGAGCCTTTGGGACACTTTGGATGCCTTGTATGGATGCCACCATACCGTACATGTCAACCCCAACTGAACTTTAGCTCAATGTATTCACAGACAGAGAGGCCATGTTGTGGTGGGACTTAAGGCTGTCTGATCAATAGCATATCTGCTTTTTCCAAACTGGAAATCCTTCATAATTTCTCCATAAAATAAACATTGGGTACTATATTAAAAAAAATTGCACAAATAAATAAATAAATAAAACACATAATCATTGGGTGTCAGGTATCTACAGCCAGCCTCAAGTGGACACTCTGAGTACCACTGGTCTTAGCACCTCCATGTGGGCCCCCATTTTTTAGCCCCAGAGGTTGCCGCTTGGCCAGACAGGTTGCATAAAAATTTGATCATGACAAATATTTACCAGTTTTTAAATTAGCAACACAAAGTCTAGTATGCATCAAAACAGCCCTTGCTTTGAGCATCATTGAGCTTTTTAAAATCATTTATATGGATAAAAATCAGATGTATATCAAATATGCCATTCAGCAAAAAATATATATTGAGATATAATTTTTTGTCCATATTGCCTAGCCCTATATGGGCATCGGTCAAAAATATCAAGAGAGTATCAATACTTAAATCTAGGGATTCACAACATTAATGGAACAATATTGATATCTGCAGATAACTGCTTAAAAAGCTGAGTATCAGTAGCAGCAGATATTGAAATGTTGATATTTACAGGCAATAAAAATCTGTCATACATATCAGCTATATATATCCCAAATATTTGCTGAAATATCTTCAGAATACATAAATGTACCATGATGCCGCACCTAATCATCACTTAATGTCTTCATATTAAAATCATTACAATTCAGTACAAAATGCAGCATTCTTTTTTTCTTGTTTACAACACATAAAGAAAGGAACAAGTCATTATTAAGAAAGTGGAGATTGTGTGCCCTTGATAAACAATATCAATATCAGTATCTATAAGTTCAGAAATATTGGTACATTAATTCAATATTGTACATACCTTAAATCTGGTCACACTCAACACCTAAAGCTAGTGCTGCAGTGGTAAACTAGTTGGCTGTACTGGCAGAAATGTGCGGTGAGAGTGTTGACAGTAAATGTGTCAGTGTTATGTGTCGTGTCATGTTGCAGACATGTTATACATTTAAAACAGGCAGGGGCAAGGTGGAATAGAAAAAGTCCTTTGTTGTCAACATGAGGACATACTGGGTAGTATAGGGAGCAGCTTTTCACATTTGTACACACACAAGCATGCACACAGCAAGTCAGCTGGCAGCCACATTCACACACACATACAAGCTGTGTTAAACAATTGGTAAACATTTTTAACGCTGCATTGTTCAAATTAATAATGAGCTATTGGCTGGTAGAGAGAACAACCACTTGCTAAGCCTGTTACAGTCTTTACCATAGCATTGACTACATTTCTGAAAGTCTTCAGCTGCGTCAGTGGTTCAACAGAGCCGGGATGCAAATTCAAATCACTACTGAGATTTCTAAAAAAAAATAAAATAAAGGGAAAACAGCAGCTCCTGTAGTGGACTGATAAGATTTAGAAGCAAACAGAAACCCTAGTACCATGCTAGCAGTGGTAGATATGATGATGAAATAAGGTGCAAAGACCAAAAACTTAACCCACAAGTTTGTTCAAAGCTTTTCCTGCATGTTTTTTTCACTGTCAATGAGAATTAATGATAACAGCATTAAGAGGGAGCCATGTGCAAGAATAATTATTTGTGTTTTTGTTCAATGAATATGGTGGCTATTGGTGACAGACCCCTTATTTTCATTTTTATGATTTTTTTTTTCATAAAACAGAGCTTTTGGTTGCCTTCAACGTTATGCCCCAGTCACACATCCCTGTGTCTCATGGCGATTGTGCACGACTGTACACGATTGGCAAGGCTGGTTGGATCGGCATGATACAGGAAGAAATGACTGTCTCTCCCCTGGACACACCCTGTAAATACACCGTCAGTAAAGCCCACTCCTCACACATAACAGTCTCCAGCTCAGTAAGGGGCCACTTCCACTTCCTGACGAATGTTATGACCTTTTCCAACTTACAGTTTCCCTACAGCATCAACACTGTGATCAGAATCAGTGTTTGTCTGTGTCACTGCGGCTGAACAGGCATGCACTCATTTATTATAAACATGCACTGTCTTTGTTTGAAGATGTTTAAAAGTAATGACAACACTCCTGTAAAGATGTATGTCCTGCTGTTTAAATAAAAAAATCCTGTCCAAGAAGAATTTATGATTTGGACACACTCGTACTTAAGCATCATGGGACTGCACTGAGCTTTGGTCTTTCCTTAAGTCGGACTGTAATTAGCACCACTTGTATTCTGCGGGAAATTAAAAAGACACTGTAATATGGGTTAATCAGAGATGAGAAATGATCTGAGGTCATTGTAAATCAACTAGAAGTGTTGCTGGGGCACCAACCAGGTCTTAGTGAGAGAACAGTGTATTAGCATTTTCCACTATCTCATTTTGCAATTACACAAACTCCTAAAACACAAAATGACTGCTGCTGCACTATGTGCCAAATTCTAAACATTGTTGGGCATCATGTTTGAAAGTAATCTATTAGGTTTTTCTTTGTTACCTCTGAGAAAACTGGGAGAAGTAAAGTGTCAGAGTAAGTTTGTGTTTTCCACTCAGACTGTCATTTCTCAGTTTGGTTATAAATACGGCACACAGCCAGTTGTATAGCTGCCCTTGGATGTGTCAGAACTGTTGTCATCCTACAGCACTGATCATCAAATGGCGGCCCATGGGCCACATCAGAACAGCTACTGTTATGGCCCCCAGAGTGTCATCAAATTATGACAATGAGAGGGGGCACACTTTGTTTTCATTTAAGATATCTTTTCATTGTTTTCTCCCCACAATACTGTCACAGCCCACTAAACAATTGCAATTAAAAAAATTACCAGGAGCGACTCTATGATTGATCTGTTTTACAGAAATCCACCTGTCAGCCAGTATCAGCCAATATTCAACCAAAAGTATTATAGAGTCAAACTTAGCTATCCATCGTCTGTTCCAATTATTCCTTTGGGGGTTGCGAGGGGCTGGAGCCCACCTCAGCTGACTTTGGGCAAGAGGCAGGGTACACCTTGAACTAGCCACAAGCCGATCACAGGGCCACATAGAGAGAAAACTATTCAATCATACCCAATGGCAGTTTACAGTTGCCAATCAACTCTAAAGTGCATGTTTTTACTCTGAGGAGGGGAACCGGGGTGCCTGGAGAAAACCCATGCAGGCATTTGAAGACTATGCAAACTCCACACAGAAAGGCCCTGGTCGCACAGGGAGTCAAACCAGCAACCCTCCTGCTGTGAGGCACATTAACCTGCACACCATGCCCTCTTATGGCCAAGATATATAACCAAAATATTGTCTATACATTTTGGTGTCAATTTTCATATCTGACAATACTAATAATCAACTTTTCAGGCTATTATCTGTCAATACCAAGATTGTTTTGATAATGTACAGTATATGTGTCCTCAGGCAGATTACTTTGTAACACCCCCAACACTGATCCTAATTAGGTATGCCATTTTTAAAGTTGTTTTAAAGTACTACACAAGGTGAATGACATGCTGAGTGCTTCAGTGTTAGTCGAGGAGCAGATTGTGCTCAGTAGTAAGGGCTTGGTCAGATGTCGTTACTGGTCAAATCTGTTTGTAAAATGTGTTTCTATTTATGCGACAAGCACACAGATTATTACGTACTTAAGGATTCCCTAATGATTTGTTCCAAAACCGCGAGCTCTGAGTCTACTATGATACAGTGACATGAAGTCCTTTTGTTAACAACTTCAACCCATTATTTTCTCTATTCCCCCAGCTCTCATTTCTCAATGCTAATCTGACAAAGCATCCCTTTGATGATGAGCACTGGCCCAGCCTGTGTATTCTTGTGTGTGTATGTGTGTGTCTGTTGTGGTGGCTGTAAAAGAGTAATTCTCTGCATGTGTGTGGGAAGTCTGGAGAATAGCCCCAGTGGAATAGCAATCAGCAGAACAAAACGGGTGTTAAAAAAAGAAAAGAAAAGATGAATAGCTGTTGAAATAACAGAGAGAGAGGAAGGAGGGGGTGTTGACAGCTCTAATTAAAATCCCGCCCATTAGCTCAGTGTAAATTGGATGATTTATTCTCTCAGGGGGCTGACTGACAATCAAATGATGCTGGCAGTATTGAAACGCAAGAGGAAATGGGTATTATCATGTGATGTGAGGATAACCAAATGTAAATTGTTTTGGTTTGGATATGAGCGATTCCAACAACTCATAAGCCAATCAGTCTTTTAATCTCCAATATAAGTGCTCAAACAAATGTATTTACATGAGGCTGAACTAGTTGAAAGGTTTGACACATGTGTAGGAAAACCACAGAGAATAATTAGAGTTACACATGTGTACTAATATATTATTAACTACAAAGATTTAAAATAAATGATACAGTTTGAGTTTAGTCAGAAGAAGCTCAAACATCACTGACATGGAAAGGTAATCCTGTCAGAAGGTTTTCTTTCTCTGCTTTGTCAGCAAGACATTTTGCCAGAAATGGTAATTTAAGTCCATGGCTGCTCTGCTCTTTTGGCTGACTGATTTTTAAGAGAGGGATACAATTTACATAATCTTGATTTTGCATTTTTGGCTGCTCATTGTTACTCAAATGAAGTCTTATTGTTACCTAGCAATAGAGCATTGGTGTGGGGAAGGTCTGGATCTGGAAATTGCCTTTGGCAGGGGGTGACATCAGATCAATTTTTAAAGGATAGGGCCAAGATGTTTAGACCGTCAGCCAATCATGTTGTAAAAAGACAAAACATTTATGAAAAGGACTGGATGGATAGATAGATGAATGGATGCATGGGTATATGGACAGACGAACACATGGTTGGATATTTTTAACCCAAGGGAGAAATTGTTGCATTAAGTAGTAGGCTACTGTATAAGAAAGTACAGCATGGTAAAAATAAATTAACCGTGAATGTAGTTGTAAATTACCTTGAGTTATTGACATTAAAGGGTTAGTGCAGGTATTTTGAAGTGGGGTTTCTAGAGGCCCATGGCTTGTTAAATATGAGTGCCTTTAAAGGAACCTGCAAGCTTTGTCCCTGGGGGCACATGTGGGGGACACTATCCGGTACATAGCAGTACATGGAGCCACCAAAAGCCTCGTAATTAACCCATTTATAGATCAAAACTACTCAAAAAAGTACACTGACTTGACGATACGATACAGTAAGATTCTTTGAAGTGTTACGTATGCTTCTGCCAGAAACTCCTCTTCTTAGATCAGGCCAGAGTGCAACATGCAGCGTGATCCGGTAGCGACATCAGGACTCACCTCTCTGCAGCAACAAAGCTTTGTGTTTGCAGTGCCCATTTTACCGATCAGGACTACGACACACGTCAGCAGTTTGAAGGCTTACTGAAATGAAAGGGCTCTGATGAAAGGCGCAGGAAAAGTCGTTTTGCTCAGTCCCACTCATAGAGGGGAATTAACTCCTGAGTTTGTGGACAGTTCTCCACCGGATAACTTGTGATCTGTCCTGATCCTCTGTTCTCCATCCCCCATTTACATGTGGCTTATTCTTCAAAAGTTCGTCCTCTGAGTACTCCAGTTCACAAAGATATCCTCTCATGTATCCTCAAGACATGTCGTAGTTACTAGAGTCATTGGTCATATTTAGTACAGTTTTTGTGAAGTAAGAGTTTGTTGTTTTCTCTGACTATCTCACCAGCTTACTGTGGAGGGATAAATAATCCCATGCCCCAACATACAGTAGTTCTAAAAACAAGAGCTTTGTCGAGGAAAAGTTAAACACTTTAAAGAATCTTGATGTAGCGTATTGTCAAGCCAACATAGTTTTTTGAGTTGTTTTTATCAATAAGTGGGTTAATTACGAGGCTTTGGATGGCCATGTCATGCTATGCGCTGGCTACTGTCTGTCCCTGGATATGTCCCCCCCAGGGGCAAAGCTTGCAAGTTCCTTTGTTGGTATAATTTACTAGTGCATTGTGCCTGCAGCAGCCCCTACTCAAAAAAAAAAGAAGTCCCCTTGTAACCAATGTCAATATTTTTCCTGAAGTCTCTTGTCATTCAGCACATATTTCTATGGTAATGGAGTGCATACTCTTATTTCTAGAATAATTACTGTACTATATGGAGAAACACTCCAGTGGTTGTAGACTTTTCTTGTGTCTGTTTGATTCTGCAATTGTTTAATTCTTAGAAAATTTAACAGCGTGTTCACTCTATGCATGCTACAGTGCTCCATTAATACCCATCTTGAATTTTACAAAGTAACTGGATTTGCCAAATTCCCTTCCAGTCATCAGGAAGCTCCAACTTCAAGCTGAAATGTTTGTTCCTGGTCAGAAAATGACTGAGCAGATCAGCATCAGTTTTAAGGAAAAATGGCAGGAGCTACAACTTTGGTTTAGTTGTGATTTAAAACCTTAAAATCAATTCTGAACATAAAAAGAGGCAAAAGTAAAGATGCTGAAACAGATGCAGAAACAGGAGTGATCAGTCATTATCTGGTTCTCAAAATCCTGACAGCTGGGTTCTGGACTTTCTGGAGTCAATCTCTGCATTCTGCCTTTGAAAGGCATAAAAGGCTGTTACAATAATCATGGTGTGATAGGAAACAAGCATGTAAATTTAACTCTGTATTATCAATAATAATAATAATAATAATAATAATAATAATAAGATTGATATTTAGAAACATTTTTAAATGATTAAACATGTCATCAGTGTTTAGGGTTTGATTACGTGGAAAGAAAGCTGGGTTAGCATGTCCATTGTTTGCATAGGTGCACACATGATGAAGGGAGTGCATTTTTGCTGACATAGGTATCTTTTTCATGTGCAAGTGTGAGTGTGTGTGTGTGTGTGTGTGCTGTATGTGGACCTCTAAGATTGGCTGGCTTATTTAGCTCCTCCTAGTCCTTCAGTAGAGGACTTCAAATTGATTTAGCTCAATTGCCTTTCAAAGCTACTTTAATTTCACCCCATGCAAATTTGCACTCCACTCCCTCTGTCTTTGGTTCTATCAGTCTTTCTCCCTCTCTTCTCCTGTCTCTCCTTCTATGTCTCCTTCTATCTGTCCTACTCATACCACCACCTAATCTCCCTACTCTACCTTTTTTTTCTTTTCCCCACCATCCTCTCCCTAATTCTCCCCCATAGTATTTGTCTGTCAATAAAACTCATCCATCTCCTTTTTTTAAAGATTTGTTTTGTCCTTCACCTTCCCTCTCATTTATATAGGTGGGCAATTTCTGGAGTTTCAAGGCATATGAATATATTTTCAAATTAATAATAGGATCCTAATAGTATGGCTTTTTTTAAAAGTAGGCTTTTTAGTTAAAAAAAGAAAAAAAGAGACCATTCATCCATCCATCCATCCATCCATCCATCCATCTTCTTCCGCTTATCTGTGCTGCAAGACATAGTCCCTCCAGGAAACTCATGAAAAGACTGAGACATTTTGACCTTTTTCTTGTGTCACAATGTACATCTTTAAATATCATATCAATGCCCTGTATTGAAAGACGTGTTGTATCACAAGATTCTTACCAGTACACATAATTGTTAAAAATTAAATGATATTGTCGGTTTGATACCTTGGAGGCAAAATGAGTGCCAAAGAACAAACAACTGGTAATTTCAGTTGTCAAAAATTGCAGGTAAAATCCTTCGCACTATCTTAAAACATGTTGTATTTATGAGTTTGAACAGATTTGACAACCATGCCTACTATTCGGTGTCTGCACTGTTTGTTGCTTTTCTATCAAACATGTTTAGATATTTATATTAGCACAAATCTTACCAGACTATTTAATTATGGTATTATTATCATTTTTTTTTAACAGAAATCCAGTCAAATCAAGTAAATATATATCATCTATTACCATTCAGTAAGAAATATTGAGATGAGATTTTTTTGGTTTATTCCCCCTAGCTCTTAATGTGCATATGTTTGGTACAACAATAGCGTGAACCATTTAAGAAGCCATATGTTGGTGTACAGTGGTCGGCTCAGTAGTATGCAGTGCTTTTGCCAGAAACAATTTGTACCTAAGCTGCACAGGTAGTGGGCAGAATGTTATGGGATGCAGTAGCCTCAGAACTTCATTTTACGCGTTTTCCGCTCTGTTGACAATATTCATCTGCAGTCTGTCCTGAAAGGACACCAAATTAACAATATGTGCATTTGAAAATGCTTTCAACCAACCAACCAATTTGGCTCAAGCAGTTATATGTGTTTCACTGTCAAATCAGGGAGAAAGATACCCAAATAACTGACCCATATGTCCCACGAGTGTACCAAAAAGACACTGAAGGCTGGAGCTGAAAGTGCTGCAGTCTGTTGATTGGTCACAAAAATATCAATTCCCATGCAACAGCAGCTAAATGAAATTGCATACCTCACCATGTTCAAATAAACTGTGGATTGAGGCCCCATTTACACAACAATGTTGTCACCAGAAATGGAAAGGTTTTTCCTTTGTGTTTTCAAAAGCGCTCTGCGTTCACACAGATGCAAAAAGATGCACGATCCCACAGATCCGTGAAACCGACTGAAAATGCAGTAGTGTGCATGCCAAACCAGTAGTTGGGGATGTAGGTTTGTAGTGAAACTGCGGTGTTACAGTACGCATATGCCACTAAGGCTTTACAGTGATGACAAACTTTTCAATTATATTCACCAAGAACTCAGTCTGATGGTCAGAGTATTGCTGCAGCACATCCATATTTTGTTGAAAGACTGATAACAAACCGAGCAAAGTAAGCAGAACACAAGTTGCTCAGTAATCAGCTGTTGTAGGTGCGCATGCAACCTTTATCTGAAAGAATACTGCACAAGCACCATGCATTACCGTTTTCCTTGAAAATGCTGATTCCTGTTTACACAGAGCAGATACAAAATCAGAAAAATTTTAAAAACGTTTCACTCTGGACCCGTTTACTTGAGAATGGCACCATTCTCAAGTAAACGGAAGGCAAATGAAACGAAAACTCCCTGTTTCCGGCCATTTTTGTTGTTGTGTAAACGGCCCCTGAGATTAGTTTTTTCACTGCTGTTTCTGTAAAGGAGTGTCTGCAATGAACAATACTCACTTGAGTGCTGGAGGTCCTCCATTATTGCGGCTTTGCGTGCTTCTTCAGACGTTTTCACTGTGTCACTCTGCTGTGATGTCATGCATTTATGTAGCTGGTGCAACCCTCTCCTCTTGGCTCACAACCCAACCCTCAAGTGAAGGTACAGCTAGCAGTTGAAATGCAAATAAGATCAGGGTTTACCACTGCATACAGTACCATACTGTACCAAACCAAACCAGACCACTGGGTGAAAACGAGGCTTAACTTGATGCATTTACAGGGATAAAGTCTAAGTAGAAGCATCTATCCATTTTTAAAGACAAAGCGTTTGAAAATATACCTGGTTGTCTCACTAAAGTGCTGTGCGAGCTGGAAACCTTGAGTGTGCATTGTTTGTGTGAATGTGTGTGTGCCTTTGAGTTTGTAAGGGGGTGTCAGCACAGCAGTGGGTCATTTAGTTATCTCCTGTTGTCTACGTTGCAGTCTGTCTGTGTCTTTGTGTGTGTGTGTGAGTGTGTATGCGCATGTCAAGCGAAATACGAGACCTTGACAACATCAACACAATTGCAAGTCTATAAAACGGCCACAGCGTTTTAGCTTATGTACCTGGAAATGACTTCTGGCATAAACCGCTTGTCAGCTCTTGCACAGGCACACGCACGAATACACTGATGTTGGACACACACAAATACACACACACTCACACCATCCTGACAGGCACACTCATTCAGATATGCAGACAGATACACCTGTCATGTTGACAGTGAGGCCAGCTAACTTATACACACACAGCTCTGTTTTAGGATGCTCATGCAAAAACAATCATGCATGCACACAAAACACACACACACACACCGCATCTCTGTATAAATTTGCACACTCGCGCACACACTCAGGCTCTCAGGTTCTCTGTTGCTGCTTCGCTGCATCTTTTACTGAGGAATCGTTAAATTTTTTTGATGGATTCAGCAGTAGGGGGTCGGACTGAGATAGCGTCTATTGATTTTATATTTGGCAGGCTGCGCTCAGGCCACTTAGTCCTGCAATATACCTTACCCTCCCTCTATTTCTCTTTCTCTCTCCTTTGCTCACACCATCAGTCTCTCTTTCTCTCATCTGCTTCTCTCATCTGTTTGTAATTCCTTCTCCCCTACTGTAATCTCTTTTCTTGTATCTTAAATGCTCCTTCAGTTTATTTGTCATGCTCATCCACTCCTCTCACAACCTTTATCAAAATTCTTTAAATTGCCATCCCTTCCTTTCCATGTCACTTTCTGTTTTATTCCTTCAGCCAGCACCTTTCACTCTTTTCCCCCTTAATCCCTTTTCTCCTCTTTTTCTGCTTCTTCACCTGTTTTACACCCCATCCATCCACACCCCACCCTTCCTCCTGCAATTTTCTGCTGCCTCATCATTTTTATTACTTTCCCTCCATTCTTCTTCTTCTCTTCCTTCCTTTTCCTTCACACTGGGGATGAATGGTAGTCAGGGAAATGACTGGATCATTTCATCCTGCAATATTTATTATGATTTATTTTGTCTTGAGTTTGGATCTTCAATTTGTCTTGTATTTTAATTAATCAATCAGTCAAATGTTTATTATTCAGCACATTTCATACACAGTTAATTACAGTTCAAAATGCTTTACTTGGACTTGATTGTCAAAAGATTTTAAAAAACTCTTCTAACAGCTTGGCAAATAAACACTCAGCAGAGGTCCACTGATGACGGAGTACTCCACTGTCATAGAATTATTAATCTGAAGGATGTGATGAAGGATTTGGAGACTAACGCACACCAACTGGCATCAGTAAGCACAAAATAAAATCAAAATTTTATTTAGTTTAGAAAATCTCTATTTGAAAATCTGAACTCCCTCATTTCCACACAATGTTGCTCATACTGTACATGGATGACTAAAGCAGTGACAAGTGTCCGCATGAACTTTGCAAACAAACTTGTGATACGTGCTATGAACCATCTATAATGATAAATGAAGTAGAGCTGGGCGGTGTAATGATCTAGTAACAGGACTGCAATAAAATTTAGATCAGTGATGATAATAAGCTCTGGGTGTATTAACTTGATAAAACAAGGCAGAATCAGATGTGGAAGCTCCTAGCCATTAGGTTTTTCGAGAGGGGTAGTTTTCCTGCTACACACTCCAACTTGGGTGTCAGTAATACAGCCTTTAGGCAGGTGTGGAATAATCGAAAGGCAAAAGTGATGGGAAGTAGACAAAATATGTCAGTGGTTGGTGCGAACTATAATGGATTTATTATTGTTGTTGTTTTAATGTTGTATATTTATGAATATTTTTGTTTGTATGTATGAGACAGCAATGAGACAGTATGAGACAGCAACATTGTGTATTGCAGCCTGTATGTTCTTGCATTCAGGGGAAACACACTCAGCATGCAAATATTCAATTATCTGAACCCCAGAGATGATGTAACATTGACTGTAACTGAAGATCTGTCAGGGAAATGGGAAAACAGGCTATTTTGTGACTTCTACTGCACATGCACACATTGCATGATGGTGAAAAAAGCCACAGTTTGCTGTTCCTTTACACTTTCTCTCACTCCTCACATTAATTTGTCCTGTTACTTCCTCTTTTCATGCCTATAACACTTTCCTTTTATTTGTTTTGATTTTTCTCCCCCTCCTTTTCAGCCTTGTTTAACCTGTTATCTCTGCTCTTTCAGTTTGTTTTAGCTCCTCTAAGCTCATTCATGTGTTGCTTTCAAATGTCTTCTTCATTCCTCGTACTTCTCTCTCTTCTCATCCCATATTCCTTCACACCTGCCCTCTCTCTCACCCCCTCCCTTTTGTCTTTCTGGCTTTTTCCTTCAGTCTGCTTTTATCCTCTGCTTTCTTTGTTCTTGTCACTCTTGTCCTGTTCAACAAAAAAAAAATTGTTGCTTTATTTTCCCTCTGCCTATTGTTCCGTTTTGCATCAACTGCAAGAATTGCTCAAACATTATATATCTTTGTGCTATTATCCATGAGAGCTTGGTACAACTGAATTAAACTAATGAGACCTGGGCAGAAAGTTTTGTTGCTTCCGCTGCATGCAGGTGGTTAACATGAAAAAGTTGAAGGATGTGGATTACCGCCATCTTTTTTGTCTCTACCATGAAAGTCTAAATTAAAGCACAGTAAATCAGTGCTGTTGTGTTCTGTAAAGAGGGATTTGTTCCACCAGATGGCAAAAAAAGGGAAATCTTTGAGTTATTGCTTGTGTTGTTTTCTATTTTAAGAGGTCTCAAAGAAGTAGAGGACTGCATTTAATCCTGAAGATCTACTTGCCGTTTGTCCTTGCCTTTGCTCCCTTTGGCATCATAAGTGTTTCAGTTTATGAACATTAATGTCTGTGACACATGTTATTGAAGGATACCACTGAAGGGCACACAAAGACAATGGCCTGTATGCAACTACCTAAATGTGGTGACAATTTCAGTTACTCTGAGAGAAAACTAACAAAATAAACACCTATAATCCATTTCATCATCAGATATTTGTTGGTAATAGATAGGAATGGGTATTTCATGCAAAATCACGATATGATGCGTATCCCAATTCTGAGGCTACGATACTATATGTTTCCTCTTAAGCGTAAATTGTGGATATTTATTATGCCTTTATCAGAATTCCTAACAACTATAAATTTGCTTTTACATTGCAAAAAAAAAAGATTGTTCTACAACTCAAGACACTTAAATTTATGTCTCCAAAGATTTTAGACCTAAGTTAATATTTTGAAAATGTGCTTCATTCATGAAGTTTGGCTTGAACAAAGCAAACATTGATAACATAACCCAGTGTATCGACAACAGCTGTGACATCATTTGAGGCCGCATGGATTCTGTGGAGGTGCAATGTGAGCTGGGTGGCAGCCGAAGGTGGGGACCCTGGCGGTCCGATCCCCGGCTGCAGAAGCTAGCTCTAGGGACGTGGAACGTCACTTCTCTGGTGGGGAAGGAGCCTGAGCTGGTGTGCGAGGTCGAGCGGTTCCGACTAGATATAGTCGGACTCACCTTGACACATAGCTTGGGCTCTGGAACCAGTCCTCTTGAGAGGGGCTGGACTCTCTTCCACTCTGGAGTTGCCGATGGCGAGAGGCGGCGGGCAGGGGTAGCAGTACTTATTGCTCCCAGGCTCAGCGCCTGTACGTTGGGGTTTACCCCAGTAAGCGAGAGGGTAGCCTCCCTCCGCCTTCGGGTGGGGGGACGGAACCTGACTGTCGTTTGTGCTTATGCACCAAACGGCAGTCCAGAGTATCCACCTTTTTTAGACTCCCTAGAGGGGGTGCTGGAGAGTGCCCCTTCTGGGGACTCCCTCGTTCTTCTGGGGGACTTCAACGCTCACATCGGCAACGACAGTGCGACCTGGAGGGGCGTGATTGGGAGGAACGGCCCCCCCGATCTGAACCCGAGTGGTGCTTTGTTACTGGACTTCTGTGCTCGTCACAGAGTGTCCATAACAAACACCATGTTCAAACATAAGGGTGTCCATATGTGCACTTGGCACCAGGACACCCTAGGCGGCAGTTCGATGATCGACTTTGTAGTCGTATCATCGGACTTGCGGCCGCATGTTTTGGACACTCGGGTGAAGAGAGGGGCGGAGCTGTCAACTGATCACCACCTGGTGGTGAGTTGGCTCCGATGGTGGGAGAGGATGCCCGTCAGACCTGGCAGGCCCAAGCGTGTTGTGCGGGTCTGCTGGGAACGGCTGGCAGAGTCTCCCACCAGAAAGAGTTTCAACTCCCACCTCCGGGCGAAGTTCGACCATGTGGCGGGGGAGGCAGGGGACATTGAGTCCGAGTGGGCCTTGTTCCGGGCCTCTATTATTGAGGCGGCTGATCGGAGCTGTGGCCGTAAGGTCGTCGGTGCCTGTCGTGGCGGCAACACCCGAACCCGCTGGTGGACACCGGCGGTGAGGGATGCCGTCAAGCTGAAGAAGGAGTCCTATCGGGCCTTTTTGGCCAGTGGGACTCCGGAGGCAGCTGACAGGTACCGGCAGGCCAAGCGGAATGCAGCTTCGGTGGTTGCCAAGGCAAAAACCCGGGCATGGGAGGAGTTCGGTGAGGCCATGGAGAACGACTTCCGGATGGCTTCGAAGAGATTCTGGACCACCATCCGGCGTCTCAGGAGGGGGAAGCAGTGTGCTGTCAACACCGTCTATGGTGGGGATGGCGTGCTGTTGACCTCGACTCGGGACGTCCTGGATCGGTGGAAAGAATACTTCGAAGACCTCCTCAATCCTACCAGCACGTCTTCCAGTGCGGAAGTAGACCTAGGGGACTCTGTGGTGGACTCTGCTATCTCAGGAGCTGAGGTCGCCGAGGTGGTCAAAAAGCTCCTCGGTGGCAGGGCTCCGGGGGTGGACGAGATCCGTCCGGAGTTTCTCAAGGCTCTGGATGTTGTAGGGCTGTCATGGCTGACACGACTCTGCAACATCGCGTGGACATCGGGGGCAGTACCACTGGATTGGCAGACTGGGGTGGTGGTTCCCCTTTTCAAGAAAGGGGACCGGAGGGTGTGCTCCAACTACAGGGGGATCACACTCCTCAGCCTCCCTGGGAAGGTCTATTCAGGGGTACTGGAGAGGAGGGTCCGCCAGATTGTCGAACCTCGGATTCAGGAGGAGCAATGTGGTTTTCGTCCTGGCCGTGGAACTATTGACCAGCTCTATACCCTCCACAGGGTCCTCGAGGGTGCATGGGAGTTTGCCCAACCAGTCTACATGTGTTTTGTGGACCTGGAGAAGGCTTTCGACCGTGTTCCTCGTGGGGTTCTGTGGGGGGTGCTCCGGGAGTATGGGGTAGCAGACACGCTGATACGGGCTGTTTGTTCTCTGTATGACCGGTGCCAGACCCTGGTCCGCATTTCCGGCAGTACATCAGAACCGTTTCCAGTGAGGGTTGGACTCCGCCAGGGCTGCCCTTTGTCACCGATTCTGTTCATTACTTTTATGGACAGAATTTCTAGGCGCAGCCAGGGTGTTGAGGGGTTCTGGTTCGGTGACCTCAGGATCAGGTCGCTG
Organism: Cetoscarus ocellatus; assembly: GCA_037902135.1. Taxonomy (NCBI): domain Eukaryota; kingdom Metazoa; phylum Chordata; class Actinopteri; order Labriformes; family Labridae; genus Cetoscarus; species Cetoscarus ocellatus. The sequence goes on from JBAMNC010000414.1 coordinate 1,181,505, forward strand.
CTTTTTGCAGATGATGTGGTCCTGTTGGCTTCGTCAGACCGAGACCTACTGCTCTCACTGGATCGGTTCGCAGCTGAGTGTGAAGCGGCTGGGATGAGAATCAGCACCTCCAAATCCCAGTCCATGGTCCTCACCCGGGGGAGGGTGGAGTGCCCTCTCCGGGTCGGGGATGAGATTCTACCCCAAGTGGAGGAGTTCAAGTATCTCGGGGTCTTGTTCACGAGCGGAGGAAGGATGGACCGGGAGATCGACAGGCGGATCGGTGCGGCGTCGGCAGTGATGCGGACTCTACACCGGTCCGTCGTGATAAAAAGGGAACTGAGCCGCAAGGCAAAGCTCTCGATTTACCACTCGATCTTCACTCCTATCCTCACATATGGTCACGAGCTTTGGGTCGTGACCGAAAAAACACGATCCCGAGTACAAGCGGCCGAAATGAGTTTCCTTCGCAGGGTGTCCGGACTCTCCCTTAGAGACAGGGTCAGAAGCTCGGTCATCCGGGAGGGGCTCGGAGTAGAGCCGCTGCTCCTCCGCGTTGAGAGGAGCCAGATGAAGTGGCTCGGGCATCTGGTTAGGATGCCTCCTGGACGCCTCCCTGGTGAGGTGTTCCGGGCACGTCCCACTGGTAGGCGGCCCCGGGGAAGACCCAGGACACGCTGGAGGGACTATGTCTCTCAGCTGGCCTGGGAACGTCTCGGGATCCCCCGGGAGGAGCTGGACGAAGTAGCTGGGGAGAGGGAAGTCTGGGCTTCCCTGCTCAGGCTGCTGCCCCCGCGACCCAACTACGGATAAGCGGAAGAAGATGGATGGATGGATGGATTCTGTGGAATCAGTATTGATACAGGTATTGGCAAAGAGTGCATGACGATGTTTGCCGTATTGATATTTTGAGCAAAGGCCTAGAAATAGATGTGATGCACTGAATCAATGCAGGGAACAAGGGGCAGTCCTCATATGTCAGCATCTACATCTGGGTCCAGCAAGCATATTTCCAGCCTAAAACAGGGTACATGCACAAGGATTTACATACTGTGTGTGGTGTGCACTGATAATCTCAATTTAGCACACCACGCACATAATGATTCTGTCCCGCCACCAATCTAGAATCTAGTCCTCTGAGCCAGATATCTGAGACAGCATGAGCTAGTCCTCCATTTCTGAGGTCCACCGAACTGGATGTTTCAGGGCCACCATGCCTGTTTTTATTTGCGCCTGCTTCCTTGTTCTTCAGTCAGCTCGCTTCTTGATTGGCTACGTTTGATTCCACATCACAATTCACAGAGTCATGACTTGGGAGTCGTCGACTTTCCCCACACATGAAGATTTTTGGTCGTAAATATTGAACAAGGTTAAAAACTTAAGATTGTCGGCCAAACCTGTTTCGGCTCTGATTATCGGGACAAATTCACTCTTCATACACCTCAGACCACAAATAATCTGACGTTTGCTGTCCTGGGTCGGGAAGGGGGAAAGTCAGGACAAAAAACAGCCTGATAATCTTTATGTGTGTACCCCACTTAAGAGATGTAAAGACACAATGTCTGATTTGGATCAAGTAAAGCTGTTTCATAAAGTTGTGTCACCATCAGGCACAAAACAGATTGTAATAAATCTTGACATGAGCACCAATTTCAACAAAAGAGCTTTGATTATAAATTGTAAGTGTGTTTGAATTGAAAATTGATTCTGAATGAAATCTTCACCTTCACAATTGAAATTGAAATAAAATATGAAAAAGGTAAAGATTCCCGTCTATATTTGTGACCCACTGGTCTTAGAAAATGTGCTGTAGGGGTCACTAGCCCCTGGTAGGGAACAAATTAGCACTTTGGGAGTCCATGAACTGGTCAAGCCAGAGCAGGGCAATCGCCCACAATAAGAACAACAGGGCTCTATATTTTAATATTCAGGGTTAGTGAATTATGAAGTTTAGGAGCATATAAACAGAAAGATCTGTGCCTGTGTAAGAAACATGAGGAAGATTTAAAAGGGAAGCGCTAAAAGAGCTCGAAGTGACCAGGAAGGGATGTCAATACCTCACTGACCTTATTTTCATATCCTTCTCTTAAATTTTAGGCCTCTGTGCAAATGCAGACAACAAAAGGCCGCAGGAACCATTTGATTCCTTGAAGGGAGTCCCCGTAACTAAAATGTCACCACTTGCGGGTCAGTTGCCAGAGCTTGTGCACAAGGTGAAGGGGCCACTAGCTAGTATATTTAGACTGTCTACCATGAAAAACACCGGCTCTGAAACCAAACTCCTGGACAGGGGAGTGGGACTTTGAGCCACAGTATTGGAATTTTCCTCAGAGAATGATGACTACAGCAATCTTGCCACTTGCTATAATCTACAATGAGCAGTTGTGTTTATGATAGTGAATATCTTAGTATTTTACGTAAGTATTTTGATCATATCACTATGTCATGCTACAGCCAACCTTTGGATGAAATAAACTGCATTAAGTGCTTCTTATACACCAGATTTTATGATTAGTCATCACGTAAAATGATTGCAGACGATGTCCTGACTGGGAATGTGATAATGCTTTAATTTGCATATGCTCAAACGGGGTATAAACTCAGAGTGTGAGTGTGTGTGTGTGATTGTTCAGGACTAATATTTGCTGTGTGTCAGTCTTTACTGTAGTCAGTGTGCCATGGCACCTGTTTGAACTAATTAACTGAGTTGACTGAGGTGATTAGATCTATATTCTTCTACCAATATATCTAATCCTGAGGAGTAATGGACTGTCACTCTGAGCCTGCAGCCATTTCAATATATTCACACGTGACTCACTATTTTCTGCTTGAGATTCTCATCATTTTTCTGACTCTTTTGATCTTTTTTGTTTAGTGAAGCATTAATTCCAATAAAGAGACTTATATTACACAGTTTACAAAAGCCTGAGGGGAACTTTGGTCACATGTTTTAACAAATGTTTCAGAGTAAAAGTATACTTAAACACTTTAAGTGCCATTATATGCATTTTTTTTCACATTTCAGTCTTGATGGATTCTAGTTTAAAAGAAATGTCACTTTTCAACTTGTCATAGTGATGTTTTTAGATTGATGGATTGTGAATCGCATGAACAGGCACAGACAGTGTTAAGTGATGAGAGAGAGAGATAATGTTCACATAGCAAAAGTGCGCCTTCCATCCTCCCAGCAGGCTAAAGCTCAAACTGAAACCAATAATCCTGAAGTCAAACGGCAAGTCACTCCCTGCCATCTGCGCCTGCATCCACTTTTCTCCCTCCTCAATCTCAAAGCAGGGGATGGAAGTCAATGGGATATGATAGACTGTAATTACTTTGGTTTTGGCCTCTTGTTATATTCTTGTGTTCTTGTCAACTGTGCATCTTTGGGCCTCAATAGAATATTGGTTTTCTTTTGCTTTAAGTTGTATGTTAAAGAAATATTTCATGTTTAATTATGGATAATTTTTACTAAGTAATGTACCTTGGGGAATAGTGGTGTTTTATTAAGTCAAGGGTGTACAACAATCACATGGCAGACATCTTCACTGCCTCCCAACTTGTAATTGTTTGGTAATGTTCTGCAGTAAACACTACTTTAATATGGATTTACTGAGCTGCTCTTTGTAATAAAGCCACTTTTTCATTTAGGTTCCAGGAAACTTTCTTTTAAAATTTTTGTTTTTCTTCATGATTTTAACCTCTCTCATCTTTGAATCCACATGGCACACATTTTTGAATCAGCTGGTCTCTTAGAGTTTCTCTGGAGTTTCTCATAAGGCTGGGTCTGTAAGACTAAAAGGCTCGAATAACACCCATAGATAAAATTGAAATCTAAGAGAATGCCCACAAAACATCAAGTCTCGTCACAACTGTGGGGGAAAACATTCTGGTCAGGACAATGCTTCAAGGCTCCCGGGTGCCCATTTAAACTACAATTAACATTAAAAATCACTTTTCAAGAATATTTCATCCGACTGAAGCGCAGCCCGTGGTTTCATGCCAGTCACAAGAGGGCGAGTTTAGTGTCCTGATGGATCTAAAAACATTTGTATTTTCTAATGAATTAGACATTGATGTTTGATCATTAATGTTGCTGTTACATAGTTCATGCATTTTTTTGTCCCTTGATGCTAACTATTACTCATAATGCTACAACAGTTTTATTAAGAAATCTGTAAACACACAACAAACTGTTTAAATTAGGTCCAAATAAAATCCTGCCTTTCGTAAAGACCACAATTTATATGCGAAATTGGTCAAAATGCTCTACAGAGTTAAAAACAAAACATTTTAGCAATCTACACACTAAAACACACTGAAAAATTATTCAAATATGAAATATGCATATTGAAAATGAAATATTCATATCCATTCAGATAACATTATGTTATATTCACCTATTTAAACATTGTTAAATGGCTTGAGGACCTTTGTTATCTTCTATTTATTGACATTACACTAAGTTTTGTTCATGATATCATAGTAAATATGATGTTGTCTCTTAACAGGGGATTCAATTGGGGAAAAATAATATCTGGAGTAACATTGAGGACATAGAGTGACATTAATCAAACAGTCTTTTATAACATGTAGACAACAATCTGATCATCGACTTTTTTTTATCCATTAATATATTTTTCTTATTTAGTGGCACTAATATCTCGGTCAACACTGTGATGTTTGTGACAGACATAACATCCTGTTAGCATCAGTATCAGAAACAACCTTCAAAGCAATGGTGATTATTTATTTCATATATTAATTGTGATTTAGTTCACTGCATTGCTCTTCAACTTTCAGTCCCATGGTAATAATTAACTAATTAAAAAAAGTTTTTAAGACGATGCAAAATAATTTGTAGAATTTCTGACACAGTTGAAGCTGCATCTGCTTGCAATATGATATATTTTATAATCATTTAAGCTTCTTTCACGTATGTCAGAAAGTCATTGAGTAATCATGCTTAATAATTGTGAAATAAATCTCAACCAAAATAGTCATTATAATGTTTTCCATTATGAAGCAGCTTTAGCATTATGTATATTTTTGTGAAACACTCTCTGATGTACTTGTAGTAGAACTTACAGCTGCAGGCCACGTCCGATCTTAAGGGGCCCAACCTTTATTCTAATCTTTCCCAGTCAAATTCCCCAGCTGTGTACAAGTTTAGGAGTTACTCGTGCTTTAATTTGTGAGGGGAAATTTAGGGGTGTAGTTAAAATTAACCTAAGTTCATGCTGAAGTTATTACAAAAAGCCCTTTTCTGACATGTTGCAGTGTGCTTCACTTAAGAACAAAACAGGCCCTAAAGAAAAGCAGCCTCATTACAAACACACTTTTTTATTGTGCTCCTGTTCTCTCAAAGCATCTGACCTTGTTCACCTCCTTTGCCACTTTTACATTTTCCGCTTCCTCTACCCTGTGCTTTCCCAGTCTTCCAGGCCTGAATCAGGGCATCTTGTTCCAGTCTGTTAGTTGTTCCTTATCATGCCTCAAACCAAACAACACGGAAACACAAAGTCTGACAGAGTAATCAGGCAACGACAACAGAACACAGCCAGAGTTTTTAGCCTTCTGTTTGCCTGCTTGAAACAAATGAAGCCGGCAGGGGCACTGGCTTACATTGGGGGACAGCTTGTCGCAGATAATGCTCTCATTTGGAGGGAAATTGACCCTGGGCGCTGAATCTGCAACAAGATAAGTTAGTCTTGCTAGAATGCGTGTAGGATTTTATTGGAACAAGAGAGAAAGAGAGAGCGAGTGCAAGGTGGGAAGAAGGTAGAAAAATGGCTTTTTAGTGTGGCTATAAAACATAAAACAATGCATACCCACGTGGACAAGAGGGAAACAAAGAACCTGAAGCTAATACACAACTTTTTTTTTCTCAGTGGAGAAATTTTTGGTTGACTTTCTTGGAGCTTTTGGCATCCTTCTTTTTTTTACTTCAGTGGGATGTAGATTCACAGTGCTATTCATGATCCTGGTTTAAGTGCCATTAATTATCTCAACTAACGTTATTATAACCAGTTTTGCAATTAATTAAGACTTGTCTTTGCATTTGTCTTTGGGTTCTTTCACACCTAACATGTTTGGTTTTGACCAGGCAAACTTTGGCTTGCTTTTTTAGGAAGTTTTTCCACTGTATTTCCACAGCCATGGCGCAGCACTGCTTATACTCGGCAAGTCAGCCACAAAGACACAACACAGCATCCGGTCTCTTTAAAAGGAACACCGACTATGAAGACAAATAGCCATAAATATGCTTTAATGTTTATCTAATACTAGAATGTGTTGTTATAAAAACACGAAGAATTGTTATTTCTTTAAAAATCGCAATTTTTCTAACCTATGGACCCAGCCATTGTTTTACGAGCACAATGCATGCCGGGTGGATGGCGTGTAAGGGTTGCACTGTGCCAACATGAAATCGCAGCAGATGAAATCGCAGCAACACAAATGGATGTTCTTACTTGCACTCGAGTAAAATTTTATAAAGGTAAATGTATTTTTTACTTCCATATCATAATATTATACTCTTTCCACCCCTGCATCAGTATGATGTGTTCATTTAAATTTTGAAAAGAATAAACACGTCATGTTTCCTTTAGCCATTTATTTATATGTCAAACGTTAGCAGTAGAGGGAAGCACACACTCTTTATCAGCTGTGAAAAAAAATATGAAAAATAAACCAATATCTCTTTATAATCCATCTGACCTTTATACAAATACTGGAGTATTTTCAGGTCATTTTTGACATGTAAAAAAATTACTACTGCAAAGTTGTAGTGCTTAATGACAACAAACACCTTCAATGTGTGAAGAAATCTTGATTTTTTTTTTAGATTTATTGTTATTTTAACAATCTGTAAATTTAAAAGGCATAGATTAGACTCCACTGCATAAGCCTTTATGTAAGAAAATGTTTTTGAAGTCTCTCTGAGTCTCAATTATTACTTTTGTGTAGAAAATATTCAGGGCCATAATGAATAATTTACAATGGATATGATTTAAAATTTCAGAATTCTAGTTTTTATTTACATTAATTTGTTTAAGCCTGAACTCACAGTGATTCTCAGTTGTTTAAATATGATGTGCTTTTCAAATGAATGGCTCACTTTAGTGTTTTGAGTGACACTGAAACATCAAATACATCTTTCCATTCTAATTAACATCAAAGATGTACCTTGAAAAATAAATATCACTCCAGAGTGCACTGTTTCCACTTTGTGAGACTGTTTTTGAAAAAGAAGAAGGCTTGTAATGATAATGGCATCTGACACCTTTGATTGTGATGATACACGTGAATGCAATAGGCAAATTATAGTACTTCCAGAGTTCCATGCAGATTTCTCTCTTAATTGTGTACATCACTGTATTGAAAATAAGCCGTAAAAATAGACATTGTTGTAGCTTCTCCATATTCTTTTCTCTCCGTGTGTCTGATGATGTTCTGTACTCCTTAGCTGCAGCACGCTGGCTGAAGCTCAGACGCATCATAACAAGTGGTGATTAAAATCAGCTGATCAAAACACAACAGGGAAGGTTCATGAGCAAAGAAATGATGTTGAAGAACTGACAAGGACATTAAGTGCCAGTAAAGATGCCAGAAAGTCGAGGATTTGTTTTCAAGCTCAAAAAGTGACCATGACTAGTTCTGAACGACAGCTGCTTTTCCCTTTTCCTGGTTCTCTCTTATAACGATCCGCCATGTTGTCTATGGGTGGATTTTAGGGACAAAAAGGACGAAACGCGAATCTGTCCGCCAGTTCTGAAATGCAGGTGAAGAAGAGGTGAGAGGACGGCGGTGGATGTAGAGACAGTTGTTACTCTGCACTAGGGATTTAACCTAAACCCAAACCTTGTCACTTTAGTAAATGATGCCGTGTTCACGATCCCTTTTGGTCTTTACAGGCTTCCGTTGCTCAGCGATGTGATATTTTGGTTACGGTTGGGCTCATTCTAGAATCTGAACGATAGATGTCGCTCAAATGCCAAATTCTACACACTGCACCTTTATAACATGATGTTCATTTCATGTGGAGTTGCCCCCCTTGCTTGCTAATGGTACTTAAGACCTCTGTCTATAGTAATAGCTGAGAAAAGAGGTGTTGGGTAAACAGAAGATTCAGGCCTGAATTGCATATATTTATTGATAGGATCTGAATTAAACCAGAATGTCCATGTATCAATTATTTTTAAATGTATGGTCTTTCTCTGCTACATTAAGCCTGCCAGTGTCATTCTCCTCTGTGCACATGGGTACTGCATGGGCTTTTAACCGCTGGCTCTTTTGCTGTTCTGCTAAAAACTTTAGCAGCAACGCTAACATTAGCACGGTTAGCTCACAGTGTTGGTGGTTGATGACAGTAAGACACTCTAATGTACTGCTTGTGCTGCCTATGGTGCTGTGGGACATTTAACCCCTCCTGTTTTCAGTCAAGTAAAGTGTCATACCACACAATAGACTATACTCTTGGTAGGGTGAAACATTTAGTCTGCTAAATGTAAGTGTAGCACTTAAGGAGCTTGTGGAAAGTCCCAGCTTACATCAGATGCCATCGCGTAACAGTTAGTGAGTCGAACCCGTTTTCAATTCCCATCCCTACACCCCACACTTCCACCCCTCTGGCTCAGCGTCATTCTGTGAAAACATTTACTGTAAGTCTCAGCAGACACTTGACAGTATTTTATTACAGTCATTATTTTTTTGTGAAGTAAGTCATTACTACTGTAGGTCTGAACAGTATATTGTTTGAACATTTCAGGTGCAATATGCACATGTGTAATATTCATATCACAGGATGTACAATGCCAGTCACATGACTCAATGTTTGTCATGCTGCCATTTGTGTTTAAGTGAATCCAAAACCTCCAATTATCTCATTTCTTTGACTTTCTACGTTTAAGTCCATCTGATAAATAAATATCAGTAGGGAGCGGACCACAGTACTTTCTGATTGTGTGTTTCCTGCAAGCCAGAAAATGGTTGTAACTGATACAGACATGTTCTAGTTTAATGAGTTAGTGTGCTATTTGTTGACTTTTAGCTTTTTTATTTTTCTTCCTTCAGTCTTCTCTAACAATAGCTATAAAAACACACATTATATACAGTATGTCTTAAATGACCACCTCAATAACTATACAATTGTTAGAAAATCCCCAATCTCCAAAAACATCTTAACTGCTACAAATACAGATGTTCCAAAGTATAACACAATGAGTTTAAATTTTAAAAACACAAGACTGCCCATAGTAAATTTACTCTAGACATTATCAGAAATGATTGACTGGCTAACATAGCTAAGTTATGAGTTTATGTGCAAAACCATGTTTCCATTCATTGGAAAACAAGTCAGATATGCCATTGTTGTGCATAAAAAGACACAGCTCATCTGAAAAGTTCCCTTAAAAATTCACAATACATTTTGCAGAAGGGAAAAATATGTCAGTATCATTTTTTTCCCCGAATATCTTTCAGCCCCACTTAATACCATGCAACAAAAGACTAGAAGCAATGACTTCCACCAAAAGTCTGGAGGATTCATATCTGTTGCACCTGAGAGCACCTACTGTCACGGAGACCTCACCTACAGTGTACATATCCTTATTCACTACTGACAGGTGAGTGCTTTAACCACTGGAGGTCAGAAATGCTTCGGTGTTATAGCTTATTTGAGGTTGCTGTTGAAGAGACAGCTTTAGGCTTTAAAACTACTACAAGCATTAAAACTATGAAGGCATCAACGCACAATTTGTGTTTGTCATCCAGGTTTGTGGTTTAATCTGAAACACATGATGTAGAATAATAAGATTTTAAAAGTTAGCATTTTTAATACAATTTCAAATTGTAGTTTTAGACGGCACTCAACAACATAAAAGTAATGGAAGAAATAGGATGTGAAACTCCCTTTGTATTTTAGTTAATAAAGCATGACTGTATCATTTCTTGTGTTACTGTATGTAATAACAGTCTTCTAAAAACAGTTTCGTACTTTAACAAGAGTCTTTGTATGCGATGCATATCCACAATTTATGCAGATATGCTCACAACTGACATGATAATATTTAACTTGTGTACTGCAGTATGTGCATGTGTGTGCTGTTTAAATGTTTTCACATGTAGATAAGTCAGTTGGCCTGTATGTCATATTTAACCAGCAGACAGGATGTATTCAGGGCTGTTTGGTTAAGCAGGCAGGACATGCCTACAGGGTCCTCCAGGGTCCGGACCTCAGTGATCCTATTATCACAAGAGCCACCAGGACAGACCAGAAAGCAAAAACCTTTCTCTGTACTGGTTAGACCTCACATATCCAGAAGGACAACAATGTATTATTAAGCCAAAACAAACGTGACAATGGAAGGTATTGGGGAGGGTGGGATGTCGGTGGAAAATTGCTGTTTGCTTTGTATTCAAGTGGAGGCAGATCAGACTTGCAAAAAATACTTAACAATCATTTCCCTTCAGCCTTGGCATGTGGAGAGAGGGTTAGAAAAAAACTGATCCTCATTAAAGTCATCATTCTGCTTGAATTTTTTCAATTTATCTGTGAACAAATGACATGTCTATGATTCAGTAGAACCTTGTAAAAGTCACTACAAACAACTGCAATGCTTTCCAAGGCTGTGCAAGTCCCAGAGTTTCTTCTATGCCTTTTTTCCGTAATTGTAGTGGACCATCACCCCCATACAACCAACCTCCACTCCAAGGGAAAGGCACAAAATTATTTTGGATGACATCATTTATGTGCACTCTCCTTATTTCAGCAAAACATACCAATCTTATACATGTTTCTATCCAGTTAAAGAAGCCTCATGTTTTGTGACTGAAAATGCACGTCCTGTGCACATTGAAATCACAATGGAAGAAAAGAATTTCCCAAGTATTATACCAGCAATGTTGTTTTGGACACAGACGCTGACTCAGTTTTAGGAGGTTCTTATCAGTTATTTCTGTGCCTACTTAATTTTTTAGTGTTATGATGCCTTAAATCAGAGGACAATGGAGTGGATGGGGTTGGAATTTCAGGAAGAAATAGTGGAGAGCAGCATGAGGAAAAGTGGCATGAGGCTGCCTGCTTCATGGACTGTTGGCTTTTTACATTGGACACGCCTTCTACTTGCAAGACTATACTGTTTGATTTATTCATATGGCTTTACATACAGTTTTTCCCTGAATATAGACCAAGCACTAAGTAAGGAAATTAGTTTCTATTAGATTATTTCTTTGTTGTAACATTGCTTCTTGACAAAATATATGATATAGTTGAAAAGCCTGTTTATTTCCATTTTAAGCGGTGACACATTTGTAAGGAACATGCATTTGACCTGCAGAGCTGAGTATGTGGGTAATGCCCATGAAAAACTTGCCATATCTTCTTTGCCAATGCCAATGCCAATGCCAAAAAGCTTTTTTTGCAGTTGCTATTGACTCTTGTTTTGAGCCTCTGTTAAGCCCAGGTGCTGACGGTCAGGTGCAGCTGATTGTCAGCACCTGTGAGCATCGGCCCTGCTATAGTGGTCAGTTGGTGTCAAGAATTGGCATGCCATGTTTGACTGGTCTGGATCAGGGCCATGTGTCAGGGCAACTTCAAGGTGGTATTCCTCAAAACCAAGTTGCAGTATTATTCGGACGTAATCTGCCATCCCACCCCAGTATTTGTCCGGGCTGGTCACCAGCATGAGGAGGAGGTGCCAGGCTGTTGTGGCTGTCCATTCCCCTTCCACACGCTACTGAGGCTCCTGTTTGTTGAATGAATACAATTTTAAATAGCCAATATGTTGTTGTTGTTTTTTTTTCTTTAGACTTTAATCTTACAATCTACTAACGAGAGTCAGTTGCAGAAAGAGCAGTTTGGTATTGGCAAGAAGAGTTGGCAAATTTTTCATGGGCACAACCCACACACACAGCTCTGCTGCTCATCCCACAAATGAATGTTATTTAAAAATGAGCACCATTTAAAAGGACAGATAAACAGACTGTCCAGCAGTATAAGAATCATTGTTAGAACAAAGAAAAAAATTGACCAAACACTAATTTCCTTACTTTTTATGCTATATTTATAAGCCTGAAAGTCTTGAGAATAAAAGATAAGGTGCAGGTTCCCCCTTTTAAAAAGGAATTACACATCCTGACTATGAACATCTGATAAATAATTCATTTTTGCAGTATGAGTTTTAGTGGCTACATTACTGCCTCTTAAATTTTAAGACTATAAAGCAAAAAAATTTAATTATATTGAATCTATCTTTCAGTAAGAGATAATAAAACACCTTGTTTCTGTTCATTCTTTATTTATGGCTCTGTAATCCCAGACAGAACTGTTCCTCTGCCTTTGCCACCAAGAAATACTCAATGTGTGTCTGGGGGAATATTGTGAGTTGAGGTCATGTTATCGCACGAGATTTTTGCACCAAGCTCCTGAACACCATCCAAATAAAGGACAAGATGAAACCATTTACTTCCACTATCACAGATTGATAAAATTTGAATGTTAGAAAATGTCAGTAAGCCTTTTCTCCTTGTTTTAAAGTAATAATTATTATGGAATGAACACACAACCGTGTACAATTTCTGATGAAAATTTTATACAACAGTTGAAGACAATGAAGGAATAAGAAGAACAGCATCAAAGCTCTAAAATCAGATGAATGAAACAACTTTGGTGACTGATATATTGCCTTTTAGATGTGCTGGCGGGATACTTGTGTAAGAGAAGAGACCAGTGTTTTGAAGTGAATCAGCCAGCTGAGTTATTACAGTAAAATGGAGCTGGTGTTTTGAATCTGCTTAAGTTTTAATCCAAACTTTCAAGGAGTACATCATAAAAAAGTTTCCCAGAACCCTTGGACCTTACCTCCTGGGCAGACATCAAAAAGAAGCTGTAATGCAATCTAGTTCTGAAAGCGAGAGGGAGAGGAGATGTGAAATTCAGGCGATTATTTCATCTTTGTGTCTTGAACAAGTGTGTGTGATTGTTCTGAGCTGCCTTTGGGGTCTTTGGTTAACAGGCAATTTCAACATTTTGGGGATTGTGATCATTAGCATTTGCTTGTGTTCTCACAGAAATGAAAGCCAAAAAAGATTTTGGTTTGATCTTATAGCTTTGTTCCCAGGACAAAATTTGGAAAAAAGGCATTTTTTTTTCAGTTACATCTGTAAATGTGGAACTGCAAATAACCCGAGGTGAGCAGGTTAGAGTAAACAAGGTGGCAAAGTATTCAGCAGCTCTGAATGATGGTTTTAAATAGTTTTTGTTTTTAGAGGATGACTTGCAGTTGAATTATATTATGCTGTAACCAAATTAAAAATGTATACCAAATTCGTTGCAGATTAATCTCAACAAGAGACGCTATCAAATGGGCTTCATGATTTTTTTCTGGTGCATTCTAGTGCAGGGTAATATGCATAAAATCAAATCTTAAATATACTTGTTATACATATTAATCTTTTACTTCTTAAAAATATCAGATCTACATGAACCAAACACCACATATGACAGGCACTCAATCAAAGCGAACTTCACAATGTCAACATACAAAATATATAACAAAGGAACAAACTATCCATTTGAGGGGGCTGGGGTATTGGACTATTGCTGTTCCTGTTAACACTTATTTACTTTGTTTAATTGCTGTAATGAAGACTAAACATAGATTCAGAGTTTCTATGAACACAAACAGGGTAAATCTGTTTTGGCACACAGCCTGTGATGAAACCACAGACACAAAGAGACTCTTCAAAGTGTACAAGCTCACTTTTTCTGCTGATGTTTACAGAGATCAGAGTTGTCTGCATGGCATACCTTGGAGAGTCATCTAACTGAGCTGTCTGTATCAAAAATAAATATATGTGATAATTTACAGGTGACAGTGACAACATTGATGTACTGTCCAGAATTATAATAAACAATTGTATACCTACATTTAGCCTGCCACCTATTTTTCTAGCATTACTCTTACAAATGTCAGTTAAAATACATGTGTACCATGCCGCAAATGAATGATAGGGCACTTCTGTCATTTTGTAGTCCCTCCTCATCTCTTTGTGAAATACCAATTACTGTCCTTCCAAGTCTTTGTGAGACAAGCACAAAAAGGTTGATTTCACAGCATTTTGTTTGAAAGTTGCAACTAAGTTGCAATATTTTTAGCATTTGTTTTATCACTGATATCACTTTTGAACTTTTTTGATTGTTTCAAACATTGTTACCAAAAAAGGGTTCAGAACAACAATGGTTCATTATTAAAATAATCTTTATATCCAACAAGAATACAAAACAATGCTTAACGTATTATGCCGAGAAGCTGTCTCGGTACAGTTGAATATGAGGACTCATACAGTCCATGTGCTCTCAAAAGAGCTTCTCACAAAAATCAAACTGTTGGTTTTCGAGTATACATTTTAATAGCCAAAGATATTTGAGCCCTCCCACTTGATCATCAGGCAACTGTACAGTATCAACATGTACATGACAAATGAAAAAAAGTAAATATATAACAGTTACAACTGAATCAATAAGGTACATGGTATCTGCTTACTACCCTAAGACTTTTTAGACCCCCACTGGGAAAACTGAGACACAAACCACAGTTAAATTGTCCATCACCCAGTTGTTAGTGATGATTTGTTTGGCTGACATTGCAATTTTATGAAAATGAAGCAAGTCACGGTGTTAATTATTTTATTTAAATAAAAAAAAAAAAAACAGAGATTTTTAGGGCGCACTCACTCAGAGTCATTGATCCGTACAGTTCTTTAGCACAATTGTGTGTACTTATGTGTCTATTCATTTGAGTGTTTGTGTGTTTGTGCGGGTCTCTCTGTGTATTTATTTGTGTCTCACCAAACATGCAGACTCATTCCTCCCTCAGCAGTTTTTGCTCTTTGAGGTGCCACAGGTTTATCAGCATCACCCACTACTGATGAGGTGATCAAATAGGCTGTTTCATCCATCTCTAAAGCGATTCAGAGGAGCTGCTTATAAGCATCATAACTGTTGTGAGTCGATTACATAATGTCACATGCTTTCTTTTCTTAATTGATAAATTTCTTCAAGTGCAAAAGTTGCTAGCATTTGGTGCAGCATGTTTTGAAGTCAAAGTTGGGGAAAAGTTGTGTAGTTATGAAAGGAAAATGGATGTAAAATCAATGCATAATTTATGCAGTGACTACAGAAAATAAACCTAAACTTTTTACCTTATATTTCTCAGCTGCTGCAAAGTGATTTTTTTCATACAAAATAAATAAATAAACAAACAAAATTTTGTGCATTTTCAGATTCTGTGCATTTTGTTTATATGCTTGGAAGTTTATCTCTCATTATGAGGTTATATATTTGAATTGAACGGATTAAAGCGAAAGTAAACATGTGTAATGGGGTGAATTTTAAAAGGCATGAAGCTTCATGTACTGCTTACAACAGTAATAGAGAATCAATCAAATAGAAGAATTACTTAATTAAAAATGTCTGTAATTTTATTCAGAAGTCTAGTATTTACCCTCATATAATTTCTTCAAACTATAATTTTATTTCAAACAGACAAGGCTGTAACTGTGAGAGGTAGAAATAAAACCCTCCATATGTGTTCTATAAAACATTGTAAGCATTACTAAATGCATATAAAAGGCACAATATACCTTGGTACCCAGTACAAACTTTGTTACGTGCATTTATGAAGTAGCTGAGAATGACCATAACTGTATTTTTAGCTTATTAAATTACGTATGACATTTTCATATCAGGGGCGGCATGGTGGCGCAGCAGGTAGTGCACGTGCCTCACAGCAAGAAGGTCACTAGTTCGATCCCCGGGTCGAGCAGGGCCTTTCTGTGTGAAGTGCATGCGTTGGTTCTCTCCGGGCACTCCGGCTTCCTCCCACAGACCAAAAACATGCTCATTAGGTTAACTGGTCACTCTAAATTGTCCTTAGGTATGAGTGTGAGCGTGAATGGTTGTCTGTCTCTCTATGTGGCCCTGCAATCGACTGGCGACCGATTCAGGGTGTACCCCGCCTCTCGCCCAATGACAGCTGGGATAGGCTCCAGCCCCCCGCAACCCCGAAAGGGATAGTCGGTATAGAAAATGAGTGAATGAATTTTCATATCAGTCAAAATATCAAAGTCTCTCCAGATATTTTTTGGCTTTTTGCTTTCCTTGACAGTGGAGAAGCAATAGACAGAACTGAAAAAGGGTTGAGAGAGTATGGGAACTCAAACAGTAAATGGGCCACAGCCTCAAACTGAACCTGGGCCCCCTGCTCAAAGGCTTGAGCCTCAATATACTGTAACTGCACGGTTGCAACCCATTCCTACATACAGGCACCTTAAGATATAGAAATCTTGACAAAGTGCGTCCTTTTCTTTGTGCTTCATATTGAATTATAAGTCACTGTATTCGTTCAAATATGATTGGCACAGTGTAGCCCTTTGGCACAGTGTAGCCCTTTGGCAATAACTAAAGTTTAGTGTTTGGAAACACCACTTAATTTCTGATTCCATGAAGAAATGAAGACAAAAAAATGTATTATTTATATAGCATTAAATAGAGGAAGGATCACAGAACAAGAAAAATATTTCTTGTTACAAAACTTCCTATTTGTCTTATATTTTGTGTTCTTGGTTTTTCAAGTGTTAAGTTGCCAACAGCTTTTGGACCAGTGAAGAACAGAGAAGGTGTCAAGGTTGTGATCATGCCAAAAACAACTGTGATTACCATTAAATTGTTAAAGGTTATAATACCATTTATGCACAAAGTCATCACAAACATAGAGGCAAAAAATGTTTGTTCACATCATTTTTGTCCGAGTCTGAAGTGCCACTGTAAAGGATTCTGAAAATGGTGACACAGAAAGACAGTTTGGCTGAAAAATCTATGAAAAGTCTGTTATTTTGTCTACTCAACTACAAATTCTCTGCACTTCTGTTCTAGAATTAGATTAAACAGATCAGATCAAGGATGTATTGCCACATATGGTGACATATTGCCTCACTTCTAGTGTGTTAGTGGGAACTGTGTGCATATGTGAAAGACTCGTGTCTTTTTAACCTTTGCTGATGAAGTTCTTCTAAATGAAGGTGCTGTTGCTTGAGTTTGCACCTCATTAAGTGTGTGTCTGTAGTATTACAGATTAAACAGCAATTACCAGAACAGATTACCACCAGTACATTCAAATCTTTGGTTCTGTTTTATTTCTTAGCATAACTGTCTCATATCTAATATCCGTGCTCTCTTTCTGTGATGTGATCAGTCAAAGAAAGTCAAAGTCTTCTTTGTGCTTATATTCTGTTTCGAAATCCCAGCGCACCGGGGAGTGTCTCTCCTGCCGGGCTGCTGACAGAGCTGTCAGCTGTGGAGTCAATCACAGTAGATGGCAGAAAGTCTGTACAGGAGGCTGAGAACTCATCACCGTCTGTTTCACAAGTGGTTTTGCCAACTTCAGTGAAGCACAGGTGCAGAGAGAGTCAGAGCATCCAGCAGGCTGGAGCTGCATGGCCCTGAACACACTGTCCATCTTTCTGTTTTACCATTCTCTGATTCCAACACCTTAAATCAAAACAAAAGCCACAGGACAGCATCTAGGGAGCATGGAATAGAGAGAATGGGCAGGTATATTATGGTTATAAATTTAAGACCAGAGGCCAGTGCCAAACCTCACAACCTGACTCTGTTGACAATTGTAAGCTCGACAAAATGACAAACCTTATGCAGTAGTTCAGATGCAATGTTTTTACCATGGCTACCTAGAAGTGTGGTGCAGGATTTTCCTGTAGTCAAAATTTCTGTTTGCCTTCAGGGAGGTGTACATCTTTGAGGGCAAAAAAAACATGTTTATTTGATGTCCATCTTTTGATACACTAACATGGAGTTTCCAAAATAAACTTATTGACCAAACTACTAAGGTGTCAAGCGGATGAAGTAAGCTATTGGGTAAGGATTTGTACCAGTCAGGATAATAAATTGTGTTTTTGTGTTGCATACCTTTTTTCACCATAACATTTAATTACATTTTACTTTTACCAATTTATCTTTGGATCAGATCATAGACTTAGTGCAACAAAATGTACCTTTCCTACCTTTAAACAATTGTTTTTAAGTCAAACACAATAACTTTCAACAGGGAGAATGACATCTGATACACAGAAAGCCTTAGTTTCCTGCTTCTAATACTGTTTGACCTCAGCAGTAGACTTTGGTTTTCTCACGGTAAGTTTTTACAACTAAACAGTACACATTCATACACTTCAGGTAAAAAAGAGGCAGTTAGCATGGGTCAGTACAGTGTAGCATAATGACTGAAGCTAAGAATCAAGAAGAGATGCAATGGACCATTGTAGCAAGGCTTTAAATGTCAGTTTTATATATCTGCGAGTCACTGTATCAAGCTTAAGCTATTATTTGCAACCGAGGCACTTTGTGGGCTAATTCTAATGCAACCATTTGTCAAGTAAACTTACCATTAAAAACATGGCTGTGTCTTTATATAATAAACAATCAGAGTAAGCTGAATACTTATTTAGAAGATGACCTTTCATCCAGCCCTTTTGGTTTGTCATTCAAGTTTAAAAATAGTGGTTACCATCCGCAGGCAACCTGGATGTTCTCATGCCCTCCAGCTCCAAGTAAGGCTTGTGTCATTTATCATTCAAATCCGCTCAATCCCTATCAGCATACGTTTTTGCTGTGTGTACTCCGAGATCACAACTATCCTTATGTATCCAAAACAAACAGCGGTCATACTCCCTGGAAATATCGCCAAATTATTTTGCTGGGCCGTGGTTATTTTTCCTATATTGAGCCTCACTGTAAACAGTCGATCAGCACGCTGTCTATTTTGTGTGGTCTATGCTTGTTTTTCTGTTTGTCAGTCTTCTTTAGGCAACCAGAATTATCAGTGATTTACTCATGATACTTCCTGTTACTTTAGTGGCTCAAAATGCATATCTGCAGTAATTATTGGCTAAAAAGCATACATGTTAATCATGTATCTGCAAATGATCAATAGTCGTCATATTTCATACTTTTTCATATTTAGAGTACCCCTGTTGCAGAGGACCCTGGATAAATTCTCTATCTGTCTGAGATGCTCAGTTGAAGCCCCTTGCCCCTGTAAGCTCCCCCTCTTCACGTGGGCCCAGGCCACTCTGATTGGTTGACCAGTCTACCCTGTGGAAATTGGTCAGTTCAGCACTGCTCAGCGCCATGTTGTCAAGATTTCTGCAATCATTTTAATGTCTCTGCTCTTATTATTATTATTTTTTATTTAAATTGGTACTTCATTGAAATCCAATGCTGATCCAAGTGGCAACTGAACTAATTTAGTTTTTTGAGGATGTTTCACCTCTTCCCCAAAGGCTTCCTCAGTTCTAGTTGACAGTGGAAGAGCTAGACATATAAATTCTCTGTCCCATATTGCTATGCAAATGATCTGGGTGGACACCTGACAGTCATTGGCAGGGTCGTTGACCTAATTTTTCTGACTGGTGGGTGTTTTCTGTGTTGATTTGGCCACATACTGTTGAGGTGTTGTTTGGATTGTTTATGAAAGGAATCCAAAACTGAGTTATGTGTAGAGGGTAGAAAGTGTCTTAGTCCCTCACCTCTGTTTAGCAGTGGTTTCTTCATCTTGACAGAAATGTCTTCCATGAAAAACCAGACAAACCAGTAGTCTTCTCTTGATAAAACGCAGATGTTGTTGTCATCAAAAGAATGTCCTGTTTCTGTAAGGTGTAGGTTAACAGCTGAGTCCTTTCCAGAGGGGGTGGCTCTCCTTTTCTGTGTGCTTCGGTGAAACATAAATGTGATCCGAAACACTGTCTTGAGGTGAGAGGTGGCTTCATAGTCACAATTACAAGAGACTTCATGATCTTCACAAACATATACAAAGGAGTGAAAGCGTCCTTCCTTTACATTATACCAGTAGCCTTTAACCTCTTAGTGACATCTGCAAATACTGATCATGTTTTCTAGATATCTCATATAAGTATCCTTAAATAAGGTTAGCTGAATTACACTACTTGATCAACAGATATTACTATGTATGTTGATATGAATTTACAAATCACATTTCTTGTCGGACTAAAAACAATAACTAAGCCTATCCAATAGTTTAAACAGTACTCTGCCTCCATTTGGTGCCATATGGAATGTTAATTTTGGCCTCGATAGCATGTATGCATTTGTAGGCCACAGAGTATTTGGAAATCATTGATATAAAGGGTCTTGGTGTGGGCAGTTGCATCAACCCAATTCCAAGATTTTCTTTTTCTTTCATTTTGACATGGTGAAATTCAGTGATTGCCACAATTAACTGTGAACATGAATGTGACATCGTGTTCCTGCCTGGTGGAGAAAACTACTTGTCATAAACTTAGAACTCATGTTTTATTTTCCTTCAAGTCTTATTTGAACATGTCATGTCAGGAAACGATGAAAAATGAGGACAGGTTTGAACATTCTCAGCAGTACCTGCTGTTCCAAGATAAACTCCTGGAGAAATTTAAAAGGGGCAATGAGATGATGATCGCAAAGCTGGAAAGGGGAGGAGATGACAGTTTTTAGACTGAACTTGAGCCTCAGAGACACCTGCTGCTGCTGTAACTTTTTTCACTGCAGAGATAACTTTACAGACCTGCTTTTGTCAACCTTCAGGGAAATGCATCAGTGGATAAGGGGAGGGCTGGGGCTGAAATGAGGGAGGATGGAGTGATAGCATGAAAAGAATTCAGTTAATGCCTCCTCCCTTCTTTTTTTTGGGACCTTGAGGCATTCTTATCACACCTTTAAGAGGTAAAGCAGCACCCCATGACACCTTCCTTATTCTCATCTGCCTCTCTCACCCATTCAATCATCCTTTATCAAATGACATTGTTTTCATTCAAAACTTTACTTACTCACCATCTCACTTAACTTCTTGGAATGTCTGTAAAACTTCAGTTTTATCTTCTCATATTCAGCCCATGTCTGGTGAAATCAAAGCTACAGGTGCTCCTTCGGTGCCTGATGGATGCATTGACTAGCTGATATTTTTGGCAAATATGGCTGTTATAATATATTTTCACAATGCTTGAAGAGAAAATCTATTTTCATTGTGTTATTTCATGGTGTTGAGAGTTGGCCAATACGCGACCATTAAGATTTTATTCTCTCAAGATTAACACTTCCTTTGTGTTTTTAGCTCTTTGGTTTGCCAGGTGGTGGAATTCAACAGTAAGTTTGACCTCTAATCTTTTTAAAATGGATATTAAAATCCTATAAAATGTAGAGCTTGCCTTATTTCTTTCATTGGATTTTAAACTAAGTGAACCTCCATGCATCTTAAGCTAAATTAAATATTTGGCTATATGACTTTTATTGATGATGTTAGAGGACAGTCACTGCTTTCATGACCCCTAAACTGATCCCGTGTTGACTTGACTTTTGTCAAGTTTTAAATAGGATTAACAGGTGGGACTCTGATCAAGATTAGAGTCTTGAGGTTGATTGGTATTCAACTAACATTTTGAAAATTGTATGATATCAATAGCCTGAAGGTGTCAAAGCTATCTCTAAAATTCTAATGTAAAATGTTAGCTTAAGCCAACCTGATTCAAATTTGTCATAATTTCACAAGGCAAAGTAAAGAGAGAAATAGAAAAGTCCATTAGCATCAAATTATATAGAGACCCCTCAAACCATTTTTAATCACCATTGACCTCTCCACCCCTCATAGTTCCTTAAAGTTCACTTTTTCTGTATTCTGTCACTTTCTATGGCTCTTAATCTCCCCCAGCAGGAGTGTGTTTACAAATGTACCCGCCAGTCTGAGGAAGACTATCATCCTTGTTGGAAGTACTAAAAATAATCATAGACAGTTCTCCATCAAATATAGCAAGCTTTTTTATCAAAATCCCCAGAAATCACAAGTGCAAGCCTAATGTCAACTCAGAAATCTCAGCGCTGAAACCTCACAGGCTTTTTTTTCATGAGCCCTCAAGGACTCAGCTTATAATAAAAATAGAGAACGGTACACATTATCATCCAGGGATATATCATGCTTTTGGAAATATTTCAGTGCTTAATATATTCATCCTTCATCACGTCTTGGTGGTAGTCCTTTGAACAATATAGATTCTTATTAAAAATCAGGATTTCAAAAAGTCATGTCTACATTCTTATAGCATAAGCATCAAAAGTTAAGCCTCTGTCAAAACCTTTGATTTTGTTCTGTTAAAGTGATCCCTGTAAACAAAACAATGCATCTTTATTTACACACCACTCATGCTCAACCAGTGTTCTTAAACTAAATAAAACATCCTGCTGACTTTTAATAATCAACATTTTACTCCCCCTGGATCTTTTACATAAGAAATTATGACAAAACAAACTTATTGGGAATGATGCTCTGAAATTTTCATCTAACGCTGTGTCAGTGGAAGAGATGACAGGTGAATACAAACACAGAAATGATCAATATTCATATGATAATCAGGTTTGCCTCACACAGAGACATCAGCATCAACCTCACCTTTCCTCTGTTTCTTAAGCAGATGAAAACTTTCAGACCCACAGTGCTAATGTTAAAAAATCTACTCCACCACAAACTATGCACATTTATGATAGGTGGCTTCAAACACTTTTTTGAAACATTATCCTAATTATGTGTGTGTATGTTTCTTACATTTTTTTGGCATTCTATGGGAATCTATCCAAAGTCAGTGTATACAGTGTTTAACAAATGTAGTAGACCACTACCCAGTGTAAGGTTTATGTGTCTGTATTAGTTTAAAAAAACAGTATGTAGGAGCTCTTCAACTGAAATGTTATTTTAATGCTAAAATATTAGTGTGTCTGTGTATAGATAGATAGATAGATAGATAGATAGATAGATAGATAGATAGATAGATAGATAGAATAATGTCCACACACAGACACAGTTCTTTTGGGGGTGTGTAACTAAGGATGGAAATTGAAGACCAATTCCAGCTGAGAATCAATAACAGTAACAACTAGCTAAAAGTGACATGATTTGTCTGCATGGCTTTCAATTCAAGGATGCCAAAATTTCATCAGAGGCAGTCGGCAGAAATGACCACAAAGGAGTCAAGGGAGTAATCATAGTGGACAGGAGACAGAAATAGTAAAAAAAATTGGCTTAATTTACACAATATGACACTAACAGCACAATGTGCAGTGTCTGTGTGATTTTATTGAAGGTTGGAAGCAGCAACATGCAGAGGCATTTTTCTACCCAGAACATTATATTTCAGGAATGCTCTGCTTTCAGTGTTGTTAATGCTGAAAACCTACTTTTTTTATCCACACAGTAAATTCACAGGGATCAATATGGAAATCAATAAAGAATTGGATTGTTTTATAGAATCGAAAACAATATCAATTTCAATAGGATCTTTTTAATTTCCATCCCTATGTGCAGGGGTGCTGTAAGTGATGAAAATGTTAGAATAATCCTGAAGCCTCAGGACTGACAGCAGCCCTAAAATATGCCAGCCTACTGTAAGTGTAACTGAACCTTGTGAAGTTTGCACTTGAACCCTAACAACTGTGAAAATTTGACTGTAGGACAACTCAAAGCATTAATTGAAGCATCGGGCACTTGATTCAAACTATGAAACTCACTAGTGGGACATTGTTTCTGAATTACTAACAGAGCAACATAATGAGCCTTTTCAGTGCTTCCCTGAAGTTTATAGTTGTTGGCCTGAGGTTATTGGGTTTGAGCCGTCCCTGGAAACTGTGCCTGTCTCTAGAATTGTAATTCTCAGTAGGCTCAAGCAGACAGTGAAACACTTAATAGATGCTCATTTTTTCTGAAATAAAACGCTAATGCATTTAAACAACATTACAGCCATTATAGAAAGGATTTTGTGCCTTTCTTTTGGAGCAATGATGGGTCATGTCAGGCTGGTGGATCAACAATTCAGGTGACTTTAAAGGGGACCCTGCTTTAAAAAGTTTGGGTCCTACACAGGAGACAATAAATTCCTGTCCAGTGACTGGTTGACACATATCTCATGTTTTGGTAGTGACAAACTTATATTAAATATCAATTTGGAGATCGATGGACTTAAAAGTTAAGTCGTCATGTATCTATCATGAATAGGTTTACTTTGTCTCCAAGGCTTTATTTATTTGTTCATTCAAATATATTTATTTTATTTCTGTTGAACAACCTTTCTTTCAGGAGCTGAAGGCACTTCATGTGTCAATTGAAGATGTGTTCAGGAGCAGGTTGATGGCGCACGCCTAATGGCACTCTATCACAGGTGTAGAAAGAACATGTTAATGCTTTAAGACCAACAAATACAAACATGGAGGCCTTCAGACAGACAACTTAGACGTGCAAGGCATCTCCAAAGCCCCTCTCAGACAGGGTTAGGTGATGAATGGAAGTCAGATTGATTTTGGCATGGTCACACAATGTCCTCAGTGTATTGTGGCATTGAAAAGATCTGCCACGTCCTGACATCTTTGATTCTTGTAGATCCGCCCTTGGCTCTGTAGCCAGCTAACAATCACCGTGAGGGTAAGAAGTTGGCAGACAGCTTAGAGCAAAGAGTTTAGGAGGACAGAGAGGTGGAAGCAGAGAAGGACATGAACAAGGAAGGGAATGGGAAGACAAGCCAACAGGAGAGGAGATGACACAGCAGGGGTGAGGTAGGGAAGGTTAATAGAAGGAAAAACATAAAAAGGTTCGACAGTAATGTGTCAGTGTTCATGTTTTGTTAAGGAATATTCAGTATGAAGTTGTCAAACTCTCATTTTTCCTTTAAAGTTATATTCGATAACAATCAAACTATGACAAAATAACAAAAAACAACATTTAGGACTTTTAAGGGATGGATGAATCAATCAGAAGAACAGCAGAACCTCTCCAGTGTGCAATAAACCGTATTTATATGTGATACCTAAAATGTTTCACTGCACAAATACCAAACATGTACATAGCCACCATATTTATATTATAATATCTCAAATCTCAACCTGTACATGTACATAACCGTCTGTTAAACAACAAACATGGACATAAGGACTGTAAATATGCCACTGACTATATAGTATATACTTTTTTATACTTTTTTAAAATTTTTATTTCTATTTTTACATTACTGTATTTGATTTGTAATTACCTTATTTTTCAGTATAATGCTTCTTCTTATACTTCTCTTGTATCCTGCAGCTGCTGTATATTTTGGAATTTCCCCCTGTGGGACTAATAAAGGAAATCTTACCAGCTTAATCTTTACAAAAAAAAAAACTGAAACAGTCATCTTTAATGTACAATTGCTGAAAACGGGATGTAATTGCAGGAGAGAAGTGATGTACTAATGTTGATTAACTCAGAGGAAAAAAAATATAAAGAAAGCATACAATATTGTAAGGGGGGGAGACAGGGAATTGAAGTTGTAAATGTTCAAGAACAACTTTAAAATTGTACATCTGTTGTGCTGCCACTTAACTGAACTCAACACCATTCTGTCCTGTTTGTTGTAATTTGTAACAAAAGTCATGTAGATGCTCCTCCAGGAAACCAAAACTGTTTTTTTTCTTTTAACAATAACCAGCAAAAATGGAATTCACGTCTATGGGCTGGAAGAGTTTTGTCTTTCATTGCTGTAAAATGTAGCATGTAATGCCTATAAACTTCATTTTTTAAGCACTCCATGGTTTGTAGAGTAATTTGCTTAGAAGTACTCCTACACATAATTATGAAAAGCTTTTAGATTTTTTTGCTTTTGTTGCAAAAGCCCATCTCTGTGAAGCTCTACAAATTCATCAGCCAGAATTAACCTGTGTTAAACAATCAAGACTGGAACAAAAATCTTTTTCAGGGGACATTTGGACACTTGCTCCAGTTTGAAATTCGACAAAGTAAATTAAAAAAAAAACTTGTGCAAAAAAGAAAAAGACCAAAATCTTAACTAATACAAGTTTAAGTCCCTGTGATGACATTTCAAACCTACTTAAATGTTAAACTACGTCTTTGAGCATAAATTACTTTATGCTCAACTCATCTGGTTACATGCAAATTTATAATCTCTTGTGCCATTCTGTTTGCATCACAGCTTCTTTCCTTCCAACCTTTTCTTTGGATAAATTAAATCTTAGCGTCTCTGCTTTTTTTTTCTTTTTTTTTTTCAAACTTAAAACGCATTTATTTTTCACATTTATGAGATTTAATTCAAATGAACACTGAAATCAATATGCGATTCAAATACATCTAGATTTTCATTTTGAAAAATGGCCAACATCAGACCTTGTAAGAAGGCTAGATTTTCACTGACTCCACAGCTGCACAGCTCAGATGACCTTTCCTCAGCATATGGGCTACACATTACTACAGTCTCCTCTTTCACTTACACCTACAGAAAATATGTGGTCTGTCTCCCTTTTCCTACCTGTACCATCACTTTACTGACCAGCAATGTGACTTCACTTTTATGACACAGCAGAAGCAGCATTGCTACTTCTTTACCACTGATTACTCCCCTCCGTTCAATCACTTTTAAACCTCCATGGGCCTTAACGTCTACTCCCGCTGGACTCGTATCTGGTTGGAGCTGTAGAAAATAGATGAGGTCAGCCTGATCCCCTCGTTATTGGTAGAATTTCTGACATAAAATCATGTAATGTGCCATATACTTTCCTGTGGGAAATTCAGTTTGATGGTGGACAAAACAAAAGTGCACACCATAAACAGCAGCAATTTAATGCTGAACATCCACAAGAGCAGCAAGCTGCAAATGTTTCTATCTGGTGATTATTTATGCAAAGAGATATGTTTGCTTAAGTACAATTGTTTGTAATTAGGGATGAGAATTTATAAGATTTTATTGATACCAATGCTGTTATCGATTTTCCTATTTCCTTTATTGGACTACCTGTATGATTCTTGATTTTTGTGCATTTTCTGTGTGGATAAAGAAGGCCTATGCAGGTGTACAGTGTCAAAGTCATAGAAATCCTGAGCCTACCTGCACAGATGAATGATTCTGCAAGATGTTGGTGTTTCTATCCTAGATTTGTAAAGCATGCAGAGCAAAGTGGAAGGAACTGTTAATAACAGATCAATCACTAGAATTTTCTTTCACATCCCATCCTTTTTTGTAATTTTAAATTAAATACACAGTCATAGGGCAGCACAGTGGCACAGAAAGTAAAACTCATGAACTCTCCATCTCCTCGAAGTACAAAGAGCACTTTTACGAACATGATCGCTGCTGACATTTTAACTTCCAAAGGTTTATGGACCGGACATCCCTGCTGAGTCATGAAGGAGGAGGGGATGCAGATTTTAAGTGAAGTGGCGGGAAAAGAAGAGACGGTACAAACCATCAGTGCCCTCTCTCATTCTAAATGTTAGATCTCTTCCTAATTAAATGGAAGAGCTTCCAGTGCTTAAACAGCTGCATCAAGAGTACAGGGAGAGCAGTAACATGCTTTTCACAGAGACGTGGCTGTCTAAACCCACTCTGAAAGGCTTTCATGTCATCTGAGTGAACCAGAGAGTGAGGGAGTATGTTGAGGGGAGAGACAGTGGAATATTGATGATTGTGATAGAGAGATGGTGTAATCCAGAGCACATTACTGTTAAAGAGCAGGGCTGCATAAGAGATGTGGACTTACTGGCTATCAGTCTCCAGCTATATCACCAGCCAAGGAAGTTCTCCAATGTCATTGCTAAGCCTATGTATATCTCCAGCTCCACTGACCCTGCTGCAGCCTGTGAATGCATCCACAGTGTAATGTGTCAGCATCAAACAGAGCACCCCAAGTCTCTCATCCTCATATCAGGAGACTTTAATCACACTTCCCTGTCTGCCACTCTCCCTACATTTAGACAATAATGGACTGTTGCACGAGGTTCAATAACCTTGCTTACTGTATGCCAACTCCAAAAATGCACACAAATCCACCCCCAACCCCCACCAGCTCAACTGCTCAGATAACAACCTGGTCAGGCGGCATACCATTGACCTGTGGTGGAAAAACAACCCCCAACCACCAGGTATGTGAAGAGGTGGTTTAAGGATACCACTGAGGCCCCGTTTACATGACAACATTGTCACCAGAAACAGAAAGGTTTTTCCTTTGTGTTTTCAAAAGCGCGTTCACACGGAGACGTGAGAACGACTGAAAATGCAGTAGCATGCCGGGCCAGTAGCTGGCGATGTAGGTTTGTAGTAAAACAGCAGTGTTGCAACACGCGTGCACTTTCCAGTGAAGACAAACTTTTCATAAACAACAATGGCGAGGGGACGCACTAAGACACAGGGGTTTCTTGTCTGAACAACAAATCTGTCTTGATATTTTTGTCTGGATAACAAACCGAGCACGGTCAGTAGCACACATGTTGCCCGGTAAACAGCCGAAGCTGTTGTTGTTGTTGTTCCTGAGATGCCTTTATCTGAGAGAGTACTGTGCATGTGCCGCGTGTCAGCATTTCAGGGGGAAACGCTGACTCCCATTTACACGAATAAGGATACGAAACGTTTTCAAAACTTTCCACTCTGGACCCTGGTTTCAAAAGTTTACGGATTCAGACACTCCAGGCACCGTTCTTGTGTAAACGGAAGGCGAAAACCCAAACTCAGTTTTCTGCTGTTTTCGTTGTTGTGTAAACAGGGCCTAAGTTACTGCGGGAGTGTTTCAAAACCACAGACTAGGAAGAGCTGTGCAGCCCACATGGAGAGGACACTGACAGCCTGACACACTGCAATAAGGATCAAATCAATTTCTGTGTCGAGGACACTGTACCCACCAGAAAATAACTGTTACTCCAAAAGAAGGCCTGGGTGAGCCCTGAGCTGAGGGCCCTGCTGATGGAGAAGAGGGTTTTTAAATCTGTGGACAAAGTGAAGCAAAGGAGAATGCAGAGGGAGCTAAAGAAGAAAATATAGGAGGGAACAAAGATTGAAGAGCAACTGAGAAATAACAAAAAGGGAAGAATGAGCTGGTCTGAAAACTATCTCGGGTCACAGCAAAGGGCCAGGGAAGGGCCTTGAAGCCAGAGACAAGGAGTGGGTTCCCCCTCTGCCCGACCCTCCTCATAACAAAAGGTCAGGTGAGAGGTCAGCTGAGAAAGTTGAAGGCAAGAAAGGCTGCAGGTCCTGATGGCATCAGCCCCAGACAGAGGGATTGTACAGAGCAGCTGTGTCATGTGCTGCCGCACATCTTTAACTTCAGCCTGAGTCTGAAGAAGGTTCCAGCACTGTGGAAGTCTTCCTGCATGGTTCCAGTGCCAAATACACTGCACCCCAGAGGGCCTAACCACTTCAGATCTGTGGCCCTGACCCTTCACCTGATGAAGTCCATGGAGAGGATCATCTTCAACAGCGTACAGCCCCTGATCAGCTCAAACTCAGACCCTCTGCAGTTTGCCTACAAATAAGACAGCGGTGGATGATGCAGTCATGTACCTGCAGCACAGGTCCCTTGCTCACCTGACCACACTGGCAGCAATGTGAGGGTCATGTGTATTGACTTTTCCAGTGCCTGTATCATCATCCAGCCAGTATAACTCAGAGAAAATCTGGAGATAGCAGGAGTGGGCAGACACCTGGTGCCTGGTTACTTTAGATTTCATCACTATATTGATCTAAGGATGACCAAAGGCTGGTCATGCTAGCACTGTTCAACACTCCAATTTGACACTGTTACATGTAGACAATGTGATTCAATGCTTTAACCTTGCCAAGCAGCTGGGTTTGTTCTGTTACATGTCATTTGTCAGGTAAATTCATCTTGCAAGCTCCAAATTGAAAGGCTTGTGCTCGGTCAGAAGATGAGCAGACTGTGAGAGCCCTTAGTTTGGTTTAGTGGTGGCAAATGCAAGAAGGGACTTAAATTGTGTCTTGTGAAGAGATTAGCTTGGATATGGACAATTTTATCAGAACGGGACAACATGTCTTCATTGATAGAAGAGCAAAGCTCACAACTAATAGCGTTTCTCTAACGCTTTTGCTCTATAGAGTTATGAATTTACACCTTAGTACCAACATGCTATCATATGGTTGGCCTGTGATTAATGTGACACACTGAACAGATGTCCAATCACTTTTATAGTTTTTTTTTTTTTTTTGCATGGCCCAAACACTCTTTTGGATGTGCCTAGATGGACTAGATGGAGATATATCTCATGGATATGTAACACAGTCCATCTGGCCTGTCAGGTAATCACTGTATAGCACTAAAATATAAATTTTGCACGTAATTTAATTTATAAATTTTAATTTCATTTAAACACTTTTAAGGATGTGACCAATCCCTGATCGTACCTCCAACGTTAAAAATACAGCCTGCCTTTTTACAGGCAAATCTTACAAAGCTTTTGTTGAAAATCTATATAATCCATTTGTTGTTGCCACCACTTTGACCCACTGATTATACAAAGAAATCTGTTTATTTTGGTCAATTCAAACTTAGTAGTAATAGTTTAAGTGTCACTAAACACCTGACAGCTAAAACTGCTCACTTGCACTGAATCACATTCATCACTGACTTTTAGATTTTTGGCCTTGGGATTCTATTAATGAAGTGTTCATCAGATGGTCCATCTGCTTTGGAAGTCCTCTTCTCCAACTGTGTTTACATCTTGCTAAACTATCATTTACACCCACTTCATGCTGGGATTGGCCAGTTTTTGAAAGTTCTTGAAGTTTTACTCTGTTTCTTTTCTCTTGTCATTCCTGGCATTTCTGTAACACTTTGAATGCTATCCAGAAAAACAGCCTGGAAAATGTGCATCAGCATCTTTTTATTAACACTCGTTTTACACGGTTTATTGCATGCAAAGTGGGGTGCCTGCACTATAAAAAGCTGTGTGAAGTCCTGTGGTGAGTAACTGTGGTGGGAGAGGAACAGTACAGGGATAGAAACCAAGTCTTCCAACAGCACATCATATAGTTATGCTGAATTTTTAGGGGATGTTGGCTGTTTCTAAATAATTAAGATGTAAAATCAGATGACCTCAAGTTTTGTCAACATTACAGTGAACTCTCATTCTGTAGTAACTTATTCTCATATGTTTGGGTACAGTGCCAGTTTCATGTCAGTGTGTTTAGAGATACATGAGTAGTTGATGTTCTTCAGCAGTAAGTGTTTTTAAGTTATCTGCTCATACTTGCCCACTGATTGCCTCACAGTCAAAGTTACTGACCACTATATATATTGTTAAGTACTCCAAGTTCTTGGTGCTTTAAGTCTTAAGGAACCCAATTTTAAACAGGCCATCCTTTCTAAAAATAAAAGCACTCAATGAGGTACTTCAAGTCATTTTGGATAAAAGTGTCTGCTAAATACCATTTAGTATATTCTATGGCTCCCATTAACGCAATATGGACCTCACTCTCTCACTGCCCATTGACTTCCTCCATTCCCAGTGGGCCATCTATCTGTCCATTGACTGCCATTTAGTGTCAACGGGTCCATAACTCGTTAGCAGAATGACGTATAGACACTCAGCAGCTCGTTACAAAGGCCAGGGGTTAGACGGCTGTTGAGGGGACACTTCACTGTCTCTCTCTTTTTCTTTTTTTTTCTGCATCCTGACAGTTTATACACTTCCTCTTACAAATACTATCTCACTCTCTGGAGTATTATGCTTTATCTTAAAGCTCACTTACACCTGGCCTCTTCACTTTTTATTTTTTAGCTTGTCACAGTGTCTTTATTTTCAAAAGTATCAACTAAAGAAAACACCTTTGTAAAATCATGGTCAAAGTTTTCCTGAAATGGATACCTACAAATTCCTTTAACTTAAAATGTGACATCAGGTACAGATAAATGCACCCAACAATGACACAAAAACTGTAATTAATTAGGCATGTGGTAGTCTTTGGTGATCAGAAAATGTAAAGGATTACTACACTATAGTCTGGCCTTTTTAACATAAATATTTTTCAGTGAGAGAACTTGAGCAAAAAGACTTGTCTGAAAGAAATGTTGGAAGGCTGTCATGTTGCAAAAAGGATGACACAAGAGATTACATATTTGTATAATTTTGCAATTGACTACACAATTTCAGATATAATTCATGGAGAATCACTTTTAGAGTATTTTTATTATTATGATGGGCCACATATTATTTTGTATCATGTTCTGACATCATATTGTGTCCTATCCCATCTCGTCCTTTCCCTGACTATGTCTTGTTCTATTGTGATTAACGCTGTGATTGTATGCCCTGTTCATTTGTAATTCTCATTATTTATGATAATTTAAAAGATTTTGCCTTTGCTTGAATGAAAGCCAACATAACCTTAACGTGAATAGTATAAAAAAGTAAGAAATAAATGTAAATTAGTGATATAAAATATGTACTCTGGATGATATCAGAACATCAGTCGTGTGAGTAGTTATGCAGTTGCATGCATGCGGTTGGTTTAAGGTCAACTATAGGGGAAGAAATAGTCATTCCTTTGCTCATAAAAGCATTTTTCACATTTAAGGAAGATTTTCTCTTCACACTGCCCAAATGGACTGCACTGGAGCCTTTTTAAAGGTGAGTTATGTTAACTCTTGTATAAAAATGGAAGCATCAGAATGTATAAAGTTTTAACAATCAAATGTTGACACTGTCGTTTGATATATATATATATATATATTTTTTTTTTTTTTATTGGAGCATGTTTCATTTCAAGTAGAACCTGAAATGTTTTACTGGGTCCAGTGTGTTTTTGAGGTCTATTAGAGGGTACAAGAAGCTAAAGATGTCTCATGTGTGATGCTTTCCATTGCATTCAACCAAATCCTCAACAAGCAATTTATGTGCAACTGTTTTAGTACCATCAGTTTTTACTGTATGGAGTTTTAACTCCTGTTAGCTTCTATTACAACACTTGAGTTATTAGTCTGTGTTGACATTAGTAGTTATGATCTATGGACGCCCAACCTGCATGTGACCAATATACTAGGATACTCTCTGCCCTACCTCTGATGGTCAATTATCACCTTTAACTGTGAAGCTTTTCCAATCAAACCAGCACTCCACAAGTTTTTGTTTTGTTTTCAATTTTAGTTGCAGTAAACAACCATGTTCTTCAAATGTAGTATTAAGGCCTAATGAGCTAGAAAGCTTTCCACGACGCAATAAAGGCAAATAAAAGTTGCAAAAATACAGCAATCACAACAAAGGAAACAAGGTTGTGTGTAAAATAAGATAATAATTAAAAAAAATCCTGAAATAAATAAACAGGTCACTCGTTCATGAATGATTGTGTATATAAAAAACGTATCTATGGTCATGTTTCACATGTGTAGGTATGGACAATATAAAAATATGCACAGATCAAAAATCTGAATCGCAAAGGTGGAAAACCAAACCCCAAGCACACACACTAAAAATATTTGTAAAGTAATAGTCGCTATTTCCAGCTATTTGACTCAAATTGCCAGATCCTCTGCCCAGGCTGTTTGTAAATGAGTTAAGGAGTTACAGTTTGAGTTTACTAATAGATCTTAGAGATGCCCCTTTTTGCCAAAGGGTCTGACAGTTATATTAAATCAATTGGGGAGCTAATGGGGACAGTAGGAAATGATATAGTGTTTTGCTCAACAAAATTCAGTACCTGCACATACCTGAAAAAAATGAGTTGAAATGATGAAAATATACCATCCTTACATAGGTCGTTAAAGGAGTGTATACCATTTTTATGCCATCGCCTAAAATCAACATCAGTCAGTGAGGGTGCAACTGAATGATTTGCTGCCACAGAGGCTATTAGGAAACCTGTGTGCCACCCAAAGTATTTTCTCACTGTAGACCAGATTTGAATTCAGTGTGAGACTACTGGAGTATCTTTAGGGAACAGATGTTTTGATGACAGTGAGGGAAAAAGTAAAGATGCCAGTGAGGTAGGTGAACAACTTTCTTTTTCAATATACAGCCAAGTTGGCATTGGGTCATGTCGCCAGAAGGAGAGGACATGCAGGTTTCAGGTCCAGTAGTAAAGTTTGAAAAGACACAAAGCCATTTCCAACCTCCCGAGGATTTAGATCTTTGTAAGAAATCCTTCTGTATGAAGGGAGGTTTCTTGTTCCAGATAAATTTAGAGATCTTGCTTTTTTCTAAATTTCTGGAAAAAAAAGTATTCCTAATAAATATTGGAACACTCTGAAATAAAAATGGAAACTTTGGATGTGTGTTGATTTCCATGCCAAAATGCGACCTGCAAATGAGATAAGATTTGACCATTTGGTAAAATGTTCTGTTTAAAAAGTTTTAAATAATTTTGTTTGAATAACTCTGTAAAGTTTTTGTGACCTTTGACCCCTAAGTAGTGAAAGTCAGTCACAACTTCAAAAGGGAAGGAAGAACATGTTTCTTTTTGAGCTTAGAAGAAAATGGAAAATAATATACTCTTAGAAACATTTATCTTGTTCCCTGATACTATACTAAAACTATCTAACATAGATATAATCCTGGGAAGATGCAAAAGGACTGGATATGTACAATAACAAGTCCTGGGCATGTAATGAAACTTTGTGTTCCCTCTCCTCATAATACCTCTATATACAGTTTCTTCTTGCAAAGAGATGACAAATGGTTCTATAATAAGAGCAAGTGGAACAGAGGAGAGAGGGTAACCTTGTCTCGTGGAGCAGCTTAAGGGGAAATAACCTGAATTGAACTCATTTGTGTGAACAGAAGCCCTAGGTGCTGCGTAGAGTAGCCACCTTCAGGATATAAATGTTGGACCAAATTCGAATTTCAGTTCCAGAAAAGAAAAATCCCACACAACCCTGTTGAAAGCTTTCTCCACATCAACAGACACCAGGACTTCAGAATTTTTAGGAATAGGCATTGGTGAATACTTTTTATTGAAAAGTTGTCTAAGATTGTAGAAAATGTGTCTGTTTTTAATAAAACCAGTTTGATCACATTAGAAAACTGTAGGAAGTACCTTTTCTAGACATGTAGCTAAAGTCTTATGAAGCACCTCAACATCTACATTTAAAGACTTACAGGTCTGTTTGTGCTGGGGTGAAGGGGATCCTTGTTCTTTTTGAGCAGAAAGGTTATACATGCTTGATTAAGAAGTTGGAGGGAGTTGGCCAGTGTTTAAAGATTCATTAAATACCTCAAGTAACACCAGAGTTGATTGTTCTATAAATGTTTGAAGTTCTGAGGTGTACCAGTCTGGACCAGGTGCTTTTGAGAATTGCATATTACGTATGGCATGACAGATCTCTGCCAAAGTGATTGCTTCTTCAAGCACAGTTTTGTTTTCTTGATTTATAGTCAGTATATTTAAACTATGAAGAATGCTATGTACTAGGGTAGCATCTCCAGTTGAAGAGTATAAATTAGAAATAACTGTTTAAATTCATTGATGATTTCCTGTTGGTTTGTTATTTGACCAGAACTTGTGCGGATGTCTGTAATTAATCTTGAAGCAGCCAGTTCTCTAAGTTGATGTGATAATATTTAGTTGCGTTTTCCCCATGTTCATAAAACCTGTGTCGAGTTTATGTAATTAAATTGACCGCATCCGAGGCTGAAAGGAGATTAAACACTATTTGTAGTTTAACTCTTTCTTTATACGACATTGTTGTTTGAGATAGTGCAGATTGCTGATTAAGCGGTAAAATTTGGTCCATTGAGGGTTTTCTGTGCCCCTCTCTTTGCTGTGTGGTCATTGCCTTTTGTGAGATCATTAGTCCCCAAATGTACACTTTAAGACCTTCCCAAATCGTGTTTTTATTAACCTCTGGTGTATTATTTGTCGAGAGAAAGAGTTGTATTTGTGAAGGATTTATCAGATAATAGGGTATTGTTAAGTTTCCAAGAACAGGTTGTGTGTTTATTTTAAAAGAATAGTTTTAGAATACCTAACACTACCAGGATATTTTATAACTTTCCAATGACTTTAATGTAACTGCTGTACTTATCAGGGATGCAACTGGTTGAGGTAAATGGAACAGATTTAGTAATTAATATTGCAGTCCCTCTGGATTGCAGGAAAAGTGAAATACCTGACTGACCCAGCTTTTTTGCAGACGGTGATAGTCTTCGTCCCTAAGATGCGTCTCCTGTATGAAGGCAACATTTGTCCAAAAGCCTTTAAGATGGGCTGAAATATTCCCACATTTTACAGCCCCGTTTAAGCCTCTATAGTTCCATGAAGTAAACTGTACCGTGCTCTCCCCTCTCACACTCAATGATGACACTGAGCAAGCCATTATCTAAATTCAATGGCTGCAACTCAGTTAATGGCGTCATTCAGAGAGTTGACAATTTCAAGATATTCTTTAGAAACTTCTGTAGTGGTGGAGCTTAGTGCAGTAAACTCATTGCCTAGTTTGGAGCCAACTGAACATATCTCAGCTTTGGTTTCCTCTCAAAGGCAGGAGATCTCTTCTTTAATTCCTTGGCGTGTGTTATACATTTCTGCCTTTATGTCATTTATCACCACTTTACGTGATGCCTTGAGTTCAGCTCTGAGTACTTTGAGGGAGATAGCCGAAGCCTTTTTGTCCACCATCATCCAGCACTTGTGTGTTTGCTGTGGAGTAGATGGCAATGTTTCAGTCTTCTTCCTCTGACATTAGCTTTTACTCATTCCCAAAACGTTCTCTTCATTGATGTATAACTTTTTAGTGGAGGAATAATTTTTTTATCTTATTAGAATCAATAAATAGATTAAATAATGGTGGAACCCTCTTCAGTTGCATCTACCCCATTGGACCGGAAGCGGAAGTCACCCTCATTCTCTTTTTTAACCAGGAGGAGGCAGTGCAAAAATGAAACTTGCCTCAAAATGTACTTCAGAATGAACAGGGCACTGCCAATTTTACAAACTATCAAGGGATGAAAACTTGAAACATATCACACTTCCTCAGGGATTAAACAGGTGTAGTTATGTAGTAATAAGTGCACATTTGAACACATTTTGTTTTCCAACTCCTCTGAAGTCAAACTGCTCTTTCACGGACTGAAGGCAATCAAACAAACAAAATGCTAAACAAAACAAAACACATCACTGAGTAAACTGGTCATGTTTGACCATTTACAGGGCAACAGGAAGTCATTATGTGATGCTTCACAGCCCAACCCCAGAGCAGGTATAACGTGTCTGTAAACAAGGAATTTATGGTTTAAGCTTCAAACAAAACTCTTTTAGGATAACCATTGGTGTGTGTCATTTTGATGTATTGTTCTGCTATTTTTGTTTTATTTTTTTTACAGTTTTTATTGCCCTCTCAAAACTAAATGATCCATTTTAAATGGACAAAGGAATAGCGGAAGATGAAGATAGAAAGATTAATACACGAGCCAGAAAGAATGATAGGCAAAACTGTGAAGATGTATTTTAGACAGACAGATGGAAAGAGTGAGCGAGGGGTTGACGGAGAGAGAGGAGGATGAGCTTTTACCATGGTTAGCCAAGCAAGACCATTGATTCCCCTCCTCACTTGCTGAAACACACAGCGCACAGAATGTCAATCAATCCAGCTCTGGTTTCCCCTCCTCTTGCGTCTCTTCTCTTGCTTTTCACAACATCTATTACCATCATGATAGTATTCAACCCAGAGTGGAAGCTATCCATTCCTTTTTTCTTTTTTTTTTGTAGGGATGCATACTGGATATATGATCATTTCTAATATGCTGATATTTCTCTACTCATTGTGGCCAATACTGATACCAGTAGCAATATTCTTTGTCAAGAGCACAAAAGATATTGTTCTGATGTCTGCATTCATAATTTTATTTTTGTGTTGTTGTCATTTTAAATACCTCTCCGTGCTGCTCCAGTTTGAGGTGAAAATTAAATCTTAGATATTTGCACCCAAAAAATTATCTCCACTTTGATCTTTTTTTTTTCTCTCAAAGAAAATAAAAATGACAGAAAATACAAATCCAAGAATATCTTTGAAATATGGTACAGTCAACTGAGTATCATTTGAAAATTAAAGTGCAAGCTGCCATTTTGTTGTTAAATGTGCGCTGTGTAGTTTGGACATATGTAGGCTCGCCTACACTGACACTGAATGCTGCATTATTTTCAGACGTTTACATAAAACTGTCCCATCATTTGACTATCACTTGAAGTTGTTGTGTATCTCTTGGAAAGAAAAGTGGGGGAGCATGTTAACTTTCAGGGTCTGCGGGGAGAAAAAAGGAGCAAGAAGTAATTTGGTGTGAAAAAAATCCAGAATATTATTTTTCAAATTGTCCATACCAAAAAAAGTGAATTAATCATTTAAATCAGCAAATCTCCAGTCCTAAGGTGGATTTTGGTGAAAATAAGAAAACTATAAAGTAGATGCCTCTTTTCCTGAACAGTCAAAGGGGCCTGGTGTTACAAAAAGCCCCTGGAGTAAGGAAAAGTGCTTTCTCTATGCAAGAATAATTTGAATTTAAATTGCTAATAAGTCAAACAGGTAAAGCAAACACCAGATGTGTTAATAGAAGAAACAAACATTGTGCTTCTTCTCAAAACATCACAACTGGAACAAACTACCAGTATGAAAATGCTCACTAAGTACACAACTGCAGGGCAACAAGACTTTTGACTGACCAGTTACCTCACCTAAGAGCACAAGAGATAATTCCAGTCAGAAAAAAAAAAAAAACGATTATTCCTTAGAAAAACAGAAGGTGTTAAGTAACATCTAGTGCATGGACAACCCATAATCTGTCACATACTTACATTCTGCTTTTGTACAAATTGTCAATTAATATGCACTGCCCCCCCCCCCCCCCCATAAACATTATCATCATTGCTTTAGTCCATTTGCAATATTTCATCAGTTTCTTAAATATGTATTTGCTAACTGACCTTTGTAATACCAACTTTACATACTAAACTTTACTAATTAGCCTAGATGTGAATGTAAGATAAAATGTCATGCAAGTTATTATGTATGTGTTTTTATTAGATAAATTCAAACAGGACTTTTCAAACCACAATGTTCCAAATCAACATGTGGTCACCTATGGGAGCTGCTCTTTATAGGAGAAAAAAAGCTTTTGCAAGTAGAGAAACAATCAATGCCATATTTATTTATTTTGATCTCCATTAGCTGCTATCAAAGTTGGAACCACTCTTCCTGGGGTCCACATTACATCTCGTAATTCTACAAAATAATCAAAACTTTTATCACACTTAACACAATAGTACCACTCAATTCAAATAAAGTGAAGCATCGACTCTGTATGCTGCTACAATTAGACAAGTGATGACAACTGCACAAAGACACACACAAAGGTGTGACACTTACCTGGATGAAGCCCCTCCCCTCCCGCTTCCCTTCATCCCAGCAGCTCTGTATAAAGAGAGTTTTTTGGACATTTTATCCAGAGGCTTTGTCAACATGGCACAGACAATGAAGTATGTTGTCTTTTCTTGCTTGCTGATGATTTTACTACTTCAGGCTGCAGCTGGCACATGTATCGGTAAAACTGTAGACGTGTGGGTGATAAACGGCCATGATCTTACCGGCGATGGAATGCAGCAACCAGATCCTTATGTCAAGGTGAGCTATCGGTTAAGGCGTTGTGAGTGAGTCTTTGCTCTCACAAAATTACAAATATGTATTTATTTCCAATAAGAACATATATATACGCTTTAATAAAATATGTTACTGGAATTTGTGTTAAAACATGATGACTTCTAAACACTGTATTCCAGACTCCAAACCTTTGTTTTTTTAGAGCCTTTATTGTTTAATGTACTCTGAACAATTTAGATTATTAATTTGTACGTAGAATCATCTTTGTCTTTTAATCATTATCCTATTTCTAATTTACTTTTTAATACATATACAAATATATATTAAGAATAGTTACCACTGAATTACTCAACCATTTATCCTTCATTATTAATGGCATATAGGCAATTGCAAAAAATACATCCAGAGCATCCAAGAAGACTTCGACAGCAGGCTTAACTTTCTGTTTTTCAACCGACTGTACCAGATGCTGCCACAGCGCTAAACAGGAGCGAGGAGACATCTTTTTTTTTTCTGTGTGGACTGAACTAATGTTGGAAACAGTTTAAAAAAAAAACTAAATGGTATATAGTGATGAGAAGTCCTCCTTGATGTTTCCTGAGTCTGAAACATTGTAACACAGCCTAAAGAGGGGAAAACATCTGTTTCGTCCTCCCTAAATCTAAGGTGCTAGCTGTTAGCATTAACTTACCATTAGCCCGTTTGAACTCAGAGACATGCAGTGGGAATTTCAAATTAAAGCAGTGTCATACAGACAGTGATTTAAATTGATAATGTTACTTTCAAGCGATATGATAATTTATCAGCTAATGAAGATATCATATTGATTCTGTATGTCTTATCTCATTCAGGAGAAAACTTTGCTGACTTTGGTGATCACTAAAATCTTTTAGGCTCAGGATCCTTTTAGTTTAAATTTGTCAAATGTCACTGTTTTGTAAAAAAAGCAGCCTTTCAAAAATAAGCCTTCATTTGCTCTTTTGTTAAGCTTTAATGGTTTAAATATCAACCTATGTGAAACCAAATCTAATATTTTTTTTAACACTTTCTATTGTGAGATCTATGTGTTTTCAGGCTGCTTCACTAAAACAAACAGAATAAAAGGGGAAGTTTTAATTACTGTGTCTATGACTGCACTGCATATATGTTTTTTTCTGACTTGTTTATCTAAGGCAGGTAAATATTTCTTTTTTGTTTGTTTAAATCCAGGTAACAATCGGCTCAGTCACCAAACAAACCAGGGTTATTTACTCAGATTCTGACCCAGTCTGGTACCAGAGGCTTCGCTTCTACGAAGCCACCAGTGATATGATGAGAATTGACATCTGGGAGGCTGACGGGGGACTTCGTGGAGATGATGACCATTTAGGAACCTGCATAGAGCAGATGGATGATGGAAATGAGTGGCACCCAGTAGTCTGCAGAGCAAAGGACCAGGGATATGTCAAGCTCATCTACAAGTGTCAGTAATCATCACATACACAGAAAACTAAAGCAACATTTAGAGTGAGAAAAACTTCTGAGTTGTTTCCAATGCAAAAAAGTGGCTTCTCAAGACATTGTTTTACATTTCTGTCTTTTTTTAATGCAATAATACACATCTTATGACATAATGTTTATGACTTTTTGGTGACATATTTTTTAAAAATTCATCAGAAAATCTGTAACTGAAAACTGTGTAGAACTTTTTGACTGCTCTGTTGGCTTTTAATGGCCTGCAACGGCTCCATGCAATTGCTGTACTTGTTGAATTGTGATCAAGTCAATTGTTCTGTTCCAAAGAAGACAGTGAATAATAAAACTCAAATGTGGCAAAAAAAAAAAGTTTTACATTGTGTTTGTGTGAGAACGTACAGATATTAAATGATGCATGAAACAAGGGAAACGAAAGCTTTGTAATTATGGGTCCATGCATGAAGGCCCATATTTTTACACCCACTGTCTTCAGAGGCTCAATTTGCCATGTTCTCACTTCAGGATTCAGCGTCTTGAAGATTTGTTAAGCAGGCAGTTCAGCCTGGATGTTTTTCATACTGCCATATTAAATTAATCTCCAAACAAACAAAAAAAGTGTTATTGGGGTGCCTGGCCAGTTGGTTGTGAAAATGCTTACTATACAGAGGTAACCTGGGCCTTTGGTTTCACCTGTTGCTCCTTTCTCACATCATTACCTACTCTCTGTTTTCCCCCAATTTCCAATTTTTTTGAAGGTCCTCCCAAATTAAAGCCCAAAACCCCCCAAAGTAAATCAGTTAAAGCCCCAAAATTCAAAATTAATGATGATTGTAGTGTAGTGAAAGCATGAGTAGAATGTTTTTTATTATTGTTTTTATTCAACTTTGTTGTAACTTTTATGAAGTTTTCGCGTTCAGCATTCTGTGTTTAATAGTCATGTCAAGGAAACATAGCAGTAATGGACATTGTTGCTATTTATATTACTGGCCATTGCTGTATACTGAGGGAATAAATACAGAAATCAACATTATTTTTTTTCTACAAACTTTGCATGGAAACAATGGACCTATGAAAATGTTTAAGTGGAAAATCAGAATAAAATAACAGTTAAGGCCCCAGTATTCCTAATATTTAACACGAATGTCTTTTTGAAAGAATGAACTCATAAATTTAAAATATCAAAATACAAAAACAATAATCTTAAATATGGGTTGAAGGAGTTCTACTTAAACGTTTTCCTACGGAAAAAGCCAAAAACGTTAAAAAAAAAAAAAAAAAAAAAAAGCTAGAAGTGCTCAGTTGTTTCTTTGTTTTCTTGTAAAAACAAAGAAAAATGTTAAATATTCAGCAAAATCACCTTACACAAACATGACTGTTAATGGCTTCAAGGGAAAAGGTTTGATGCTTAAAGTCTGGATCGTTTGTGTCTGAGCTGAACAAATTACAAACAAACAGAAAAAAGCAATTTTTAATCAGAAATCACTTAGAGGATTTTTAGGGACTTTTCAGAGGGACAGTGTGGAAAGTATGTTCAGAAAGCTGCTCAGCTTAAAGCCATTTTAGCTTCAGTGGGACTATTTGTAGATCTGTGTCATGACTGATTCAGAGACTATTTATCAACAATGATATTTTTGTCTGCCCTGAGGTGTTGTTTTTTCCCTATTGTCTTTTGTTTGTCTTCTTCAAGAAAACACGCAGCCTGAGGTTGAAGTGCC
Source organism: Cetoscarus ocellatus (assembly GCA_037902135.1). Classification (NCBI taxonomy): domain Eukaryota; kingdom Metazoa; phylum Chordata; class Actinopteri; order Labriformes; family Labridae; genus Cetoscarus; species Cetoscarus ocellatus. Next base: position 1,224,111 of record JBAMNC010000414.1, read on the forward strand.
TGAGAGATGCTAAATAGGTGGGACAGTCACCTGTAAGCACCTCCCTCTGTCTCGGTTAGTCTCTTTAAAATAATCCAGTATTTAAGACACTCAACCAGGGCCATTCTGTCTGTCAGTGTCTTTTTGTCGGGATGAAGACCTTTGCAAACATGAAGCTTGCTGTGTTTGCCTCCATGCTGATAGTTTTACCTTTCTGGACTGAAGCTGCAACTTGTGTTGGTAAAACAGTTGTCGTGTGGGTGATAAACGGCCATGATCTTACAGGTGATGGGATGCAAGACCCAGATCCCTATGTTAAGGTGAGTTGCTGGTTTATCGTTTTACATTAAAGTTCTCTTTTGTTATGCATGTACATGCTCTGTCATGCCTGCATCTCTTTCTTAAAAAAGATATTACTTTAACAAAGCAGTGGTTTAGCACATAATGGAAACACAAATATCATATTCCTGTGTTGTTAGCTTTATTTTTGTGGTATTCATTGAATAAAAATACATATTTTTTATTGTCGTTTACCATAAAAGGGTGTGAAAGGGTCTTGAATTTTAATTTTAAAAAGACTAGGAACCTTGAAGTAAGCTCACAGTCCAGACTACAGCAGGATAACTAAGGGCTGGCCCTGTCATTACCAGCCTGAACTGTGAGCTGTCTAAGACAGAAAAAAATTCAACTTTCTCTCAAAAGTTGGGAGCATGTCTTCCTCCAAAACATTGACTGGATTATTTTAAAGGACAGGGGCCTGATTAAAGGTTTTATCTTTTTAAGGCCTCTAGAATGCAGCATAACGGTGGTAGGGGGCAATGGCACAGTAAGCTGTTAGAAATATGTTGGTGCCCGACCATTTTTAAAGGTTGACTATTATTTTAAATACACTCTTTCTTCTGTTTTATACAGAAATATTTGTTAATGGCCTATCTACAGAAAGATTCTCTCCCTCTGTTGCTTCACCTCTCAGAAAATGCGTGCTCAAATATTCTATTTGTAAAATTTCACCCTAATGATGCCACAAGGGGATACATTGATGTCTTTATTTCTAATCGTATATATTTTTTCCTGCTGTTAAATTACAGAAATTACACTGAACAAAATTTCCTTTTTTTCACAAAAACACGTTAAAAATGTGCTGTATTTCCCTCTTGGAATTAAAGTGCAAACTGTGATTTTGTTATTAAATTACACTGTTTTGTTAAGAAAAATGGAAGTTTCTCTACTTTAAAACCTACCTGCACTAGTTTCACAAAATTTTCAACATAAAAATCATTTGTTTAATTTCCCCCCAAAAAAACCAAACCTACAAATTTGCCTGTGCACTAAATGGTAGACCCTCCAGTCATAAAAAAAATACAGTTTCTTTCACTGTTTTCAAACAGTGCCATAATTTGCAAGTTTTTGCTGCATCTCTGTTGGAAGAATACATGAGGAAGGATGTTGACTGGGGGAGCTCAGGGGGAGCAAGTTTTGTTAGACTATTAGGGATTAAAATAAGTAGGCAGACAGATCCTTTCTCCATAAGTTCTCCATAGCTTGCCTCTTAGTAGTCACCGTCATTTCATGTGAATATGTAAAAAAACAACAACAACAATCTTTTCAATCCCTTTTAGGTGACAATCGGCAGTGACACCAAGAAAACCAAGACCATCTATGATGAGGCTTACCCGCTTTGGTACGAGAAGATGCAGTTTAAAAACGCCAGCAGTGACATGATGAAAATAGAGGTCTGGGAGGCTGACGAGGGTATCCGAGGAGATGATGACCACTTGGGAACCTGCATGGTGCAGCTGAAGGCAGGGGGAAACCAGTGGAACATGGTGGTGTGCAAGACCAACAATGAAGGCAACGTCAAACTGTTTTACAAATGCCAGTAGAAGTAACCAGCTATCAAATGCAGAAAATAATTCAAGATGGAGAAATTCCAGCTTCTTCAAAGAAATGGTTGTAAACAGAAATATAAAACTTAAGAATGTGATTGTTTTTAATGATTTGTTGTTCTTAAATTAATGCTGTTATCGAAGAAAGATCTGATATTGTATAGCAATGGGAACTTTATCGCAAGTTATGGATCTGTAACAAAAATTAAAGAAAATAAAAGAAAATATGCCCATAATTATTTTTCCATGATTTTTGTATCAATGGTGTCTATACTGTTGGCTACAGCTGCTCGGTATGTTTTCTGAGTTTATTTATAAAAAAATAAAATAAAAAAAAAACTCTATGAAATAAAAAAATTGTTCTAATGAAAACTAAATGATGAATAAATGAAATATTTGTCTGAAGTGATTTTTCCTTTTTAATAGAGCTCACAATAGGAACACAAAATCATAGGTAAAATGATTAAAAACATTATTAAACCATTAGAGTCAACAAACGTATTATGTACACTTCCCCTACACAAAAAGAGCTCTCTCAGTGTCGGGTTTTTTTAATGAATGGAGGCTGGATACATGATCAAATGTTTGATTTTGATGGACAAGTCAAACTGAAATGTGATGTATTTAAAAGTTTCAGGCCCTTTACATAGGTGAATAGATTATTAAATTGACACTCATTTCCTGTTACAGAAAAAAGTTACACATAGCACATTGTGTCCCAAAATTGTAAACTTCATAAATATGCCATCGGATTACTTTATTCCAAAATTGTTTTCCACTTTCTCTGCATCAAATATCAAATAAAGAGATGCTATTATAAAATCTTTCATATTTCTATTTTGAGTACATCATGGTGCAAAAACATTTTATCAAAAGCCATTGAAAATGAACTACTTCCTACGTAGAGAATCTGTCAATGGACTAACACTATCTGACGTGAACAAAACAAGATTGTGAACTTTTAGGATCTTTTGCTATCATAGGTTCAAATAAAAGCTATAAACTTTAAATAAAACATACAAAACCCATAATTCTTATTTGATCTCTGGTATTGTTCCAACTGGTATTTTATCATCGCCCTTGTCTCTTGATCTTCTTCTCTTGATTTAGTGACAGTATGGAGAATCTCTTCTCCATTTTTTTTTCTCAGTGACACGAGTAAACACAGCAACTTTGCCTAATGGTTTTCCATATTGACAAGTATTAATTAACTCCAGTTAAACTATATGATACCCATCTGTTCAAAATTGCACATTCTCAATAACTTCTTTGTTCTGTTTTAACTTTGTATCACTTTTCTCTGTTGTTTTTATTTATTTTAATTGTGTTTGTAACTACTTTGTAAAGTGTCCTTGAGTGCTCAGAAAGGCGCTTTTAAATAAAATGTGTTATTATGATAATAAAGACTTTTTTCAAGACACTTATCCAAGATGCTTTGGAGAACATTAGTCTTATATTAGTAGAGAGCCACATGAAGCATAAAAATACCCAGCATTTCTGTGTCATGAGTCTGCTGCAGTTCCACATGTCTATCCACACATCTGTCCATGCAGAGGCACAGAGCATTGCATCATAGTTAGGACCGGAGCATCAGCAAACAATCCTTTTTCCTGGTCTGCAATACTGCAAAAGAAGGGTTTTTAAATTGCTATTGCTAATGCTAATAAGCTTTCGCGCTACATCGCATGTAAAAGATATATGAATAGGTTAAAACAGCAGAGGATCAGATTGTTTTCTACACCTTATGAAAGACCCGATGATTAAAGCCACTCTATGGTTGAAGTGTTAATCCAGATATCTTTTGCTGCCTGTTTGAAACTCCCTTTGAGAGACAATATCATTATAAAACCATTTAACAATATCTCACAAAAAGTTTATCTCACTTAAATACTCTACAGACCTTTTTTGTTAGTTTAAGCACTTTTTTAAAGGTGAGATATTTATTTATTGTAGTGTATATCTCTGAAAGGAACTTTTGTGCCCTCTTTTCATCCTTAGCAGCAGTATCCTTTCCCTCCTCCCTTTTTACCCTGCATTTAACCTGTTTCCTCTCTCCTTCTCCCCCCTCTGAGCTCCACGCTAATCATGCTCTAGACAGTTCCACAGGCCCCCAATTCCACTTCAAAGGGCAACCATTTCCTCCTTGTCTCTAAGAGGACCTGTCAGCCCTGCCTGCCTACCTACCGCCAAGAGAGAGCAAGAAAAACACAAGGAGAGAGCACGAGGCAAAGCTAGACAGAAGCAAAGGGTGTCAGGGTATGTTAAAAAAAAAAGGCAGTAGAGGAAGAAAGGCTGAAAAGTTGAGAGCTGGGTCCTCGAGGAGACGTGCCGGTGCAGTGTGTGGCTCTTCTGCGGATGAGTCCCGTCAGCACTGAGGTGCGTTTTTGTTAAGTGTGTGTTAAATGTACCTGAGTGCTTGCAAGGTAAGAAGAGCGTACGTCAGCTCTTTGCCAATCTTAAACCAGGAGGAGAAATTAAAGGATGGAGAAAAAAAAAAACAGAAAAGGCACTCAGGACCATTTTCACGCCTAAGAAGTAAAAAAAACCTTTACCTTGCGATTTCTATTTGAACTTTTCTCCTGCTTCGCCTGTGTCGTTTTCTCTTTAACTTCTCCTCCTCCTTCTCCTCCTCCTCCTCCACGCTCACTCGCTCGCTTCTTCCAACCCGCAGGAGGAGCAAGCGTGGAAAAAAGAGAGCGAGCGATGCGGTGTCCCGTTCCTCCCCGTCTCGTTTTTCCTGAGCGTGAATTAAAGTTGCATTCCGTGCCGCCATTGTTAGGGTAATAAGAAAAAGTTATCTTCAAAGGGTTCGGGCGGCGGGAGAGGAGAAAGCCAGGGGGATGCAAGACAGAGCGTATGTGTGTGCATGAATGTGTGTGCAAGCCGAGTTTTTTTCCCTCCTTGAGTCCTTCTAATGCGTGAAATTACACCTGCCACCATCCTGTCTGTGCAGTGTGGGGCTACATGAGTGTTTGCATGAACATATCGCACGCTTATGTATTTGCTTGTACGCTCATTCACACACAATCATGCATGTGTATTGAAAATGGTGAACAATACCTAAGTTTAACACACATATTCTTTGCTAGTGTGCTCCAGCTAAAGCTATATTTCTGCTAACACGGTACGCAACACTACATTCTTATTAACAGGTCCAATTCCTATTAACAGTCAGTCCCAGATAGCAAGTTAATTAACTCTCTGCCCTCCCTCTCTCCTGGCTATCAGCGCACAGGTACCCTTTCATGTTACCACCAAGAGATAGAGGAAGACGCAGCAGGGAGGAGGGTGAGAGATGGAGAGGAGGGAGAAGGAAGAAGAAAAGAGTGAGGAAAAAGAGGGAAAGATGGAGCTGGTGGTGGTGGGGCAGGAAACATGAGCTAAATTGGATTTGGATGAGAAAGCGCTGAGAGGGTTTGTAAAGTGTCGGCGACAGCATGGAGAATGTTGGAACATGTTTTTTTTTCTTTTTAAAATTTCTCCTTCCTTTTCTTTTTTTTAATGCTGAGCTTTTTAAGACTTACTCAGCGCGACAGGAGATGAAACAAATGTGAGCAAGAGTGTGGGGGAGATGGAGGTTAGCTGAGGAGGTGAGAGCTCAGAGTCAAAGTAGTTAGGTTTTGATCTCTCATGTTCTTAAGCAGGGCTGACATCTGGATCACTGTGTCTTACACTGGGGGCTGAGGGCCCCGCTGGAGAGCCAGCACTGCATTGGCTTACCAGAGGGCAAATGCCAGACGTTTCTAATTATGAAGATGTGACGGCCTCTGTAAGACATGGAGAATGCATCCCACCAGTGTTGGTCTGCTAGCTTGCATGTTCGGAGTAGAGGCTGGTTGTGTGTGATGCATGTTAACTTTGATTTGTGTGTCTGTTCTGTGCTTGATCTTTAACTGATCTGCTCTGCTCACTGAAAACAAGCACTCTTTTGGCCTGGAAATTGTTTTCACATGAAGGACAGCAGGTCAGGACATTCAGTATGTTATTATTAATTTATTCAACCAGGAGGCAGTCCACAAGATTTCTTTACATGTTCTCTTTGAAAAGCTGATGTCAAAAGAAGTCTACCTGCTTTAGAGACCTGGCGGTTTCACACGCACATGTCAATTCAGGGACCAGTTTGAGAAGCTACAGATAAAACTGCTTCAATTTTTCTCTTCCAGCCAAAAGCCTACCAAGTTCCAGCCAATTACCAGCCAACTTCCACTGGGAGTCTCCCTCACCTATCGTTTCCTAAATTTCACCATTCATTTGATTTCATGGTGTCCCTATGAGATGACACTTTCCTCACAAGAACACATAAACTTTTGCCCTTTGTAAAGCAGCTGCAACAGGGGTCTCATCACAGCCATGAGAGTGCGCAGGTCCCATCATGGAGCAGCCACAGTCCAACCAAGACAACGTCAAGGACAGTGAAGAAAATTTAAGTGGCTTCATCTGTATGGCTTTCATACCAGGTGTGTCTATGTGTGTACTATGTTGTGGCTTCACAGCTCTATTTCTGCATACATTTAACCCTATAAATAAGATTTTATGTAGAGTTTAGGGAGAACCTTGATAAGTCTCCTCACAAGTGAGTTGACTTTTTTGAAAAACTTACCTGGGAAACCATAATAATGAGGGCATGGTAATTGAATGGTTTATATCTTCTCTGTGACATACTGTGGACATTAGGGCTGTCACCTTATACATGATATCCAAATATCTGTTTAAGCATAGGGATAAAAATACATACTCAAACTGTACATTCAGACCAGGCTTTTGATTATGAAAAAAGCAGCTGTCCCACTCCTCATCTATAAAACGACAGAGAGCTCATTTTTCAGCCTTCCACCCACCACAGTCCAGTGGTAAATAGTTAAAGGATCTAATTGAGTCAGTGTCTGTGTTGCAGCCAGGCTTGCAGGGGGATGGGGGGCTAAGGTAAATTTGTCTCTCTTTCTTTCATTTTTCCCCTCTGTTTTGGCTGAGACACATATGCAACTATTGGGGGAAAAAAGGCAAGCCTTTTATTCTCAGGATATTTGAGAGGAGACGTGCATGAGATGTGCAGCTAGCACTGGCAGTTTGAAAGCTCTGGCTTGAAATGCTCACCAAAAATAAAAACAAGCATGCTCCACTGCCATCAACACATTTCAATGTGTTAAAATGGTCTTTAAAATAAGGGAGACGGTATCAGTTTTATTATTTTATTGTTGTTTATTTTTACTCTTGTACAGCGTCCTTGAGTGTTGTGAAAGGTGCTTATAAATAAAATGTATTATTATTATTATTGTTATTTTTATTATTATTATTATTATAGTTTATCAAACAATTAGGGAATCTGCTTTAATAAAACAATCTCATAGACGATGAATTCATTAAAAACAAGGAACTAACTGACATACAAACACAAAAACACTGCAGGCAAAGAAGGACAGAGAGATTAGAGATATCTAATTAAACACAATCACTATTATAATTATAATCGTTCAAAAAGTGTGTATGTCGCTTTTGTAATTTAAAAAGTTTTGTTTTGAGGAGGGTGGATAAGAGACAGCGGGAATGATAGATATCTTTGTGAGTCACATGAATGACTAAATAGCTGGCCTGGTAACACTTTCAGAATAAAACCATTATGTAAAAACACAGTCATCAGAGAGTCGTATCATTGAACACAACACATAGGGCATAAATACTTTAAAATACACCGTGGAAGTTTTACTGCTATGTTACTGGAATGTATTGGCAGGCAGGGAGTAGTGCTTTGTATTCAAAAATCAATTTATTGCCCAGCACTATGATAAAGTCTGTTTTTATGTCAGTATGCTGCTGGTGTTTTCTGTGTTGTTTAGATAGTTGACCTAAAGGTTACTGTGGTAGCTTAAGCAAAGATCTAATCATAAACCTACAACAGAAGTTTTTGTGCCTTAACCAGAACTGATGAAGCACTTATCCCCTCTGCAGTCCCTTGAATTCCACTCCTCTGGTGCTTTTTCTTTCCCTCTTTGAGCCATTTTATTTGTGGTAAAACTCAGTCATAGTTTTTATCAGGAGCAGTTTGTTCTGTTGTTTCTTCAGTACTTGTTTTTCTCTCCCCTTAAGGGGTACCATTAGTCTCTGTTTGCTTTTACAATGCACACAGTCAACTGGACATTCATGGATAAAAAAGAAACTTCTACCCCGAGGCGGGACATACATTGTTGGTTCTACAAGCTTCCTGTTTGTCATTTTGATTGTATGTACAAACACTTGTTGCTGAACTTGCTGAGCTGTTTGACAGCAACATTCAGCCTTTGGCCAAAGTAAATGTCAAATCAACAAAAGTAAAACAAATGTGTGAGCCTTTAACATTATTTTTTCTTCTGTCTTTATCCTCATGAAAACTCATTATTTGTGGACTCTAGACCCGAAAAGCAAACAGGGCATGACTTAATGTCAAATGAGATGTGCAGCTCTTGCAGTTTTACCAAGTTTTTGTCTGCCTTCTTTGCTGGATTAGTCTTGACCTGATAGCTGTAGGTAGAAAATGATCAGGCCAGTCTTCATGGCTCAATCTACTGACTTCTAGGGCTGTTAGACTTTGACAGAATTCATCACCAGCTTTGTTTTGATCTGGGTTGACATCATGATTAGTGTGCATGACTTCTCTTAGATTTTAAAACATCTTTATTATTATGATTTATCAAACCTAAACACCCTAAACTCTTCAACATGCTTAGAACTTAAAATACAAACGAATGAAAATAATTAGGTCAATAAACATAATTATAAATAAAGATTAATGTGTATCACTTAGTAGAAGGGGTGAAAGAAAATTGATATATATTGTCAAGATCATCTCTTAAAGTTATCTGACTTTCACTGTTTAGCCAGTGAGCAACAAGCATTCTTATGTAAAACACAATGTTTTGAAAAGATATTACTTTTCTATAGAGTGTTTCAAATGTTACTTCAATCACTAAGTATATAGATTATTTAGATTTACCACCTGCTAGTAAGCAGTCATGAGTTTTACCGCAGTATCCTATTGTTTACATCCTTGGTTATCTGTCTTCAGTTTTAGCCTCATGTCACTTGTTCCACTGTGAGAAGTCATACAGTTGTGATACATTTAGTCAATACACAGGAAAGGCTATTTAGAGCACAATACTTTTTAAAAATAAAATATCAGTACTTAGTTCTAAGACACATAACCATAGTATAAGTTTGTCGTTATTTTGTTGTTTGTAGAAATTAAAATTAAAAGCCTGTGTCCCAAATCCAGTATTGTATAGTATTATATAGTGGTCAATACTAGCTAGAGCTTTTTCTGCCTTTCAGTCCTCTGTGCTTGTCACCTGCGAGCCATCAAAAGGTATGAGTATGCATTAGTTTATACTTTTATCTGTTACGTGCTGATGACCTCTTCCCAGCCGAAATATGCTTTCCTCACCTCAGTTCAATGTACAATAAATGTAAAACTGTTTTCTCTTCATGCTAAAATGCTACAGTAACGTAGTAATACTAAAATTATAAGTCGTGGTGAACCATTGTCTTAAATCCTACATTGTGGCTTAGTTGAGGTCCATAGTGTTTTGCCTGAAAGGGAAGAGGATATTCCATATCTGTGTAGCAGCTGCAGAAATTGGTCCATTAGTTTATGGCTCAAGGGTTTATATTTCTGAAAATGTATCCATTTAAAACCCTGAAAAATGCATTCATGCCTGATAGTAACAGCATGTTGCTCTGTCTAGTTCTCCCCAGACATGATGCAGAAGTATACAACACCTCGAGCTACAGAAGGAGAGCAGGCAGATCAGAGTTCAGACACAGACACGTTCAAAAACTGCTCTGATATTTAACAGCGGGCCGTCCTGTTACATTTGATCTCAGCAGGATTCTTGTTCTTCTCACGCAGCTGTATGTTTATAGGAAATACAATACAGGATATGTGTCTGTGCATCTGTGAGTGTTTGTGCAAGTGTGTAACATGTCGGCCTGCTTGTATATCAGTTTGTATCCCTCAGGCCTTTTTTCCAGATCAAGGCCTTAGAGGTCTCAGCTCAATGAAGAGGTTGTGACAGCCAATTAGCTCACACTGAATTGATCCAACCATCTGTGGTGTGTGTGTGGGTGTGTGTGTGTAGGTGTGTGTTTGTGTGCGCCTTTTCTGTGTTTCTCCTAATCAATGCTCATGTTATATAGACAAAGTCATTACTCATTCCATCGAGTGATTGGTGCATGCATAAAGACTCAAAAATGGGAAAAGGTATAATTTATGATTAAGGGAAATCTATCTGACATCTGCATACAGGCAAACACACACTGAGACACAAATAGAGCAACACTGACTGCTCATTTTATTTGTTTGAAATGTTTAAGGAGGTTGATGTGATATTTTTATGCAGACATTAATAAACATGTTTTCACTTGACACCTCCATCTTTAAGCTGTTGGCACATTTAAATTAAGTTGTTTATTTATTTTATTTTCAGAGACAGTAAATGCTGGTTCATTTCTGTTTTTAAGGAATGTAATCAGGAAGGATTAAAAACAATAAATATGTCAAGTTGCAAAATTTGATGCTGGAGTAGTGACAATGCAAGTTAAAGTTCACTCGTACAAATAGCCCCATTTCAACACTATTAATGCCATTCTTATAGGGTTGCTTTGTCTCCTACTTTTTAATTAAATGATAAATCATTTCATTGAAATTAGCTTAGACACTTGGTCCTTTTTCAGGTTTATCATGGGTTTGGTTATATGCAGATTAATTCAGACTTTTAAAGTGCCTCTTAGCCTGTGATACATAAGAATAGGGCAGACCAAGACATTGGATTCCAATGTTCTTTGTCCTGAAAAATCAGTTAAATTTGCTTTTAATGTTGTCAGAAGGGGCTTTTGGAGGCAGAAGAACATGACACCTTTAACCTCTTTGAAAAACTGCCTTGTAACAAATATATATTTTTTTTAACTTTCTGGGGTTTATTATGTGAAAACCTCCACCTAAATGTGTGTTTTCCGCTCATCACAGGCAGATGCCATGACTGTTTTGAAAGTCCGCTCCAAAACGCGTAATCCCTCCTCCCCACTGTTATTGGGCATCGTTTGGGCAGCCATTCAGTGCAGTGCCCATTATCATTGCCTCCTGTAGCCTCCCTGCCTCACTCAGATCTCCGCATTTCGAAAAGGGAGGGTAAAAGAGCTGCACCTGATCTCTACAAAGACTAAATTTTTCAGTTTTTATTCAACTTAAATCATATCCTTGCTTAGACACCCAAGACATGATGTAAATGGTCAAATGCACAAGGACATGGGACCTTTGAGATCACAATTGCAATGTGGACACTGCATAATTAGGTACATGGCTGGAAGCATGACAAACTGCCTTTTTTATGTTGTCTGAAGGGAACCAAACCACCAATTTTCCAATTTCCCTGACTGCAGAACAAGTCCATATCACCATCAGTTGGCTGACTTAGAGAGCAGATCACGCTGAGTGCATTGTCTTTGTGTTTTCTGCATTTAAAAGATAGAGACGACACTTGTCACAGATACAACTGTGGGACATTTCAAAGAGTGACCATGTCAAAAAGAGACTTTCAGATACTTTTATCGATATCATTTTTTCTCATCAGCTTCAGGTGCCATCATTTTAGGCACCTGAAGCTGATGGCTTTTATGTTATGGCTTGGGATATTAGATTATTGGTGTAGTATAATTTGTAAATATGATCTTGAACAGATGTTAGAGCAAATGAGTACAATTCTTGCTGCTATGCTGCTGTAATCCTTTTTTAATTACTATTTATAAGAGCATTATAAATCAAGATATTATTTTCTGGTTGTAACTGTCTATACATTTTATGTGGGCCCACGATTCTATATGAGCTTCAAACTGAGAAGTTCAATATATGAGCACAAGCTTCATATCCTATTGAAGGCTATGCTTCTCTTTATCTTTCAAATTTTCTACAAAATTAGACCAAAAGCTGCTGTTTGGACATCTGGTGAAGGATACAATGCTCTAAGTGTAAAACAGGACACTTAGGAAATGTACTGACTTCTTTTAAACACTGAAATTTCACACATTTATTCAGAAAATATCAAGTTAGCTGAGTTGGACAGATGGCCACGTCTCTCCTTTGCCATTACTTTGAAAAAAAAAGAGAAAAGACTGACAGTGCCTCTGCAACATACTGTCAGCTCTTTATCAAGTCTTGTTTTGTTTCAAGAAAGTCTGTAGAAGCAAACACAAGGTAAACTGTTTTCACCAAGTCTGTGGAGCTGTATGTTCTTTGTCTGCTCTCATTGACTTTGTTTGGTGCTTTTTTAATGCAATCAATGTCTGCATTGGTCAAAATTCTTATTTTTCCTAAATATGTGTCAATATGAAATGTTTGCTTGGTCTCCAGGGGCAAATTGTTTTTTGTTTTTTTTTCTCCACTATGTTTCTCTTTTTCCTGATTTATGGTTTATCTATAAGTCTTTTCAGCACCCAGGGGCACCATAAAACAGGGACACAGAGGTCAGTTTAAAATATTGGTAATACAATACTGAGTGACAGATCTGTCTCCCTGTCTGTGTCGTTGTAGGTCCATGATTTGGAAATTCATTCTGAGTAAAAAAGCCTAGGGACAATACTTAATGTATTTAAAGTTTGACTTCTAAAATCTGGACGTTTTTGCTCATGCTTCAGTTATTATTACCTTACATATACACAAAATAATACCTTTGTTTGAACATAAATAAAATACACACTGTATATTTTTTATTGTCTTTTTTTCTTTTACAGAAGTCTTAAGAAGACATTGTATATGTATTCCTCCTGCAGTATTAAAACTGTTTTGTAACCCAAATAACAAAAATGTGTAACAAAAACTATTGAGGACACATATCAAGACAACTTTATTCATAGAGCACCTATACACACACACACACACACATATATATATGTATGTATATGTTTATATATATATATATAAACATATACATACATATATATATATATATATATATATATATATATATATATATATATATATATATATATATATATATATATATATATTTACAGCAACTTAAAGTGTTTTACAGACTTAAAAACCAAGACAAACAACCAAGTCATATTGTTTTGATGGAAATGAAGCGTTTCATGTTTTCCAGATAAAAAGATAAGTTTTCGGATGTGATTGGAAAAAAGGAAGTCAACTCTTATCACTGAAAAACAAGGTATATAAAATAAATGGATAATGGCCTCCATCATTTCTGGCTTATTTAAAATACTCATTAAGACTCTGTATATGGCTAAATGTGTAGTTATCAGTATGTTCTAATTGACTCACAATGATAAGTTGTCTCTGTGACGAATAAGATGGATTTGACATTTTTCTCTCCATTCATTTTAATTTAGCCCACAAATATCATGAAATGACTATTAATTCAACCCCCAAAAACACAAAGTCTGTTCTTGAAATTTTTTTTTCCAATCTTAACAGGGTCTATTTTTTTGTTTGTTCACCAATCTCTAAGTCAATGTTTTACACCACAATTCTGTTTCATTAAAGCAATTATTCAAATTTAAAAATTGCAAACTAAACAATTTAAAACAAATGTCTTTGCATTTATTTGATAAAAAGAGAGAGAGAGAGATTCTTGACATTTAATTTTGATGCACTGAGGACAACTAAAATATACATTCTGGAGCAAATTTAATGAAGTTGCAACAATTTTATCAAATCAACATCTAGAGAATCGAATTACATAATCACACATCTCTCCATTTTTCAATTCAGATATGGTTTTATTGCTTCATTTTTAAATTGCAGGAGTTTTTGTCACATCCACTTTTATTATTTGGCTTTGTCACTTTGACCCCTAAATTTATTTGACCCTCTGAACAAAGCATAACAAAATAAAGGAAGTACCATTTTGCTAGTATGATCTTGATGCTGATGTCAACAAATCCAGTGAGAGGTTGATATAACTCTTTTAAAGTCTTCATTATTTCATTGTATATTTCAAAGGAAAAATTTCGTTTTTGCTCCATCAGTGTTCAGAATTTTGCATATTAGGTTTTAATTGTAATCACCCATAACTGCTGACTTGCAGTGAAATTTCCTGAACATTTGTTGCTGCACACATTTTTTAGCACAACCAAGCTCTAAGCAGGGTTTTTATGACGGGGCTGACTGGAAAAATTCTGGGCTATGCTGGTGTACAGGTCACAGGGATAGGCATTTCCAGCAACCTCACAAATCGAATCCTGATACAGAGGCCACATTACAATACATATGGCAATCGCCTCAATTGTAGAGAATGACTACACCTTCTACAACATTTCTGCAACTTTTGCTCTTTTTAATGAAAACAAAGACACTGAGGACAGGGTTTAAATTATTCTAATGTAAGACATTTCACATTTGAGGTCTTCAGTGATATTAGAAGTCATTTCATATACATCATATGCAGTTTTGCTTCTGCAACCACATTTTTAACTGCACCATGTCTGACACATGAGCAGGGGGTTAGACTCTACAGAGTGAGCACCGTGTGTGTGGGAGTAAAAGTTTGATGTGTAAATGCCATCAGGGTGCTTGGTTAATTAATGCACTGAGAACTATGTTACAAATCACTGCTGCTATAAAGTTATTTACCAAAATGGCTTGTAGTTTTAAAGCTGAGAGATTTTGGTGAAGTGTCGGTTTTGTTTTCAGCACCACAATGTGTTTGTTCTATTATAAAGGTGTTTTTATAATGTCCTCAACAGAATTTGGGGCCATAAAGATTCTGTAAAATCGACATCAATTCAAGTATTGGAAAAAGTGCATGACTTTATATTTACGTTACCAATATTTGGAGCTCAGGACTGAAACAAAATGTCCATATGTATATTTTGCATATTGCAGCTTAGCTTGATACTTTAGGGATTCGTCAGGCATTTTTTTAAGTGATAGAACACAAATTGAGTGTGAGGCTGTTCAAGCTATGGATAAAGTTGTGTAATGTTTGGCAGTTTAAACCATCCAGTCCATGACAAACATTTGAGCTCCTGTCACATTTCTGTTGTGTTAAGGAATGGTTTAGCTTTGTGTGCTTCATCTGGAAAATTCCACTTTTGCCTTGTGACAAGACACAAGTATTTGAACTGTATTGTGATTTAAGGTCGGCCTAAGGAATTTTAAATATAGTTTGTCCTAAATGCAAACCTAGACCTAGACATTTGTGTGTGGTTTGATCTTTTCTTCCTCATAGCATGATTTTACCTTTTCCCCGACAGCAAATCAGGTGGATTTCAAATTGAATTTTTTTGTCCCTTCCTGCTCTATCACAATATTTCTCTACCTAACCCCATTTTCCTCTTCCTGCTCTTTGCTCTGTCTCTTTTTACATATCATCACACACATACCCATCTTTTCCTGGCAGTGTTTGATCAAACTCCACCGTTCATTTGATGATGCTTTCAGCTGAAAGCACAGCAGTAAATAAAAATAAAATGAAACAAGGGATGAATAAAATATGAGCTTGATAATGAATAAATAAAGGTGTGACTGTATTAATAAGAGCGAGTCAGAAGTATCAGAGGAAAAGGAACCAACACATGCCACCATCACCCACGCACACCACACTGATGAAAGGTGAAGGTGTGGAGGTTAGTCAACAGCTCCTCTACCTTTATCTCTCTTCTTGTTTTCATTTTCCCCCCACCTTTCAATTTTATCTCCTTTTTCCATGTGTCAAAAATCAGAACACTATAATAAATATACTTTAGATATTTGGTTTGATGGTATTTCACACTATCAAAGTTCTAACTCCTGTTTCATGGTCTTCAGGAGTTTCTTTGATTTGTTCTGTCTTCTAAAACACTCACCCAGTTGTTATATTCATGAAATACTAAAGAAACAGAGTTAGACCAGCCTTATTAGCAGTTTCTAAGAACACTTGAACATATGTAACTACTCACTTGAGGATTTTTTTTCTCATTAAAATGGTATAAAACTAGGAGTCTATGTGAGCAAAAATGAATGTACATCACCAAAACGATACCAAAACGATAATTTTTAAAATTAATTTATATACTTTTTTGTCTGACTAGTGGATTAAAAAAAGTCTACCATTCACTATGGTTGTGAGACCAAATGGATGGCTGATCAATTACCTAATCAGATCAATTGAAAGTTAAAAAATGTATTTTAATTGTAGTCTGAATTACAGTTCTTTTTTTTTTTAACTGCATATCATTGTGAAAGTTTCCACCCAGCCGGCTGGCTTCCTGTGACTTGTCAAGGGCTAGTGGTAAGCTGATGCTAACAGCTAGCAACTTGTATTCAGGGCTAACGAAAATGATATTTACCCTCTCCCTGTGTGACAAAGGTTTGGACTAATTAATACATCTGTACTCACTGCTTAGCCTTTTTTTTTTCAGCCCAAAATTTAACCCGAGTGATCATATATGGTACATGCAGGGTTCCCATGTGATAACGTGAAAGACAAGACAAACTTTAACAAGTATGCTGTATTTAAAGTACTGCAGTGGTCTATATTAATATTATGATGAATGTTAAGTAGCTTGATGCTAAAGTTCTGACAGTTCTGCATCAGGGTGCTATTTTCTGCCAGCATTTCTCTTTTTGCAGTCTGTCATTTAGTCCTCTCATAATGAAGGCAGGGATGATGCTGCCAGAGCTCCATAAACTTTCCCCCGGTCTCACAGCTCCATCTTGCAGCACCAACTTCATTCTTCCTTTGTTTTGCTGTTTAGTTTTTTTTTTTTTTTTTGCATTTGTGATTATTAAGTGTGTTTAAAGTAGAACACAAAACCAGCGTGCAAGACTTTCTGTTGTGAGGTGTCCAAGATTAAAATGACAGATTTTCAGGGCTTACACAACCGTTGTATCAGGCAAAAACATTTAGTTTGACCTTGGCTTTAAAGTATGTTAGTTAAGGATACAGTCTGTATGTGGTAATAATTCATAGCCCTCTTCTACAATAATTTGGTATAAAAATAGGTATTAATGTTTTTAGGCTGTGAAGTTCAGAATTTTTCTTGTGCCAGTGTTGGTACAGGCCAACAAGTGGGTGTTCATGACTGGGTAACACTAAGGGCAGAGAGGGTTCCCAATTGTTAGTGCTGTTTTGTCAAGGGTTGTGGCTGAAAAATTGGAAGAACATCTAAAGTACAGAGTATATGACAATCCAGCTGCCTAATAGGTCACAGTTGTAGGTCATTACATGTTTCAGTCCAAACGTGAAACCAAGTAAATGTCCCACTGTATGAACCCACTCTGAGCTCACTCCTCTATCTAAATGCGGCGCCGCTCCTCACACGCCATCATGGGCATTCTAAAACAGCCTCATTGCTGTGGCAACATGACAGAGTCGCGGCGATAGGCCTCGCTTGTTATCATTCCTGTCAGGACAGGTGTGAGCGCTCTCAGTTAAACTAGCTCTTGATTGGCTCAAACTGCCGGGAGGCCAACAAATCCCTAATCAGACTGTTAGCATATGAAAAAGAGGGCGAGATAGAGAGAGCAGGGGGAGCGAGGGAGCAGGGAAGGGGGGAGAGGAGGAGGGAGGGAGGAGGGGGCGAGAAAATTGGAAATGAGAATGATACCAGGATATTTGCACTAAGAATGATTGGGAAACAGCTCCCATGCCACTGCAAATGCACAATCTGACTTACACAAATATACACACATACACAAAAGGAGAACTTTCAACAGGGATGTGAGTTTGTGATGTTACACACTCTTTCACACAAAAATGCACACACACATTTAAGAACTGTTTCTCCAGATGGGCCAGTGTTTGTGTAGGTGTGTGTGTACGTGTTTGTGTGTTTCTGTCTGTCTGTGTGTGTTGGGATAAAGGCAGATGGTGCTGTTAACACCCCATGGCACACTTCCATCCAAGTACACACAATCACACACCGTACACACACAAACGCACACTTTTAATGTTACACAATGAAGAGAATCTTAGACTTGCCAGTTTTTTTTAAATTTTGCCCTCTTTATTAGTGTCCTCAGTGTGGAAAAAGAAAATACGAAACTGAATATAAGAAAATATGGCGTATAGAACGCAACGTTTCTGACGCATTGATGCAACCAGATTGACAGTATAACATGTTGGGATACTTGCTTCTACCATCACACACTGCACTAGGGAGTCGAACAATGATTGGCCTGCCAATATCTTTCTGTGTTGGGTTTGCATGGTTTCCCCATACATGCATGGGTTTTCTTTAGGCACTCTGGTTTCCTTCCACAGACCAAAAAAAATGTTTGTACGGTTAATTGGTGACTCTAAATTGCCCATAGGTATAAGTGTGAGGTTGGTTGTCTGTCTCTCCATGTGGCCCAGTGATTGACTGGCAACGGGTGCAGGAAGTTCCCTGCCTCCAGCCCCCTGTGACCCTGAAAGGGATAAGCGGTATAGATAATGGATGGATGGACATTCTCCTGCATTACATCTGCAGATATCATCCATACCACACCGCCAGCACCACAAACACTAACATGCACTAAACATGCACACACAGGCTTCTTTTTTCTCTAGGGAAAAAGTGAAAATGAAATATAGCTGTAGTCATCAGATACCTTCTTGCATGGATGTCACCAGCCAATGCCTTCCTCTCTGTTCTTTCCTTTTCCTCCCTCTGTGTCTTTATCTATGGCATTCAGGCTGCCAGCGCTGACACCCCGAGTAATATCAAGAAAAACTATTTTCTCTTTGATGTGTGTGTGTGTTTGCGTGTGTTCTCTACTTGTTGTGTAGGAAGCGTATCTGCGTGGATGTGTAAAAGATGTGAGGCACTTATGTGTATTTCTGTAAGTTCTTGTCAGAGTCAAGAACCTAAACATGAAAAACATACAGTTCTGTCCATGTGCAGATGTTTGTTTTTCACATTCATGTTCTATATGTGTTTTTGCGGAGTCCAGATAAAGCTTCATCAGAAATGCCTAACAGGGACCTTGTAACTAAAAGCAGTTTTTGTGAAATATAAGCTGCTAGAGAAAAGCACTCATTGATTTATTCTAGGAGTGTAAGAAAGTAATAAAACACTAATATATAGCGTTTTTTGCATCAAAATACTATATCAATATTCTCAGTGCGATATTTTGATGTTTTATTATTCACTTATTTTATAGAAATTGGCTCATTTGATGTGAGTTTTAGTCCAGCCACTAGTAGGCAGCAAACATTT
Organism: Cetoscarus ocellatus; assembly: GCA_037902135.1. Taxonomy (NCBI): domain Eukaryota; kingdom Metazoa; phylum Chordata; class Actinopteri; order Labriformes; family Labridae; genus Cetoscarus; species Cetoscarus ocellatus. The sequence goes on from JBAMNC010000414.1 coordinate 1,243,142, forward strand.
AGCCATTTTACTCTGCCTGTCACTGTTGCATTTACAGACTTGATCAAAATCTTAAGACCAGTTGAAAAATTGCTAGAATTTACCTTTTGCACATTTGGATCTTAATGAGGTTTTAAGTAGAGCTACTATATGCAAAAGCAAGAAGGGGGAGTGTGACAAAAAGCACTTTGAAAAAGTAATTTATTGAAAACAACAACTAAACTGAAATAGGCTGTTTATCAGCTGATCAAAAGTTTAAGACCATCGCTCAAAAAATTACAAAAAAAAATTCTCCAAACCAGAACAAAAATTTTTCTCAGTAGGACTCAGTAATAAGTAGCTCCACCGTTCTTGTTAATCACTTCAAAAATTCATTTGGGCATGCTTGATGCAAGTGTTTCCAGGAAGCTTTTGGGAACATTGCTCCAAGTGGTGAAGATGGCTTCACGAAGGGCATCAACTGTCTGGAACTGATGGCCATTTTTATAAACTTCCCTTGCCATCCATCCCCAAATGTTCTCTATGGAATTTAAATCAGGGGAACATGCGGGATGGTCCAAAAGAGTGATGTTATTCTCTCTGAAGAAGTCCTTCGTCAAGTGAGCATTGTGAACTGCAGCGTTGTCCTGTTGAAAAACCCAGCTGTTACCACACAGACTAGGGCCCTCAGTCATGAGGGATGCCCGCGGCAACATCTGCACGTAGCCGCCACCGTTTGACGACCCTGCACCACCTGAAGCTCCAGTGTTCCACTGAATGAAAATGCACCCCAGATCATGATGGACCCCCCTCCACTGTGCCGGGTAGAAAACATCTCAGGTGGGATCTCCTTGTCATGCCAGTAACGTTGGAAGCCATCTGGACCGTCAAGGTTACATTTTTTCTCATCAGAGAGTAAAACTTTTTCCACCTTTCAATGTCCCATGTTTGATGCTCCCTAGCAAAGTCTAAATGGGCAATTTTGTGGCGTTGAAGGAGACGAGGTCTTTGAATTTGTTCTTTGTTTTTGAAACCCTTTTCCCGCAGATGCTGTCTGATGTTTATTGCGCTGCAGTCGGCACCAGTAAGGGCCTTAATTTGGGTCGAGGACTGCCCTGTGTCTTGACGGACAGCCAATCGGATCCTCCGGCTCAGCGCAGGTGTAATTTTTTGGGGTCTACCACTTGACTTTTTTGTTCCATAATGCTCAGGATCTTTCAAAAAATTTAGAATGACTGTCTTACTGCGTCCAACCTCAGCAGCAATGGCACGCTGCGAGAGGCCTTGCTTATGCAGCTCAACAATCCGACCACGTTCAAGAAGAGACAGCTTCTTAGCTTTAGCCATCAGGAGGGCATGACCGTGTGAATGCCTGACAGAAAATGAAAATTTTGAGCAGATTTTGGCTTTAATAGCCTGTGGTCTTAAACTTTTGATCAGGTGATAAACAACCTATTTCATTTTTTTTTTTTTTTTAATTACAAGTTCCAAATGTTTTTTGTCGCACTCCCCCTTCTTGCTTTTGCATATTGTAGCTCTACTTAAAACCTCATTAAGGTCTAAATGTGCAAAATGCATATTCTAGCAATTTTTCAACTGGTCTTAAGATTTTGATCAGGTCTGTATTGCTGTTATTTCAGTCACTGGGACACATAATAAAGTCAATAAATGTTGGAGGGACCATGCCTCATAAAAACAATAGGCTTTATTTATGAGTACAATATTGCCAGTTCTTAATGTTGTAGAAAATTTCAGAAAAGTCTTCCTATTGAAAAACATAGTGAAGCATCACCCTTGCTATAAAATTGCAATATACTATGAGATATTGTTTCGCCACCCATGTAACGTTATATTGTATTGCCAGATCCTTGCCAATACCCATCCCTCATGCACAAAAACAATAAGGCCCAAACAGAGGAATTTTCAAGTGTTTTTATCAGTTTAGAAAAAAATCAGAGTTTTTATAACGATGCATCGATATGACCCTCAATTCGCCAAAAAATCAATATATCTGTAGGGTTAAATTTAATACCTATAATTGGTCCTGCCAATGTCTGTGTCGGATGAGACAACAAAATTAATCATGAATTTAGCAAAATTCAAACAAACCAAGTTACTTACTGGTGATTGGTCCATAATATGGGTTTTCAGTTAGAAACAATTTAAAAATTCAAGTTTGACTAATCCTGCAGCCTCTGTTTCTCCAACAATTAAAAAAACAGACCAAAAACTGTTTTTTCCAGCTTGCACAGATAAAAAAAAATGCCAGCCTACTTTGCTTCACTTTACTGCAGAGAAACTACTTTGGGTAAGCTTAAATGGGCAATTACACCAAGAGAACACTGGCTTGAAAAGTGTTGCCAGTAAATCCATTGTTTCCCCATGTAACAGCGTGTCTGTCAAGCCTTTTTCTCTGCATGGTTTTTCAGTGTTTTTTGAGCGTGCATGAATACTGAACATTTTCAAGTTTTCTCAAGATACAGAGTTGCAGCGCTTGGTCATATAGCCCTTAGGCAAAGCATACACAAATTAAGATGAATGTAAGCAATGAGACTGGTGTGGATGATTATCAATGCCCTTCATCGGGAAACTGTAGGTTTTTGGCAATATTGTGAATTGTTCTGGCTGAGAATGGAGAGGGCATAAAAGAGTCCTTTATTAAACCACGGAGTATCAACCCAATTCAAGCACAATGTGTGTGAGCAAAGCAGAGATCTTTACACTTTTACGAACCTATTTTCGACTTATATGTACAAAAGTACATGGGCCTTTAGTGGCCTGAGCACTAAGAACTGCCTCCTGCTGAACACCTCCAAGACCAAGGAGATGGTCATCGACTTCAGAAGGTCTAAGCCCCTGCTCCAGACAGTCACAATCAGAGGGGAGGTCATTGAAGGGGTGCAAACTTATAAGTACTTAAGTGTACACCTTGACAACAAGCTGGACTGGTCCATGAACACAGATGCCCTGTACCAGAAGGGACAGAGCCGGCTCTTCTTCTTCAGGAATCTCAGGTCTTTGGATGTACGCAGTGAAATGCTGCATATGTTCTATCAGTCAGTGGTCTCCAGTGTTCTGTTCTACACTGCAGTCTGCTGGGGTGGCAACATGACTGACAGGAACATCAGGAGGCTGGACAGGCTGGTGAGGCTGGCTCTGTGCTTGGCAGGAGTTTGGGCTCACTTGGGACTGTGGTGAAAAGACACAAGTGCAGCATAGTACAAGACATTCTGGACAATAGTCCTTCCATGACATCCTGCAGTGACAGAGAAGCAGCAATAGTGGGAGACTCATCTCATTGCGCTTCAGGACTTCAGGAAGTCCTTTGCTGTCATAGCCATCAGACTGTACAACACCCGTACTATCCAACATACTGAGGTCAGACTTCATGATTTTTGTGCAATTACGGCCGGACCTGACAGTTGTATGGTTACAGAGCCCATCAGCCACAAAAATTGGTTGTTTTATCTCAAAAACTGTGCCATAATAATTACAGCAAAAGATAAGTCAGGGGCACCTCCTGACTTTACAGTAGGTTTGTTTGCTGTCTTTGGTATCAGTCCTCCTCCATCCAACATCATCACGTCGGTCAACTCAGTGCAAAATCTTTAGTCTGGCCTCGGCATAAGGGACACAGCATTAATGCATTGTATCCACCAAAGAAACAGGTGAGGTTGGCACTGGTCTTACAGCCACAGCAAAAATGACTACAGAACAATTAAAAGCATCAAACCCCATCTGCAAAACCAAACAGGAAAAAGTTGTGGCTAGTATGCCAAACACATCAAACTTAACTGAGCCACCAAGCAAAACACTACAAGGTAAAAATATCAATATGCATCTGAATATTACATTAGTGACAAATTCCTTGATAAAACACAGAATTTAACTGGCCTGAATGATGACGGGGTTACAATCAACAGTGTAGCTGCTGTATTCCTTCTATAGAAAATAAAACAGTCTCCTGAAGGGTTTTCATCAGAGACTGTTTACCTCTCTCAGAGAGCGGATTACATGATAACAATTAATAAATTTGTTAATCTTTATTTTGCACTGTTTTGTTTGATTATACTTTCATTAAGAAGGCTATGATAAACACCACACAAAAATATGAAGAAAGGAACTATGACTTAATAGATTGTTAATGTTGAAATTATTAACAATATAAAATAAAACGAATAGATGATACGGTATAATTGAGATTAAAGCCCAGGTTACTTTTTCTGGCTATAATCATACCACCAAAGTCTATAGTGTCCCATCTATATTCCTCGCAAGAGCTTTTCATTAAAGATGATAGGGGAAAAAGTGTAAAGCAAATGGGAAGAAAATCAATTGTGGAATAAGGAAATAAAAGCTGAAATAAGGGGTGGGACCCATATCTACCTATAATATTCATTACTGTGCCATATCCTCTGGTACTGATATTACACAGATCATTTTATGCATCCCTTAATAATTAATGTTTGGCCTTTGTGAATAATTAAACAAAAAGTAGTGTTCAGGCCTTCTCCTGTTTAAGTGAATGAGAACATTTATTATGAATTGGTCCTACACATAAAAAGATGAACTGGTTGAATGTGAAGCACGTTCTGTCATCTATCGTGTGAAAAAAAGTTTGACCTGATTTGATCTGATTGTTGCATACAGGTGGATTTAAATTTTCAAGCACTAAAAGCCTGCTGTACCAGTATTTATAACACGCTCCTCTCAAAGGGGCTTTTAAGCTGAAAATGCTCACATCTGTATTTTCTTGTATTTGTCGGTGGCAAATTGCATGCGTCACAGTCATTGCAAGGTGTATGAACAACATCAATCCATCACACTTACCAGCTGGCCATCTGAGTGACAGAGTCTCTTTCCTTCACAAAGCTTTCTAGTTTTAGACCCGTCTCCTGTTTATTCCCTGTTTTAAAATCAACTACTTATATTGATTCAGTCACACAAAAAGGGTTTTAAAGAGTAAAAGTGTTTGTTCTCAAATAGTAAAGACAACCTTATGCCTTTCAGAGTCAACATTGTTCAAGCTGTTCATTGCTTTAAATGATTATTTCTTCTCTGTGAAAAAAAAGCTTGGTACAAGAGGCAGTGAGCTTCACACAGTGCTGGTTGGGGAACTTCTGTGCTGGGTAAACTTAATACTAACATTCAAGCCAGCTTACATGAATTCACAAACTTCTCCTTGGTTTTTATGTCATCTGTGTAATATCAATGCAGCAGCCTGTAGCTTTAAGAAATAAAGCAAATGTAGAGGTGCAAAAAACAAAAAAAATCACATGCACACCTTTTCAAATGTCCTTTTTAAAGCAAAAATAGATCTGTGTGCATGGTCTGGTTCAAAAACAGATTTTGCTTGACCACCATATATTTTGCACATCCCACTATTCACCAAATTTGTCAAAAAAAGAGATAGTTTATTACTTTTCAATGCCAAGATTTTAAAATGATACTAAACTTATTAATTTTTACCTGCAGTAGTACCTAAAAACAATGCTTAATAAAGGATCTAGAATCATTTTTAACCCATTGTGGCACAAATGAATGGCAGGGAGAGGACCCTGTGTCCGCTTTTTGGACACAGGGTTTATGTGACACATATTAGTCCAAATCTAACCCTGCACATGAAAATAAAAATACATTCAAACTAATTGGATTGTTAATCAATGATATGCCAAACATTTAAAGTTAAGGAAAGAATTTACCCTCTGCATTTGATTTTAGGAGCTAATACATTTTATTTATTTTCTGTCTTGAACATCGTGGGCTCTGCATATTCAAAGTGAAACGTAAAGGGTTAAAAATATAATAATTGGTCAGAACTTTATATTTTGGAAAGAAGTGAAGGTTGTTATAGAAGGTCTTTGATTGAAAATGTATTTTATTTAAGATCATTTTTTGGCTAAGTACTCTGAAGTGTTCACTTTTTGGACATATGGGTCTTATGAGTTGCATTATTTAAAATCTGACCCAACACAAAAATAATAATAATTCATTCAAGTCAATGTTATTGGTGATCAATGACATGTCCCAGACTATAAAATCCAGAAGTAAAATTTCCCACTGGCTCTTTTATTCTAGGAAATAAGTAATTTTTCCTGTTTATTAACATCTAAATCATGGTGGTCTCTGTGTATTCAAAGTGGTATTGAAAGGGTTAAAAATATAAAATATATACTTTATATGTTTTGATGGACAGGAGTGGAATGAGTCAACAGAACTAAAACACCTTTTTTGGAAATTAATGTAAACTCATAAGAAACTTTAGGTTTTTTTTAATGTGTCCACTTTTTGGACACCAGGTCTTACGTGTTGCGTTTTGTTTTGGGGCCATCTGATGGTTAACAAACTCTGCTGCATTACATGGATTAGACAGACACTAAAAATAAAAGAACTGGAGCAGAAGAAACAGGCTACTCTTGACTAAGGTAAAATCAGTTGGGGAATAAGTAAAGTGAGAGAGACAGGGAGAGCGAGATGGATGAATGACTCTAGAAGTGGTGTCACAGCCAATCAAACCTGCAATTGATGGTATCAATTATACAGCTAATTTAGTTCTTTAAAGGTTGAGATGATTCTCTTCATTATTCACAGATATTTCAAGAGAAGAGAAAAATATTAGGTGTGACCAAATGTAAGTACGGAGAGTTTTTTTGTTATCCTTACCAAAGTAATGTTAAAAAAAGACATTTTGAACCTATTTTATTCTTAAGCTACAAAACATTTTGACAAAGAGAAAGTAGAGGAGCTGTGTGCACAAAGACGTTTCAGCTCAATGAATCAATGAAAACAAAGTTAGTACAACAGTCAGATTACTTGATATCATTATTGTGTTTTTTAAACCATGATACATTTCTGCTTTTGTTAGGGTTGTTGTTTTGAGAGAAAAACCTGTGTTGAAATTCCATTTGTTCTGACAAGCTTACAAATTTTCTAAATGTCCAAAGGACAGTGGTGTCAGTTTTTAACCTATTCTTCCCAATTTCCTGCCTGTGGACAGCTTGTAGACATCAGACTTTAGGTAAAGAATATTAAAATTCTTATAAATGACCCCACCAGATAAAGAAAGTATTTTAATAATTTGTGACAGTGTAATCATAGATATGCTAATAATATTAATGTGGACTAAACCAAGTCAGCAAGTGTAGAAAAAAGTCATGATTAATTAAAGTCACCTTGTGTCGTTCATACCCATGGTCATTTTTTCTTCTCCAGCTCTCTGGTTGTCAGGCTGTCCTTTAAATTTATTTTGTATGTATCTCACTGTGTGACCTCTAAACTCTCTGGATAATAGAGGAAGATTGTCAAAAAAGAAAGGCAGCACATGTGCACACGTGGACAAAATTGTTGGTACCCTTCCGTTAAAGAAAGAAAAACCCACAATGGTCACTGAATTAACTTGAAACTGACAAAAGTAATAATGAATTAAAAAGAATGGAATTTGTTCCTATTAGTAATTTTGTGTTTCAATGGTTGTTCATGGAGATAATCATGGTTTAGTATAAATGATGAAATACTGACAGTTCAGTTTGAATATGTCATATTTATAGGATTTTTTTTATAGGGAAAGAAAAAGGGCAGATTTCCAAACAAGAGGGTTTTATTGAAGAGCAGGGGCAGATTTAAAAGACTTGATAAAGGCATTGCAGTAAAATCAGCACAAACCAAAAAAAGGCTCTAAATTATCTGGGCCAGCTGGTTTTCTAACATCTAAAAGTTTAAGGGTTTGGTGCACCACACTGACATTAATTTCACTGAAATTATGAAGCTGAGGAATGGAGACCTGATTGAAGATTTGACAATGGATTTTGTATGAAAATGCTTTACAGCATTAAAAAGGAACCCTGATACAACAAAGTCCTAATTAAAGACATTAAAGTTGTCACGTTTATCAGTAATGTTATGATTATCTTTGACGATACACAGAGTAAGCTCTATATGTTTTTTAGTCCCTGACAGAGATTTTACTGTCTTCCAGAACAGCCTTGGATTGCTGATGTAAATAATCCAGTTTTTCCTTATTATGTAGACAAAGCTATGTGCCTTCCCTCCCCAATGTAAATATTTATCTGATTTTTTTTCTGGTTATGAAACATAAGTAAACGGTAGTTATACAAATGGCTAGCACGGCTAAATTATTTAAGCAACACTGCATTCTGGCAAAATCAGTACACACTGTATAGTATGCAGTTTCAAAAATGATCGTAGTGTGGGTGATGCCATCTCGGTGCAGAAAGTTGGTAGCAGCAGCAACAAAATTATCTATGTAATGGGCACAGGTTATACTTTTAACAGGAGAAGCAGCTTTGTCCCTTTTTTTGTCACTTTGAATCGCATCATCGTCACTTCCAAAACCTGGAAGTTGCATTATTGTGTGCAGGAAAGACACATTTTTACAGCTTAAACAAGTTTATTTACAGCCTGAGTCAACAAACAGCTTCAGTCTAAATATGTAACATATATAAAGGCTCTCACTGTGCAGGGGCCAAGTTGTACAATGTCCTTTATATCACATCCTTTTATTCCATTTAGGATTTCTGGTTTTAGATAGTTAAGGAGATGATTGACATGGCTAAAAGCTGCTGTTTCCTTATCTGTCAGACAACCTTAAATCCAACCTTAAAACTTGGCCTCTCTGACTGTTGGTAGGTTGATTCAAAGTTAGATTGAGGTGACATGCACAGTATAGTTGCGCCCACGTATTGGCTTCTACAGTCCTTTGTTAATCAAACATCTGGTGTAACATGGTCTGGTCCAATTCTTTCTATAGTCAGTGGTCTGCATTTGTTTTCTACCTGCCTTTTAAGTTTTTATGCAATAAACCATTCATGTACAGTACTTAGCGTGTCAGTCTTACGGTTATAAATCATCTTATCTCAGTGTTTGCAGGAAAGGAGTTTAGTGGACTTACAAAATATAATCTGTCCCTTTTTATTTATCCCTTTATTTACAGTTTGTGTGAATGTGTGTTTGTGGGTTAAAGAAAATATATTTACAGTAACAGTATGACGTTGTGTCCTCACCATGTTTGCAGTGTATGTGTGTCCGTACATGTGTGAGACTCTCACTGGGCAAAAAGACGGCTCAAGCTGTGAGTCTGGAGCTGGCCCTGCCACAGCAGAGGTGTTTCATTATCTTTGGTTAACACACACAGCAGGTGAGATGGAGATTGAGAGAGAGACAGAAGAGAATGAGATGACACAGCTAAAAAAAATCCTGAAGCATAAAACCAGTGTTATTTCATTTTAATCTCCTTGGCTGCCCCACCTCTTTGCTTTATTTCCAGTAGTGTCTGCACAAAGTCAGCAGAGTGTGAGATAATCACAGATGGGTTTCTCCATTCAGGCAGCCATTGTGATCCAGTAGAATTGGAAACTCCAAAATGGATTAAATTGAATCTTAAAGGCCCATACATTTAAGTTTCTCCAGTGACATAATCCTTTACATTCAATTCAGCAGCCCTTAAAAGAATGAAAATTGTTAAGATCCAGCATGTCTTCTACGCCGAGATTAGGTTTAGAAAAATTAAAAGTGAAAAATCAGCTTTAGCATATTCAGCAATGGCTTATCATGGTCAATGAAATTAATCTAGAATGGTGTCAATCTTTTACCAACCTTTGGCTCTCTGGCTCACCACCACCTCAGTTACTTGTCAATCAAGCTGATAATTAATATTTTTCAGCAAATCAAGCGACTTTAGCATTGATGTGAATCGAGGCTTTCTTGTGCAGGTGGCCCAGATTGGAGTCTGACTTGACGCCCATTTCCTGCATGTCTTTTCTTAATGTCTCTCTCTCTTTTTGAGTCTATCCATTGTGTCTCCACTGTCATTTAAAGGTGCAGTGTGTAGAATCTGGCAGCATTTCACCGAACAGAAACAGTGAATATAGGAAATAATGTTTCTATTTGTATGTAAAGTCCATCGAAATAGGAGAATAATCATCTCCATAAAACATTTGTTTTATTTTTATTTAGTTAGAAAAAGCTTCAAAAAATTCACATTACCACAGGCCGCGTTCATGTAGGCCGACATAACGATCCGCCATGTTGTCTAGGGGTGGATTTTAGGGACAATAAAAACGAAACGCGAATCTGTCCGCTGGTTCTGAAATCTACCTGGAATGCAGGCAAAGAAGAAGAGAGAGGACAACAACTGACCTATAATCTATTAAAATAATGGTTACAAACCTTGTCACTTAAGTAAATGATGCCGTGTTCACGATACCTTTTGGTCTTCACAGGCTTCCGTTGCTCAGCGATGTGATGTTTTGGTTACTGTTGGGCTCATTCTAGAATCTGAATGATAGATGTCGAATGTTGACAACATTTTAGCTGACAGAACCTTGTGTTCCCTGCAGGGACTCTCTGGCACCACTCCTGGGGTAGGAGCACCATTATTTTTAACAATACCAATCCAAACACCAATAATCAAATTTGCTTCTTGACTGCCCTTGGCATCCATTTTCAAAGTCTCAACTTCTAGGTTAAAGAAAAATACACAAATTCTCTGCTGTAGCTGTAGATGGGGCATTTTTCTTTAATATCAATAATAAAACAAAAAACATACAAAGTACACAGATCAAAGTACATTTTCCAGTATCAAAACAATAAGACAGAGTAATATGTGTGTATTTATAGGACATTTGGGTTTAATATATGGGCTTCTAGCTTGTCTTCACATTAATAAGAGGGGTCAGAAATAGTCTGACCTGCAAGGCAGACAGTTTTACATGTGGGGCAAAACCTTTCAGTAGAACTTAGAGGGAGACTGTATGTCACATTCATTATGGGCCAATCAGATGATGCAGTTACTAGGCACTTCTGCAAGAAAGTAAACTGCATAATGGAAAACCAATTAGAAGAGGGGCAAAAACATTATTTTAATTGAGAACTGCTTAAGTGTTGTTCTTTACAGTTTGATCTTTTTTTTGTTTAGTTGGAGCTGCCCAAAGACAAACATGGACTCTGGTGAATCCTGTTGCTTTGTGAGGGTAACATATAAGGTATGAGAGATTAAAACTGCACTGTATTTTTAAATCATAAAATATGCAGTGCACCATAACTTCTCAACATGTATTATTGTGCTAACTGCTTATTATAGATGAGACAGTCAGTTTATCTCTGTTGACTGGAATTTGAATCAGCATGGCAAAAACATTTTTACAAGCTGCTTTCTTATACCCAAATGCTTGTTTTGCTGTTGGGTTAATATAATGAGTAATAATTTGCTATTTACAGTTAATTTGAAAGGATTTGAGTTATAATTTTGGAACATGGGTGTATTCACTTTCCAAAAGACAGATGAGAAGATCAGTAGCACTCTCATATTTATGTGTTAAACGTGGAGCTGAAGCCAGGAGGCCGTTAGCTTAGCTTAGCATAAATACTAAAAGTTGAGGCAAACAGCCCCCTCCTTAAAGAACATTAATGCACTTAGGACCATCTCGTGTTTGATTTTAAGCAGGGACCATAGATTTTGATCTTGCTTGTACAGTTAGCTTGTGTCCCATGTACTTAGGTTTTAGTCTTCCAAGTGGGCCAACTGGGTTCAAGTCAGGTCTGTGGCTCCTTGCCAGTATTGCAGTCCCCAATCTTTAAACCTAATTTAGCAATCTATCAACTGTACCATCTAAATTAATCATTAAATCCCCAAAATGAATCAACAATATTGTGAAAACATTATTGTAATTTTTGACCCATGAAACTGTGAGAATTGGGCTAGATTTTCTCAAAACTTAGCAGACATTGGCCAAGCACTGAGAAAACCAAATCAGAACAAGGGATTCTTCCTCTCTGCTCCAAATCTGTAAAGAGTTGAAAATGACTTCAATCTGGCTGAGCTGGGAGCCAAAACAATTTCCAAGCATGAGACAGTTTAAACTGTTGTACAAACATGTGGTTTTCACAAGGTACAGGGAAGAGGAAGGGTGTGAAAATAATTAGGTATTCTCATATATTGTTTATTATTTTGGTCCTTTTCAATGGTTACTTATGTAAGTATTTAATTCTTTTGATAATTATGTTTGTGAATATGTATAAAAAAGAAGTCATTAGATGAACTATTGATTTCTGAGCACTGTATTTGGGGTAGGATTAAATAAGCATATGCTTCTTCCTACTTCTTTTTAGGCATGTTAACCTAATATTGTTTGAATTGTTTGAACTATTTTTTGTTTTATTCATCTTGCTTTTGTTTTACTCACATGTTCAAAACAAAACCTTCATTCATTCATTTATTCATCTTATTGGTCCTTCCTCCTCACAGAAAACAATAAGTAAGATAAAATCTGTGAGATTTGTCAGATACAAGGGAACAGCAGATATGCTGGCTCTGACAATATTGTCTGGATGATTGCAAAAAAAAAAAAAAAAGCATTAAACTAAGATAGAGAATGGTTTTGTATTCTTGGTGTTAATACCAATACTGATCAAGTTTTGTTGTAGATTAAAGCTTTGCAAGATGAATCTGGCTGATAACTGACATTAAATCAGACATCCAGCTGCACTGCACGAATAGGAAAACTCCTCAATCAAACCATTTGTATTTTGTATATTACTGTGGCTCACATTAAAATCAACCTTTATTCATATACATGTTTGTTTGTCACTGTTGTTGAAGGTTACAGACCTTGCCCTTCAGACAGAAATGGCCCTGTCAGCAGGACAGTTCAAAATGACAGTAAATTAAGGGACTAAATACAGAGCAAGAGACAAAACAACATAACTAAAAACCACAGAAGAAGAGCAGATTGAATATCCTGGACAGTGGAGAGTCCCTAAGTTATTGTGTTAGTGAAAGCTAGAGAGAGAGATTTACCCATCTGCTGTATGTGTTCCAGTATCCATGGAGACTCACTGAGACACAGAAAAAACACTGTACAATGCCCTCTGTGTTACACACACCTAATACCTGGTCTTTTGTGTTGCCGTGTTTGTAATATTTGTGTGTCTAAATCTTGGCATCCACCTGTGACTTTTTAACATTCTTTTGTGGCTTTTTGCTGAGTGTTTGTGTGTGAGTGTGCGCATGTGTGTGTGGTTGTGCATGTTTGTGCATGTACACAACATCACTACCAAATTCATTTAATTTGCATTACTCAGTCCGATTAGAAACTGTGCCCTCTCTCCTATGGTAAGATGAAAAGACGAGTAGAGCATCTAAAAATGCAGGTGAGGAGGATAGAAATGAAGATGAAGGATGAAAAGATGAACGGTAACCTGACAGTTTGACAGGGGGACCTGGAACCAAAGAGCTGATTATCACCAACTGGGATTACTAAATCTGAGAGTGAGTGATGTTGTTTGTGATACATTTTTTATGTTGTAGGGTTGAGAATCCCCAGTGGCCCCACAATGCAATGTTGGCTGGTTTAGCAGCAGCATTAGCTTAGCATTAGCTTTTCTGCTGTCAGTTTTCACTGTCCCTGGGTGGTGACGCGTGAGCTGAACCTTATGCTGACTTTGTTTTACTGTCATCCATGCCCATGTGCCATGTCCATCTCTAATGTCCCTTTAAAAGTCCAAAATATAAGTAATAAATAAATAAGTTATTTATTCATTTATTTCTGAGCCAAAATCCTCATGTAATGTTGAGAATCTATACATCCAAAAATTTCAATACATGTCAGCCGTGAATTGATATAATATTGCCATGCTAAATAGCTAAATACTTTACAGTATCAGTTTTTTTCCCTTACCCCTTGTGTGTTGTTATAAGAAGTCATGTCAGTCATCACACTACATATCCGTTAACCCTTAAAACACTTAGGGCTCTAATTTCATAGACCAGGCGCAGGCGCAGGCGCGGCGCACCTGCCCTGTGCTGCGCCTGTGCCGCGCCAACAGAGTGTGTCCAGGGCATTTTGCAAGTTTCGTGCATGGCGCAGTCTAGCGCTGGGAGGCGCAGGGAGGCGCACCCACGCCTCCTTCCTTCCCACCGGAGCACCTTGCAGGACAGATGTAATCTGTGCATGTGTCATAAATAGGAGTACAAAATTAAGTGGTAATTACATTTCAACACAGCAGCAGGCTAATCCATTCATCATGCTTGTGATCCACCTGCATTCCTGGTCTGTCATCGCCAAATAGCAGGGCCTTAGGTGAAATACCCCCCCCGATATCTCCTCCTCATCCTCCTTGCAATAATGTACTCCATCTTTTTAGATCACGTTAAGAATAAAGATGAAAACAGAGAAATATGGGCAATCACAGGTAAGTCCTTAAGACACCGAGTGACTTACATTTATTCAGCGAGCGTCTCTCTCTTTTTTCTTTCCTTTTGAATTTCATGAGATGAGAGAACCCGGATACTCTGTATCGGATGATGTGGCTGTTTGTGGCTGGCTAAGAGATGTGAACTTGTCAGTTTGCGTCACTGTTCCAGCTGCCGTCAGGTTGAGTTTCCATTATGACAAACGTCTCTGATCTGACATCAGATGTGACGGGACAATTATTATAGATACAAATGTATATGCTGGTTCAGACAGTTACATTAAATAGTGGTTACTGTGATTGTTTATTGCATTGAAATGTGCCTGGCACTCTGGATACCTGCCTGTGAGGTTTTGGTGACGTGTGCGCACTGTGCACCTGTCAGCCAAATTACCACTGCACGGGGTGTGCTTTGCCTGCGCCGAGAATAGACCAGGTTGGAGCTGGCAAGCTTTCGGGGCACCTTCCGCGTGGTTTTTTGGCACGAAATTGTCACTGCGCCAAGCTGAATCTTTCGACACCTCCCTCTGGTGCGCTGTCACACCCATCTCGGCGCAGCCGGTCTACTAAATTGCCAAATTGGCTGCGCACGGTGGTGCGCCAGACAAAATAACCACTGCGTTGGATGCGCCAGGCTACGCCACCCTGAGTTGCGCCAGGAAATTAGAGCCCTTAATGTTAAAATTCTGGTCTGACGGCCTCTGCATTGAACATATACACATTAAACTGACATTTATTGTGCAGACTATTGTACATATGTAGTTTTTGTGAAGAACAGCTTTTACAGCTTAAGTGTGCTCCTTTTTTCTCTTTCATGTTCTCTCTTGACAGCAGTTAGAGAGAGGAAAAATACTTTGTTTGATGATACTGTTTGTCTGCATTTTGAATGACATAGAACAGCATAATTAATTATGATTACTGGCAGTTTTATACATAAAATTGACATAATGTATGCAGACTGGAAATTGGCGGCCCTATAAATGACATCTACGGCGGCCAGTTTACTACTATGGGTGAATCCCATGCCAATATTTAGTCCAGTTAAATTATATTTATGAAGAGGGCTGATGGGAAGCACGAGCCATGTCTGTCCTGCATGTTGATCTTGTCATATACTGCATTTAGTTTTTCTTTTATTCCATAAAATGTTCCTCATTTATTAAAACCTGAAGCACGTAACAAAACTTACTTTACCTAAATACATTCATCCAGCTGGTGTTATAGCTCATCAGATGGATTTATACTCAGCATGACAGACATACCTCTGCTTTGATCAATATGGCTGTCTACTGAGTAACCTAGCTCTTGTACTAATCACTAAGAGATGGCCTAAACTCAAGAAATCTCATTTGTCTCTTTGCATGTCCCCCATCAGCTTCAAATTTTAATAAATTGAATTTTTATCAAATTTAAACACTTTTGTCCAAAAGTAAATCCAAATGGTTGCTGCACACCCTTTTATAGTCTTCAATGTGACTTTTGAAAATTCAAGGCCAAAAAGGTTTTATAATTACCTATAGACGTCTGGAATTGCAAAAGCTCTGGCTGAACTACTTTTTATCTCATCTATTTTAAATAATTTCAAAGGTTGCTTCAAAAACACCTGTAAAAAACTGTGGCAGCAACTTGACACTTGCACAGACAAGTTGTCCTCCCAATGCATGCGCATGCTCTCATGTCTGCATTAATCCCCCCCTTCATGAAAATGCAAAATCTTTAATATCACATTACAATGCAAGTTATAACTCTTGGGCCTTGTTACATCCTACCTTCTAACATTTTTAAATCAGTAAGACATATTATTAAAAAGTGTACCAACCATACTTTTGCTGAATGATGTTTGTTGTGCAGTAGAAAAACGGTGCAAACAGTTTTACCAGTTTGGTCTTTAAAGGTCTTCAAAATTCCTGAATTAGATTTTTTTTATTCAGTGAAAATGCTTCAGGTTAGGCAGCTTCTTTGCTGTCTTGTGCATGAAAGTACTTTATCATCAGACATGTGACACATTTATGGACAAATAAAACTGTAAATAACATAATATGATCTCGCTGATGGTCTTCTAGGATAACCTTTACCCTCTTAATCTTGTGAATTTTCAAACAATGATGTAACCTGTCTTCCTTCAGGAGTGCACTACCTTGAATTAACAACAGACAGTGCAAGAAATATTAAAAAGCTATTAGTAGTTGGAAATAAACTACAATGCAGCCAAGACACACTGTTCTTGGTTTCTATCTCTCAACTGAAAGTCAATTACTAATGACCCCCTTTGCTGGAACTTTGCAGGTAAAGCCACACTTTGGCTACAGTGTGTTCGCTTTAGTTTTGATATTTCCTTGACATCTGGTTGCCATTGCTCAACTATTGTTTAAGATGTTTGATAAATGTTCCTCTGAACATATTGGGCTGGTTTGAGGTTTGTCATATAACACTTGACCATGATCTTGTTATTTTTGAAAGTTTTGAAAATCTTTCTCTGCATTTATGCTAAGTGCAAGAAAATATGCAACATGAAGTCTCGTTAACAGCATTTTTCTGTCTGTATCTCCCAGATCTTATCAATTTTAATTACCGCGGATCTTCATGTGTGATTGAATGCCTCTATGAAAGAAATAGAAAGTTTTCCCTCTGGCATTTTGAATATGGATGTGTTTCAGGGCAATTTTGTCTGGTCAGAATGAATGCTCGTATTCAACTAGTGTCCTGAACTAACTGTTTGTAAAGAAGTCTTTCATTTGGAATGTGTTTGTCAAGATTTAAACCAAACTGCGTCGTTGTTGAAGAGTTTTTGTAAAGCAGAATGGAAGCTTATTCAGGTCACTTGTTGGAAGAGTTAATGGTGGGACTCAAAAGAATCACAAAACAGAAAGTACAAGAATCAAGGCTGCAAAATCTATCTCAGTGGAGATAAAAAGACACAGAACAGCAAGCAAATCAAACAAGAACACAGGCAGAAACAGGATGGAAAATCAAAGTCAGAAATACGGAAAAGATGGGCTGGGGAGAAAAGAAGAAGAGAGAGGGGAGAGCGAGCAAGGGATAGAGGGAGGGGAAGGAAACAGGAGGCACCAGATGGAAGGTTTGTGTTGCCGGGGCGGGTTGCCGAGGAAGTCATTAAGCAGCCATTTCATCTGCGTCTGCTTGGCTAGCGAGGAATCTAATTGCATCTGAGGAGTGGAGAGAAGAAATGCCAAAGTACATTTAGATCAAAGATAGAAGACACCAGAGAGCCTGTAGTCACCAGAACACCCCCCACCCTCCTCCTCCTCTCATCCTCTCATACTTTGGCTTGCTTTCCCTCTTTCTTCCCCTCTTTTTCTCCTTCTCTCCACATTCTTCTCCTCATTTTCAAATATTTCCCTGTCTCTTTCTTCATACTTTTACTTCTCTCTCTTATTTTTGGTACTTGTCTGAGTCCCTCAACCACCTTCATCTATGTTTTTTTTTTCTTTTTTTTTTTTTCTGTTTCTTTGCCTTCCTCTGCTCTCGCAGTATTGGAGAACTCTGTGTGGGTGTGTACTGCATTGTGTGGATTTTTTTTTGGCTCATATTCCCCCTAATGGTGCTAAAACCTGTCACACATCACGGTCATTATGATTACAAGTGATTCTGTGTTTTACTCACTCAGAAAAGCTAAAAGGCCGTTACACTCCCCCTTCTGCACACACCGTGACTTATCCCTTATCTCATCCATTTCTTTTTGCCTTGGCACCAGTGAAAGCTGAGGCCAGGGGTGTGATATTGTTGGGCTGTCCATCCGTCCAACTCTCTTTTATGTGAATCTTGCACTTGAAAAAAATAATTTGTCAAGAATTTGTTTAGGGAAGGGAGAAGTCTGACAAGTAATTTCTTCAGACGTAGCACAAATGTCTGCACTTAATCATAGATAATCTGATTAGGTATTAAAGGTCATAGATTGATGG
Organism: Cetoscarus ocellatus; assembly: GCA_037902135.1. Taxonomy (NCBI): domain Eukaryota; kingdom Metazoa; phylum Chordata; class Actinopteri; order Labriformes; family Labridae; genus Cetoscarus; species Cetoscarus ocellatus. The sequence goes on from JBAMNC010000414.1 coordinate 1,261,231, forward strand.
GCATTCTCATGTTCATCATTTGGTTGTAATCCCTACTCCCTCAAGAGGTCATGCTTTTTTTAGTTTTAAATGCCCAGTAGTGTGTGTAACATGTCTCCTTAGCGTGATAGAGCACCTCTGTGAGCAGGACAAAAAGTCAGGGGTATGAAGATGTCTCCTTTCTTCCCTCTTTAGGTCTATTTCCCCCAATTAGACCTAACGGTGGGGCACTGTTGTTTTGTCACTTGCCTATTGGCTTGCAGAGCTTAGACATTTGAATGTGTGCAGAGTCATTGGCAACATGGTGCTGAGTGTTGCTGAACTGACCAATCAGATCATTCTGCCAACCAATCAGAGTGGAGCAGACCCGTGTGGAAAAGGAGCTTTAAGGGGACAGGAGTGCTAACAGAGCATATCAGACAGACTGATATTCTGTATATGAAAACTAGGAGAAGGTTTTCTGAACATTAGTGACAGTGAATATATCTGACTCCATGCCATAGCAAGTGACTTATATGTATATATATATGATACTATATTTTATTGATTTTTTTATTGCAGCTCTAGTTTTCCTTAATATTGCTCAAATGTCAGCTGACAAAAGGATTAACTGATTAGCCTTCAAGGTCATTTGTTGAAGGTCAAATTTTGAACTTTTATACTTTGCTTGATAAAGGTGTGTCTCAAAGAATCTTCGAGGTATTTTCTCTGAGCTGTGCACAAATGTCTGGTTCAATTTTGGAGGACAAAGTTCATTGTTATGGATAACTGGAGAAGAATTTGAGGGATATTTTTTATCTAAATTTGAGCAAAAATCTTCTTTAAATCAAACAGGAGATCACTGGTCAAAGTTCTCTGTCATGAACCCCCATGTATATCCTTTACTTGTTACTGGCAGCTAGTGAATTTAGTATGTTAAGAACTCGAGGCAAAATGTATTCGGTCTTTGCATAAAAAGGTGCATTCTGGCTTAAGTAAGACCTGATTTTGGAGGTCAAAAGCTAAAGGTCAAGGTTATGGGGCCCTTGTTGCTTGGGAGCATGAATGCTTTAAGGGGTTTCCTTTTTTTATCAATGCAGACTCTTTAACTTATATAATTGACTGAATAGATCTGTAAGGGCTGATTATGGTCATTATGGTCATCCCTTGCTTTTGAATAAATGTCAGAAACACTTGAAGGGTTTTCTGTTAAACTTGTAAACTTTTGTCACTGAAAAATTATCTGCTAAGATTTTAGAGGCTGAAAGTTAAGGTCTCTGAGCTTCATTTTCACCCTTTGCTCAGATGTTTTCTATTATGCAAACTACTCTTAAAAAAAAAAAATAATAACACCAGCCCTTCTTTTGATCCTATCTCTGGAATTTCTCCATCTCACACTAAGGTACCCGGTGGAGTCATAAACCCACCAGCCTGTAGTCCTATCCATCCTTCTATTATCTATACCGCCTGTCCCTTTTGAGGGGAGGGACGGCTATCCCAGCTGACACTGGGCGAGAGGCAGGGTGTACCCCTGATTGGTCCCTAGCCAATCACAAAGCTGGCACAGAGAGACAGGTTATCACTGACACACACTCAGACCTAATGGCAATTTAGAGTCACCAATCAATCAAACAAGCGTGGTTTTGATCTGTGGCTAGAAACAGGAGTGCCTGGAGAAAACCCACATCTGCATGGGGAGAACATGAAATTTCAACTCGAAAAAGCCCAACTGACTTTGGGGTCAAACTCACAACCTTATGGCAGTGAGACAGCAAAACTACTTGCTGCTTCACCATTCAGCCCATCTGTAGTTCTAGTTAACATTTTTTTTTCTAACTCTCCCTTTGGCTGTCTGCTCTGGCCTTTTCGTCTATCCACTTTTCAGGCTGCCTGTCTATGTTCTGAAGAAGCCTCTTGACTGTAATTCACATGTGTGCCAGTTTGCTGCTGAGGCTTGTTGTCACAAATATGTGTGGGCTGGCGAAAGATAAGATGTGTATTTTCTGTTATATTATGTTGTTTTCACTGGATGTTTGTCTGAAAATGCTGAATATTTTTTAATTTTCTTTGCAGAAAAATTAGAGACAACTTGTTAATTTAAGAAGGCTCAAATACAGTAACCGTGCCCCTCTGTGTGTACTTAACAGCCTCACCTCCTGTGTGCACAGGAACTAGCAGTAATTGCTTTGTGTGGGATTGGCCTTCCACTTTCACCCTACAAAAGAGAAATTGCTTCTTGCTTTTAACCACTCAAGAGAGGGAGGTGGCGTACCGGGATGTTCGAAAAGGGGGGATGTTGTGTCCAAAATGTTTCAGCCTCTCCTTAGAAGCCATTAGAACCATTTATTCATTGGAGTGGCAAAGCCAGAGTGGAGTAGTGTTTCAGCAGAAAAATGCAGCAAGTGGGACTTCTGCAGAGGCAACTACCCCAGCACAGGAAAAGGAGGAGATCATGTCTAACACAAGTGCCACTTTGTGAGGCTGAACTACTGCTGAAAATACAGGAAAAGAGGAAGGATCAACAAAATATACCATACAGGCTCAGTTCATTACTCCATGAGCTGCATGGTCGGGGACAATGTATTTTTAGTCAGCACTCAGAGAAAAATAAGCCACCATGTTTTTTGTACAGAAATCATAGAAATCTTGAGCATCTGCAAAAGTTTGATGCAAATATCTAAGTTATCAGGTCTAAAATAAGATGTTTAACCCCTCAGATTGCATCACAAGCTGTATCTACTTCCTGTCCCAGTGTTCTCAGTGAAAACACTGAAATGTGCTCAAAGTAATGAATAATCCTGTGAATTTTGTTTGTGTGTGTGCATGTGTGTGTGGTGTGATCTAGTATAAGAAATGTTGATAAAATCAATCCTTCTAAGGTGTACAAGCTGGCATGCAGGGATTGTGCAGTGTCATGGTTTCTTTATTCCACAGTGATGGGGGTTGTGGCTGGGCAAGGTTGGCCGGGAGTGTGTGTGTGTGTGTGGAGGGTCTCTCTCTGTGCTGGCTTTTGAGGTTGAATGGTTGGGCCCCTGTCAGTGGCAGTCTGGGCAAAGTGTAAACTTCCTTCCTCACACAAGGAGAAGAAAGAGAGTGTAGTGGAAGAAAAAAACAAACAAAGAACCTCTCAGGTTTAGATATTTGAGGAATAAAATCAAGTTCCCCTCCTCAGCAGCAGGCTCTCTCTGAAGGGTCTGAAGGCTGAGCAGAGCAAGAGGGGGTACAGACTTCTTAAGGCTGGATTCTCTTTTCTTGTACTGGACTCATTTTAGATGAAATAAAACACTCTAGTAAAAGAATAAAAAGAGGGTACAACAACCATGTGGCCTGCAAAGCTGGCCTCCTGGACCAGCGTCTCCTACCTTTGTAGGGGGTCTCTGACTGTGCCATAGGGGCCTTGTGTAGGGAGGCCTGCTGCTTCCCTCTCGGGTTTTCTCTTTGGGCCTCAGCCCTCATTACTTTTTAACCTTTTTACTAGTGGTCGTTGTATATAAGAAGAAAATAAATGAAAATTTTGTTGTATTTAGATACAATGACAATGAAGTGATTCTGATTCTGAAAGTGATTCTGAAAGGTGGATTAAATGATTGCTATGACACAGACATTGTATATTTGCTACATTCTCCACCTGTTTGTTCATACATTATTGTTACAGAGCATCCATCTTTACATCATCATTGATGTAATAATTATTATAATCATAGCTTTGCTATACAGCATATATACGTTGCAGTAATAACTCAAAAAGTCCTCGATGGAATTTGATGAGATTTTCATGGTGTGGGGAAGAAGGAAAAGGCGATTTTGGTAGTGATCCCAATACAGATGAAGATTCAGGATTTTTTTCTAAAGACCTCTTTACACTGCATGATAGGGCAGTTTTTCCACATTCTTGAGAATATCTCAGCTGATGATGTCAGAAATGCCTTGGAAGAGGTTTGTCCTCCCAGAGCACATGGTGGTAGTAATGTGGAACTTTGGTTAAAGTGCTTTATAAATAAAGTTTGATTGACTGATTGATTAACCCATTAATGCCCAATTTTTTTTGGGAGTTGTAAGGCATATAATTTTATCAGTTGAGTCCCTCTAAATCATGTTATGCATTTCTTTATTCCATTTTGTACTTTGTTTTAAATAAAATAGCACCTTTATGACTGGCAACAATTGTAGTCACACAGCTTGTCGCTAGGTCAATGTCACCTAATAATAATAATAATAACAATAATAATAATAATAATAATAATAATAATAATATAGTAATAATAAATAACAAAAATAATAACAAATTATATACTATCATATATAACAAATAACAAAATAATAATAAAGTCATAATAAATACTAAAAAATTATAATTTTAATTATAATATTATATTTTTTTTTACAGAATCTTAAAAAAGTGTCTTTGGTGCAACATTTCTAAGTGCAGTGTTTAGTATGGTGATGGCTTTTGGGGTAAGAACATGTGTGCATCCTTGAGATAAAAAAAATAATAATAACAATAACACCCTTCTTAGCTTGTGCCACTCACATGCTTACACGGGTGCATAGCATACCCAGTTCATGCTTTCATATCAGACCATATGGTAATAAATTTACATTAGGTTTTTAAAGGGACAAAGGGCTTCAAATGCTCTCATGCAACAAGGTGTTGGATTTCTTAATGATACACTATATTGCCAAAAGTATTTGCTCACCCATCCAAATAATCAGAATCAGGTGTCCTAATTACTTGCCTGGCCACAGGTGTATAAAATCAAGCACCTAAGCATGCAGACTGTTTCTACAAACATTTGTGAAAGAATGGGCGCTCTCAGGAGCTCAGTGAATTCCAGTGTGGAACTGTCATAGGATGCCACCTGTGCAACAAATCCAGTCATGAAATTTCCTCGCTCCTAAATATTCCACAGTCAACTGTCAGCTTTAATATAAGAAAATGGAAGAGTTTGGGAACAACAGCAACTCAGCCACGAAGTGGTAGGCCATGTAAACTGACAGAGAGGGGTCAGCGGATGCTGAGGCGCATAGTGCAAAGAGGTCGCCAACTTTCTGCAGAGTCAATGCTACAGACCTCCAAACTTCATGTGGCCTTCAGATTAGCTCAAGAACAGTGTGTAGAGAGCTTCATGGAATGGGTTTCCATGGCGACCAGCTGCATCCAAGCCATACATCACCAAGTGCAATGCAAAGTGTTGGATGCAGTGGTGTAAAGCACGCCACTGGACTCTAGAGCAGTGGAGACCTTCTCTGGAGTGATGAATCATGCTTCTCCATCTGGCAATCTGATGGACTGAGTCTGGGTTTGGCGGTTGCCAGGAGAACAGTACTTGTCTGACTGCATTGTGCCAAGTGTAAAGTTTGGTGGAGGGGGATTATGGTGTGGGGTTGTTTTTCAGGAGCTGGGCTTGGCCCCTTAGTTCCAGTGAAAGGAACTCTGAATGCTTCAGCATACCAAGAGATTTTGGACAATTCCATGCTCCCAACCTTGTGGGAACAGTTTGGAGCTGGCCCCTTCCTCTTCCAACATGACTGTGCACCATGCACAAAGCAAGGTCCATACCACATGGACGAGTGGAGTCTGGTGGTGGATGAACTTGGACTGGCCTGCACAGAGTCCTGACCTCAACCTGATTAGAACAGCCTTGGGAGGAATTAGAGTGGAGACTAGAGACAGGCCTTCTCGTCCAACATCGTGTGTGACCTCACAAATGCACTTTGGAAGAATGGTCAAAAGCTCTCTACAAACACACTCCTCAACCTTGTGGACAGCCTTCACAGAAGAGTTCAAGCTGTTATAGCTGCAAAAGGGTGGACCCACAGTCATATTGAACTCTATGGATTAGGAATGGGATGTTACTTAAGTTCATATGCGAGTCAAGGCAGGTGAGTGAATACTTTTGGCAGTATAATGTACTTCAGTACATAATTATCAGTGAAATTTACAATTTTGAGTAATTCCATTTCCAAAAAGAGCAGTTGCGAACAAACTGCTTAATGGTCTGCAGTGCTCATATTATAATAACAAAAAGGTGGAGGGGGTGGGGGATGTAAAACAAAAAAAAAATGTAAAACTGTACATGGATACCAGTGGATATTATCATCCTAGGAAGGTAGCTAATGATCATGGTTCAAACCTTGGTTCCCCCTGTATAAAACTTAAAACAACAAACAATATGAACTGGTTACTTTATTCATAAATAACCATGACTAATCTCCAACAGGTTAAAACAACAAAACGTTTCAAACATTGAATTCACAGAATGTCATGCATGTTCTAAGTTATTTTTCTGAGTTATTTTTTTTGTTATTTTATGAAAATTGCTTACATATATAGCATACCAGGGGAAAAGATAAAAAAAAATAGGTGTGGGCATTGGCTATGGTAAGTACTTGTGTGTCAAGAAAAGTGCACCTCCAACTGCACATCAACTTTTTTTTTTACCTGTTTTTTATAAACCAAAATCTTTATCTAAGTTGTCTGCTAACACATAAGTGGAAAAAGTTGCATTAGTACCGTTGAGATTTTTTGTTGTGAGTAGAAAATGACAGTGATACACTTCGGCAACAATTGTTGCCAGTGGGGCAAAAATGGTTTAAAAATTTGAGGAAACAAAATCAGCAGGACATGAATCTTGGGATATGTTGGGTTACAGATGATTCACCAAAATCCTCCTTGTCAGCTAAATTTGGAGGAGCCTTTGACTTGGGACAACAATCAATGTTTCGACATTTGCAGTCAACAAATGCAGCCTTCTAAAAGTGATATACCGTAATTTATTGTTCAGAACAAGTTATCATATGATCTTAACATTAAAGGTTGACATGATACTGTCAAAAATCACAAGAGACTGACATTGGTTTAGTTACTACATTAACAAACAAGTCACCAAATATTGACTTCTTTCTTGTTTTTGTTTTAAGATTATTTGGGCATTTTGTGCCTTTATTGATAGGACAGAGACAGAGAGTGGATAGGCTTGTGAAGGGGAGCGAGAGCGAGTAGGGGAGGACACTCTGCAAACTGACGACAGGCTGGATTTGAACCCGGGCCGGCAGAAGTACATGGGTTGTGCCTGGTTGCTTACCACCCCGCCAAACCAGCACCCATTCTTTCTAGTTTTAATAAAAAGGAGATTGTTGGCAGACTCCTGCACATTTTCAGCATCGTACAAAATATTGGCAATATTACATTTTCTTCAATTTGGACAATCTGCAGGAGTCTGCCTGTTATTTTATGATGGATCTGTTCCTCTTGGAGGCATGCTTCACATCAAACAGGTGTTTATCAAATAAGTTCTCACACTTTTCAAAACTAACAAACAGTAAAACAGTAGAAATTGCTCAATTAGGAGTAAATGCATTTCCTGTTTAGTGAAATAGAGAAAGTAAATCAAGTTTTTTATAGTCCTAAAAGAGAGAACACATGAAAAGTTTGTTTTGTCTTTATGTCCTCTGTTGAGCTGAAATTGATAATCAGAAATTATTTGACAATAAGAACAAAAGTTTGTATGCAAAGCTGTGAAACAATCTGGAGAAAGATAGCATCAGAATCTTTAAGCGTGTGATTCAGCCCATTTACGCTGCGGTGTGAGTGAGTAAGCCTGGAAATGACTAACAAGCCCGAGAGTGGTGTTATCATGGTCTGAAAATCGGGTTAACACATTCCGCTGCAGGGAGACAAAGTTCAACCTCCCGGCACTGCAGAAAATTCAAACAACTGCTTGTTAGCTGCCTCAAACACATTTTACACTGTGATTACAGGAGTGGTGCAGGTGGAGAGGCATTACTAGAGGAAGGGATGGCTCGAGTGATGCCAGGGAGAATGCAAAAAGAGTGAGAAAGTGTGCAGGTGTGGATAAGAGTCAAAGAAAGAAATGTCTGAAGAGGGAAAATGAGGTGAGTGGGAACCCAAAAGCCTGTAAAAATGTCTATTCCAGACCAAGAAAAGGCAGAACAGGAATGAAGGAACGAGAGGAAGTGAACACGTGATAACCAAACTCTTCCACCTGTGAAATAAAAGATATGCTGGCTTATCATTTTCCCTCTCCTTTTCGCCTCCTCTTTGCTGCTTTTGTTCCATTCTTCCTACGGTGTGTTGCCGTGAGGCAGAGGAACAGGGCTTTAATGTGGCAGCTATCAGTTAGTCCTATGATGTCTTTGTCCTTTTTCTACCGTCTCTTCTATCTCCCTGTCCCACTTTGTCACACCGAATATTAACTTCTGACAGAAAGTTCATCCAACTTATTGAGAAAAGTTAAGGGGGAATCAAGGACTAAAAACTCAAATCTAGTATGAAAAAGTATATCTGTCAGACAGTCCTGAAAAGAGGAGGAGGTTAAAGTTGATGTAACTGGGGAACAAATGGAGGAGTAAAAACATTTGATGACTGTTAGACTATAAAAGTCCTATTTTTAGCTTGTACTCCCAAGAGTTATTCCATATAACCAATTCTTTCCTGTTGGTTGTGCACATGTGTTTATTTTTATGTACAGGTTCAATTCATGTGTAACATGACTAGACTTTAAATTATACAAATGTAAATATAATTATATATTTGTAACACACAGTTTGAACTCTTGGCTAAGATAAAAAGTGAAGTCCATTTTTTTTTGGTTAATTACAAAACAAATAATCACCATACCAGCTGCATACATAGGCATTTATAATGAAATAGTGAAAATCACTGAAATGTCTACATGAGCTGAAAAAATGACCAATCCTATGTTATGTTCTTATTAGTTGAATATTCCCATCATTTAAATATTTTAATCAGTCTCTAAAGTAAGAGAACTCCTTGATTTTGGAAGCTGTAGTTAGTGTTTTGCCATCTTGTTATAACAATGTTTACTGTTGACGTGAAAAAAATGAGTGCTTGTCTACATTCATATGTGAAGAAGAAGCTGCACCTGGACACTGTTGCTCTTTTTCTGTCTCTCCTTGTTTATACTGCTTTAAATGATGTACCACAATAATGCTCTGGCATTGGTTGCACAAAGCTCCACCATGACTGCGCGTAGGGATGGAAAATTATATAGGATGTAATTGATATAAATTATAAAAGTCGTGTTGAAATCAGTGCCATTATTTATCTGATCCGTATAGACTTACTGATTGATTCATGCAGATTTTTTGTCAGTAAAAAATAGTCCCACAGGGGTTTTAAGGAGGTCATGTTTTGCCTTTACCCTGATTCATATATTAATTTTTGATGACTGCTATGGTTTGTTCACAATCACTTATGTTCAAAAAACCTCCTAGTTTTTATATACAAAGTATCCCTGGTACAGTCTATCAGTCTGAGATGCTCTGTTAGAGCTCCTGCCACTTTAAGGACACTTTGTGGGACCAGTCCACTCTGATTGGTCGACCAGTCTGTTCTGTGGCTCTGTTGGTCCGGGCAGCACTTCTTGGCCCCATGTTGTCAACAACTTTGTATTTCTTCTATCATCTCTGGCCTGCACTAGGCTTGCTACCTTGAGCCAATGGGCTTAAACTGCTGCTGAAATAGATATCACACATTGAGGGGGGTTGATCAGAGAGAGGTTTCAAGAAGCTTCTGGTGCCATAACCATGGAGAGAGGAAGAAATCCTGATGCTGCAGACTTTTTGTCTTGTTTATGTAAGGGCTCTATCTCCCAGGGGTGACATTTTAAACTCAGAAAGGACACATAATTTAAAAAAGAAAAAAAAAAACATTTATGGGCTCTTTAAGTGGCAGTAATGTCAAACTCATGGCACTCCTATTATAAATTGCTTGCAGCTAAAAATGCTAAAATGATGGAGGGATTCATGATTGGCTATATGGATTCATGTTGGGTGTTGGATGTCTATATTTGTATATATATGTATATGTGTATTTTATATATGTATATATGTATCTATGCATATATGTGTATCCATAATATGAAGAGCTTTGTGCTCTATTGTAAAGTGTCTTGAGATAACACTTGTTATGAATTGGCGCTATACAAATAAAGATTGATTGATTGATTGATTGATTGATTGATTGATTAAAATGCTTGCATCCCTGCTGGAAAATCACACAGACAGACACCGAATGTTATTCTCTCACACAATTTCGGTACAATAACGCCATAATTTTGACCACTTCTGTTTCCTCCCTGTCATGATTGAATCTTCTTTGTTACAGTTTCTGCTGACTGTCTCTGATGAGATCATTAAATTCCTGATTTACAAGGCATGCAGAACTGAGTAGAAGGAATTAATAATGCAATTATGAACCATGGAACTAAATGATATTGTTTCCTTGAGCTTGTTGTAATCAATTCTAGACTGGAATTGGTTTTTGATGCCCTCACTGTGAGTGGTACCAGAAGTTAAATAAAGGTTTCAAACACACATTTTGGCCAAATTTACTGCTTTCTTGTATTTTCAAAAGGGACTCTATAATTTCCCAGGTAAAGTTGTCTTACATAGCACAGAGATAGTAAAATTGTCTTGGTACTTAGTTTGTGCTTAAGCAGATACAGGTTCTCAAGCTCCACATTCATTTTTCTGCTCCCAGCCAGAGAGTAAAACCTTAAAACACAATAAAATCACACAGACTGTCACCAAAGCAGATAATCAACAAGGCTCAAATGGATACAAACGACAGCCATAAGGAGCGATCAGGGCACACAACTGCCATCGATGATAGCTGCCATGAAACATGGCAAAAGCTTAATACCATCTGTTAACAAAACTGTGCAGCATAAAAGAAGAGAAGATCATTTCACTGGTATTTCATAGGGAAATATTATTTACTCACTACACTGATGATACACAGAAAACAAGCTGAGCTCTTCCAAATGGATCAATACATTTAGATCATTTTTTTCATTTTAAACCAATGAATTTATTGATGTTTTTTTCTTTGTTGTAAGACATTTAATGATACATGGTCTTTATGTAGTTTTAAAGGCTGGAAGGAGCGCATTATTTATAACTCTCCATTTTCAATCTTTTTGCCTCATAGTGTTAACCCACCACAGACTAGCTTTGCTAATAAGTAGTTGTAGAGTACTTGTATCAAACATGTTTGAGCCTCACAGTGACACATACAAGCTGAGGGAAGTTTGTGTTGTAAGTGTAAACACAGAGCTGATGTCAACAAAGTCAGAGGATGTGTTACTTAGCACTCCAGAAGCCCAATGGAGGTTGTGCATTGATTTCACAATTTGTGAAACAGATCGGCAGTTCTGTTAACCGAGTGGCAGAGAACAACATTAAGTGGTTGATATCAGTGGTAAGAAACAGTGAAACGCTTTAATTCACCTGAAGAGTGACATATTTTTAGTCATTTTCTAACTAACTATTGTTACCTCCGCCAAGGAGGTTATGTTTTTGCCGGCATTGGTTTGTTTGTCTGTTTGTGTTTAAAATAACTTGAAAAGTTATGGACGGATTTGGATGAAATTTTCAGGAAATGTGTGGAATGGGATAAGGAAGAAATTATTAGATTTTGGGACTGATCCGGATCACCATCCGGATACAGGAATTTTTTAAAGGATTCTGTAACATTGCCAGATAGGACCATTTTCGCCAAAGTGGACTGAAGCTGCTTGGCGGAAGTCTGCACTCTCTGAGTGCTTTTCTAGGTGATTATGTTCAGTATGGAAAATATAGATTCTTGTCTGGTTTATGTTTATTACCCAGGCTTACTCTTGGCATACGGTTTTAACATCTGATTAACAGACTTTTCTTCCAGTTTATTTGTAATGCGACACACAAATGGGTTGGTTACTTTTATTTCATGAAAAATAGAGTTAACTAGAAAAGCACTCATAGAGCGCAGACCTCCACCAGGCAGCTTTAGTCCACCCCTGGTCCTATCTCGCAATGTTAAAGAATCCTTTAAAAAATTCCTGGATCTGGATGGTGATCCAGATCAGTCCCAAAATCTAGTAATTTCTTGCTTATCCCATTCCACACATTTCCTGAAAATTTCATCCAAATCCGTCCATAACTTTTCAAGTTATTTTAAACACAAACAGACAAACAAACCAATGCTGGCAAAAACATAACCTCCTTGGCGGAGGTAATAATTGGCCAAATGGAAGTCATATCATTGTAATTATTTCATTAATTTGTGTTAAAGCTGAGGACTTAACTTTTTTAAGATTGTTTGTTGCCAAAACCAGCAATTGTAAACAGACTCCTCTGGGTTGTATGCTGGCTACAAGCATGAATACACGACCTGTTGACCTCAGTGCCACATCATTTGAAATACTGCTGTTTGATGTTATTCAGAAATTAGCGTAAAATAATTAAAAAAAAGAAAAACGAGCAGACAGAGAGAGAAGTTGGCTTCACATTCACTAATTCCTGAGATCATGTACACTCAGGGATTTGATGCCAGCTGGTGTAGCATCATCACCTCGTCTTCACTATAAACCGGTTGGTACAGCTCCAAATGTTTTCATGACTTTAACTGAGGGTCGACAATACATGAACAGCAACAAACTTGAAACTTCAGTTGAATCAAAGTGCTTGCTTCCCTCTAATTACTGTTGTGACATTCCACTCACTTGTGCTGACTGTCACATCATGAGCATACCCTCTGTAGATACCCCCAAAAAACAAACCTCTAGTAAGGGGATACTTTGCATCTTCTGCATTGGTGTTTTAGGATGAAACATGTTATATTATTTTGGACTTTTAAGATGATCTCCCCTCTGTTAAACAGAAAAAGGCAACGGTGCTCCAGCTGTGCTAAAGCAATTATTTAGACAGTTTTATATCTACAAGGTCTACTTCATAAAGCCTGGTTAAAAATAGCTGGTAGTAGAGTATGTTTGACTGAAGTATCACTTCTTTGAGTAAATATAAGACAACCTTTTCTTAAAGACGCTACAACTTCCTTGGTGGTCCTTAGTGGTCCTTTTTCTTCCCTCTCCCACCAGTACAGCATTCATCTTTGTGACACCAGCTGTATATTTTAATACGAATCCCTACATACCATCAAAGAGAGAAGGAGGTGTGATTGTTACAGTAATCCCCAGGGATCCTTAATGGGCCAAAGTGAATGAGAACGGAGGATTAGGGGGCTGTGACGGCCAATATATTCCGTAATTAGCCAGTTAACAGCTTCGACGATGGCAGGATTAGCTGGGTCTTAGCTGAAAACTTGACAGAGGCTACACATGACTGACAGATTGCACAGAGCAGCGGGAGAGGGAGCCAGCAGAACACAAGAGGGAGAGGAGAAAAGATGAGGAGAGAAAGGGAAGGGCAATGGAGTGAGAAATTGGAGAATGAATGAACGTTTTTCTGTGCTTAAACTTGTCATTTAGCCTGGACGTTTGAGATTTCACCAACTTAACTGATGTCTCTCTGTACAGAGCGAGAGACTCCAGAGGCTAAAACTAAATCTCTGTGATGGTATTTAATACCACAAACCCCCCACCTCCGCCTTGAAAAATGAGCAAATCATTCATCTTTCCTTTGTGTTCTGGCATATATTTCTGAACTTTTGTTTTGCATGAATAAACAGTGTTTTATGATAGTTAAGATAAAAAAATGACAGATTTTATTTCTGTTTGCATTGAGTCCCACAGGTGTTTTTATGAAGTCTTCTGCTATAATACTTGGATTGTATTTGTGGGACATAGAGTGCAAAGATTTGTTCGCAGACGACCAAAAATTTGCCCCTACATCAAGCAGAGAGAGTGAAATGAGAGATAAAGGGGTTGAGTGAGCCAGAGGTAAAAAGCCAGGAACAGCATTAGTAAAAGCAAAGTACTGATTAGATAAAAAAACGTATCTTTATTTTCTATTTCATTCACTTTCAGCACAGCCCTGCACTGGGTTGGCTACCCTCGGATACACAGAGGTAGCATGTGGTTAAAAATTAGTAATTTAAATTTACAGATGTGAGTGCAGGTAATAAACACAATGTGGGCAGATAGCAGGTGAGAAAGATAATGAGAGAATAAAAGAGAAAAATAAAATGATTTGCACTATTTATAGCATGATGGCCACCTGCCTATTGGTCTGGTTGGTTAAATAGGCACAGTGTTCTGTCATTGCAGAGAGGTGTCTGATGTCCATAGTCAAAACAACAAGCCAAAGTTTGTGAAGGCCCATGTCACGCAATCAGAATGCAGGGAAATCAGAATATTGACCATATGTTTTGACTGTTTTTGCATCCAGGATAAATACAGGATCAACCAATCTTTGCAATGGGGGTTATATTAATATTTTTTTGTGCTCCAGTGACTGCTACCTGACCCTGATGCAACACTCTGACTTGAACATCCAATGAGAGGAGTTGCTGGCTAAAGGATGCATAACCATACATTGCATCACAGAATAGCTGTCAATAAAAGGGCTAAAAGAATCTTGCTGTTGCATCCAATCAAGCCAGTGTTGTTTTTTTGAGTAGTTTTAACCTAAACTGGAGGACATTACGAAGCTTTCATGGCACCATATACTGCTTTGTATTGGCAAGTGTCAGCCCCTGGATATAGTCCCTCAGGGCTAAACTCACAAGATTTTTTAAAGGGAATATTTACTAGTGCCATGAGCCTCTTCAAAAAACCTTAACTAGCTCTTTAGACAACAGGTGAACTTATTGTAAACATCTGGGTGTGTAAGTTTGAGGTGACAGTAAGCTAGCCTCTGCTCTGTGGTCAGTGTGTTTCATCCTCCACTCTCTGACCATCACAGGACACAGTAGTCTGGAAAACAAGACATGTACTGAGAGTGGTGTGAGCGTTCTTCCTTTGGTAAACTGGAGTAAGTTTCAGGGTAGCAAGAATTATGTGGAGTGGATTTTAACCATGGGAACATTCTGTCAATGATGAAGTGTCCCAGATTTGACTGAGAGCTCTCTGTTAACAGTGCTGTTGAACAGACAGCTGTGCTGCAAGTGTGACAGGGTAAAAATGAAGGGGTCCAAATGAAGGATTTTGTTTCTTTTTATACAGTAGTTCTGACACCCATGAGTCCAAGATTACATCAAATCAAATCTCAGAGCCTACTGTAAAATCTAACATGTAAATGGCGTACTTGATACCTATTTTAACATCCAAAAGTTGGCTGTAGCTTGTGTGAGTCATGTTTTTTGTATTGTTGTATTGTGTAGAGGAGCGCTTTTGTTTTTTTTTCCTCCTCCCTCCCTCTGTGCTCCTTCCTTTTTAACAGATGCTGCAGGTGTGGAGTGTCCTGATTGGACAATAGCAAACAGGCGCACCCGACGTTGAGTGGAGGAGTTCTTTCGAGTGGCACCAAATGATTTGCTGAAAGCTGATGGTCAGCATTTCAAATACGACCGCAGAAGAAGAAACGCCGACCCTCCTCCATCCTCACTCTCAACGCTCGCCCAAACTTCAGATTGTGTGTGATTCTGATTATTTTGTTAAAATTAAGAGAAAAGAGTTGAACATTAGAAGCAGACCGGTAAAGTAGGGGAGAGTAAAGCCTGATAATCGTTTTCTCCTGTTTTTCTTGATTTAGGGAGTCACTTTAGGTTTGTATCCGTTTTCTTTTACTTTAGTGGTCAGGTAAGGTTTTTGATTAATAAGAGCGTTTTTGTTGTTTTATTTTTTTGCTTACTCTCTTCGAGGTAATTTTGATTTAATTTGTAAACAAAAAAAATAAAAATAAAAAAGAACAATTAAAACATTAAATTGTTTGGACTGCAAGTCTTGATTTTTTGTGCTTTTGTACTGGTGTCACCTCAGGAGTGACGAAGGAGTGGTCATTTTATGTTTCTCCCAGTATCCCCTAGGCTGGTCGTAACAGTATGAATTGCTCCGACATGCACCATCAAGGCCACTAGTGCAGCCACCACACTCACATATTAACCACAACCTGAAGCTGTTGAAGGTTTTCTACAATTCATTGGAGATCAATGGTGGGGGACGCTCTTCTGATCTAAATTTGTAATGAAATACACAGAGACAAACTGAACTACTAAGGTTTTATCACCTTTAATTAGGGATGCATGATACTGGATTTTTCTGATACTTGATATGCTGATATTTTCAAACTTATCATCACCAGTACCGATATAAATATTTTGTGTCAAGAGCACTAAGCCTCCACTCAAGCCTCGTTTTTTAAAGTGTTCATTCAGTGATGAGATAAACCATAATGGTACATATGTTCATTCTGTCAATAATACAGCCATTACATGTGATATTTAAGGTTAATTTGTCAGCTTAAATAGCTGCTGTAAAAATGGCAAAAATTCCTATATCTACCGACAATGATAATTACCTTCTTAGTCAATTATCTGCCGATTGTTCCAATCAAACCTCTGTTGTACCACAAAGTATAAATACAGCAAGTAGCACATATTTATTTAAAACCTTTTTAGTTTGAGATAACAAGCAGAAGTGGACAGTAAGACTCTCACATGACAATTAGGTGATTTGGGGAGCCAAAGTGTTAGCTAAGATGGCAAAAGCTGAGGATACCAAATGAGTGTGTAAAGTAAAGTGTGCATGTTGTGGACTTGTCTGAACCCAATGTAAATAATGACAATGAGCAA
The DNA here is from genome assembly GCA_037902135.1 of Cetoscarus ocellatus. Lineage (NCBI taxonomy): Eukaryota > Metazoa > Chordata > Actinopteri > Labriformes > Labridae > Cetoscarus > Cetoscarus ocellatus. Next base: position 1,277,684 of record JBAMNC010000414.1, read on the forward strand.
CAGTCAAAAGCCCTTTGCCCACTGTAGATTTCAGAAAATGTAGGATCATACACGTTTTTTATTCATTATGAGATCTTACCCCATCCCAGTCAGATGGCTTTACTGATTTAACCAAAACACATACAGTTTATTTTACCAGTCAGATTCATCTCAACATTTTGATGTTAACTCAGAAGCTACTAAAATCTGCACATCAGTATAAATAGTGTCATTCTCACTTACATTTAGACAAGAACAACTAAAACAATGACTGTTCATCTACGCCCCACTATGTTCATGCTAAAACATACAACTCAAGTATTGTCTAATATTTCAAGAAAACCTTTTTATGTGGTATTGCAGTTGAACTCTTTGGCAGTTCAGAGCTTTAGCTTCAAAGCCTCCACAGAGAGTTTCCATGTTTTATTATTCTGTGGTAGTTTTTATTCAAAGTCAATTCAGGTGACGAAAAATCTGAGGTGTGTTTCCGAGTTTGTTATCGGGGCAGCATATCACATTGTCTGTATCTATGGAGCTTCAGCGAGGGAAAGACTGATGTTTATTTGAGTAGTATACACATTTAAAGAGGAACATATTGTTACAGCAGAGTGTTGGCAGTGCATCACTGGACCATCCTGACTTTACACATGTGCCAATTTACACTTCAGACAAAAACATGTCGGCACAGTACAGGTGATCTGTCATTTTTCACTGAAAACAGTCTGCTTTTGAGTGTTTTTACACATCATGAAAAAGGAAAGTAAAATATTGGCAGACAGACATAGATAATCAGTATTTGGGAACAAAACAACTCAGTATGAGCCTTTTGGCAGATTTTGTCACTGTGGTGAAGTATTCATTCATTTTTGTGCTTTTTTGATGAGAAGTCTTTTTATGTTTCTGATAATACATGAAGAATTTTTGTTACTCAGTGCAATGTAAGGTCTGTCCTTCTTGGAATTTTGCTAAAAAAAATCTAACGTATGTTATGGAAAATGATACTTGCATGCAGTGATTACAATAAGGAAAATCCACAGTCTTTATTGTCTGGTCGTAAGGGTGTTTGTGTCTAAAGGAAGTCCTCTATTTGTTTTCTATGTGCAAGATTGCAATTGAATAATTATTGCCCTAGACATAGATTTAGGGTCCACAAACTTGAAATCCTCAACTTTGTCAGTCTCTAGCTCCATGTGTACTCCTCAAAAAAGTTTGGAAATGTTATTTCGGTTGATTATTGCTTCCCTTTCATAATAGCGATAGGTATTGTATTTTATATTGTTTGAAAACCCAATCAGCCACCTTTATAAAGAGGTACAACTAGTAAGGATTGTGCATTCATGGAAAGAGCAATGCAGCGAAAAAATGTACCAAATCTTCCCAGAAAGCCTAAAGTTCCTTATTGAAGCAAAAGTAAAGAACTGGTCTTCTTGTGGTGTTCTCGCCCTGCTGTGCCCACACTGGATCTATCTTTGACTTCACCAGTCTCACAGAACTTGGTCTTAAGTTTGGGAATGCTTCCAGGGCTGACACCAAATAATGCTGCCACTCTGTGAGCTGAACCACCAGCTTCAAGTTGCAGGGGATCATAGCACATTTCTGGGGGGCTACCCTCATGTTTTAGCTGTGTTTCTCATTCCACAAAGGCATGATCCTTACAAGTTGTACCTCGTTGTCAAGGTGACTAATCAGGCTTTCCAATAATATATAAAATACAAAACCAACTAGTATTATTAAATGGGATAAATAATCTAGGAATATCAGGAGTATATACTTTCTGTTAAATACATTTGAACATTTAAAAGAACAAAATAAAAATGCCAAATGATTACTTCCTTTGATATTTTTGAAAAACAGCCAACACTGAGTGCCTTTTACACACTCTGACTTATGTATGACTGATTTATTTGTAAACTTTTCCACAAATAATCCCGTCCTGAATGATGAAGGAAAGCAACAAAAGGACAAACAACATTATCTGGCATTTTTCCTGGGGATCCTCTGGAGCCCTTTGATGGTCCTATGGGGGTCTTGGGCCTCTGTTTGAGGGCTCATACCTCGCCATCGCCAACACCTGCTGTTTTCTAATCAGCACACCTACAAAGAGTGTTTTCTTTGCAGGCTCTTATCCTCAGAGGACCAATTAGAAGTCTCCCCTGTCTGTTGTTTCCGGCTTCCTCTAAAGTTCTGACCAATGACAGATGGTCAAACACAGAAACAACAGCAGAGAACAAGAGTGCACTGGATAGAAAAAAATAGAAAACAGTGTGGGCATGGGATGATTAACAGGAAATAAAGGGAGGAAATTGAAGGGGAAAAAGAGGAAAGACATGACCAAAAATAACTTACAGTTTGAAGGACAAGGATTGAAAAAGCAATGAAGGATAAAGAATAATAAAACACATTTTGTGTTCAGTCATGTTATTTTAAAACAAACCTCACATAATAAGCTTAGAAAGCAACAGTGTGCATTAGGCCATTATGATACATCAGAAACTGACAAACTGTTTATCACATGATTTAGAAACCCAGCATCTGACCCCTTTTCAAATTCCCTTAAGATGTTTACCAGGTGCTTATATGTATTAGCCTTCAAATGTGGGAAGTCATGTAGTTGTTATGAAATTAATTTAAATCAAAATAGGATTGAGCATTAGATGAATTCATGCAGAAATGATAGATTTAAAAATAGAGTCTTTTCACATTAATGGCCTCCATTTGGTGTGATAAAAATTAAGACAGCATATATAACTGAGGATTATTCTTGATCATTTCCATTGGATCAGGTTGCCTAAGTTGGATGCAGGTCATACTCCAGAGTATTTGCAACGAAGTCAGCAAGTTACAGATGTCGTCATAATTACTGATTTGTCGTGTTGGTAAAAGGGTTTATTACTCTGTTCTGTTTGTGCTACTGCTGCCTGCCTGCCATCAGCGTCTTAGCAAAACTTAAGTCCTGCCATCTCCAAAAGGGAGATAGGTGTGCTGCCATTTTGCTTGGTAACTTTTCACCAAAGGGTAATGACAGACAAACAGGTGGAAAGTTTTCGGACAAATCCCAACTTAATTTTCTGAGGTTGAGAACCAAATGCACTTAGTGTAGTGCTGTGAGCAACCTGGCAATTTAGGGAGCAACCTACTGTTAATGTGATTCTTGTAAAAAGCTAAGAGGTCAAAGTGGATCTAGCATTCTTGTGGATACTGTACGGAGTAGCCTCGTGAGCAGGCTGCATCAAGGAGTAAATCTTCAGTAAACCAGTTTTTGACTTTATAGCCGGGCCATTGTTTGGTTCGTATCAGATTCTTTCGTATGCAGGGCTACACTAACCGATGTAAAAGGATCTTTAACCTAAAAATCAGTTAACTGATTGGTTTATCTTTATGGCTCATGTTTAATTTTTAAAATAAAGAAACACAGAAAAAATTAAATAAATAATATGCAGCGCAGAAATATGCAGAAAGCTTAAAAAGCTTATTTAAAGCCTCCACCTAAATACTTTTAAGAAATTGCAAAGTTGAAGAGGCACAGGATTGAAGAATCCTGAAAAAAATGCATTTAAAGACCTTAAAATTATTTTAAAAGTACTGTAAAAGTTATAAAAACATGCCTAGGGTATATTTAAATAGAGTATTTCTATTTTGCAGATTTTCACTTATCGCGGGTGGGTCTGGAAACACTGTAAAACGTGCAGAAGGTGTCAGCATATTTTGATATGAATGAGTTTGATGTCAGTATTTAATAATGTGTATTGTATGATATAAATCATGTTATTTCCCTATGGGGGGTTTCAAAGTCATGGACAACTTCCAATAAATTTATGAAGAATCAGAAAATGAGGAAAATGTTGATGAATGATTACTTGCCAAAATAACAATAAAAAAAAAAAAAAAAAAAAAATATATATATATATATATATATATATATATACATATATATACTACTGTTTAATGATCTTAGTGATGTCCTCTAACATTGTCTTTCATATCAACAAAATACTCTCATTTTGTGTACTATATATTCCTACAGCAGTAAATATTGTCAGTATTCAAATGTTCCCTCCCACCTTTCAGTGTAGGTAAGTTTTTTGTGAGTTTCAGCAAAGAGGTATACATTTTAGAATTTCAACACTATGCATTAAAAAAGACTCTGCCAACACAAACCTTGTCTGACTGGAGTGAACCAGCAACAGCTGCTTTGATTCTGATTGGTTGGACAGTGAACCAATCAGGGAGCCAACAATGGGTAAAATGTTTCTAGCAAGATAACCTGACTATGAGGTTACTGCTTGTCTCTGTTGAATTCTCATTGTTTGCTTTAACTGCTCGCGCTTCATTAGAATTTTATTCTTCATGTTCCCCAAAGGCAAAAATGCTATCTGGTCCAAGTACCACCATGATATTTTTTATGCAAAGCAGGGGAGCTTTTGTGTTGCTGAATGTTATATTTGGTTCAAAAGAGAATGGTCTGCATGTTTGTTCAGGTGAGAAGATCCCAGGCTGCCTCTTTAATATTTACTTTCCTGTTTAGTCTCAGCATGTCTCCACAGCTCCTGAGGTGAGGCTGAATCAGGTTTTTGACTCTTCAAACAGAAGCCACTGCTGTTCCTGAGAGGCACTGTAATCTGTTGCTTGACAAATATTTCAGCTGAGTGTATTTCACTCTCAGCCAGGTGTGCCTCCGTCGCTTCTCTCTCTGTATGCAACAGAAGGGCCGCTCTCCACAAGTCACCTTGGATAAGAGCAGAAACCTGATGAGCACGGCTGAGAGGAGGTAAGAGAGAGATTAGAGGTCCAAAGGAGAGATGAGGGCAATCAAAGAACGTGGGAAAATTGAAAAGCAAATTCTGACAATGGAGATGTTTTGGGAAATATTAAGATGCAGCTAAAAATGAAAGTAACAGCTGATCATTTGCAAAAGAAAGAAATGTGTTCTTTATGTGAAGAGGCTGAACAGTAGAACAGAGGGTGGCAGAAGGACAGAAACAGCAACACAAGTAAGGACAATTTGTGTCAGGACAGCTCCCTTGCAGCTAAATCAATGCCAATCATGACAGCACCTTCATGTCACATGTACACACCTCGTTTAACACAGCTGACTGACAGAGGCACGCAGAGAAAGAATCAGAGATGACAGAGAAGGGTGACTGAAAGAATCTACTTCTGTCACACAAGAACTAAGAAAAAATAGCCAAAGTGCACAATCATACTAAAGAAAGCAAATAATAACAACTTTACTTTGTTTAAATTATTTATCTTAGATTCTGGAGATGTGAATCTTTCCCTATCGCATGGCTTGAGTCAATTTCTATTCTGAAGGTGATCATTCAATTCCTATTCCCAATTCTCAATCAAGCTCTTTTTGTTTCAAAACATGCTTACATCAAGACTTACTGTATAAAAATCTGTTGCGAGCTTGACAGACAGCTCAGAAAATGGTTTTGTGACTTCAAAGAAGTGAAATAATTAGTAAGTGAAATAATTCTCAACTTTAATAAAGCTTTTGTACATAAAAATCACTTTCATAAACTGTTATCTGAATCTAAAGCCATCCATAACACTTTAGAGGCAAAAGTCTTTCGAAATAGCACAGGCAAAGGATTTAATACTGGATTAAGACTGGAAGTTTGGTCACATTGTGCGGTGTGCAGTCAGTATCGTTACTGGGCACTGTTCTGCTTCTTTTAGCTGTGGAATGGTGTGCAAGATGTATACTTAAATTTAATTTCTCAGAGTCTGTATACTGAACATGGGCAGCATGCTGGTGCAGCAGGTAGTGCATGTGCCTCACAGCAAGAAGGTCACTGGATGATCCCCAGGTTGGGCAGGACCTTTCTTTTTTTTTTTTTTTTTTTTTATTGCCAAAACAAACAATACAGACAGAGACCAAGACATGTAACAAGACAGGTTACATAACATAAAAGCAGACTGGTTTTACCAATAGACAAAACAGAATGAGAAACCAATCAAAAACAAAACAAAGAAAAGAAATAAAACAGAAAAATTAAAAAAAACAAAAAGGAGTGAGCTGTTTTTTTGTGTATATGTGTCGATGTGTGTGTGTGTGTCTGGGTGTGTGCGTGTGTGTGTTTGTGTCTTTTGTTCTTTATCAGAATACATTGTCTTAGTCAACTTTTTTTTTTTTTCAGCTTATTTATTGCAACCACCCACACCCGTAGCCCAACGACGGCGCCCCACCAAAGGACTGCCAACCCCCCCCCCACCCTCGGCAACTAGGCCACCCCCAAGCACATCCATAAGAACGCCACTCCAGCAACACAAAAGGTAAACATACTTTTCTCATACTTTTTTTGTTTCTTTTGATTTTGTTTTTCTTTTTTGCTATAACGCTCATCAACTGCCAAGGGCAGACCCTGGACCCAGACACACAGCCCCCAGACCCTGAGGAGGAAGCCTGACTGTCAGAAACAGGCTCGACCCTATTTCTGGAGTTTATTTAGTTTAATTTTGGTTTGGTTTGGTTTGGTTTAGTTTGGTTTTTTTCAGATTTTGACAAATCTTTTTTTTTTTTTTTTTTTTTTTTTTTTTTTTACAATTTAAATGGAGTTTAGTCTCTTTCAACAAACTGCACCCAGACCCTGAGGAGCGTGCTAGTTTGTCATAGAGCAGACACGCTGTTAAGTTTCTTTTATAATGCTGGAGCAGCAGATCCACAAACGCGCCCAGGGGCGACCCCACCACCGGGGGGGAGGGACCACAACCCCCCGGGCAGGGCCTTTCTGTGTGAAGCTTGCATGTTCTTCCCGTGCATGCGTGAGTTCTCTCCGGGTACTCTGGCTTCCTCCCACAGACCAAAAACATGCTCATTAGGTTGATTGGAGACTCTAAATTGCCCTCAGGTATGAGTGTGAGCGTGACTGGTTGTCTGTCTTTCTATTTTGCCCTGCGATCAGCTGGCGACCGGTTCAGGGTGTACGCCGCCTCTCGCCCAATGACAGCTGGGATAGGCTCCTGCCCCCCCCCCCGCGGATAGCCGGTATAGAAAACAAATGAATGAATGTATACTGAATATGTCCTGCCAAGCTCTGTGAACACTGTAGAATCCAAAGGTGCTTTTTCATTTGTGGCATCTGCTCAGCTCAGCTCGGCCCTGCACAGTTTCGATACTACCTGCTTCATTTTCTCTGACAATACAGGTAAGTGGGGTCGTCATGGCGTGGCAGTGTGACACTACCGTGGTATCCTCACAAAAACAAAGGGAAAAAAAGAGATGTGAGGAGATGAATTTGTTCCAGAGACAGCTACAAACAGCAAAACAATTAACTTAAAACAACATAGAGTTTAAGCAGTCATGAGGCCTTGGGGAGCAGACGGCAGCAGGTGTTTCATTTCTATGTAGAATAACCTGAGACTCAGGGCTATACTCTGATCATTCAGTGGCAAATAGCGTCTCCATGTCACATTTATACACACTTGGCTATAAACACAGAGGGATCGGCTGGATCTTAGCTGCTCCATTCAGAAACATCACCTATGCAGCAAGCAAACGGGCTAACTTTAGCAGCGCAGCCGGCTAACAGCATGCACCTCCCTACAACTGTGAACTAGGGCTGCTTTATTGTGACAGAAATCATGACAATTATTTGTATTGATATTGCGATAATAACTTTGAAACATGAATACTCTTTGATTTTAAATGACATGTATTTTTTTCATTTATTTGACTGAAACACTTTGTTGAGTTGTTGTCAGTAAGCTGTCCTTCACCTGGCTGAAGTGACCCCTCACCTCACTGCCTGCCGCAGTGGAGACCCCAAAACAGCAGCTTTTTTTTTTGCTTCTGTGAGCTATTTTTAGTAGAGACACTCATGAGGGATTAAAATACAAGATTAGGCAAACATATTAAAGCCAATTTTATGGGTTTTTTTTCACTTGTTCTGCACTTTATGGCACATTCTGTTGCATTTAATTTCTCTGCTTTAGAAGAGCATCCTCTCATCAGTCTCAAGGTTAGCTACTGTAGGCTACTGTCACGTCATTGGCCTGGACAGAAGAGTAACTTCAGGGAGCTTGTTGACCTGGGATGTCTGTATTATATAAGCTGTTTGTGTAAGTGGAGACTTCATTGTTGAAATCTTCATTTGAGTAACGTTCTGTTTGCTCGGAAACTGCTCCAGCATTGAGCAGCACATTTTTGGTTCATTCATGAACATAGAGCTGGCTGCTCAGCTCTATGTTAAAAAAGGCAGCATATCATCATATGAAAGACAAAAATAACTTTAAACTGGATAGAGACAAACAAAAAATTTTAAAAAAGAAAAATTTTACTCACAGTATCAGAAAGAAGAGAGTGTTTTTTTCTCCCCTCATCACGTCTGTTTAAAACTCTCCCCATACGACGCACTTTGAGTATTCAGAAGTGTGCTGATCGGATACATTACTTACAAAAGATCATCCTTGATCTGCATAATTGAAGGGTTTCCAGAGTTACCAACTCTGCACTAATTTGTGTATTCAGCCAATTGCACACATCCGAGGTTAAAACACCGTCATGCAAAGCTTTTCGGTTTTTCCACATACTTTTCATTCTTTCTTTTTTATTCTGTGATGTGAATTAGACACAACAGAAAATGGAACACTTTTTATTTTTCAGATGATCTTTACATCACAGACACGGTCCCAAGAGAGACTACTATTCTCTAAAAGCTACGCAGTAGGTATTTCCTGCTCATGAAAAAACTTGAGGAGCTGTTGCTCGCTTTGGGGAAGATACCTCCTAGGGTGAAGAGAAGTGGATGGAAACATCAAGAAAACACACATGAACATATAATTAACTTTTCAATTTATACAGTCTGTGAGTCTGTCTTAATCTTACCAGCTCTCCTACAGAGAAATACCACTGAAGCAGCCTCTCTCCCAGCTGTCTGCTCTTCTCATCACCGCTGTAAGTCAGATTGACTCAGAGTAAACAATCAGTCCAATATACATATACACAGCAGGGGTGAAACAATTTTGTACAGTTCCAGGTGGCAGGATGACAAATAAAACAATACAAGTGATGATGAATAGGACATATATACTTCCATACAGGAGACATGCACTAATAATACACAATCATACAAGCACACATGTACACTGCGGAAGTGATGCAAGTACACTCCAGGGATGCAATGAATCGTCGATGTAGTCAACAAAATTCTTCAACATCAATGGTCAATGACGGATTTTATCATCAAATAGTTGTTCAATGACATTATCCCATGTTTTAGTGAAATACGCAGACATTAAACTGTTTCCTGGAGTGAATTTTTCAGTGGAATGAGTCATCTTACTCCTCTTCCTGACTTTGTTGGAGCAGTGTCATCCAACAGCAGCCACTGCGTGCCAGGAAAACAATGTAGCCACTGTTATGCTACCACATCCTAAACCTTAGTTTCTCTTGGTGTATTTCATCCTCTACACTGACGTTAAAGGAGTTAAGTGTCCTCACATCAGTCTCCATCATGTCTGGCGACACCATGGAGACTTAGTCCAAGAAGGTTCATTATGTCTATGCTGATAATATTGTACTTACTTCTGTTAAAAAAGAAAGTACAAGCTTACCATGGAGACTTTTTTGTCTGCTCCAAGGCCAAAGTTGCAGAGGTAATGGGGCTAAAGTTGTGGCCTATTTAAAAGCTAACCCCATCTCCAACAACAGCTGCTGCGAGCATACACAAGCGCTTCCCTCACATACAGCACCACTGGACAGACTGCTGCTCACACGGATCAACGTTCTTCTCACTGTCAAAGATCACGCTTTAGCGCTCCTTATGCAAGAGCCTAACTCAAATTCAGTCTCAGTTATCTCCACTCTGTTCCCACTCAGCTACAGTCCAACAAACTTGTTTGCAAGGATCTTTTTTTAAATTTATTTTGAGTCCTTCTGGTTTTTAGAGAATGTCAGTACTGCACAAGCATTAAATGAAAAGGGACGTCTGTTAAAAAGTCCACATTAAAGCCATGTAGTGTTTTTTCTTTCTCTCAGATTGTTGTCCCCCTCCACTTTTCTTTTACTTCCTCTAGTCCTGCCACTGAACAGTAAAGCAAAACCTAATCATACTGATATACAAACTGTGGTTACCAGCATCACATTAAAACAAACCATCCAAGTTAAGGGAGTTAGTTTAATAGTTACGTTTAGAACATGAGAAATGTTTGGCTAATTAAAATCAAAACTGCACATTTTTAGTTTAAAAGATCATGGTCAAATGTTGGAGTTAAATAACAACAATAAAAACAACAATTATTATTATTTTTTGCATCGTTATTTGACATAGTATGATAAATATGATACTAATATCATGAAATAAGAAGACCCATTTGGTACGTTCGGGGGAAAATACAAACAAACTTCTGTTTAGTCAACTTAACGACCCAATAGTCGATGACTAGTTTCTAGAGGATAAGAGATAGTCATTAGCTGCATCCCTAGAACACACGCAATTGCTCAAGTGGAGCCCAAATGAGGCTGCAATGTGCACTCAACAACCCTACCATACCATATCAATCTTATTAATTTCATTAATGTCATTAATCAGTGCTATTTCAAACGAGCAGGACAGAAGATAGCAGAGACTGATGGGTAATGTACAGGGTAAGAGAAAGCAGACTTATCATGGAAGACCCATTATATAGAATATCTACGTTATCATAGAAATACAAAAAAAACATATACAGTGTTATTATTATTATTATTCCCACTCCAAAATTCTGTGCATAGAGAAGGACAGAGGTAGTGCACATCACCCATTGATCAACATTTTGCAGCATGTACCAGGAAGTAACAAGTAAGTGATACCGAGAAAGTCATGATTTTCTGTTTTTTCACCGCTGTTATGCTCTGTGGCCTGAATCAATTGGTACTGGGCCTCAGAGAAACAGAAAAATTCAGTTTAATTACATCTGCTGAATTACAGAGACTGACAGGTATTTTGTTTTCAAATGATGACCGCATCCTCACATATCCCCCAGTGCAGCCTGACTTCAGACACACACAGGCCCTCTGACTCTGTCACCACCACGATGAACAAAAAAGTACAACTTGAGGTGAATTCATGATCAAACCTTGTGCTCATGCGCTCTTCCACCTGTGCTCTGGACATAGCTGTGATAAATAGTTAATTCTGAACAATGTGTGTTTACTGGAGGCCAATCACGGCACACAAGAGTGCCCAACTACATGAAGTAGAGGCATCCAGTTTAGAGATAAGACCTGATTAATTATCCATCAGTAATTGAAAGAATCATCAGATCAGCTCGGATTGATGACCAATGGATAAAACACACATCAGCATTCTATGCACACTGTTTTTACAGCATTTTCCTCCATGCTCATAAGGTGCAGTGGTTTATTTAGTTACTGTGTCAACAGGTGGCTTTTAATCCACTTAAGCAGCTGATAAAAACAGAGTGAGTTCTTGTGAATGTCTGTTTGTTTGGGATTTAGAAAGAGGCTCATGACTCTAATTACATGTATTAACATAAATTAAATCCAAATGGGGGTATTCATATAACACTGCACACAAAAACATGCCATCTCACTGTAAGTTAACAAAACTCTTTTCTGACAGTGATGTAACAAACAAACACTTGTTAGGCAGAGTATAACTCACCGTAACACAGGCTATAGGGTCTAAACGGGGGGGGGATAGTTCTGGCCTAAACCTGAAACTTGGCCAGTCTGATCTCATTTTTTTGTTTTGACTTTTCTTCCCAAGTAAGAATTTCTTCTCTGGAGAAACAGTGATCTTATATATCCAGAGGGACCTGTATTATCCTCTGCACTTGGGAAAAAAACAACCCGCTAGCCAAGGCTTGCCAACATATCTGGAGTAGCAGAAAGGTCCTGCCTACCATAAAAAGTCACACTGTCAACCAGCACTAAAAAGATCCATAAAATGCTAAACTAAACAAGGGATAGCAGTGTATTAGAACTTATGTTTGGTCTTAGGATCTAAAACAGTCAATTGCTTCCCTAAGTTGTGGTTATTGTACTGAAATAAATCAATACCATACATATGAGCTGAATGAGCTCCACAGCAGACAAAACCTCCTCCTCCTAAGCTAATTTCTTATAGTAACTACCACCAGCGAGCATCAGCAGGATGTATAAGATGTAGCGATGCCAGAGTGGGTAATAAAGTTATAAATTATATCACACAGCTTTTATGCATAAAGTTAAATGGCTCATTATCACAGGGCCAGTGTTGAGTTAAGCAGTCCCTCAGGAAACATAGACTGGCTACACAGGCTGCAGCTGTCTCCTCAGTGTGTGGGTGTGTCATACACTCCATTAGCTGCCTTGCTAAGACTGCCTAAGCAGATTCCTGTTCCATTAAACACTACATCCTGTCAAATACAATGATCAATAATGATGTGTGAGACAGGAATGTGTAAAGGCTCATCTTTTAATATTTCTGTGTGTGAGGACAGCTGATAACGGTGTGTGCTTAGTGTTTAGACTATTTGTGTGCCTGTTTGCACATTTACACCTGCAGGGCTACATTATAGTGTCATAATACATTTATGATGACGTGTATGCTCAAAAGTGAGCAGTATATCTCCTAAGAACAGGTCCTGATATGTTTTGCTGTAGGTGATGAATTATAACTCTCAGCAACAGGACATTTGTAGATGTCTCATGCTGGTTATAAAAATAAAATAATAATATATCAAAACAATAATCTAATCATGCACGAAGCACCAATGTATTGAAACAAATATGACCAGTGTTTGATAATATTATTTTTAAAAACAACTTGTTAGGTTACAAGATATTCTGCATTAAAAACGACTTTGTCATGTCACAGCTTGTAACATGAGAAATAAATTCATTAAGGTACTTTCAGGGTGTCAAAAATTCAAAACCCTTTAGGGGCTTCTAACATGTGTTCACCATTTTATTTGGACAGACTTTGGCCTAAAGTGTGATTCTTCCTTTAATATGGTATCTGAAGCAGAATTTTACAGCCCAGTTTAGGTCATTTGACTGACTAAGAGCAGGAATAATATACATAATAAACTTTATGTGTCTTTATTATGTTCACAATCTGAAACACAGTCACAATCTAAAAATCTTAGTACTGATCTTTGCATGTTTTTGAAAATACGTTTTTGAGGGTGGTCAGAAGCAGAATGTAAAGAATTTGGGCTTAAAGAATCATTTTTCATGTTTTAAATAGCTCAGCCAATAAATGTAATAAACAACAAGATCTGCAGCAATAAATGCAACAGCGACCACGCCTACACTTTCCTGCGAAATCATCTTTTCTGTAGAATAAGCTGTTTTAGAGCAAGATATTGTAATGCTTAGACATGGTTTCTCTCTTAAATTTTCAAAGATGCTTAAGGGACATGGAACTTTGATATCCTATCAGAATTCTACAACTTTCAAGTCATGTACTCAGAGGCTTTAATCACAGACCTTTTTCCTTGTTGTATGGACCAGCTTGTAGTTAAGCTGCATTAGGCTTGGACTGCTGGGGGATTCTGCACACTGAGCTCCTCCCTTTCTATCCCTCTAACACTCTCTCTCCGTCTTCTGTCTATATATTTCTTTGCCTCTTTTTGTTTGCTCTTGTACTCGTCTCTGGTTCTTGTATTGTAGGCAGCCTGGGATCATTGGTGTGGACAGCCTGCTGCTGTGGACCCACAAAGCTTCAATTACTGTAACAACAAATATTTGGCCTTTCATTTTGCCCCATTCCATTATCAATAGAATTCCTGATGTGAACTTCAGAGAGATCAACAAAATTAAATTCATTGTAGTTCCTGCAAATATATCACATGTATCAGTATGGCCTTGACAATCATGAATGACCTGCTGCTGTGGACCTGCTTGACTCCAAGAGCTTCATCCTGCATCAACCATCAACAGAAATTACTTCATTTAACATAAATTCATACTTTTAGACCAGTTAAACTCAATTTAATGGCAGTTCAGCTAGATGCTGCCATATTAATCAACATCATTGCTCTACAGTTTATAACATTCTAGATGTTAATGTTAATATTAGAATGACCTCTGTATCCATGGTACTGATACCTTTATAATAAATACCTTTACAACCATATAGACATGAGGACCCTCTTAAAAATGAGATGCCACATCTCAAGGGGCTAACCTCGAATAAATCTGTATTCAGCAAAGAAAAATATGATGGGGACAGATTTATGATCTGGACATCCATGGGTGTGTCACTGTCATAAATTCTTATTTTCAGTCCTTTTGTCTCTGTCTGGATGATACATCTCTGGATGTATGTGTATATATGTGTAGGTGTATATTTATAGGCATATATGTGTATAAAATGAAGAGTATGGCTACAGCCTACTCAATTGTAAATTGCCTTGAGATAACACTTGTAATGAATTCGCACTATACAAAATAAAGATTGATTGACTGATTGTTCATTGAGATGCTCTATCATGCAGAGGAGAGATATTTAGCACACTAAAGGTTTTTGTTTCTTTCCTCCCCAAAATTTGACATCATCAATTCTGAATAAACTGTTGACATCTTTGCCATCTTGCTAGTTGAATTAGCTTATTGGTAAGTAAAGACACAACTGTGGGTTAACCCCTTAATGGTTCTCAGCTATCTGTCTGGAGAAACAGAAATGGAGGAGATGCTTTTGAGATTTTCAGTTTTAGCGACAAAGGGTGCAAAAAAATATTGCTCACATTTCTTGTGAAGGGTTATTGTCATAAAAAAGTTATTTTAACTGATAACCTGAACTGAAGCAGGGAGACAGTATGTTATTTATCACAACAAGACATGATTTCCAGACTCCTTTGGATCATACCCCAACAAACAGAATAACACAAAAAATGAGAAAACATTGTCTGTTCACCATACAGCAGTGAGCAACCTTCAGTTTAATTTAATTACATTGAGTTGGAAAGGAAATTTGTCATCAACAGAAAAATGTGTTAGAGGCAAGGCCGGCGCTACGCATGGGCAAGAGGGGGCACTGCCCCCTCAAATCAAAAATTTAGAAGTTGAGAAAGCACATTTCAATATACCTAAATGAGTAATATATTATAAGTTGACAAAAGTAACTGCAGTAGCGGAAAAATCCGCCGAAAAACGGACAAGATACAGTATCTGCTTCCTCTCATTTCTCTGTCCCTCCGGTGTATCTGCACAGGCTGCAGGCCTGCCCCAACACACGCACACACGCACGTACGCACACACACAGCCCTCAGTAATCATCCAATCAGCTGTCAGTATGCAAATGAGCCCAGACGGAGCCTGACTGGTGTCAGGTTTCAGCACCGAGCGGAAGACTCTGAAGAAGCACCGAAGCTCTGCCAAATTCCTCTTAGTGACTGTCAGATAATTAATAAATAATAATTAACAACAACAATAACAAATAAAACAAAGTAACGTTAAATATAACATCAATATAACATCGACTCCAATTGTACATAAAGCTGAGCTGTAAAGTAATAAAAAAAGAAAAAAAAAAACAAGCCAAAAAACCCCCAAAAAAAGTAAAGAAAACAGTCATAAAATGTTCTGCACTGTATGTTGCTTTTTATAAATTAGTTTGATAAGTGTTTTTTTTTATTATTTACCTTCAGTTTTATAAATACTGACTATAGTGTGTTAGGTCTTAGGTTCACATTTATTGGAGAATAAGAACATCCAGTTCAGGTGAATGTCATGTTGTTGGTTGTAAAAATCTTGATATTTTATTCTGTTTTACATTTTTATTTTTCAGGCCCCCACCCACCTTATTGTGGTCAGGGGGTTTGCGTGCTGCGCCGACCTTAAGAGCTAAAGCTATACCAGCAGAAGCTTAGTCTTCAGGTGGGACACCCAAGTTGGACAGGTCTGAAGGTAGAGGCCTGACAGTGCAATCCACTTCCAGGTTGGGGTTGGACACATAGCTAACAACCCAATTCCATGAAGAAAACACTGTTACTATAAGCACAGAAAAAAAGTGCTCAAGCATGATGTGTACGCACTATGCATGATACCCCCTTCACATTTCTGACTGCCCCCTCATATGTGCCTGCCTAGAACCAGCCCTGGTTAGAGGTAAACATATCTGTATCAAAAAAGAACTGATTGCATTTGGCATGTTACAGTAGCATGGATTACTATTTTAAATTGAGGTTGAGGTTTGCAATTTTTTGATTGTGGTCAACTTCCTGGGATTGATAGCAGCATTGAATGACAGCCATCTTTTTTTTTTTGTTGAATCAGAATCAGAATCCTTTTTTATAGCCAAGTATGCGACATACAGGGAATCTGACTTTGGCAGTTGCTTTCTCAAGTACAAAGGACGTAAAGAAATAAAAGTAAATATAAAATCAGAGAATAAAATTGAACAAAATTAGAATAGAATAGAATAGAATAGAAAATTTATTCTTAACAAATGCAGTGTATATACAAAATGTACATCAGGAACATATAGAAACATCCGGGAATGTTTAAAACTGATGGGAGGAAAGTGCAGCTGTGCAATGAATAGTGCAGCTATGAACTGTTTAACATGGTGACTGCAGATGGAAAGAAACTGTTCCTGTGCCGGCTCGTCCTGGTCCGCAGGGCTCTGAGGTGCTTGCCCGATGGGAGCAGTTCAAAAAGTCCATTAACAGGGTGAGTGGAGTCCTTCAAAATGTTCCCTGCCCTCCTTCGAGTCCTGGAGAAGTTTAAGTCCTGGATAGAGGGCAGGGGGGCACCAATGATGCGCTCAGCAGTCCTCACAGTGTGCTGCAGTCTGGATCTGTCCTGCTTGGTGGCAGCTCCAAACCACACAGTAATGGAGGAGCACAGGACAGACTCGATGACTGCAGTGTAGAGTGAGTTTGTTGGATCAGAACGACATAAAAAAGTTATTTAACTCTAAATTATTTATCTGCATAGTCCAAGAAGTAGCAACTACTCCTCTGAGTGATTTACAAACAAAATCTATAAAAACTATTGCCACTACTGTCTGTCTTGGATTAGATAATATTAAAATATATGAAGTTATGATTGTTGCCTAACCTTTAATAACTAAGTGGTCACAGGAGAGTTGTCTGAATACACTCCCCTTCACTGCAAAGAGATTTTGATTCCATGGGTGCAATTGAATAGTCCTTTTTTGGTAAGGAACCTTCCTTACTGAAGAAACGACCCAGAAGCATTTCAGTGTCTACCATGATAAGGGCTGTTCGAATTCTCCAAACGCTAAGGAAAGAAAGGTCGTTGCTTCCTTTATTATCTCCTTTAGCATAGGAAGCACTGGACCGTCCTTTACAAAAGGAAAGCAGAAAGGAACGCCCCAAAATGCCTTGCAGCAGGTGACATATATAAAAACAGCACCCACCGAACGTTTACGGAAACTTACGAAGGAGAAAGGACGAGTTTTGTGGGACTGTGAAGAAATGTATAAAATACTGAGTCAATGTTTCTGACAGGCGTAGTGAAAGAGATATGCTTCAATTCAGTGCTTTCAACAATATAACCTTTAGTTCATTTCTTTTTTTAATCATTTTTAAATTGGTGGACTGATAAACAATTACATGTTATAATTTATAAAGCACTTACATTCAAACATTTCTTTTTCTTTATAACTGCCTACCATGTTGATGAACATTAAACATACAGTTTTGGTCCTTGTTTCCTATTATTATTATATATTATATATGAAAGAAATAAATTAAAAATAATTTATGAAGTAAATCATGCCAATAATAAGACAGAACAATGGGGTCTCTAATAACGTTTATTAAAAAACAATAAAAGAACCAATGAGGCATTTTACAATACTTGATGTACAACGACAAATTCAAACAATGTTCACATTGATATATGTGAATGAAAACGGAGAGAATAGTGCTTATGAAACTTTATCAGACTTACAGATGCTCTCACCTAACCTCACAACTGTGAGCAGAAGACACACACTGCATGACCAAAGGACAAAACACCTGTCACAGGTAAATCCTCTGATCATGGATTGTTAATGTTAATAAGTGATGCTGACACAAAACAATGCTGTGAGGTAAAGCAGACGAGAAAGACGCTTCTTGTGGTTCATTTTCAGAACATTGTAGTTCGTCATGGCTTACCTACGTCACAAGAAATCGTTGTCACATAAATATGACACCAAAGTGAAAGTGCAGTCAAATTCATCTTTTACTGCAGTTCTCCTTTCCTTTCCTCTTATTCCCTTCTTTCCTTGACCCTGTGACATTTTCCATCGGGGTTAAGGTCAAATGGATAGGAAAGGACTGAGTGAGCACTTTTTGAACGCACTCAATGTCTTTTTTTCTGTGTTTTGTTGTTGTTTGTTTTCACTGTCTTAATTCCCTGTCTTCATTCATCTTAATTCAAAGCTACTGTTGAGACTTGACAGTATGCATTGTTTCCTTTAAATTTGACCAGTCAGCACAGTCGTGAATTTTAGGATCCTCCACCATAAAAATATGAGGGACAAAATTTCTGGGATGTTATTTACAGTTTCAAAATCTCATATTCTAGCTGACAGAAAGTGGCTTCAGTCAAAAATAGCCTTATAATACCTACTGGAGACAGAGAAAATTCGACTGGTGCAGAAAATCCTTGCACACAACCTTATCTCAACATGTGTCATTTTGCGCTCTAAAAAGGGCTTGACATCTAAACCTGCTGAGTGCGTCACAATCGTACAATATTACAGTCACACCTTACTGTTCCCAAATATAAACATTAAGCCATGGTAATATCAAATGAAGATGAATCAACACATTTCTGACACATTTCAGTGAAATCTTAGCATCCTTGGAAACAGGAGTTATTGCTGATTTCTTAATATAAAACTGCGTAGGTGTTTTTAATATCTCCATGTAAACCCACTGTCATGCCAAGCAAACACAAGATAATGTATTCTTGCCTGGATTTGAGGCTGCATTTACAAGGCCAGTCTCAAAAGAAGAATGAGATTGATAAAATAAAATGAAATGAGTTTGAAAAATATTACAACTGGGCAGTGTAGGACAAATGTAAGAGCAGGGTGATTATTATAAGCAGTAGTGGATGTTTTGAATGGCGAAGGTATATTATACAGAGGTCATGAAAGTTTTCTAGTGGGTTTGTTCAAGGTAGAGCTGTTCAAGTGGCTTTGTGAGAACTGCTGGTTAGATGCAGAATAAGTAATTTTAGCATGCTCTTATTACTTCTCCTGCTACTGTGGCTCATTAAATATAATGTTGCGCTTTTGTCACAAACTCCTTATCACGGTGATGACTCAAACCCCTGAAAAAAGTCTAAACTTCAAGTCTGTCCCAGCACTTGTGTTATTGACCCTCTCTCTGCAGCCTCTGTGAGAATGGATAGCCAGTTTTTACCTAAAGCCTTTGGATTCTGGTCTGTAATGATGACATAGCTCTTCCCTAATGGAGCTCCAGCCTTGACTTACTGTATGGTGCCTGATTTACTAATCAATTCATTGATCAGAGGTTTGATTGATGCCTACATGGCCCTCTGGCTCTCTATTCCAGGCTATCTGAAAGCTGTACAATGCTCACTCATGCTCTGATCCTCTCTCCCTGTTACTCCCTCTCTCTTTTCATTTCTCTCTGTCCAAAACTCTGGTGTCAGGCTTTTTTTCTCCCTCTTTTCCTTGAAGCAAATGGAGCGGCCTATCTCGTTGTATCCCTGACACAATAAAATGTTACGCTACAGGGATTGAAAGCTCTCGCTCCTCCAAGCACCAACACGTAAATCTCTCTGCCTCGCTGGTGGCTGCTACCTAAACATACATGGCTGTCACACAGTGTGTAAAAATGTGTCCCTTTTTTCCCTCTTTTATTTTACCTGAAATGGGAGGATGCACTCTTACTAAACAGGCTCCAAACGACATTGAACCTTAACCTCTTTAAAGGTTGGATGGAGGGCAGACTTGTAAATCTTTAGGTGATGGCTCATATCAGCCCCCCCCCAAGTCACATCCCCTTCTCGTGCCTTGGCTTGGATAGGGGTGTAAATCGCTGTGACTGTGTGAAACTGGAATTGATTCAGAAGGTACTTTAACAGATATGGCTGTAAAAATGAATAAAGATAATAAAAATACAAGGATGGATGAGGGAGCCAACAGCTGAAAGAGAAAGTTTAGAGGATAGATGAGAGACAAAAAAACATTGATATGAAAGTGAAGAAGGATGAAGTGTGGATGAAGCTGTTTTTGGACTACAAGAATTTGAACTGATTTATTTTACATTTTTTGTTATGCTCATAATCAGAAGAGGAATGTGGATGAAAGACTGGATTTTTTTACTTTTGTGAGTGACGAAGTACATTTGTAGCCTTTAACCCTCTAAACTGGTTGCACAATCATTATCCTGGTAATACCAAACAGACATGACTTACTATGTACAATTTGAAATCTGTAATACTGCACACTATGAAAAGAAACTAATTAAGAGAGGTCTGCTGTACAAGGTGACAGAGCTGCAAAGCACTCTCACAAACTGTAGACCCTGTAAATGAATCAGAATAGGAAATACCGTGTTATTACTGGTTGTCACACTTGCTCACATAAACAAGTAGGGATGAGAAGTGATAGTAGTTTAAATGCACAGTGTATAAAACTTTTGGCCGGGGGCTCTTAACTAAACAAAACAGCTGATGATGAGTCAAGACCAAAACTGTGAAAAGACAGAGAAAAACCCACAGTAAGGGTCAATCCCAATTGTACCCCTTAGCCCTTGGTTTTGCACATTCACATCTAGAGAAGGGTATCCCAATTCTCCATAAGGTTAAGGGGAAGGGCTACACAGCCCTTGAAAGGAAGACAAACCGGGACCTCACTTGAAAGGAAGGGGTATGAAAAATTTCCCATAATACACCGCGCCTGCTGACAAGATGGCAGAGCAGAGACCGAAGGAAGTGAATAAATATTAGTAATTATTAAATTTTTAAGTAAATATATATATCATGTTTTGAATTGTTGGTCGTATTTTAAAATTGCATGTTGTAATGAACTGACTTTCGCAGCTGTAGCTACAGCTATTGTCGCATCTGCCTGAAGGTGCATTCACACCAAACGCGACTTTGGCGACCTCGGCAACCACTCTCCATGCAAAATCAATGTACAGTGACAATCAGCCACTACCACACGGGACCAGATCTCACGCGATGTGACGGACGCGTTCTGGGCAACTTGGTCGCATCTTTGGAGACAAGGGGGCGGAGCCCCTGTTGCTGCAGATGGGAACTATGGGGTCGCTTTGGACGCGGAGCAGGTCGCTGTGCTGCGTCGTCAAAGTTGAAATATTTGAACTTTTCAGGTGATGTCGCGCTGCGAGAGCCAATCAATGTTGTGTGGGTGCGTGATTGACACCTGTGACAGACTGTTTCTTTCCGGTCCATAGAGTGACAATCTATGTCCGTGTGGGGAACATTAGTTGATGAGTACATTAGTTCCGCCTAGACGGACCGCAGAGAACTCACAGAAGATGCTGCTGCAGGGCCAGCTGCAGTGTTTTGTGGTTGGCAGGTAAGTGAAAAGGATACAGTTGGAATAATGCCAGCTAATACATCCTATTATATGATATATGATATGATCGCGGGGTGAAACTCGAGCGGGCGTGACATCACTGAGCAACGGCGACGGTGACAAAATGAGCTATGAACAGGCATCAGGACTTGGGTTTGCGATGCGATCTTGGTCGCAAAGTCGCATTCGGTGTGAACACACCTTGAGACACAGCCAGCGAGCAGCTCTGGGTGATGGCGTAGCAGGAATTGAGTGTTGTCTCATTTCTAAGGGGCGTGTTTTTGCCCTTTCCTCTTGGCCTTCAAAACAGAGGGCCATGGGGAACGGGTAGACAAAGGGGTTAGACTCAATCCATTACTTACTTTATGTGCAAAGACTCAAGGCTTCACCAAAACAAGGGCTTTTGTTACATGCTGGTTGGGGCCCAGATGTGTGCCTCCATCACTGCATTATTGCTTTTACTGAGACAGTGGTACCAAAGCTCTACAGAGCAGTGAAGCTAAAAGTTGAAGACGAGCTGAGTACAGCAGAGTGGGCTGCATTAACTGGGTGCTCTCAAAAACAGCTATTTACAAAGCCCAAAGCACAGGGAAAATAAACAGCGTTCACAGTACTGAGCAATATAGACTCGCACAAGGTATTTCATTTCATATGTTTGCCAACTGCTTGTGTGGCAACAGGCAGGTATGACCTCATGTGGTGCAGTGCACAGGAATCAGTCTCACATTGAATATGCTTCAGTGTAATACCTTCACAAGACATTGTCCAAGATGCCACATAGCTTCCACAGTATCTTTGTCTCTTATAATATATATCCAAGAGTCCAGCTCCACTCCCACAGCCTTACTGGCCTTATAGATCAGTCCTGCTGTCCACCCTTTGAATATCTTCTGTTATTAACATTCACATTTGAAAAATGTTCAAGTTTGATTTTTAGGAAAATGACAGCCCTACTCTATATGTATAGTTCTTCATTATTTGCACCCTAGATTTTAAATGGGGTTTGATTCTCTTTGATAATCAATTGCTTGTAATTCAAGCCTAGACTGAGAGGACAGGAAAAAAATAAATAAGCAAAACAAAAAGGAATAAGTAAGAGCTTACAAGGTTTGTTGAAAGGACATTAAACTTAAAAAAATGAAAACCACAAGGAGATAAATAAGTCTGAAGGAAACCTGAACATTTGCATCTGTAAACCATAAATCCTCAAATGACTCCTGCAGCTCTGTCAACAGCATGCAAACCCAGGATGAGTGACAACTTAATGATTGGCACTTAGACGGGAGGAGAGCAGGGGAGGGGCAAAGACGAATGGATTGACAGAGGGTAGAAAGAGTAGTTAATGAGAGAAGGAGCAGAGCGGAGATGCTTAAAGATGGAGACACTTCAGGAAGGGTGATGAATGAACCCATGGATACTTGAATGCACATATGGATCCGTCGATGGATGAATGGAGAGAATGACTCACTGGAGAAAAGAGTCAAAGTTGAGTCATGAAGGAGTTTTAGACCTCTAACTTACTTTAACATTATAGTAAAACAAAAACTATAACTTTTAAAATGACGTCCAAGATTAACAACATGTGCTGTAAAATTATGATACCTACTTCTTACTGTTGGATGTGGCTGATTACAAGTTTAATTATCTTTGCATATTACTTTATTTCATCATGCTGGAGATAATGTTTATTTTTTTATCATTGGCCAAAGAAAGAAAATGAATACAAAAATAAAAGGTCAAATCTTTCAGGAAAATGAGTAGAACCAAGAATTATGTCATGAATCCATATTTTAAAGAGTATCTCCCCATTTTATTTTTCAGTTTAAAAGATATATAAAATGAAATTTGGTAGTATTAATGATGTATTAATGATAAATTATGGGTAATTTCTTGATATTTGCAACCACAGTTCATAAAATCAACATACTGGTTTACCAAAATGCAGGGTAGCTGTTGTCCTCAGATTGTATCTCTGCTAATGCAACTGAAAGTTACTTGGCTAATTTTTGGAGGCAGACGACTTGTGGCATCAACCATCAGCTGCAGAGCTCATCAGGATGCCCTTTTTATCCAAGACAGTAAAGTGGTAGCAGCCTAAAATTTGCAGGCAACACCAGGTTCTCCCTAAGCAGAAGTAGTTTATTCAAGTGCACTACAAGTATACTTATTTTATACTAAAACTGAGGCAGTATACCTGATGTTTACTTTTTATATACTGTATTTTATATATTTAAGAATAGTATTGTGAAGTATACTTGGCTTGTACTGTTAAGTACAAGGAAAAATCTAAGTATATTAATACTAAGACTTACACTTATACTTTAATACTAAAACTTATACTTGTACTTTAGTATACTTTCTATTTCTTTCTGCCACAATGTACTTACACTTAGTATATATTGATCCAAGTACAGAATAAGGTCAAGTCATTGACTTGTGCTTACATTTAATTTAGAAGAATAAAACTGTATTTCACTACACACATTTGAGGTATTACCCCTGAACAAACTTAAGTGTTCAAGATCAGATAGTGCAGTAAATAGTATGTGTGCTTAATTACATTATCTTTATTATCTTGTCTTCCTGGGATACATATATCATTTACTTTTCATTTAAAGGCTGGATAAATTCAGAAGCTACAAACCCCAGAAGTACACTGCCTAGCCAAAAAAAAAGTCGCCACCTGGATTTAACTAAGCAAATAGGTACGAGCCTCCTGTTGGATAATTACCGCATGGGCGATTGTCTTTCAGCTGGCAACAAGTTATTAAACCCCAGCTGATGCAATGAGTAGCTTCTCATTTCTTAAACAACCATGTTGAAAGACACATCCTGTGTTCATGGAAAAGATGTTTGTCTGTTCAAAAAGGGTCAAATCATTGGCATGAATCAAGAAGAGAAAACATCTAAGGAGATTGCAGAAACTACTAAAATTGGATTAAGAACTGTCCTGGAGGAAGGTCATGTGGTCTGATGAGTCCAGATTTACCCTGTTCCAGAGTGATGGGCACATCAGGGTAAGAAGAGAGGTAGGTGAAGTTATGCACCCATCATGCCTTGTGCCTACTGTACAAGCCTGTGGGGGCAGTGCTATGATCTGGGGTTGCTGCAGTTGGTCAGGTCTAGGTTCAGCAACATTATGTGCCCAAAGAATGAGGTCAGCTGACTACCTGAATGTACTGAATGACCAGGTTATTCCATTAATGGATTTTTCTTCCCAATTCCAAGATGACAATGCCAGGATTCATCGGGCTCAAATTGTGAAAGAGTGGCTCAGGGAGCATGAGACATTTTCACACATGGATTGACCACCACAGAGTCCCGACCTTAACCTCATAGAGAATCTTTGGGATGTGCTGGAGAAGGCTTTGCATAGTGGTCAGACTCTCCCATCATCAATACAAGCTCTTGATGAAAAAATTAATGCAACACTGGATGGAAATAGATCTTGTGACATTGCAGAAGCTTACTGAAACAATGCCACAGCGAATGCATGCTGTAATAAAAGCTAAAGTTGGTCCAACAAAATATTAGAGTGTGTGACCTTTTTTTGTGGTGGCGACTTTTTTTTGGGCCAGGCAGTGCATGTGGGTAGTACCAAGCTTCACCAAACACAGATCTTGCTTCATGCAATCAGCAGATTACATATTTGGCCAGAGCATTGACAAGCAGCAAGACAACATACAGTCAATAGCATGAAACTCTCATTGGAGATTAATTGAGTGCCTCTTCATGTGAGTTTGTCTGCAACTGCAGCAGCATCCTCATTAACATGTGTAAAGAAGAGACAAAGAGTCTTCACCTACATTATTGTGTTCTCTGACCACAGAGGCTGTTCTTAGACAGACTGTCATTGTTTATTTGTTGTATTTACAGAGGAGAGCTTTAAGTCTCCGTTAATCAACACAGCAATGGCTGCATGATGTGTTTCAGATCACATAACCTACACCACATGTCCTGTGATGTGATCATTGTGCACTCGTATTGATCGCATTAATTGTCAGGGACTTTGTTGAAAAATGTCCTTTTGAATATCATAACAGGACTAGATCAGGAAGACAGTGTGACTTTTTTGCAGCTTTACTCGATGTGCCATTCCCTTGTGTTTGAAATACCTCCAAAAACAAGAAGAAACACACAGGATTTAAGATTTTCTCAAAACACAGAGCTACATTTCTTATACCTGTATACATGCTAATCAACCTCATAAATGATTATGCTCACAGATAATAAAATGGGCTGTGTGGTGTGTTTTAAGCATCTAATAGAGAACAGAGCAAGGATTCCTGCTGAAAAATTAGAAAATTAAAGCCCACAGTTGTTTGATGTACAGCAAACAGTTTTATTATGATCGTATAGAGGTCTGATCCACTTCTTTTTCAAAGCAAGATTTTAATAACCAATGAGGTTTCTTCATGAGGAAGTTTCTGACTGCTATTTTGGTTTGTTTTTTATGCTCTTGATACTTCAATGAAAAAAAAAGACTTGAACCTGAGCATTAACATATTACAAATAGCATTCTCTGTGCATTCTTTGAGTATTGTGGCACAATAAAAGGAGAGGAATTAAATAATCCAGCTAAAATTATAACCAAACAACAATACCTGCTGTATAATACCAAGACCCCTGCTGCTTGGCGCACACTGATTTAAGGGAATGAGAGCAGACACTCTGATTGGTTTTATCTATGCTACCCCGAAAACACACCAATGTTTAACCAAGTCACATAATCTGTCCTCTTTGCACCGTGCACCTGGCTTTTCACCAAAAACATGCGTCCACAAAATAGCAAAATATGGACTGACACACTCCTAACTACTGTGTTAGACAGTGCACCTCACACAGTCAAGATAGGGTCCAAAAACACAATAGCACACTTGTCTTTCCTGACACTTAATAAGAAATTATCTAAATGCATTTACATATGACTAAGCAGAAAATTCTCACATTTTCAGCCCCATACACGTTAATATGCAGTGGACATGTTGTTATTCACCCTAACTTCCTCGTTGTCCTAGAGTTGTGTAGGTACCTGCACACACAGACACATACCGTCTCCCTACTTTTCTGTTTAAATATACATATGCCTTTACTAAGATTGTTTGGCTTTAAGACACACACAAAAACACAAGCACGCACACATACAGAACCTGAATGGAATGAGGAAGCTTGATATCACAGAGGGACCACCAGGGAGAACTCAACTAAATCAATTCATATAATGAATGGCCCAAAAGACTGTTGCTCTCTCTGCCTCTTTTTGTGTGAGTCTGTGTGTGTATGTGAGTGTGTCCTGAGACCAGCATACTTTCATAAATATTGAACAGTTATCTTAATGCTTTCATTATAGCCCTGCCTCACAGTGGCCGAGCTTTGTCCTTTTGACTCTTTGTTAGAAGAAGCTGGCCCCCTCTCAATCTCATCTGCTTATATTATAGCTCGCTAGCCTGCTATACCTACTGCCTTGAATTAATGATCGGGATGGGGTGGAAAGGGGATGCCTGAATTTGCGTGTGTGTGTGCGTGTGGACGGTGGAGAGGTAAGGGCAAGAGAGTAGGGAACGAGTAACAGAAAAAAGACTGCGAGAAACGGGCAGGGCTGTTGTGGTTGACTGGATGAGACGTGCGCCGCAAAAAAAGATCCATGAATATGTGTAAATATGACGGATGTGTTTGGATCTGATTTCTCCAGCTGCCTCAGCTAACCCCACGTGAGGCGTATCCTGATGAATTCATGAAAACCTCGCTGTGGTATTCGTCTTCCTTTCACTGGGCCAGTTCTCAACAATCTGTTATTGCAGGAACTTTTAAGGATGAAGCCACAGTTCCACTTTTTTGAACTCCACACTGAGTTAACTGCTGAGTCATCACTCGAAAAAGAAATTTGTTCAAAAAAAATCTGCCTTGTCTTGTTGTGGAGCTGCTGGCAGTGATTTGGTTTGTACACTCCATGAATTCAATCACTTTATACCCCAGAATATAAGTCACATGGGTGTAAGCAGACTGTTTTAGTGGTCTCTCAAAGGGAAAAAATTGCGAAAACGGTCTCTTTGTTTGACAATTTTTATTGTGTTCAACAAAATCCTCATTTTGTAGTTTCTGTGCAGTGGTGTGGCTCTTTTAGCACCATCTATTTTCATCATGTGGAGTTTGATAGCTACAGTGGCTTGATGCAGTTCAATAAGAGCAGAACAGCTTCAAGAACAGCAATGAATTAAGTAAAGAAACACAACCATAGGTCAAAAAGAAATACAAACACGGAAATGTGCTGCTAATTAAATAAAGCACTGCAAGAAAAAAAAAAAACAAATACATTAATGGCAGATGTGCTGCAAGTTCTAAACAAAACAAAAGCCCCAAACAATCCAATACCAGAAAACACTTGAAAGAGCAGCACATAAATAAGTACAACAACAGGAGTGCTCCAGGCCTGCAGGGGGCTCTGTGGCAGGGAGAGCATGGGAAGAGACAGATGAGAGAGAAAAGCTAATCAATGATCATCCGTGTTTGAATCAGCAGCCGGCACAACTTGGACTGAGGTTTTGGGCTTTGTTTCATTCCTACCTTGCAGCTTCTTTGCCACACTGCATGTGAGATTTTTTTTTTCTTGCAGCATTTTATTTCAATTGCAGCACTTTTCTGGTTTGTATTTCTTTCTTACCTTTGGTTGTGTTTCTGTACTTAATTATTTTCTGTTCTTGAAGCTGCTTTCCTCTTATTGAACTGCACCAAGCTATTGTAGGCTGTTTGCCCTCGTTGGCCACCATAGAAATATCTTTCCAGCCAACAGTACAAAAGTTGGGATCACAACCCATAGCAATGATTGTGAAGTACTGACCCACATTCTGAGTCCCTGAGTCATTCTGCCCACCTCTGCTGACCATTTGTTGTCTTTTGTTAGGGAGACTTTTATCACCAAACCAGCGCTCTCTGAGGTTTACTAACTTAACAATGTACCACTGTTTTCTGTAAATGCAGAATTATGGCACAGACAGGGAGAAAAGCTGATTAAAAAGTGATGCTACCAAAAGAGGCAGCAGCTTGAAATTAAGTCACACAATTGGAAATGGTGGTGGCACATATTTAAGCATTTTATGTTTATTGTAAGGGTTTCTCTGGTGTGCTGAGAAACCAATATATGCCCTCAAACCAGAATACAAACAAAGAACATTATATGAACGCTGTGGTACTAACAGATAGCATCAGCAGCTTCTTGTAGGAGCAGTGCAATCTTTTAGTATTTAGATCTGAACAACAGAGATTGTTGGGGTTTTTCTTCAAGACTGTGTTAGCTTATACTTCCATATAACCACTGGACCCAAAGCTGATTATTGCTGAACTGACAGGGGAACTGAAGGCTAGCAGTTCTAGCACCACTAACATTAGCATTAGCCACACTCTGATCTGCAGATCATCTTCACTGTGTTTACCCTAGATGTTGCGATCCTGGGTGCAGTTAAGGGTGCTCAGTTTTGACAATTTCTGTGTGCATCATTGACTACACAAGCTTTTCTTTAGAAGCTAGTGTCAGGCGTGCCTTTAAAATTTTGAAATATTAAGCAAAGTGTTTTCTTAATCATATAGATTAACATATGATCTGAGACCAGAATTACCCATTTCTCTTTTGACATCACAACTTAAGTGTCTATGTAAATGTACAGACTGAGTAACAACAGTATGCATTATACAAACAGCATACCTCTTTTTCAGTTGGCAGGTGTTTGTGAAAGCTGTAAAACAAACTTAAGGGGCTACCGCATTGTCATCACCATAACTCTAAAGGTGCATTCAAAGCAAAGGTGACTTGGGCGACCTGGGCAACCATTTTCCATGTAAAGGCACTGTACAGCCGTGATTGGGTGGGGCCAACCCTCCGGCAATGCGACAGATGTGATCTGAGCGACTTGGTTGCTCTGGATGTGCAACCAGGTTACATCAACGGTTGCCAAAGTTGAAAAATTTGAACTCTTCAGGCGACATCGCATGTGGCTGTGCCATGACAGGCCATCAGCACTGTGTGCGTGTGTGATGACACTCGTGACAGATTGTTTTTATTCCAGATCACAGAGTGGCAATCCATGTCTGTGTGGGAACATTAGTTAGTGAGAACATTAGACGGGACTGCAGAGAGCTCCCTACTCGAGGTGTAACTGACAGACAATGCTGCTGCAGGGCCATCAGCTGCGGCGACAGGGACCAAATATGGACAGGCGTGGCGACTTGGGTGGGCGACGCGATCTTGGTCGCCAAGTCACATTCCATCACCCCAGCACTAAGGGGAGATGGCATAATCTTTGTTTGAAAAGTTAACATGACTAACAATAGCAAGTAATAATGAAGTGTGCAAAGGAGATTGAAGAAGCTGTGAGGGCTAGCTACCTTTTTGCTAAAATAATGACAAGGTTGTGTGCATTGTTTCAGGTTCAGGATACCCGTTAATAGTAATGTACAGAAATGAAATGTATAATCTGATGTAAACAACTGCTTGTTTGTCTAAGTTGGCAGTTGGAGAGATGTAGAAATTTCCCCTTAAAACTGTTAATTTTGAATGTGGTGACGAAAGATCTACACTTTTCTTAAGGGGGGCCCCGATGGAGAAAGTGTTGAGGAACACTGGACCAGAATTTATATTCAACAAATATGGTGCTATATAAATAAAGATTGATTGACTGAGTCTATATTTAGCAGAGACCAATGTGATTTTAGTCCCTTTGTCTCCGGATGGAGTCATCTCTGGATGTATGTGTGTATATGTGTAGGTGTATATTTATATGCACATATGTGCATCTATAAAATGAAGAGTATGGCTTTAGCCGGCTCTATTGTAAAGTGCCTTGAGATAACACTTGTTATGAACTAGCACTATACAAATAAAGATTGACTGATTGATAGCATTCTGCTTAATAGATGCCAGAAAACTAAGCAAAAACAATTACAAAACAAGAGACAATAAAACAAAACCCATGAAAGAAACCACTTTTTTCCTTCTATGAAGATTTCTAGTTTATCAGTCTACAAGCAGTTGTTTACATTTCCAGAGTTCAAGCGTGAAAAACCTGTTAAAAGAACAAATTTAAAACTTTCAGTGGGAAGCTTTTGTGCCATGGTCCAGTAGAAGGGATGTCTTTGATCCACTTTAACAAAACTTATCTTCCTGTAAAGATGGACTTTGACACTATAGTATAGCTATCTTCATGGGCCTGAAAGTCTAAACAGTCAGCTGTATTGGATGCACATTTTAAAATCTCTGGACCAGCTGAACATTTAACATGTCAGCTCTGGCCACTTTAAACAACCACTGGGTAAAAAATCAAAACAACACATATTTCACAAATTCACATTGTTTTCCTGTGATGATGTTGCTTTGTTGGTGTTTTTTTGAGATCATAATGTTAAGTACTAAAATAGCATCAACAGGATTGTGCAGCATCAACACTCCATAGTTGAAAAGCAGCTGGCAGTGTTTTCTCTCACAAATCAAATGTTTTAACTGGTTCCCATCCAAAAGCTCAGAGTTTGAGGAGGAGTGACAGAAAGTTGAGGTGATGTGAAAATTTTGTATGAACCTCTCTGTTAAAGGAGACAATTATTCAAGTGAAGGTGCAAAAGAAGTTTAACACAAAGAAAATTTACGGGAGAAGTTTGGACTAACCCAACAAATTTGTACCAAGATTAGTATTTTTCTTTTGATGAAAAGCATGATGAATTTGTCTGATCTACCTTTTAACAATAAAAACAGATGTTAAGGTCACCATATTCACCATTAACTACCTACTTATTATCATGCCAATTGGCAGTTAACTAGCTGTTTACTTGCCATTATTGAGGGATTATTAGTACCTAATTTTGCATTACCATGACAAACAGCTAGCGGACTAATAATTTAGTTTTTTTTTTCTCAATAAGTTCCTCATTAGTGTTCCAATTAGAAACGTTTGGTCTGAGTTCAGTGTTAAAAGCTTAAATTGAGATCCTACTCATGCCCTTTTATATTTATTAACTTCCATCAGTAAGAATACACCATACTTTATAAGAGTAATTAAGAGAGAAGAACTATTCCAGTGATACTACTACCTTATGCTAAATCTTCTCAAGATCTTAATTAGGGATCCCAGCATCAACACAAGCCACTCTCTTCTCCATAGCAAAGTGTTGTGTGTGTGTGTTGTCTTGTCTTTGGCAACTTCAGTCAAAATTAGAACCCACAAGCCTTTCTCAATAAAAGTTTTAAATGTGTTCAAATGGAGCTGAAAATGATGATAATCCTCTCTCCTGCACCCGCTCTCATCAAGACCAGGACAGGAGCTGCAAATTTTCTAGTTCATATTGAACAACCTCTTGACTAATAACCAGTAAGCAGTAATTGGGAGATTATTAAAGAAAAATTCTTTATTAATAGCCTCCTAGCTATATGTTACGGTTATTCAGAATAAGGTACTAATAAGACCTCAGTATTGTCTAATACGCAGCTAGTTTGTGGCGAATAGAGTGACCTTGTTATAGTTGTTACCAAACCGACATATTTCAAATATTAGGAGAAAGGGATTTTCTTTACTAACATTATTGGGTTGAATTTATTTCAGTTCACTTGTCTTCATGAACAAGTATATTGTAAAATTTAGAAAAGTACTTATGTAATATAATCTCAAG
Source organism: Cetoscarus ocellatus (assembly GCA_037902135.1). Classification (NCBI taxonomy): domain Eukaryota; kingdom Metazoa; phylum Chordata; class Actinopteri; order Labriformes; family Labridae; genus Cetoscarus; species Cetoscarus ocellatus. Next base: position 1,309,783 of record JBAMNC010000414.1, read on the forward strand.
TGTTAATTGGAAATTATTGTGCCAAGATAATGAGACAGAAATGTCATTTGCATTGTCAGCTTTTCATGGAGTTAATAGGACAAATCAATTTGAAAAGGGACTTTTTGCAATTTGCGGGCACTATTTGAAGTTGCTAATAGTGGGTGGAGCACAATCACTGTGAATCTGGCCCTAAATTTTTCATTCCCCTGACAAAAAAAAAAACCTGTGGGGTCAAGTTTGTGTGGAAAACATTTGTTGCGTAATATCAGTATATTGCCAGAATAATTGCAGAAAACAGCCCCTCTGTCACTCTCTTCGATCCTCTGCTCTCTGTTAACGTTTCCTTCCTGCTTCATTATTTCTCATCACTGCAGCGCGTCAACAAGCTTCCTGATCAATTTGCACTTGTGCATCACTGGTCTGCTGCTTTATAAAGGCTGACATCTTCTGCTGCTTTTCTTTTTTGAATCCAGTGGTGGTTGTAACACTGTTAGTGCTTGAGGCAAGAATATGCAAACATGTTGCAAATATTTTGTGCATAACTGAATTCATTTCAGGACATGTGAGTGAAGCATGATCATATATTTGTTCCTGCTTGTGTTCTGTGCTAAGAGACATTCACTTGTGATTTTTTTATTGTGTTTTTCTTTAGTAGAAGACAGTGTCAGAAAAGTGCTACCATGTCATGTGTGGCCCAGAGTGTGTTTATATCTACATAATAACTGTAAAAGAGGACAGAGGTGTTGAATGATGGATACATGTCAGGCCTATAAACTACATTTTTCCCTCTGCTCTCTCACACTCTCACACCCTAACTCATACACACACTCAGACTGCAATCAGTCAAACTGTGTCAACTCCAACATTGCTCACCGCTTTGTGGGTTCAGCTGTGTTTGTCTAATATTCTTCCAATAAAATGAACACACTAGCAGTGCAGGATTGTGCAGGACAGGGGGAGAGAGAGAGAGAGAGAGAGAGAGAGAGAGAGAAATAGCTGCAGATATAGTAGCAGAAAAATGCTCAGTTAGTTTCAGTGTTTTTCTGCAGCTCTGTAAAAGTAGCAATCAGCCTTCATTGATTTCCCAGCATTCTCTTGTGGTTTAGCGCAAGCCAAATTAATGGCAGATTACAACCCTTCAGCTCTTTCTAGCAGCCATGTTTTTACTTTTTCCATTTCCTTCACAATGGAAATCTTTTTTTCCCCATGTATTCATTTATTTTTTTTATTGTTGTCAATTCAAACACTTCACTTTCCTGTCCCTTGATTATATGCATTTCTTCTTTCCTATTTTTAACTTCTTCTCTCCAACGTTCCTCCAATTTCAATAGGTTTATAAGATGTTGCTTAAGCAGCTTGTTCCTGAATTACCAGGGGAAAAACAGGCTGGCTGATTTTATAGATCTGCTTGTAACTGTCCACAGAGGCATCAGTATTGTGTTAGGCCAGATACACTTCCTGTTTGTCTTTGTGTTGTGTTTGCTTTCAACATTATCGTTAGGTCCAGCAGAGGTCTTTTAGACTCCATAACAGTGCTTGCAGCGCTGTCTGATTACATGCAGCAAGAGCATCACATGAGATATTCTCTGTGTGCTCAAATTTAATTGACTAAGCATTTATGTTTGCATACCCCTCAATTAAGTGTTCTGCTCCAAAACTATATCGAAGCACTTTGGTTGTTGTGCTTGCACCAAACTAGTGATTTTACCATTATCCAGTTCAGACACCAAAACAGCCTAAAATGTTCTGTCCACAAGTGTGTTAGAGCTCGTATTCAACTGACATGATACAGTATCTCCTAATCAAACTGATCCAAAATCTCTGGATGTGGGTGATCAAAACTGTCCCAGCAGAAAACAAACTAAAAGGCACACTATTGGGATTCACAGCTGACTGACAAATAGTTGGCCCTTAAAAACAAAGTTGTATCATCTCTTAAGATCATGAGATGAAACATAGTGTAAAATTTTAACTTTAGATTTATATGGTTTTAACATCTCTAATGATTTCCTTAGAGCCAATACACTGCAGAATTGTTGCATAAGGGGGTCAATAGTATCATGACTGTCCATGTTTCCTCGTAAACGTCTTTTTGAGTGTGTAAACATTTCAGAGTATTTTGAAGGAGGAGAGAGGGATTTTTCAGAAAACCCCCTTACAAAGTTTTTGTGTGGGATTGGGTTATGAATCCACATGACAGACCTGAGACAGAGCAAAGCCACTGTTCCTTGACACACACAAATACACTCGCCCTAACACACAGATGCTCTCTCCCTTACTGTCCCGTCCTGTGTCTTATACGCACATCGTGCAGCGGCAGCATTTTCAGCTGACATTGCAATTTCCAACAACAACAATGACAACAGCAGTTTCTGCAGCACTGGAGGAGCACCAAGCCTGGTTTATATCTGTGTGTGTGTGTGTGTGTGTGTGTGTGTGTGTGGGTGTGTGTGTGTGTGTGTGTGTGTGTTCCAGGGGACAGAAGAAAAATGGGCAAACTGAGACAATGGCAGGAAACACAATTTACATTGTGCTATCCAGCATGGGTCCCTCGAGGGATGCCACTGCAGGAACCTGAACACCTCTGGTGTGTGTTTATATTAAAGGTAGGGTGGTTGGGTGCCTGTGTGTACTAAATAGAATGCATGGGCAAGGATATTTGAATAAAAGGAGTAGTTTGCATGTTTATGTTACTGAGGATGTGGCAGGGAATCACTGCACTTCAGTTCATGGCATTTCTACTTCAAAGAAATTGTTCCACTTGCTGATATTTTTCTTTGGCCTAACTTGATTGTCACAACAATTTGCAGACAGACTTCAGTGGTTCTGCTTCTTTACATCTGCTATCTAACTTTGTCCAAACAATAATTAGTCAAACATAAATCATTGGTTTAATCTAACAGATTCATCACCAAAAATTGTCTCTCTGAGTGTGGGTTTAATTTGTGTGGACTCCATAAAAAAAGTTGATTTTGTATTCTAGGTTTGTTATAAAAAGTAGATGCTAACTGCACTGATAGCCCGGTATTGTACATCTGCACACCACATGCTGTCCATGAAACTGTCAGCTTACACTCAAATACAGCTGGTGGCTTTTTCCCACAAATTAACCTCTGCTTTATCTCTCCTCGTGATCCACTGTACTCTGTAAAACATGGATTCAAAGAAGACTGTAAGGTGATGAGACTATCTGATATTGTTGACAAGCCCCATTAAATTTTAGGGCCTCAGGTGCATTCTTGTTATTCAAATGACGAAAGTGTTGGTCCACTATTGTATTGTATGCAGTTAGAAACAACTGTGTTGTGGTGAGTGCTGACTTCTGTCCTCTGTCCTGTTGGGTTGTCTGTTGATGCCTTACCTTAATTTTGCGGGTAATTTTAAGGTTAAATGGTAAAAAGGAACGGAACAGCGGAATTTGTAGGGTTAACCATTAATTTTTGAACAGTATAAAAAATAGTTTTCAGGTACAAGAGGGATAATATTTAAGAAAATCAGTATTGCTGTACAATAAACTGGAGTTTGGGAGAAAAAAAAAAACAATAAAACAAGAGTCCCCTTTTTCCAGCCTCAGTTTGCAGGCTTTTGTTGCTCTCAACCTATTATCTGTAGAAGCACTCCTGAGAAATTGGGAAAATTTCATGTCACCTCAGTCTAAATTTACAGTAAAAGTTGAACATTCTACTGTCCTCTTACTGCCATCTTAGACACACAAGCAATTATCATGGGTCAGCTTAATACAACAATTCATAACTGTAGGTTATTATCAATGGGAATTCTGAGCCTGGAATGCATATTGCTTTGTTGTTATTTTGGCCAGTAGGTAGCTAGCCTTCATAGCCTTATCAGAGGCTTTTTCACATGTCGTCTTTACCTGCTCTTGCCAGTTTTGTCAATTTTTCAACAAATAAAAATCATCATTTCACTTTCCCTCACTGCTGGGGATGATGGAGCTGATGGCTGCGATAGCTTTATGATGATGACAATACTAGCTAGCTTCTTTGCAGCAGCCGCTAAAGGTTGTTGAACAACCTTTATAAACACCTGCCAGCTGAAACAAGGTATGCTGTTTGCCTACTGTATACTGTTTACACTAACAATGTCCATGGTTACACTTTGTTGAATTTTTATCTGTTTTAAAGGCACCCCTCACAAAGCTAGAACTCCCCTTGGGGTGGCACTGTTAAATTGTAAATGGACTTGAGCTTATATAGAACTTTTGCAGCACATATCACATCTATAACCTGACCAGATGGACTGTGCAATATATACTAAACAGCATACATTTCACTAGTCCATCCGGGCAACAGCCCGTAGAAAGTGTTTGGGAAGGAGTAGAACCTTTCAAAGCATTTCCAGCAGGTGACTGGATGATCGTTTGTCAGTCACATTCATGATGGGCCAATCAGATAATGTACTAGGCAGGCATTACTGCTGCTGCCTTACAGAACTGCTAACAGAAGCTGTTAGCACCTATGCTAATCTCTGTACAAGCAGTCACTTTCTGCTGTTGTCTTGCTAGTAGGTGCTACCTATTCCTGCTCTGAAGGACACAGATTGGGCTGTACCGCTTGAGCCACTCAGACATTGTGGATTGAAGCTTGCAAGATGGATCTGTCTAATTATAGACATTGGATAAGGTAGACGCAACTGCTGCGCAAGGTTATTACATCTACCCATTCACACACATTCACTCACATTCATTCACTGATGAGTTTCTATGCAAGTTATCCACCAGTATTTGCTAACACACCATTACATACCATTTACAGGCCACTGACACGGTATTGGGACTGTTCAAAGGGAGCAACTTGGGGTTAAGTATCTTGCACAATGACAGATCAACATGTGACAACTGGAGCTGGCCTCGAAATAGCATAGATAGCTAGTTGGTGTTATATATACTCTTACATTAACTGTAGTTGGTCTGATTTTTTTCTCCATCTGTGAGATCTGTCATAAACAACATGTCTGCAGTTTTTGATATGCAGACATAAGTGCTGATTGTCTGGTTGTCCTCTGCAGCATCTCAACTTCTCCTATTTCAAAGGGATGGACAGCACTGTCTCTTCCATATTAATAGGGACTGACTGACTGAATAACTAAGCACCTGCTCATTCAATCCTTGGTCACTCAATAAAATGCACTGAGAACAGTTTTTGAATGATGAGTCAGACTCGCTGTGAATGAAAACTCAGATTCATTTGTCTTGTTTGATAACTGTCATAACATCTGCTCTGGCAAGCTTTCAGGTGAGTGTAAATGAGTGTGTTGGTCCTGATTAAGACAGCTGCACACGTGGTGCTGGTTTGGTGGAGTGGTAAGCAATCAGGCATGACCCGGCTTCTGCCGGTCTGGGTTGGAATCCAGCATGCAGCTTGTTTGCATAGTGTCTTCCCCTACTATCTTGCCCCCTTTCACAAGCCTATCCACTGTCTCTCTCCTGTTAATGAAAAAGCCTGAAAATGCCCAAAGAATAACATAAAAAACGACACTACGACACAGCTAATTTCCTTTCTCACTCTTCAGCAAACAAAAAAACATAAATGTAACTCTCAGGCAGAGTCTTATCAAATTAATAGATAAAAGTACTGTATGTGTGCTTATCACCATAACACTGTGCTTATGTGGGCCTCCATCTGTGCTCCTTTGAGAGAGTCTGTGAGTGTATGTTTACAGAAGCGTAATGAGGGGCCAAAATTGTGGTGGGATTTGGAATTTCACTTGGGAGCCTTAAAAAAAGGCTTGTTTGCTAAGAGACAATGCTTTAACGTACGTATCCATTTGGGATGCAACAATACACTTAAATGGACCATGGTTTTTTGGTCATGGCTTTTGGTTCTGTTCAGGTTTGACAGTATTGGCCAATGGAGGTTCTTTCAGAATCAGAATCAGAATCAGAATCAGCTTTATTGGCCACGTATGTACATACAAGGAATTTGTCACCGGTTCACTTCACTCTCCAAGTACAAAAAATAGGTACATACAGTGTATATCCTATATTATAAACGAGAAGTTTAAAAAATTAAGTTAAATGGAGAATAAAGATAGAATAGAGCATGTACAATATGTAAAATGTGCAAGATAAAAATGATAATAAAAAAGAAACAAGGTGCACAGCTGCATATAAGTGGGATGATGATATGTGCAATGAATGATCATATATAGGGACAATAGACAGGCAATTTGCAGTTATGAGTTCAGTATGGCAACAGCCTGGGGGAAGAAACTGTTCTTATCCCTGGTGGTTTTAGCGTATAGTGCTCTGTATCGCTTACCTGAGGGGAGGAGTCTAAACAGTTTGTGTCCAGGATGTGAGGGGTCTGCAGAGATGTTACCTGCAAAAAAGATGATACTCATTATTAGGCATTCAAGGCCAATTGTATAAGAACAGTAAGAAATTGTAGATTATTTCTTTCTTACTTTTAATTTAACACCCCCCCCCCCCCCCCCCCCCCAAAATAAATAAATAAATAAATAAATAAATAAACAAAAAATTTTAAAAAACACTCATTAAAATGTTGTACTTTTGGCCTAGCTTATATTTTTTAGCCTTATATTATTCATACTACATATCATAGTTTGAAAAAATATAAATCAAAATATTTCGCAGGATATTTTGATATAAAAATAAAGCCAATGTCATCAAATTTATGAAGTCTACTGACAAAATGATCATAAACTATGAATACTGATCTCCTGTGCTTTATACTACTGCTCTTACTTTAGCAAAATAGTTTTTAATTTGGATGTTTTTTTATATATTGAATTGTGTTAATTACTAGGCACTGACTATAATAACTGTAATAACTGTACTGTTGTTAACTATCGTGATACCAGACTCAGCCTGATGATCAAACATCTCCTCTATTTACATTACAGCGCTCACTTTAGAGAAAGAGGTTTCAATTTATATTTTTTTTGTCTTGAATTATGTTAATTAATAGGTAATGACCATAATACCTGTAATAACTAAGATCAACATTTATATTTTATGATAATTTTGTCAGTAGACCTCATAAATTTGATGGCATTGGCTTTATTTTCAATCAAAAATCCTGTAAGACATTTTTTGAGTTACATGTAGTATGAATAGCATAAGGTCATTTATGTGTACTGTGTTTCTGAAGACGTTGCAACTCTTCATAGTGAAGTTATTAACTTTTCTTTCACAGCATTCCTTCGCTTTGGTAATTTTTTGATGGTCCCTACGCCGTCCAGCCATCACTGGCAGCGTATTAAGACAAATTGAAGTTGTCTGGCTCAGAGGTTGTAGCTCACAGTCTTCATGATAATGATTAAAAAGAGGGGTCGGGTTGGTAGCTACTTGTTTCATTGATGAGTTATTGAGCTGGAAAGTCCAAGTCAATGCTGTGGAATCTCACGTGTGTATGCACTGTCTTTTTCGCTTGCGCACAAGAAACGTATAATTTTTTTTTTTCTGCCAATGTCCCTTTAGGGGCTCCGTGGTAAAACAGACTGAGGGGAATTTAAAACTGGAGAAAACACAGTATGGGCTCTTGAAATGAGCAATATTAGAAAGGGGTGTATTTAAAAGCAGAAACTCACTTTCAGCACAAAACTATCAACCTGTCGTGACATTGGTGTAATTTTATCTCTGTTGCTTCAAACTTGTGGAGCTGAGATGTTCAGCAGAGCAGACAGGTGAATCTTTGATTTGTCTGGTTCAAGTGAGAGGGGATTGTTATTCCAGGGAGTGGATGGATTTCAGTGCATTTAACAAATATAAATTATTATTACCTCCGCCAAGGAGGTTACGTCTTCGCCAGGGTCTGTCTTTTTGTTTGTCTGTTTGTTTGCCTGTTAGCAAGATTACTCAAAAACTACTGGATGGATTTACATGAAAATTTTACCAGAGGTGTGGTTTTGTTCCAAGGAAGAAGCCATTACATTTTGGTGTTGATCCAATCCAGATTGACGTCACAAAAAAACATTGAAGGTTATAATGGCAAATCCCATTCATTTACATCATTATGGGAACTGTAGTTTATTTGCAAACTGACGTCAATGTTTTTCAAGCCTATGTCACTACATTTCCCAGCTTCCCTTACAATACAACCAGCGGAGGAGTTCTGCTAACACAATGGCTAACAATGGCCAGGTAGATTGATTGTCATGTTTTTTCTGACTTTGTCACTGGAATGCTGATAAGTCAGAGGTCGCGTCATTCACACTTAGTTCCGATGTAAATGGAAGGCAGCATTCTCCACATGGACACACATGAACGGACACTCGGCTGTCCAATTGGAGCGGAAAAGCCACTGCCATAACTGAGCTGCTTGGTGGAGGTCTGTGCTCTCTGAGTGCTTTTCTAGTTTCATTTTTCAGGATTTTGAAAGAAATATCATATTTACTTAACATTTTTTAACACTGAAATTTGATGGGGTTGTTTACAAAAAGGTCCTATATCACATGACAAATAGCATTGAGAAAGTTATTTTGAAATTGTAAAATATTACAAATTACTCATTACTATGTGAAAATGTAACGAATTCTCTGCTAATCACTAAGTCTCAAATGCAACTTATTATGTTACTTTAAAGTTACTTATTTGTTTTCTTTTTTCAAAAAAAAAAAAAAAAAACTGATCTACAGCATGTATAAAACAAAGTGTTTGACAAAGGATAGTGTTCTATAACCAGACTTTGGATCTACTAAAGATTTACTGCCTGCCTAACTGGAGGTTAACCTGTTTTTTTCTTGTAAATGTGACTTTTGCTAAATGTTGCAAAATGCTGCACTCTGGGGGGGACTCGTGATGGGTCTGGATGAGTAAAACAATTAAAATTACAATATGTAATTTAAAAAAAAATCAGATGAAAATATATGATGAGAATGGCATATTCCCACTCTTATGTATATCAAAAGACAATATTTGTTATTAACTGGCACACTGCTAATAAAGATTGATTGAATGAGACTTATTGATAGATACCTATGAGGATATGAAACATCAACCCATGTAAATAACTCCCTTCTGTGATGTATGAACAAAGTATTTTATTTGAACCTTAAAAACTTAGGTGCAATTCCTGACTGGACCAAATTAATTTAATTTTTAGTTAGATATGTAAATGATGTCAACATTCATTCAAGAAAGCTGTTATTCTTCTGGCTGCTTTAAAGTTTAGAAGCTGGTTTGGAGATACAGTGTGACAGTGTCAGAATATGTGCCTCCTGTCAGTTTAACATTCGCTGTCTGGATAATACAAAATCTTGTGATATTACCATATTTTCCATCTCCCAAAAAATACAATAATCCTTTTGGGTGTTGCCACAATTCTGATAAAAAAAAAAAGACAGACAACAGGCTTTCTCCTCCTCACAGGTCCTGACAACTGTTCAAGACCCCTCATTAAAATAATTACAACTATTACTCCCCCCCTCATATTTATACCTCAGTCTCCCCCTTGTTCCTTTATATTGACATATTTGTTTCCTTAAATTGTCTTTTTCCTTTTTTTCCCTCTTTCTCATGCATTTACATCCCTCGTTCCCTTTTTTCAGTATTGATTCTGCTCTCTTATTTTCCCTTTCTTCCTGTTATTTCTCATCTCCTCAGCCCTCTGAGCTTTAACACAAAGCTACAAACAATAAAAGAAACAGAAAAATCACACCTTGGCTGTAATTTCAATTCTATTTTTTCCCCTTTTTCTTTCCCCTCACAGCCGTCCGTCTTCCCAAACAATATTACAAAAGCAATTCCACACCAGTCAATAGTCTCCAGGATTGGCCCTCATCCGCCGTGTCCCATAGGGGCTGCCATATCATCAATACAGATTTATACCACAGCCTGGTAGCTAATATACACAAATGCCAATACACAGGCTTCCCAGAGCCGGTAAAAATACATGGAGCAATCTGGGCCAATTTTATGAACAGTACTAAAAGATCGACAGTGGAAAGAAAACAACCAGAGAGGCAGCAACTGAGGGGAGAGAAAAGAGAGGGAGACATACAGAGGGGTAAATTAGACCCGTTAAGTTGTAGACAGGGAGAATCAGAAGACAGATCGACACAATCAGCTGTTCTGGAGGAACTCTTTGTCCTATTATCAAATGCTCTGAGCTTTATGAGATAATGTTGGAAAAGTCTGTATGCTTGTAACATTTATTTCATTCATTGGTTCAAGAAACCAAAGGGGAGGGAAATTAGCTGCATCTGATCCTCTATAGTCCTGTAAATCCGTCATCTCATCCTGCCTCTTACAATTTGTTCTGTCATGTCAGGGATGTTAACTAATGAGATCACAGAGTGCTTTGCATGCGAGACTATCACAAATGTAAACAAACCAAGCAGCAAAACAAGAGGAGGATTGAGTGGTTGCCTTGAGGTGAAACTATGGGACAGAGAAGTCAAGCTGTTGAAACTTCAGATGCTTTTATCATGTGTAACAGAGGGACTACCACAACAGACTAAAAAAGAGAAGTGTTGGTGAAGAACAGCAGCTGAGGGAGTAACTGCAATGAGCATTTAGCATCAAGCTAACAGAGCAGTCATTATAGTTTTGGAAATTTCAAACTAACTTAGTTTTGTCCTGCAGAATGTTTGTTTGCTGCACTTGTTGCCCCCCCCTCTTCTTCCAGCATCATCATGATGGTTATAATGTGCAGTCAAGTCAACTGTGTGGACTGTCATACCTGTTGATCAGTTCATTGCACCATGTTATGGCTCTGTGATCACCTAATCTTACATAGTGACCATTGTAACAGACAGAAAATGGCCTACTGCCATAATGCTTTTCTACAGTAAAACTTCACAACCTACAGTAAATGTAAACCAGCACAAGGATGGTAGCTTGTAGCACAGAGCACTTTGGCAGCATTTTGATCTGGAAAATAAAGAAAAAGTTACATGAAGGCTGCATCAAGAAAGTGTTTGGGAGTGGCAGAACCTTTTGAAACAATGTCCTGCTGATGAGTGATCCACTATATTCATTTTGGGCCTGTCAGATAATGTAGTAGGCAGGCACTTGTGCTGTGGTTTAAGTTACAAAACATGATCCACTTCGTAGAACAAACTCTAGCTAAAACATACCAGAAATGGAGCAAAAATATCCTCTCTATTGAGAAATGCTTTTAGTGTTGTTATTTGTTTTTCGATTTAGTAAGGAATATATTCCAGATCTGATAAAACTGCTACTAAAGCTGTTATGATCATTGCTAATCTAGGTACAGGCAGCCACTTCCTGCTCTTGTCACGCTTGTGGCTCCAACCTTGTCCTACTTCAAAGGACGCTGATTGGGCTTTGGGCTATGGGATCAATCGATGCAGATTGGAGCTTGGTAGGGTGGATTTGTTTCCTAACATACATGGAATCAGGTAGGTCTAAATTTAATGATGAAACACCAGAACCCACTTAGAAGAGAGCACCTGAGAAACAGCATGATCAGGCTCAAAAGAATGTTTTTTTAATGAATAATAGAAAAAAAACGTAACTCTTTGGAAGCAGTTCTGAGTCTTTTTACCTTGCATCCAACTATCTAAAAAAAGGGGGAGAGACATGCAAAAAAAGGGAAATATAAAATATTCTAATCTCAGCGTTTGTGCATTTGCAGACAATACAATGGGAAATAAGCTGGTTTTATTCTAGTCTCTACATGTGAATTATAGTTTTGGAACCAGTATCAACCAACCCCACACTAAGGGACGGTAGAGTATTAACAATTTCACTCTTGTCACTTTCTTATGATTTAGTTTCTTACCTTGTAACAAATTATGTTTCAGACTCACATACACATTTGACTGACCCTTGAGTCCCAACAACCTTGAAGTCAACAGTTTGCTGGGTTTGAAATACGGCTTCCTAAGGCCAAACTCCTGTTTCATCTTGTAGCAGAGAAACAAGTGATTTTTCTTTTGCCATAGCATCAGCAAACACAGTTCACCTGCGTCTGTCCATTAGCAGGAAGAAAAAATAACACATTAGCATCCAGCTGTGATGATGGCCTCCATTTATGATTTACCTTTGCTAAGATGCACAAACACACTTCAATGTGGCAGGAAGTTATCGACATGACAGACTGGGACCAGATGCTAGTAACATGTGCTGGTGTGTGTGTTTGCAAAGTGAGAGCGCGGGTCGTGGAGAGGTGGGGGTTGGGGGGTTTGCATAATGATGCTTTGTAAACCAGGGGAGTCAGGAAGGTAGAAAGTGTGAAGACGTGTGTGTGTGTAGGAGATGGGGAGGAGTCCTATTCCAATGATACCACCTTGTCCAAATAGACCATTTTCATTTTACAGACCCACAAAAACACGCACATACAGACACACACATACAGAGAGCCCCTTAGTTGCACAGCTCACAACAGCAGGATCACAGTGGGAAAACATAACTGGGGTCTGAAGCAGGAAGGGAGAACAGATGGAGAGAAATATTGCACGCACGCATCACAAATGCACACACAGACACACAAAATAGCAGTCCTTTACACACACTCACATGCTGACCCCCCCACTGACTCTTGCACTGCTCAGAAACTTGCAGCCCTGATGCCAGCTTTAGCCGATAGCATCTCTCTTCTTGTGATTGTGTGTACATGTGTTTGGCCATGTGACACCTGATCACAGCTGTCATTGTGAAGGTTACAAAGGCAACTAGTATAAGCAGATGTATTTCCCATTGCCTCGCCACACGTGAGCTCATTCTAACATGTTACAGTGTCTCATATCATGTAAGAATCATTTACAGTTGTAACATTCTCACAGAAATGCTGTCTATCATATTAGACAGTGATTTTTTAACATTCTAGATGAATATTGTTCACTTGTGAATTATTTTTCTGCTTTCAGTGATGGCTATGAGTGCTTGGTTACACGGATACTTTGGTGCTCTTGTGATGTAACATTTTCAGTGTTACATGTGCAAACATTATTTCTGGGTTTGCACAACTAAATACATACATCGATCAGGCACAACAAAATGGCCACCTGCCACCCTATACAACCCCAACAACCTGTGATGCTCTGTGTATTCTGACTCCTCTCTATCAGAACCAGAATAACTTCTTCAGCAATTTGAGCAACAGTGGCTCATCTGTTGAGATTGGACCACACAGACCAGTATTTATCCCCAGGCGCATCATTGAGCCTTGGCCACCCATGACCTTTTCAAATGTTTACCAGTGTTCCCTCTTTGGACCACTTTTGAAAGACACTGACCACTGCAGATCAGGAACACCCCAAAAGTGCTGCAGTTTTGCAGATGATCTGACTCAGTTGTCCAGCCGTCACAATTTGCCCCTTGTCAAATTCGCTCAAATCCTTACGTTGTGTTTGCACCAAGTGCAAAACAAGTATTTGCAATGCATCTTTACGTGACTAAATGTAGTTGCATGCTCTAATGGATATTATTTTTAAAGGGCAAATTTTCCCCCTTCAGATCCAAAAGGGATCTTAGCCACAAAAACGTGTGCTTCTGCCTTCTCAGTCCATGATCAACCATGGTGGATTTTTCTAAAATTGCTGTCTTCTTCCTGTTCTCGGAAACACGAAGCCCAATGTTCCAGAAAAGTCCAAAATAGAAACACATCCATTAGATGATCCACAATATCCTGGCCCACTCCTCCCTCTCTCCCCAGCCTATTATTTCTCTTGTGGGTGCTCTAGTAGTTCTTCTTTGAGGTTCAACATAATTTGTCTGCTCAAAAAACACATTAATCACCTCTAGTAAGCCAGATACAAAAATCAGTTGCCAGCTAGCAGTTGTGCTACCTGCCGTTGTGCTGGCTGACTTTATTCACAATAAGCTCAGCAATGCTAAATAGCTGAGCTTACCTGATTATCCAGATCCAGTGCTGATTGACTTTAGCACCACAGCTATAGGGGAGTTTGCAGAGGTTTGTTATTTTTCAACTGTCAAAGGGGCAAAAGAGGCTAAAGTTGCGTCACTCACATGATAATTTGCGTAATTCACACAGCAATTGTATCACAAATTATCCTGCAACAATGATGCAGATTTCAATTTATCCCATTCACTTTTAATGTATTTGCATTGAGCGACAAAATGAAATTTGCATTTGGTGTGAACACAGCTTTACACTTTCCCATTTTTCCTGCCTCGAACATCCGTTTTGAGGACAAAATGTTCAATTGCTGCCGAATTTATCCCACCCACTATCAGGTGCCATGATGAAGAGATCTTGGCCTTTGGATCAGTTTTATCCACTTCACCTGTCAGTGGTCATATGATATGTCTGACTGGTGTGTACAGTATTTGATTTGAAAATAAGTAATAAAATAAGAGACAGCCCATAGAGGCAGCAGTGTGCCATAACATACCCTCCACAATATGAGGGCTGATTGATTAGTTGTGAGCCTCATATTTAAGGGTTTGACTTTTGGCAGACATATTGCATTATTTTTCAACATAACTCCTTCAGTAACTATACACTTTTGCCAGCAATGTTTAAGGGCCTCAATGCCACTTTTAAAGAAGTCCTTTTCTTGACCACTCAGAAAGTTCTCCACTGCATGTATGACGTCATCATCTGACCGAAAGTGGGTACCGGAAATGGCCTTTTTCAATTTTGGAAATAGATGAAAGTCTGATGGAGCGAGATCAGGCGAATAAGACGGATGCTCAATCAATTCAAAGCCACAATCTTTAATGGCAGCCATGGCAATGACAGACTTGTGAACAGGGGCACTTTGTCCATTTTGCAAAAGTCACTTGCCTTGTTTACTTTAGAGTGCTACCTCTTCGACATAAACTGACCAAATGACACCAGTCTTCCGGTACACAGCCTTAAATAGTCAGGGAATAGTAGAGCTGAAAAAGGACATCCCTGCTTATCTTCTTCAATACAAGGCTCACAACTTATCAATCAGCCCTCATACATGTCAGTTTTTAACATATTAAAAAATGTATACATTGGGATATTAATAAGACCCTGAAAAAGGGCTTGATCCCAACGGAAGGGAATCAATAAGATTTTATTGATACCAATGACCATGCCCACCCAGAGAAAAATGTCCATGCCCTGGAAAGCCATGAGAATGGGCACCCTCATTTAATGAGATAGATTAAAATGAATACATGTCCGTCATCCTCTATTCTCCTGCTCTTGGGCAGCTGCCTCTATGGCTCCTTCCTCTGTTGCATTTGCTCAAGTCTCCTTGCTTAATTTGGCCCCTGTTTGTCCCCCCGAATCAGCTTTTGAAGCTGACTGAAAGAAGTACTTCAGAAGGTTATTGTTTGGGTCTAAAGCCCTCGCCAGTTCCCTCTTCTCCTCTCTTTTCTTTTCTGGCATCTTGATTTATGTTCAGGTCCTGGCATTGCTATAATCAGTCCAGCATGACTGGCACAACAGTTCAAGTTCAAGCTGTAACTTTTTATAATGAGGAGAAATTGGAAAAGTTGAGCATAATGATCAGTATGTAATGTATATTTAGTTGAAAATATGTTTTGATTGTCATTGCACAAATATTGTGGACCATGTCATTGCTGACCTCCATGGGCTCCCCTCAGTAGCTGGACCCCAGAAAGCTGCCCCCCCCCCCCCCCCCCCACCCCCCCCACACCGCCACACACACACACACACACACACACACACACACAGAGGCAGGCAGCCTGCCATTATTGATTGTGCTTATTCAGCCTTTCCTTTTTGTAATTCCTTTTTTAAATACTTGTTCATTGTTTGTGTGTAAAAAGTTGGATTATACAGGACTCCTGTGTCAATTTTCTGTTTCTGTTAGATCCACTCTTTTTTGAAATCCCACTGCCACAGACATTGCATGTTTTACTGTCAGTGTCAGTGTGTTAGTATAAAAATAAGCCACACAAAACTGCTTTAGGAGAGACCTGATTCATAACACTTATCTTGCATTGTCAGTGTCAAAGATTTGTACTTATTATTTTGAAGGATGTTTTGTGCTTTTTTCACTGTTGCACTGTTATTGTTTCAACTGTTTCATTCACGCACAAAGCTCCGCGTTGATGTTTCTTTCTATGCACACAGTTTAAATGAAAATGTAACCCGCAGTTACACCACCATCACTTGTTTTTTTTCATTCACAACTGATATTTTAAGTGTTTTTTATGTTAAAGAATGAGAAAAACATGTAAAATCAGAGTGTTCAAGTTCTTGTTCATAACATACTGTGAGTACTAAAGCACTAAAGCAACAACAAATGCCCATCCCCACTATTTTTTTCACTTTTTTGCTAAATCTTGTTGGATTGATTGCAGAGGTCCTGAAGTGAGCAGTTGAAGTGTCCCATGGGAGAAAGACCTGAAAGGATTTTGAGACAAATATAAAATGCATTGTCTTCATTTCTTTTGTTGTTTCAACAGTGCCGCTCTCAGCTCCAGGAGTCAGCACTAAAATACACTGAGCTACACTCTGGCATGAGTCTCCTCTCCACATTGTCTGATAACCCTTAGTTCAACAGAAAATAACTGCATCACTAAGTTAGGTGTGATTAATGTATTTTTTAAAAAGCTAAAAGCACTCTCTAACTAAACAGTTTTTAATTATGTTGAAAGTAGAAACCCTTTTGACTTGGTGGATATTTTTCTGTACCCATAAGCTTTGTTGTTTAAGAGACAAATAAGTCAAACATAGAATTACCCTCTGTATAAATAGATTTATAAGTCAACCAAGGTTACATAATTTGTGGCTGATGTGGGAAGTTAAAGTATGGAATTCTTATCGTGTGTGCTTTATAATTATTATTATTTGTACATCATCATATCTTTATAGTGGGGGCATCAAGACATTTTTGTAGTGTATGCATTAAAAAGAAAGGATATGTTGAACAATTTTTACTTATATAATGTGTAAAATACAACATGCCAGCATCAACCAAATCAAGGAAGTTTAGATGATTCAAACAGACTAGCCACCAGAAATGTTTCCTCATTTTGACCATGTGCAATTCTTTTGAGACACAGGAGGGGCGTCACAGACAAATTTACCTAGTGGTGAAACTCAACAAGTAAGCAAGGGGTGAGGAAAAATATTGATAAGAGGAATTATTTGGCAGATTCTGCCGAAAAGGTTGGCAGAGGTGTCAGTGGTCACGAGTGAGAGCAGTGATGATGAGGCTGGACCGAACAGCAAGGGCACACAGGTCGAGATCGTGTGTAGACAGTAAAATGAAATATATATATATATATATATATATATATATATATATATATATATATATATATTTTTTTTTTTTTTTTTTTTTTTTTCCCATTCACGTTTTGAATAATTGAAAGAGAATCTGTTATCGATCTATCTATCTATCTATATACATATATATGTATATAGATAGATAGATCGATAACAGATTCTCTTTCAATTATTCAAAACGTGACTGGAAAAAACACTGAGCTGATTCAGCTGCTTAACTGCATGAGTGCTTTCTTATTATTCTTTACAGTTCTTACACTTCAGTCGGACAGCCTTATGACACTTACAACCTGCGGCTGGACCAAATGGTGCAGAATGTTATTTACAGGACTGTAACAGCACCTTTAACAAAAATTCATGCAGTCTGGAGACTGTTGAATGTTATAGTTTGTACACAATTAATATTAGGATTTAGTAAGTCATTAGATCCAGCAGAAGTCCTTAAGATTGTAACATTTTGTCAGTCTTATCAGAACCATGGACGGAGCACAGATATATTTTATTATTTGTCGTTAAATATTCAGAACAAAGGGTCATTCTTCTACTTTAAACACATTAGAAATATTTCCCAAAGTTACTCATAAATTGAGCTTACAATGAAAGGGATAGGAAATTAATTTAATGCTACAACATGACATCTTTGTGCATTAAGAGAGTGAAGTTCTATTAGGCCTTGTTAAAGCATTTGTTATGATGCACTAATATGATATGTAGACTAAGGTTTACACAATAAGGCAAAACATGTAACAAATAGAAATACTCCTTATATGGATATTTTTTGGCATGTTGTGGTGTTTCTAACTGTAAATTAAATTTTATGTTGTTATATTTAAAGTATCTTTGTAACAAAGGAGCTCTATAGTTATGTTATTGATGATAATGATTTTTTAAGGCTTCAGTTTTCAAGGCAGAAGTCCTTTTCAGTAGTGATGAGGGACAGATCGAAACAGCTTAAAACACTGACTGGTACAGCTGTAATGTGAGGGGCAGGGCAGGCTATCATATTATTTAATTAGTTTCTCATATTGAGATTAATTTATTTCCACTTCATTCACACCAGAATTAGGAGCCTCTCTGTTTCTAAATCTTTTTCATGTTGCTGGTATTAAGTGAGATAAAATGGCACATTTTAAGCACGCATCATGGTATTAGGGTCTCTCTATCTTAAAGTCTTGGGCTGAAATTCTGTCCCAGTACATGCCTGGTGTCAGCAATAATGACTTCAGAAATATCGGCAAATGGTATATCTGCACAAATTCAATACTGTGCATACCTACTTTATTTGTAACCTGTTGCAAAATTTGGGACCAAGTAGGCTGTTTCCTTTGATTTTCCCAAACAGATCATGTTACAGTCACACAAGGCTAGCAGGCATACCCCACAGGTGTCAGAACATCCAAATCACTTGTTTGAGCCAAGTGAGTGGTATCCCATAGCATTTATTATTAATACAGAAGTCAAATACTGATACAGCTTTTAGGCTTGTCTCACAGTTTAAAGTTTAAACAAGGTTGAACTGTTGGTGGTAAAAAGATGTTGGTTAAATTTGGAGAACTTACAGTATATTTAAGGTTCGAGGAATTACTTGAAGTTGAGACACAAACAGTATGAGCACACAGAGTTTGTTCTTTCTTGGGTAACAAGGCAATTTATCTCAGAGTCATGTTTCTTGTGTGTTTCTATCTGCTGTGTCCTCTGGTTAGCATCCTATTTAAGCACAGTCAGTCATCAGGGAACTCTTAAAGCATGTGTAACCCTTATTGGAGTGTTACTTTGTTAAAAGAAATTAAATTATGATCAGAAATTGGTAATCAGAAGACTAGAATCGACTATGGAGCCTGTATAACCCAAAACAAAACAACACACCAGAATCAACACACAGAGAACTGATATAAAGTTTGTGAAAATAATTCTGTTCATCTTTGTATTAGAGTGTCAGAAAATGACAATCATACATCCAATTAATCACAATAGGTACCCGGGTTTTTTCCTTGCATATACAAATAACACACAAAAAAAATTAAACAAAAAGAAAATATATGGTGCACTATATCCAAAAATAAATTAATTCCACTGAAATTCAGTTAGAACTTTTGTTCTAAAGTTTTACTCAGTCTCCCAGTCCAAACTTTGTTCCTTCTGTAGTTGGGTTCTGAGTGTTCTTCCTACCACACAATTGAGTACATAGTAAACACAGTTCAGGGGGAAAAGGGGGTATTGTTACATGAAATCCAGTGTAGAGTGTCTAGGGATCCATTCTGGGCTCAGCTCACCATCAAAGGGTCCAATCCAACAAAAAACCTGACCTAAGGGTAAAGTCAGAACTTATATTCAAATTTCATAATATAACACAATCTAGGTTTGTCATGACACATATTCAAAATACTTAACAAACAGTAACAGTGTTAAAGGTCTTATTGCTAAGTTAAAACATCCAGCTAACACTCTTAGCATTAGGGTATGGTACTGACAATAGTCTCCACTAGCCCGATGCTAGCGCTATTAGCGATTAGCAGAAATTGTCCTGCTAGCACTAGTATATAGCAACTCCTATTGTTTCTAGTAGCATGATGCTATCGCTATTAGCGATTAGCGGGGTCCCGCTAGCATTAGCTTATAGCATTGACATTACAAACTTTTCTCACCGATGCAGGGGTTCAGTTCATCGAGTATCAGCGTTGTTCCGGTTCTCATGTCACTTCATAGCATCTTCGGTCGAAAATACTCACTGTTTTGAGTGATCCTAACACTTTTAATCGGTTTTATCTCAATTGTTTGGTACAAGTAGTTTCTACCGTGGCTTCCCTTCAGTTCTGCGGCTTGGAAAGGAAGTGACATCATCAGTGCCCAGCTTATCTGCTCACTGAACCAGAACAAGCTGCTGATAATCTTGCTAAGGAAAAACATATCTATATCCATAAAAGTATATATTAATTTATACTGTCAATAAAGTGTTTATTTATTATTAGATTAATCCATGTTATTTAATTTATATTGTCAATAACTTACTTAATTTATTATCAGAATAATTCTAACTAATATTACTTAATCTGGGCTACACATGTTAGCATTAGGGCTGTCACTTTTCCCAAGAATCAGACTTGAATGGTTTTTGAGCATACACACTAATAACCAAAGATATTTCAATCCCCCCTTCTCTCTGCATTGGCCCCTCTGCAACACAGACATGAGGCATTTCCATTTGCTCAATAACCATTTACCTCCTCCAAGGCCACACCAGTGGTCTGCATGTCCTTGCATATGAACCTTGCAATATCATTGGTAATGGTTTTTTTGCATGCCTCTGGCAGCGAGCCTGACAAGAATACATGATTGCATAGGGTTTAAGCACTTGATGAGGTACTGCTGGACACTTGGATGGAAGGTCGGCATTTGAGCCAGTGGATTCGTAGTGGATGAGGTGTGGGCCAGCTGCTTTTCACATAATGGACACACAGACTATTTTGCCATCGGCAAAGTTGAGCTCAAAGTGCTTCCATGCAGCACTCCTCCATTTTCTCGAGGTGTACTTCCTGTTGTTGAGGTCAAGAGCAATGGATGGTGGGGTTGAGCTGGGAGTTTCCTCTGTTAAATTAGGCGGTTCACTGCTCCAGATGTCCTACTGTGCTGCTGCACTATATTTTATATTCAAATGTTTTAATAGTTTTAGTACAGAATTGTACACCCAAATTCAAAACAGACATTCAGATATTTAGTTTAAGATAACAGCCCTTGTAGGCATGAGTGTCTGTGCATGTCAGTGTTTTAATGAACATGAGGTAGAGCAGATTTGAAACCATGTATGTTGGATTGTCTGCCAAAGCCATAGAATAGTGTGTATGTGTGTGCTTATCTGTGTTTGTGTGAAATCCAAGCCAGCCGGATGTTAGTTTCCTAGAGAAGCTGCTACCAAACCTGCCTCACACACTTTCTCATAATTCCCTCCTCTCTGTCTCTTCAAATACACTGCTGGCTTTATCATCAGCTAAAACAAATAGCCTCACACTCCCCAAACACACACAAACAGTTCTTCTGAGGACCAACTTGTGACTAAGATGAATTCACAAACCCTTTCACCCCCGAGAACGTTAATTGCTTAGCCCCAACTTTGACCTCACTGTCCCTTTAACCCCTCCTTGTCTCCTAAGTCAAGTTCTTTAAAGCAAAAAGCATAAAAATCTAAATGCAGAAAACTTCAGTGTTTCTAAACTCTGTCCTCACAGGGGTAGAATTTCCGAACACGCACACACCGGCCAGTGGGAATCATTTCTGTGTGTAATTTTTCCCATTCGCTGCCGGTGGAGCCGGCTGTTTGATTGGTTGCTGCAGTGATAGATGCCTGGCCAGTTTTCTGATTACTACAATCTTCGATCTCCAGGGCCCAACATAATCAGAATAAATGTCCCCTTACTGTAGAGGGAATAAAGGTGTGTGTATTTGTGTGTGTGTATGTGTGAAAAAGGAGATGGAGGGGACCAGGAGAAAATAGGTATTGAGTGTGTATTTTGACAGGGTGGTGCAAGTGAGTGACAGATGGTGTGTGAGGCATTGATGTAGCAGGAAAAATTGATTTTGGTTCTTTTTTTGGCACAGTTTTCCTCCCTCGTGTTTTATATTTGTAAAACAATGGCATTATTTTATATTTTTTATGCTTTTTTAAGTTTAATTTTATTAAGTGCTTTCAAAATGAATGACAAGTGTCTGTGTAGAGTACTCCATTTAACCATGGTAATCTGATAATGAGAGTCGTATTCATTTATTTATCATTACTTAATGTAATTCATCTTCTGCTACACTGTGAAGTGTCCAAATACTGCCAGGTGGTTTTAGGCCATCATGAGGTTTACAGTGGCTGGACAGCGAAAGTAAAGTATTGGAGCAGAAATACCAGTAGTGCTGACCTCTGTGGTACTGTCATAGGCAGTGTTAATTTTGACAGCACTTTTTAATTTAGTGTCAGTTATTGTCTTTTGCCAAAACATCTTTTAGTTTTAGTCATAAGTGAGTTAACTAAATTGTTTTAATTTTAGTCCAGGTTAAGTTGATGAAATTTCACAGTATTTTAGTTGATGAAATCTACTGTAAATTTTGTCAACTAAAATTTGAAGTGTAAAGGGTAAGGCATTTTTTATGTTTCCTTGAATTTCTGAAGGCATGTTTTATACTTGGATAAAATAAAACATCTATAACCCTTTATTAAATACTAGTAAAGTTTGAATATATAAATTAACACACATTATTACACAAATTTAACTTGTGTGTGTAATGCAATCATCTTTATTTAGGCTACCTGGCAGAGCATCTCAGTGACAATACCAAAATTGACAACAAACAGTGAACCTGCTCTACATTAATAAATCAATTCATAAAGAGAGTAGCTCTGATTGGATCGCTCCCAAACTTATCCCACCACCACGACACTAAGGCAGTTGTGACTGGATGTCTCTCTTAACTCATCCAACCTTCCACACAACCAGAGTAGCTGTGATTGGATATATACTCCTGTCTTGTCCCTACTTTCTACATGACGAAATTAGGTCTGATTGGATTAAGTCTCTGTCAACATTTTTGTCTCATTTTTATTTGTTGACGAAAATGTCAGTTAATTTAGTCTTACTTTTTGTCCAAGTGCACTTGTTTTTTTTAGTTACTGTCTAGTTTTCATCCCTGGAAAAAAAATTGTTGATGAAAACTATGACGAAAATAATTAGTCAACAAAATTGACACAAGAATTCTTTGACGAAAGGTTTGAACATCCAGCCCAAAGACCAGGGATGCAATATATTATCGTAGCAGTATTGGTATGAGCAGATAATTGATGATTGTAGTTATTTTGCTTGTATTTACACATTATTTTTTGGGAGGACCCACCCAAACAGTATGTCCTATCAAGGGCTGTGATATTAGTTCAAATGTACCATAATGGTTTGCCTCATCGTTACAGAGTGTCCACTTTAATAAATCATTGCATCTTTTTCTAACACACAGACTGTCACCATAAAAGAAACTAGTAAATTTTGGTAAAGTGGAGGCTTTCAGTTCAGTTAAGTTCAGGGCTTTATTGTTCCTCTGGGGGAAATTTGGTCTGCAGTGACAGCACAACCAACAACAACAACTACAAACAAATAAATAAACATTTACACAAAACAACATTGCAGTGTACAGCACAACCAGACTTAAAACACAATAGGACAGACCACGCAGTCACATGCCACTGCTACTGCCTGTCACCACACGCACATTCCTTTGTGCCCTTGACAAAAAAAAAAACCTGCATCTGTGGCAATGCATTTGGAAATATTGGCATATTGGATATTGGCAAAATCCAATATTGTACATCCCTACAAAAGACCTTGATCTTTGAAGTTCAAAAATGTTATAATTGTGTCCCTAAGTCATTATGCAATTTTGAATAAATCTCTCAATGTGATCATGAGATGTCATGTTCAAATGCATGGGATGACTTCTGGGCCTGAGAGACTTTGACCACTGGCCCCCAAATTTTGGTCCATTAAACTATGAATCAGAGTGAACATCTGTGAAGGATCTGAAAAATGTTCCTCCAAGTGTTCCTCATATGTTGCAATCGCAAGCGAGGGGCGGTCATACAACCCAATGACATTGATGACATTGATGTCAGGGCGCTGACATTGAAATTCAGTAAATGTAATGGTTCAGTACATGAAAAACACAACACAACATTCTTGAGATATTCACTTCAACAGCTTGCCCTGTGCAGGATGCATCATTTTGCATCCTGCTTTAGCTGTTGCCGCTGCACAGGCTTTAAGACAGATCAGTCAAGAGGAAACGGAAAAAAACTCAGTAGTAGACAATATCACTTTACAAATCTGAGAAGATTTCGATTTAACGTATGGCGGGTATGTTTTCTTATTTCAAACCATTACTTACAGTACAAACTCACATTTTGTAGTTGTTGCACTGCTTGAATCTCATTTATCACGAGCTCTGAGTCAATTTTGGTGTCTACTCAAAAAACAATGCTCAGTGGTGTTCAGGAAAATGCTCGACTGTCAGCTCTTTCTTTCCACACTCAAAGCGAGGCTGCTTATCATGCCAGGCGACATCCATCATCAGGGAAATTGTTTGTTATACACAACTGCAGACATTTGCTGCTGGAGCTGGCTCTACAGTGTACACTGAGCCATTTAGTTTTTTTTTTCCCCTTATCTTATATGGATCAACTGGACATCTGACATCTAAGAAGGTTGTGTTGGAATATATCATAGAAAATGACACAGTTTATGAAAAAAATCAGAGACAGAAGATGCCCCATTTGTTTGAAACTCTTTTGTTTACCAGCTGTTTCATAAAAGACTTGAAGTCTGACTTGTATTACTTCTTGCGTCTGTGTACAAAATACGACTTAGCTTTGCTTTGCATTTAACCTAAGAAGAAGCCTAATGTGTACTTCCTGCTAAATTGAACTGTGCACAGAAACTACAAGCTGTGTGATCAGTCCACTTGTTAGCCTCAGGTCATAGCCAGTGTCTGAATAATGTCTTCAGGGATGCTGTGTATACACTCTGGAGTGAGACAGATGGCTACTGACAACAAATCAATTTGACAAATCCTGACATCCAAACATATCAGATGCATTTCATCAATTGCAAAAAGCATTCCCATAACCCAGGAGTCTGCAAACTTTTCTATCAAAAGATACATTTTTGTCTGCTACTGCCTTCAAAAAATATCTCTCCGGAGCTGCAAAACACATTTGAACCTTAAAATGAAGGTAGCAGTGTCTATTGACTCTGTATCATTAAAAACAACATTAGATCCAGAAGCAAACTGTTGACACTATGTTAACCGGCATCATCAAAAAGAAAAATCTCTGACAGATTAAAATGTTTATGGTATAAACTGAGGCTTTTTTTGTATGTGTCTGGTTTAATTGCTTAGTGAAATCAATCGGAATGTGTGTTTACTTCAAGGTATGAAGCTCAAATTATAAAAGATAACCTCTTGCTTTCTTTAAAATGTTTAAGCCTTGAGAATTGTGTATATACTGGATATTTTCCTTATGTGTTGTTTTATTGCTCTGAAATTTTGTTCTTCTCAGGGTTTTTTTAAACTGTTTATTAATCCCTCTCATGCTGTAAACCTTGATGCAGACATGCCTGCTGTCATCTTTGACCCATCTTTTAAATTTCAATCAAGCTACTCACATCCTCCGGATCAATATTCATAAAATCAATTATTATTAGCCTTGAATTGACCATGGTGTCAAACTAAACATGTTGAATTGGTCAAGTATTGGAGTGTCGTCCCTAGCGTCCTCATATTTATGCCCTATATATGAATAATGGAGAGAGAGCTGTGGTTAAAGTAAGAGGCACTGCAGCTTTAAATCTTTATCTCATCTGACTGAGAGAAATAACTTTTACTTGAATCACAAGTTTAAAAACATGGGCTACAAAGTATCTCATAAAACTAAAGTGATTTATAGCACACATTTATAGTGCTAAAATGATACTAGAATAAATATATAGATGCTTGTATCTGTTTGATGTTTAGACATAACGTTCTGACACTCTGCTTGGTCCTAAAGTTCATTATACAAACTGATAGTCTGCTTTAATGTTTGTTAAATTATAAAATAGTTACTCTATTATGTTTGATTTTGTGCCATTATAAAACTACAAGATTTCATGTACAATACAGTTTTGGTTCAAATGTCATGACATTAAAAACAGTATTGTCTCATAGATCCACAGATTCTGCTCTCACCTTTTTTTGGCTTGGGTTGATACAAAATTCCACTGCAGATTCTATAAAGGAGAGAAAAAGTCTTAAATAAAATGCTCAGTTTCCTTTGCTTGTCATTTCACAGTGTTTAGCTCTTACTGGAGCATACATGGTTTAAATGCTATATGTTACAGGGGCTAGCTAGGAAATTTAAGCAAGATATAAAATCTGAAAAGTGTTGATTTGTCAGGGTGTACCTTGCATGCAGATAAAGTTTATCTGGAACTAGGAATACGTGGAATATGAGGAATACGAGGAATACGTGATGTGAGTCGGTTGCTTCCAGTTAAACTTTATTTTTCTGAAAAGTTAATGCATTCAAAAAAATTTCTAGATAGCATACTCTTAAACTGTGGTATTATTTTTTGATGTGAGTTCTTGTAGGCGGAGAAAATACTCTTTGTATTTGGTACAATACTTCCCTGTTTGCGGCTGGTTCTGCATCACAATTTTTTACAAATTTTGGCTTACTGAGGGAGAGGAGAGAATGTCCTACTGCATCTTATATACTTTGTAGCCATAAGGCGCTCATACAAACCCACTCCAAAAAAACTGAACTGTCCCTTTGAAGGTGCAGCGCTACTTGAAGCCCTTTCAGCCACTTCACTGACTATTGTCAAGTACCTCATACAATTCACTTTCAACAATACTGAAACATCCCTTAAAGCCTGTCTTTGTGTATCACTTGTTCGTATAATGTGTCATTGTGCTGACTCTAATTATGATCCATCATGTACAAACAGGATGTTTTAGGGCAGCACAGGCAGCACTTCCTTCCATCCGTCACATATTAGAGAAGTGATTAAAAATGCCACTGACAGAAAGAAGCACACAGTTATAATCACCTCCTCCTTGTTTCTTCTTGTCCCATGGAAATAGTCCTGAGGAATAAGATAAGGATGGAAAGAAAGATGGCTGAGGTTTTGATTGGTCCTCACCGCTCGAGAAACTGCATGCACTCAGTGAGGAGTGTGTTAAAGTGAAGGCAGCGCTTAATGGCTACTTTCAGAGTGTGTGTACCAAAGAGGAGTGGAGTGTGTTTGTGAGAGTGTGTGTGTGACAGTGACACTAATTGCTCTTCACCTCTACTTCAAAAGCTTTTAGCCTGGTCAGCACTCAGCCAATCAGAGAGCCCGCACAGAAGAGCCCGTCGGTGAGCGGGAGAGGGATCCGAGGCCTGACTGTCTCCTCTTTTAACTGGATTACCTCCACACTCTCTCTGTCACACTGTGGCGCTGCACGACTTAAATTTACTAAATGAAGTGGCAACAATGGTCACTCCTAAGTTTTCTGTTCTCCAGTTTATTTCATAGCAGTCTCAGCTCAGATTATTTTCTTTGTGGATTTTTATTTCCCTCCGGTTTCTTTATTTTTTTTTAGCTTTTGCTTTTCTGCTTCATCTCACCCTCCTCTTCTTTTTTCCAGTTCTCATTTCATTTGCATTGATAAGCATGTTTCTCAATTTGGGGAATAAAAAGTAAGTGTCTGAAACTGCCTCCTGCTATCTCCACGCAGCTGTGAATAAGTTGGCTGCAAAGCTGGAATAAATATGTTTGCAATTGCACAGAAGATGTGAAGAAAAGGCAGACAGAGAGCCTCAGCTGCCAGACAGATATGTGTGCGTGTGTTTGCATGTGTGTGTCTCCCTGATCTCTTCTCCCCTCTCACCTGCCAATTCAAAGATCCTTTACTCTGTACCACTGTCGGATAATAAAGAGAATTTTCAAACTATCATTACAATACAGATAAAAACACACACACATCAAACTTATGACCACCAAAGACATCTCTGCCACTCCTACATCTGCCTCTAAAGATTTTAGAAATAAAATTTTACTTAATATGAGGATATTTGACCCCAGATTGTTTTCAAACTGTGCTTACTGGTTACAGATTGGTAAAACTATGAAATTGCAAGATGACAACACCACACAGTGAGCAGCTATGACAGGAGATAGTCACTCAACTTAAAGATTTCATGCTCAATTTTGACTAAAGATATGTTGACATCAAAGGGAGAAACACAGAGGTATAAATAATGTGATTAATAGAGTCTGATTTTCAATTAGCTTCAGTATCAGGGTCATGATATTGTTCAGGTTGGCTCGTTTCATGCTGTCATGGCTTATTTGGATGGTTTGATATAACTCAGTCATGGATAATGTTATTAGTAACACCAGAGCTTCTCTTTTAAGCCATGCTACCTGTTTTTCTCCAAGACTGTGAGTCTGTAAAATATCCACCATTTTGATCCAGATTATTGAACAGATGTCAAACTTTATGTCAGACATTCAGTGATACACCGACGCAGATGAAGCCAAGTATCTGCCCTGAGAATTGTCTTCCAATAATCAGTCGACTGCTTGATATTTCCTACTGCTTTGTACACAAAGGAAACCAAAATGATTACGAACAGAGGATTCCTTATAGAAACTGAACTGCACTGAAAACAATGGCTGTCTCCAAAATCACTCACTATTCAAAATATAATTGGGATGCACGACACTGGATTTTTGCAGATATCTTATTAGCTGGTATTTATACATATTTATATATAATAAAATTAAATGAATGTAGGTTCCATAACAGTAAGCATACTGAACTGAGTATCCACAAATTAAGTATCAAAATTGTAGGTTTGTTTCTTAAAAGGCTCCTGTTATCTGACTTTCCTTTTTGCAGACAACTTTTCATAAGAAAAATCAATAAAACAGCTCTTCTAAAAAATGCACCTTTCATATAATTCAAATGTACGAGCCTAATGCAGTCATCTGCTGTGACACGGTTTTGAAACTAAACCTGAAATTATCATTTTCTTTGAAGAGTTTGTTGACATGTCCAAGACTTAAAACTGGTTCCACCAGAATCTTGAAATAATTAATTAGTTCAAACCTTGAGTCTCTGACAATATTATTTTGCTTATGAAATTTGAAAGTGAAAGTACTCTGAAAGTACAAACCTCGGCCCACGCCTTTTTGACATTCTTAGCCGAGTTATTATCAAAATATGGAAAACTGCCTTATTGAGCAATGTTAGGCAATCCCTGGGTCCAGGTCAATTCAGATCACCTCCAAAATGCATGCTCTTCTCTGCTGTCGCATGGCCAATATTCCCTGAAAACGTCATAAAACTCTTTTTAACAAAAATATGGAAAACTGCCCTCTGCCTTGCAATGTTTTCAAATCCTTAGAAAAATCCTGGATCTGCATCTCAATTTGATTAATTTCCAAAATCTTATTATTTATTCCTTGTGTCATGACCAAAATTCACTGAAAATTGTATCCAAATCCATTGAGACTTTTTGAGTTATCTTTCTCACAGCCATACAAACAATAGAACAAAGTCAGCCATGGCAGTACCTCTTCAGTGGATGTAATAAACCACTTCACAGTTTTGTTGGAAAGCATTGTCATCAATAACTAAACACTGGATCAAACTTCCTTAATTAAACCTTCTTTTCTGGAGATACTCTTGCCTAAATGCTGATGATGAGAACCACATCTCATCATCATTTTCATAACTCCTCCACTGCTATGGGCCATTTTCTCCATAAATATGAAATATACTTTTTCCCACTTTTCCAATCTCTCCTTTGTGAAAGTTTCCTTTGTGAAGTTCATTTCCCACCTTGGTCTAACTTCCTCCACAGGATTAGATTACCCATCTAACACCTACAATCCTCCATGCACATCTCTCCTTTTCTCTCTGGAATTTCTCCCCTCTCTATGTCTCCCTCCTCTTTTCTATCTTTACCCTATTATTTGTTCTTTCCTTCTTTTTTTGGTTTCTCTGCCTCCTTTTGCCACCTCCAACTCTCTACTGATTAAGAAAAAGTGGAGAAAAAAGGAGGAGAAAACAGTCAGTGGATCGTTGGGAAAGTTCAATTAAACTGCGGGCCTCTGGGCTTTGTGTAGGTGTGTGTTTGTGTGTAAATGTGTGCACAGTTAAGTGTTTATGCTTGTGCAGGCGTCTGTGGGACATTAGGCATGATGTGTGTGTGAAGATGTGCGTGTATTTTAATGTGTGTGGGCATGCTTTGCGTCTGCGCTGGTGTGTGTTTCAGTCTCAGCTCTGCAGGATTAGTTTTTCCTCCTTAATCAAGTGAGAGTGAAGCCCACAGGTAATTACAGTTTCTCTCCAAAATCAACAACAAGGCTTCTGCTCTCCTGTCGGACCCCATCACAGACAAACAAAGCCACAGCGTGCTGCATATCTAAAGGACAAACAAAGTCACTAATCATTCCCATCAGCATGCAGCATGATGCAAAAGAAGAGATGATTAATACTGTTAATTTGACTAAATGAAGTGTCTCAGGGAGGGCTGTTTGTAACAGTTATTGAAACCTGTCATTAAATA
The DNA here is from genome assembly GCA_037902135.1 of Cetoscarus ocellatus. Lineage (NCBI taxonomy): Eukaryota > Metazoa > Chordata > Actinopteri > Labriformes > Labridae > Cetoscarus > Cetoscarus ocellatus. The sequence continues at coordinate 1,340,035 of JBAMNC010000414.1, forward strand.
ATCATGGACTGTTTCTTTCTTTTTTAGGTTAATAATAGAAATATCTATCTGTTCTAATGTTAGTGCTGCAAATCTAAAGAAATGAAAATAAAGATCTGGTTTGGTAAGTGTTTAATTTGCACTGTCCAGAATGAATGGTGGATGGGAGCGCAATAAAAAAAAACTGAAAACAAATTTTATTTCTTAGCTTTAAAAAAAAAAGTTAATGGTTTTTTCAATGAAATCACAACTTACAGAAAATTAATCCAGTTTTTGGTTCAGGTAAATTAATTGTGATGTGTTCTCTGCCCTGCTTTCACCCTCTCTAGGTGTTAATGCAGATCCTTGAGAGATGAAAAAAAAACTGTTTTAATACATTTTTAATAAAAAAAAATTACAACAGTGGGGATTTTTTAAGGCCACTGACCCTGTGTTGACTGATTTATCCGCTAAACCACCATTTTGAAAGCTCATTGACAGAATAACCTCTGCTTAGTTTCTTTTAGTTAGACAAACTTTGCCCAGGCCAAGTCCTTTCAGTGCATCTTGGGGAAATTTTGACCTTACTTTTGTTTTCTATAGTACAGTTAAAATGTGCACAGAGGATGTCTGCATAAAATCCTGAAGTATTTTAAATTCCATTTTTATTCCATACACGTCAGTATCTGAAGATATGACCTGTATGCTCAAGATCTGCAGCTATTTATCAATAAGCGAATATATTCAGTTACTAGTCAGCATCATTTAATTGCTTTTCCATTATCACTTGGAAGTTATTGTTATCATTGTTTTTTTTGTTTTTTTTACATTTTTCTGTACAGTTATAGTTGCACACAGTCCCTCCACCTCATCTCATTTTGCATCTTTTTATGATGTTTTGCCAAATCAGTGACAAATAGTAAGGCTGTAGATTAAGTTTACTTATAACAGTGGTTCCCAATTACTTTCTGTTTTGCCCCTCTTCAAGATGAAAATCTTTCACGCCTCACAAAGTGGGCACCACCCACAAAGTTACTTTGAGAGTGAAGTTAGGATTTGTTTAAATATACCTTATCATCTGAATACTAATTTCCTCATTAAGTGTTACTGTAAAAACACATCAATAGTATTTATTTGCCCTTGTTATATCCATGCATAACTTGTTACTTTTATTCTGACCCCTATCTTTGAAAGGCAACTCATACATTTTAATATTTTAAGATTTAAGTCACAATTTAAGTTAAAAAAAAATTAAAAATGTCTTCCACTGAACTATAATAACCCCTAAAACAGCAAACAGTTGTTGCACAGCCCTGATTGTTTTTTACACACGTCCCACCTCTGACATTGCTAGCAGTCAATCACAGAGCAGAAATTTTAATTGATATAATATCCTGATATTTTTTCTGCCAAAAAAATGTGTGAGGTAAAAATCCATTATCCTGACAGCCCTACTTTATATCATTACTGTATATTCATTATGCATCACTGTAGTATGTTGTGGGCAGCAACTGTCTAGTTCAGAGTTTCATAGTAAAAGCCACAGTCATATGAGAATATGCCCCCTCAACCTTAACTAGGGAGTAAGTAAATAAATAAATAAAAACTCCTTACTTGTAAGAATAGATAAATTACATTTTGGACTTTACGAAAAACCTCATAATTAGAGCTCCATCTGACTGGCCAGAGGCAGCCCTGCCTCTTATTTAAACATAGAGTATATGTACATAACGTGCAGATTTAACTAATGAGAACATTTAAGCCCTGATGTTAGTGAACATAATGTGTGACACATCTATCTGTGGTGTGTTTTTAATATGTCCAGGGAAGAGGAAATACTTTGTTGTAAGATACTTTACTTTGATTTGGATGAATGACCCCTCACCAGTCACTACCACCACCTTAACTGAGTTTTCCAGCACACCGAGGGAGCATATGACAGAAGCCAAAATCTATTCTGGGATGTTCGTATAGATTTGTAAAAGAAGTCTTTTTGTGTATTACAGGCAAAAATGTTGAAGAACAAAATGGTCAGTTTAAATTAAAAGAACTACAATATTTGCTTGTAATTAGCCTGCCTGTCGTAAACTCATCCCCAGAGCTCAAATAAACAAGCCTCTTATGACTGTGTGTAATTTATGACAAGCTCTCATTAAATGCGCTCCAGTCCTGTGAGTAAACTTTTAAATTATGGTTTAAATTTTGGAAGTGAAAGCTTTACTGCAGTATTTTCTTCACATTTTGATTACAAGAAGAAAAAAGAAGGGGCAGCTTCTTTGTGTATTTGTGTGCACCTTTTGCTTTTAATGTGTCTTGTGGATTTAACATCTCTATCCTTGCATCATCCAGCAGCCCATGGTTTTATCTGTCTTGTAGCTCTCTAAAGACTTTAATAAGCTTATGTGTAGTCAGTAATTAGCAGCTAATATATGATCAAAGAAGATCTGCTAATACCTCATTTTCCCAACGCTCTGACTTTAACATGCAACATCTACAAAGCGATCAGTGGTTCAGAGGCGAAGGAGGACTCAGGGAGGCGAGGGCTGGTGTTTTCTCAAAGATTGCACCTCTCAGACAGGGTAATTAGAGCAGACATACTATTAGTCCTGCATTTAGCCTCTCTGATAATGATCCCAACACTGACAAACCAGTAAATTTACATTGCTTTCACAGAGAGGACTATCAGACTTCCAATTATGTTTTATACATCTATTGATTAAAAAGGCTTCATTATTATGCAGCATTTTAGTTTGGTAATTTATTTCAAATTGTTATGTTTATTCAGAGAATACTCACTGATTACACAGGCTGAATAATTCTCAGTGCCTCCAGACAAAACAGTGAGCTTCCTCAGATTATGGCTTCAGAAAGTGTAGCAGAGACAGAAAGCACTTTTGGTTAAAATCATATGAGATGTTTGGAGATCAGACCAGGAGTGGCTAACTGGGAGAACCAGGCCGCGAGGGCTGGAGCACAGTATCATAAAAACGTACCCCAAGCTGCACCCGCTGTAGATGAATAGAGGTCATAGATATGTGTATGTAGAAACTGCTACAGGTGTAATGTGTCAACATGGACGCCATATTTGGGGGGTACTTGCTGTTGAAAATGAATCACTCTCCCTCTCCAAAGCCACGCACATTAGAGGCTTGAAGGCGACATCTATGTTATATATCTCTATAGCGTTGTTTCACTACAGGAATGTCCCAGCCAGTTTCAGCGGAGTCCGTTTGTCCCACTAGAAACAAATGTTTTATTCACGGTTTGTTCAGCATCATAATCAAAAGAGCATGGAGAAAGTTAGGTTGAAGAAAAGGGGCAGCTATAGACGGTGACGTGGCAAAATTCCCTGAACTTTTTACATCGAGGGCCGTATAAAGAGGGATAATACATGAATGACTGAGCCACTTGCTGCACCTCACTTTTAAGCTAAAGTTTTAGGGTTTAGGGGTGGGTTATCGCCTGTCAAGGGGCCCTTGTAAGCCCGGGCTATCACTGGTTTCACACCTAGTCAGTGCAAGAATGACCTTCTGAACAGCAGAGACTGAAGGCTTATCCTCACTGTCAGACACAAAACAAGAGTAAACTGCAAGAATGTTGGTGCTTGAAGATGAATATTGCAATGTACTTTGTAAATGAGACCTTGTGACAAAGTAAATACGGCAAAAAATGTGCATGATTGATGCATTTGCTGCTGTAATCAAAATGTCTTTATTCATTCAACTGTTTCAGGGGCCAAGACAAAATGGGCAGAGGGCCGCATTTGGCCCCCAGGCCATAGTTTGGACACCCCTGGTGTAAATGATGTCTAATTTTCGGTAATTAAGTATGTGTTATTATTAAGCATTTAGAAATGATTGAAACATGTTCAGTGTAAATAGAAGGCCAGTGTTACAGCCAGAACTAACTATTAATCACTCATGTAGCCCCTCATCAGCATCAGCAAACACTCACTGAGAGAGAGGATGGACCACCGCAGCCAAAGCACAAGCCCCCAGCCCGTGTCCTCAGAGAGGGCAGGTGGGATTCACTGCTAACTTGATAAAAAAGAATGCAGCTTAGCCCTTTTTATTAGTAAAGCAGACCTGAATAAAAGAAAACGAGGGGAAACTAATTATAGGCTTTTAGAGCTGTAAAACCCACCTGATTAAAAAAAAATCTAAAGTTACTCATAAATATGATATAACATTTCCAAGGTCAGAGTCATAAGTATAACATAATTAGGTTTTATTAAACAAGTTTGACTTTATTACCTCAAAGTCATAATTTCCTGTTTTATAAATATGACTCCCCTAAGATTTTTTCAAATCAATGTCAGTTTTTCACAAAAATGTAGTGGTGTAACTGGGCTTAAATAGACTTGAGCAACAACAATCTAAAAATCAAAACTTTTTTTGACAGAAGCTCTGAAAGGACCCAGCAAGATTAGCAGTTCTTCCACAAAGTATGAATAATAACACACGATCAATTTTTGTTCCAGTACCATCCATCCATCCATTATCTATACCCCATATCCCTTTCGGGGTCGCAGGAGGCTGTAGCCTATCACTGCTGACATCGGGGGCAAGGTGAGGTACCGGAACCAGTTGCCAGTCAATTGTAGGGCCACATAGAAAGACAACTATCATGCTCACACTCGTACCTAAGGGCAATTCAAAGTCACCAATCAAACTAATGAGCATGTTTTTGGTCTGTGGGAGGAAGCTGGAGTGCCCAGAGAGAACTCACACATCCACCTAGAAAGGCCCTGATCGACCAGGATTAGAACCAGCAATTTTCTACCTGCTGTGAGGCATTTGTACTACCTGCTGCATCACTGTGTTGCCTGTTCCAGTACCTGCAGCATTTATATCCAGCAACTAAGATTGGCCACTGATGGATTTTAATCCCAGAAACAGAAGAGCAGTTTTATCATTTGAAACATCCAATTCAGAACTGTAAGGGAATAGGATGACAAATTTCCATGTTAGTTGAAATTATAAAATGCAGTAAGATAGATAAAGTATCTATCTATCTATCTATCTATCTATCTATCTATCTATCTATCTACCTATCTATTAAATTATAGTCGTAATGCTAAAATTATACCTACAAGCTGCAAGCCGACACCAGCTGCTGTACTATCAAACTCCAGGGCTGAAATAAAGTCCCACTGCAGCCCTGGAGATTGACTTAAACCCACCATATAAAAACCAACAGGATCAGACTCCTTTTTGTTTATGATAGATCTGTTTACTGTACATCAAGTAACTGTGGGTTTAAAAATGAGAAACTTGTTTTCTTATTGTCCTGCAGGAATCCTTGTCTCTAAAATGAAAAACTGGATTTCTCTATGGCCTAAATGAAGTTGACAGAATCTGAATCTGTTCTGTACTACATTCATAAAAAGCACCTTGCAGCCTGTTTAATTGTCTGCACAAATAGCAGTTAGAATCATTACTGTGTACAAATGTTACAAATGCAACTCTATATTTAAAGAAATTCTTCAATCCTGGCTGCTTCTTTCTTGGTTACTGAGCATTATGCACTATCATGCGGGCCAAGGAGCAATTGAAAAAAAAGCACGTCTCTCAGTTTCTGTCCTTTTAATAAAAAATAAAATGGTCAACAATGTGAACTTTGCTGAGTGAAGTGTGGCTATATAGTGTTAGAACTGCTAGCCATTAGCACACCTCTCAGTTAACGTCCAAATATCTGACCTGAATTTGGTGACACGTTGCTTCAGTTAAAGGCTTACATGAAAACATAATCTGACAGTTTAAATACATCTGAGTCTTCATTTTTAAAAATTTACTTTGCCATTTGTTCACAGTCTTCATTCATGTCCTCTCTATATTCCAGGTAAGGACATTTCAGCATCAAGGCAGTAGTAGTTTAACAGAGTCACCACTTAAATGCTGTAGGTGTAGAGCTGATGTACATGCCAGCCCCAGCTCCCCACCTTGGCTGCCTGTCATAACCTTAGCAAAAAGTAGTATACCTGAAGTTCATTTTATTATAAGTATATAGCAAGTATACTACGGACCATGTACCTGTAGTGCACTAGAAAGTATACTAATTTAGTACTTCTTCAGACTAAATTGGTACATTTTCAAGTTTATAAAAGTGTACTTTAAGTTTACTTTATAAGGTCATTTTTTAAGTTTACAAGAGTAAACTTTCAAGTATACAAGTACACTATCTATATACTACAAGTGTACAAGGTATATACTTCAGGCCCACATTTTAGTTCAATGAAGTATACTTAAAGGATACCACAAGTACACTCTTCTAGATACTGCCATTGTACTAGTTATATACTTCTAGTCCATATTTTAGTTTGTTGAAATGTACTTTAGGTATACATTTATGAACTAAAAAATACTATTTTTGCTATTTTACTAGTTTAATTGTTGTTATACCTTAAGCATACTTGTAAGTTCTACTTTCTTGTAATTCCCCTTCATGCACGGATTAAACAAAAAAGTTCTGTATCACAGTCAAGACAGATTAAAGAAGAGATACAACAGTGCTGTATGCTTGATAGATGGTACATTTTGATTAATTAATGACCTGGTTATTTTTAAACAAACATGTTCACATCAAATGTCTGCCTTTTATCCATGTGCCAAACTGTGTTGTGTTTTAGTTGAGGTACTTATTAAATCAGGCAGGCCTTTATGTAAAGATGCACAGATCCATTCTTAAGTATTTAAAATATAGTATATAAAATGTAGACTTCAAGTATACTGCCTCAGTTTTAGTATAAAATAAGTGTACTTGTAGTACACGTGAATAAACTACTTTTTGCTAAGGGTAGTCTTTTTTTCTTGACAAATCAAAGTTCAGTTGAGGAAGCATTTTTCACAAGGCAACAGCCAGCAAGGGGCTTGGTATTCTCTCTTCAGAAACCAGTGGGTACAACACTGAGAGTAGGGATGTGTCAGAGACTATTCCCTGATCATATCCTAGTGCATTGTATAGTGAATACATAATATTACAGGGGTGTCTGAAATCTGACAGAGCATCATTATTCTCTCTCTATTGTGCATGCATTCTATTCTGCAGCACTCTTAAAAAGAAGTGAACAACCAATATTCACTCATGTCAGAAAATGTTTTCATAATGCATTAAAGAGCAAAGCTTTAGCATGCAAAAAACTAGCATTGATTGCTCTCATACATTGATATACAGATAAGAGGTGTAATCAGTGTGAATATAGAGCATAGAAACACAGAGCAGTTTTATATTTGAAGGCATTTTTCCTAAAATCATTATGGCTTATCTGTTTTAAGTGAAGGACCTATGATGGAATTAGTTTTCATTAGTTCATTAGTTCATTGAATTTTGATTCCCAGGCTTTGTTGTTGCATGGTAATGAATTCATTGTCAGTGGAGGGTCTGGTTGATCTATTTTATATTTGTGCCAGTAAATGCTCTACATATATACCACTAGATTCAACTCACTGCACAGGAAATATAAAATAGGGAATTAATATGTGAATTTAGACACAACATAAGTCCCTTTTTACACAGTTAACAGCTCAAATATGGTGACTTTTGGTTTAAAAGAAACAAGATGGCAACAGTCCATATGTAAAATCTGATATTATTAAATAAATGTTCTCAGTCCAGGAGTCATGTCCCAGAGCTTGCTTAAATTTTCTTCCAATTGTGAAGCTCCACAGGGAATTTGATCAGTAATTGCTTTTATAATGGTTACCTCAGGTGGAGTTTTTGATTAACATAACACCGCCTCATCCTCACCCTCACCAACAAGATTTCTCCCACCATCACAACTTTCATCTCAAGGCTACATCATGTTATCGTTCATCTACAGCTGCATCATCAAAGATAAATACAGTTATGTAACCATCAGTATCTTTAAAGCAGATGTAACAGAACTTTGAGCAAAAATGGGTCTCTTTCAGTCCGCTAACCCTCAGACCTCTGATGAATGTCTTTGTTTTTACCCTTTTGTCCCCCGTGAGGTCAAAGTGCAACGCCAGCTACAAAACACCAGAGGTGCAGAAGATTCATCGTCCTGTGCGAGGATACTTCAAACAGACGTACGCCTGCTATCACAGTGTCTTGAATTCAGGTCCTCCAGGTGAAGGTCAGTCCACTTAATCATTGCCTTGGCTGTAAATCCCTATCAGGGCAGGATTAGGATTATAGAGCAACATGAGATATGTAACTAACCACTGACATGAAGGAAAAAGGGCCGGGCAGGGAGGTGTGTGAAAGGGCAAGGTTAATTTTGCCCTCATAATGTTAGAAGAATAGTAAGCTTGAACTGTTTGCCCCTCTGCTGAATAATGGAGATAATGTACATGGATGACAGATGAAGTTTTATAGTCACGGTATGTTCACAGATGATTTGGTGCTCAAGTCAAAGTAGAAAAGAAACATCGTGGAAGTTTAACCAATAAAGCATAACAATGGATACTGGTTTTAGGAAATTCCCTTTCCCCCCTTATTCATCATCTCTTTGATTATTATTCCCATATTAATCAAAGAGATGATGAAGAAATGAGGGTACACTGATCTATTACCCACAAAGAAACTTAACTAGCAGGAGCTCACTCTGAGTTTTTGCTCACAGTATTGGGTAATGTGGCCTTGAGCAGCCAGCCCCAAGCAGCAACAAGGAGCCTGTTATAGAGGTCCTGTAAACTCTCTGCAGGATTTTATTCTCTTGCACAAACTTTTTTATCTTCAAGCAAACTACAACAGTTTTGGGAATTCATCAGATTTTGCTAAGCCCGAGATGATTTATAAGTTTTGTAGTATATACACATTTTTCAGTTATGCAGAAGTGCTCTCTAAAACCTGCAACCAAATGTGGTAAATTGATGGAGTTACCTCTGAAGCCCGACAGCTTCAGAGTGTTTACATCCATATGTGACCAAACTTAACCTGAAGACTCCAAAGGGATCTCGACAAAGATGTAGGTTTGAAAACACACAAAGGACAAATATTCAAAAAGTGAGACACTTTATACATCCCTGTAGATTGATTTCTAAGTGTTGTTCATAATCAAACACAAACACAACTTACAACTCAAGGTTTTGCAGATCATATTTCCTTTTAGTTAAGAAAAAAGCTATCTCTTCCTCTGCTTGTTTTCTGGATGTATTTTGTTTCCTTTTTTGCTTCTCTTTATCATTCTTTCAGGTAAATTTAAATAATTTATTTAGAGTTTCTTCTCAATGCTGACCTTGCAGTGCTGATGGATTAGCCTGATCTAATGTCTTTCATCAGGCAGATCCATTTTGACAACCTCCAATCCACTAGAGATAAAAGCAGGAAGAGGTGTGAGCCATGAGCAAGACAACAACAGGAAGAGACAGCTTGTATAGAGATTAGCAGAGATGCTAACAGCTTCTGTAGCAATTTTATCAGATCTAGACTGCATTTCTTTAAATGAAACACAAGTATCAACTCTACAAACCTCTCTGTAGAAACAATATTTTCACTTCACTTCTGACTTCTGTTTAGCCGAGAGTTTGTTTTACGAAGTGGCTCACGTTCTGTTCTTTCCACCATGGCAGCAGCGGCTGCCTGGTACATTATCTGATTAGCCGGTAGAATGTGACTGACGAAACGATCATCCAACCACCTGCCAGATATATGCTATTGTAAGGTTCTGCCCATTCAGAAATACTTTCTATAGGCTCTTTCCCAGATGAAGTAGTGAAACATGTTTAACAGTGTCTCAGGTTACTCAAATGTTACTGACAGAAAATCTTCTGTTACTTGATTTTTTTGGGGACATTAGATTATGTTTTCATGCTGACAGGAAACCCAAAAAAATCTAATTTCAATGGCTGGCCTGACAATAAACAACTTAAAAAAAACATTGAAGTCCATACAGTTTACCACAAATTGATGAAATGACTAAAGTAATATGACTTCCATTTAGCTATTTATTGACATTATTTCTGCATATTTTTTATGGAATAAATGTTTCCAACCAGCTCAGGTGTCACATTAAAAATAAGCAGGAGGCAACAAGAGTTAAATGAATGCTAAAGCTGTATGCTCAGGGAAGGTACATGGATCTCATTTTGCATAAACACAAAATCTCACAGAGTTACAGTCACTCCAGAGCTTTATCCTATGCTATAGGAAAATTAATGCTGTATTATTAACATTACTTTATGGCTGCAAAGGTTTTAATTAGTCATGTTTGACATAAATTAGACTATGATCTATATTCGCTGTAATAAACAGCATCAAAAATAATTAGGCCTACAGAAAATGACTAAAAAACACACCACTCTGCAGGTGAATTAAAGGGTTTCACTGTTTCTTACACTGATACCAATAACATGATGTTTCTCTTTGCCAATCAGTGGGTGAAACTGCCAAACTGTTACGCAAATTGTGACCTCGACTAATAGTTGTTTTATCTAAACCTTAAATTTGAATGACCCTGTTTTGTAAGATTTAAGAAGAAAAATAACAGAAGTTTCCCCTGTTAGAGTTTGGATGGAGTAATCAGCTGTGGTTGTGGTTAAAGTATAATTATTATCAGGTATAAGAGGGCAGATATTTGTGTATGTTTGTGTGCGAGTTTGTGTGTTCACAACTGAGCATCAGGCTCGTCCCCATTAACAGAAACTCAGATTGAGCTCTTTCAAGTTGGTTTCAGTTTTTACTGCCATCAACTAATGAGGTGAAATACAGAAAGTCATCCAGCAAGAGTGGGTACAAATTGGAAAGTCGGGTTAACAAAAATGTGTGTCTGATTCCTCTGAACATTACTTGTGAGAACTGTGACAAAATAGCAACAACCTGAATAAAAGGGAACCGAAACGGGGTTATTTCAATTTCAGTTTAAGTTGGACTGAGGACTATTTTGGGTACAAGGACTGACAACTGTATGTTATTACTGTCATGCTGCTGCACTGCTGGCAGAGAGATACTTCTGCCTCCATGCATATGCACACATTAAAATGCTGTCAAGAGCCAGAAATCACATTTTTAACAGCTCAAATATATCTCTAAATAAGGCCCTGCTTACACATCACTTAAAACACAAGGGTACAGTGATCCACAGAATTGATAAAGTCTATTTATTAACTGTTTTCTCCATATGATAATGTAAATTACAGAAAAAAATAGAAGATATATATTAATTCTCTATTTATCAGCAGAAAAGCTCACATCTAAACCTCAACACTAATAAACACATCAGATTCTTCATGAAAAGTGCTGCATGCTCTTTGCTTGTTCAGAACCTTGTTAGCGCCTGTAGTCAAACCACTGGACTGCTTTGATTTATGAGGAGGGTAGAGTAAAATAATGGCATGGTTCTAAAATCAGGGTTAGGAAATGCTGCAAGCTCTATCTCTCTCTTCTCCTATTACTGCCTGAAATAAAAGCAGGCTGCTGCCCTCAGGCTTTTTCTCTAAGAATTTTTTGCATAATTACTCAATTAAACTGGACGTTTTTATCCCTGTAGGCCTAACAGGGGTATATTCTGAAAGTAGTGCTTTTAACTCTAATTGTTTGTGAGATTACAGGAAGAAATGTCGTAATTCTAGTTTATTTTACAATAAAAAAATAATTGCAAAAAATCTTAAGGAAATATTTTACAATAAAAACGTTATCGTAAAATAGCGAACAGTATTCGCAGTATCTCATGACTGTGAATAGATGTTGGTATTTTCAAAACCATTTCCAATTCTAAAAGCACTACTGTTAATCTAAACAAGTCTTGTTATTCTTTAATGGTCCTATGTCATATTTCTTATGCACAAGTTTAAGATGGTTCCAGATGTCTAAAAACTTAATATCTTTTAGCATCTTGATTAAAATTCCACTCAGCCATGGATTTTGGAACACTTTAAACCCCTCTGTTTCAACCCTGTTTAAAATAGCCTGTTTTGGTGTCTATAACTTTAAATCCACATAAGCCATGTCGGACTGCATCCCTCTAACAAAGTGATGGAGGTTTTGGCTCTTTTATAGTATTTCAGGGCTTTTGGTGTAGCTTGTTTTTATTTTTAGCCACAGAAGACATTCCCTTCTAGACTTTCCTCCGAAATGACTTGCAACCCCTGAGCAAAAATTGAGTTGAGAGATGACATCCTACCTCCAAATTTATAGTCTGCACCTGTGCTAAGTTTCATTTGCACTGAGCACTTGAGGGATAAAAGTGCCTTCTCTTAACAGTACTCCTGTTTCCACTTAAGGCATCATTGTTTGTCTCCAGCATGTGTTGGAAGCACCACTCCAACCTACTCTGCTTCAGGTCAACAGTTGTTGTTGCCAGCACTTGTCAAGTTGAAAAGAGTGTCCTTACCATCACCACTGCTAATGGTACATCCCTACAAAGCAGTCTGTTTTGTCTAGTTTGCTCTGGTATGCAGGGATTTGCGTTTCCTTAGAAGATGGGGAAAGTGCTGAAGTAACTACCCTTACCAATGTACACACCTCTCTGTTAAGTTATCAAGTATACGTTCTTAACTCTTCAGGGTATAGTTTGGCATGTTGCGGTTTAACACATATAAGAGTGCATGGCTGTTGAAATGCAAGCAAGTCATATTTACTTCACCAAACTGAACCAAGCTGCACTGAGGCCATATCTTGTGGTTGGATATTTTTGTGTTCATGGACTTTTCAGTGCACTTTGTCCTGTTTTTCACACACATACGTTTCAGTTTGCTGAAAATTCAAATTTGGGAAACATCTGCTTGGCTGGGGACTTTCAGAAACTCACTGGGTTTACATGAAGACAAGAAAAAATGTTTTGGTCTTGAACCGTCGCACTACACGCCTGTTTGTCCTGTTCATAAGTTCAGTCTGTTGTAATTAGTTGCAGGTGCTGTAAATTTCCATGTATTCTTTAACTTTTTTCATCTTGAAAGCCTTTTCAGTAACTAAAAAATTGAGACTTTTTTGTGGAAATTTCATTGGCAATATGACATGCTCTTGCACATACACAGGAACATGTACACAGATATCCAAAATAAAGAGAAAGAAGGAGAAAGAGACGCACAACACCGACTGCATAAGCCATAGATAACAATGAATATGACAGCTGTAAAGGTTTAGTTTTAATAAAAGAAATAAATTATTTCAAAAAAATGACCAGAGGAGAACAGCTTAAACCTCTTCCTGTTATTTTTCTGCTTACAATTGTTCAAGTGAGATACTACCTTTAATCGACCACATCCCAAATATGCTTCTGCTGGCAGGGTTTGATTCCTGCCTGAGGCACATTCAGAGAATGGCCTACCTAACTCTCTCTCACCCTCTTTCCCAAATCTATACACTGTCTCCCTCCTTTACCTTTAATGGTATAAAAGGTGTGAAAATATATCTTACATGGTCAGTGTGTTGGAGGACTGTTTAATCACAAATAAATGGTAAAGTTTAATTTGTCTCTCTTCATTTCTCTGTGATGTGCCGAGTCTCAGTGTATGTGCTTTATTAGGCATGCTTAAGGGTGATTCACACCAGGACAATGTGAGTATGGACAGGGGGGCGGACTGAAGCGAATCATTCCTAAACACAGCGATTTGCCCTATAGTGTGAGTTCGCCCTAAATGTCCGATCACTCTCTAGTTCATGCAGCAAACACAAGCAGAATATTGACCCTTCCTACAAAAAAAGGTGAAATGAAGGATAAGAATATAAAAAGACATGAATATAACATAAAAGTTCCACCAAACTCACAAGAACTGTACATTGAGCTAAGCAAGTGCCAATGAAGACAATCCTCTCCAATAACATATGATACAACAAGATTTTAGCATCCTCACTGAAAATAGGCACAGTTGTGCTCCGTGCCTATTCTTTTCAGAAACATTTTAAATCGATTATTTATTGCATCTTCAAAGCGAATGTTGACATTTACATAAGGTGTCTTGCAAATTAAAAGCTAAATGAAGAAATATTTGTAAAGAGCCATTACACTTAACAAAATCAAAAGGTACAGTTACCACTGTTGTGACTCTGGTTGGTGGAATACTTTTGAAAATGAAGCTGTCGTCACACAGGAATAGTGGAAAAAATGTCACAAATCACGAAAATTGTTGCATGCTATTGACAGCGCAATAATTGTGTGTTCATGTGAAGATATTTTCAAAAACTGCCATGGGTGCAAAGTATGATTTTCCAAAACAGCAAGAAAACTTTCAATGCAAAATAAATCATCCACCTGTGGGCATGTCCTTAGTCCGGCACAGCTGACAGTGGAAATGCATTTAGTAACAATAAATCAACTGTAACTAATTCAAGTGGCATATTTTTGGTATGTTGCTCTTTCAATTTCAGCGTGAAATTTTCAGTTCCTGCTGCTCGGAGCCATGCTGGGCTGTGCTACATGTTAGAAACATTTTCACAGTGTGTTTTAGCTGCTCTTACATCCTGATGCTTGCTTAAGAGCTTAATGGCAAGTTAAATCATGGTAATCAGACCGCAAAGTAGTTCCAGTTGTACCATTGTGAATTTTGTGTATCTCTTCTTTGCTCTACATGTGACCTGCTTTCCAGCAAACAGCCAAAGTGTCCTATTTTAAGCCTCTGTACAATAAAAATGAAAACCTTAACACTTGACTCAGCAAAAGAGATGCAAACTCACAGATTCTTGATTAGTATGCAGAATATGTTAATAGAGATTTACCCTAAACTGAGGTCCCTTTACTGCTAAGTGGTTCCATCAGCTAGCTTGCAGTCCAGACGAAGGAGAGCAGGGGTCACCAAAGCCAGCCCAAGTAGGGCTCAGTGACTCCTGGGCTCGAAGCGATGATTGGACAAGGTCAGCTCTGCAGGCTGAGGGATGGCGTTCACACCATGCTCTCTGGCTTTGCTAATGCACATGCTGCTACACTGAGGCAGTCTAGCCATTGAGATTCTGAGTGACTCACATTTCTGAGAGTTCAGGTATAGTGAGGGAGACAGCCCCGCATGCAGTGTCAGTGAAGGTTAACCGACAAGCTGCTCTGAGAGGGGTTGAGCCATCTGGGGGTGCTCAGGGAGTTTGGAGCTTCACGTGTCTCACAGGATTCTGTATGAAGCTCCTCAATGCGTGCATGTTGCTGATGTACATTTGAGGGTAAGTCATGAGGTTATCACATGGAGCAGATAGACACACTTTGATCCCACCACAGGGAGAGCTGTCTGCTCTTCAGGGAGGCAGAGAGGGGGCGACATCTGCCCCAGTGTTGAAGGTTTTGGGGGCTTATAGGACAGCTTGTAGGACATCTTGTAGACTGTTTGTTATGTATACAAGTTTATACCGAAGTAGAGGCCTTTTTTTTTTACCAAATAATCCATGAACAAGACTGCAGGGCTTTCTGTGTCATAAAAGAACTTGCATAAAACCAGGCTGTGGGATAAATAAGGTCGAGCACTGCTCTAGAGTTTACACATTCAGAGCAAGCTGGCTGTGTGTCATATTTATAACCAAAAAAAAGCCCCAGTCACACATTCCCATTTCTCATGGCAACTGTGCACAATTGTCATAATCCTGATGAAACGTGCTTTGGTCGTGGTGCATGCACTACTTGATCTGGATCAACGTTGTATAGTCGTGGACGAACACCAGGGAACGGGGAAGGGTCCCGACTGTTTTGAACTGTTTAAAACTGTCGTGGAGAATCACTGCTCTCAGTATAGCAGGGTGGAAGCCTAATGCAGTCCTAAGGCGAACGGTATTATCGTGGCATGTACGGGGCTCAATCGCTCAATCCAGAAAGCTTTCTGAGGACGACTGACAAGGACGTATCCGTTTGTGCCCCGACTGTGTCCCGTTCAAGGCGACGCAAGTGACAGGACTCAATCGGGGCTTACATGATGCAAACTGGGCTCGAACGGGGCCAACGTCGTGTCAGTGGGATGGAAATTAATGGAATCCTCGTCGTATTGTTGTATTGACCAAACAAAAGCAGGACGAATGCCCCCAAAGTGCTGTAGAAGCGCCATAGAAGCGTTACTGACGGTGTATTTATGGGGTGTGTGCGGGGTAGAGACAGTCATTTCTTTCTGTATCATGCCGATCAAACCAGCTTTGCCAATCGTGTACAGTCATGCACAATCACCATGAGAAATGGGAATGTGTGACTGGGGCATAAGAGAGGAGGTATTTGGTTGATTTGAATAAGTCATGTTATCATGTTACAGTTTGTATGTGATAACATAACAGATCACTTTTTCAGGGTGTACATCAGTAACCTAACAGATTACTTTTGTAAGTAACACCATCAAACTTTGTTTATTGGACATTAAAATACAAAAGCTGGTATATATGATGTAATCTTTCTGATATTGATATTTCTGCTTATATTTAGAGCTAACAAATATAATATTTATAATACTGGCTGTTTATCAGCAGAGTATTTTAATATACCATTATACTTTACCTCATTATCACTGGATGTCTAAACTGAATAAATTAAAATATTTTTTGGGGAGAATGGCACATTGCTTCTCTTATTTATCATCTATCTTTAGCACAAGCATATTGTCACAGGGAAAGGAAGAAGTCCAATTCAGTAAAGTGGAGACTGTATATTTTCAATTGAAAAATATGGTACAATGAGTTCAGAAATAACAACATATCAGATACCTGGAAAGACTCAATATCATTCAACCCTTTAAATGCCATGCCTTTTTTGTTTAAGTCTGAAATCAAACAGCAAAATAATGAAAAATGTCATTTTCTTAAAATATTAGAATATTTCACGAGACAAATTTAAAAACATATTGTTAATACAGAGATGCTGCTTCTCCATGTTTTGTTCTGACTCTGGGGACAGAGATCAGACCTGTTCCAGAGGACCTGAGCAGTGTGGATAGTTCATTGTAAAAGGATGTCCCTGAAGTATTTGGGCCCAAAACCCTTCATAGTTTCATAAACTAAACTAAAATAGTCCTCTGAGAGACAGGAGACCATTATAAAGACTTTACAATTGGACTGTATAGTGCCAGTTCATAACAAGATAAAACTTGTTATGAATTGGCGCTATACAAATAAAGATTGATTGAGATTGATTGATTGATTGACTGATGTGATCCATGTTTTTGGTCCTGGTGAGGGTTCGAGCAGCAGTGTTCTGAACCAGCTGCAGCTGTTTGATAAACTTTAAGTCAGACCTGTAAGGACACTGTTAGCAATGTACTCGGCTAAAGATAATTGCATGAACTAGTTTTTCAAAGTCCTACTGAAACAGACGTCTAATCATGGAAATATTATCATAATTCAGCACTACACAGGCTTTCTCCAAAACACTCTTGTTTCAGGTCTTGTCAGTCAATCTCCACCTCCCTTCTGGATGATGCTCCAACATGAACTCAGCTGAACAAGCTGTTGGCTTCTGTGGAGTTCTATGGATTTATAGGTGAAGGGCATTTAATAAAATTAGCTTACCGTGCAATTACATGAAGCCCACATTCTGAACAGATCATATTTTTTTATTGTTTTCAAACACAAACTGACAACATAACCCTTACTTTACCGATCCTGCCGGGAATTTTTTTAAAATTATAAAATCAGAAAAATTCAATGTCCGTTTTTCGTTTATTCTAATGATTTGTAGCTTGTAAATGTTGTTACACTGCATGTAGACTAAATTGAGTTACATCAGCCTTTAGCCATGGTTGTCCTGAATCTATGGAGGTGCTGGATTTCATATTGCAGAGAAAAATGAGACCACAGTGAGTAAAAATGTGAGAGAAGCAAAAAACAACCAGAAACTGTTTGGGATACAGAGGGTTAAAAAAGACAGGGTAAGTGTCTTTCCCTTTTTGTAGGCAGCTGGGTACTCTGAATAACCATTATTTTTAGACAAAGCTCAACCAGCACATAAATTGTCCAAATGCTTTTATTTTTGGACTTGTTGTGTAATCAAATTTTGATAACCTCTTCTTGGCCAAATCAATCATAAAATTTCAACAGTTGAAGCCTGATAACTTTCTGATGAGAAAACTTACCTTGTTATAAAGGAAAACATGATGTCTGAACCATATTTTCTCTCTGAGGTTACACCATAGTTCAACAGCAGTTCAGATGTAAAATCTGGGACACCTGCAGAAGCTCCTCACAGCTTGTAATCTTGATAAAGTCTGAATCACAGCAGAAATCACTTTCTGATGTTGTCATTTTTTTCTTGTGACTTTCTCTTCAATTGCACGGTCTCTCTTAGATTAACTCCCAAATTTAAACCATCACCTGTTCTTATGGATGTATAGTAGCGCCGTGACCTTGCTGATGACTCCCACAGATATGGGAACTGTTAGAACCAGTTCTGTCTCGCTCCAGCACGAAGGCAATATGTCACTTTTTTCACATGCTTTTAATATAACCCCATGTTACTCCAACCAAAGCACTGCCTGGCATCTGTGCCTGCTAATAGGGTCATTAATATTCATCTTTTCACGGAGATGAGTTGAGAGACATGCAGATAACACACATTCACACACAAGAGCAATAACACACACTCACACCATGAAGAGAGATCAGCTGGCTGCTCAAATGTAATTACTTGACTGCTGGCTGCCATTTACAATGATGCCTGAATAGATTATTTTATTCTGCCTTCTTTCTGTCTGTCTGTAGATTTTAGTTTTCCCGTGATCATATTTTTTCCTCAGTTCTATGGTTATCGCCATCTGTTTTCTCTGTAACAACATTAGATCCATCCAACAATCATTCGATTTAATTTGCACATGCTTTATTGATACAGTTCTCCATATTAACTCACTCTGAACTGAGCTGGAGCTGAACCAATCTGTTAAGTCTGGCACCATGTCACATTGTAATCATTTTCATGTTATGAAACCCAGATGAATACCATACAGGAGTAAACATGCAGCTCCCATTTAACTGAAACTTTGACTGATCATAGAAGATACATTCCATGTGCTAGAATTGCATAGACAGATATATATGTTATTACAAAAGACTTTCTTGTGTTATCTGTGATATCTGCACTAAAAGTGTCAAAACAGGAGCTGCTGAACTTTGTGAGTATGTTTGTGCCGGTGTATCATTAGAGAAAAAACTTCTGAGGATAAGGTACTATCAATGAGGGTCACTGTTATCCATTCATTGTGGTACTGGCCTTAAGTCTTTCAGCATTAGCTATGGGGATGTGCTCTTTGGCTGCACATCTATGCATGCACAACACCACATCATGACACATTTAAGCTTTCCTTGCAGTGCAAATAGAGTATGTATAGATGTGATGTGAAGTGATTGTGAACTGGGGAGCATTATTTAACAGACAGCAGCGATGGCTTCTGCTATCAACATGCACGGAGGCAGCATTTTTTTACAAGGCAGCCAGACTTTTTCAGTCAGTGTTCATTTCCTCGAAGTGGTGTAAGTCTTGCCATCAAAGCAAAAACGAAAGTCTTGTGCACCCAGAGCATGTGTCCCACTCCTCGGTGAAACAGGCTAGATCTCTGTGGTTGATCCCCTCTTTGTTCCGTCTCCAGAGGTAGTAACAGAGGCGAGATATTGGAGAGAAGAGTGTGGAGAGTGTGTTTTTGCCTTTGTGTGTACATCTGGGCACATGCCATATCGCCTGCATACAGGCCATACTGCAGCATGAATTGACACGGATATTGTGGCCTCGTGGAATTAATGTTAATGTCTCTGGATGTAAATGTAAAGGGACCTTGTTGCGGCACTTTTGCGTGAATGCATTTAAAATTGGGCTCATCGTGAGTACTTGTTTTGTTATGCACACTGTTAAATGTCAGACGAATGCCATCTGTTTGCTTTTCAACTGAAATCTGTAAATTCTATTTCTCATCTGTGCATGTGGGTTTAATAGATATGTTAAGATATGGCGATAGATGCTCATACAATTTTAACAGACCATTGTCAAACTCATACATTTTCACGGGTGTGTGTGAGTGTGTGCGAAGAGCTCACACTGATGTACCCTTGTGTAAACATGCTGATTATTTACCTTAGAAGATTGGATACCCCTGTCAGTCCTGGTAATCATGATGTGGTTGCATGAGGGTATGTGTTTGTGAGCGAATGGTGTGTTACTAAACAAAGTTCATCTGACTAAACTAAATATATGGTAAGAGATGTGGCACCGAAAATTAAAGACATGCCTATTTGGAAAAAAATGAAAATTAATGAATTTCTGAATCCACGTCCTTTGTAAATAGTTCTGTTTAAGCAGACAGCTGGACTGTTTCTGCAATTATAAGTGGTTGAACAGTTTTCATGTTAACCCAAACAAAGCTTTCTCCCTGATGGATTTTGAGTGTTTGTCATCAAATGCTTCAAGTGTTTCATTACAGACTAGAATAATCCATCCTTTATTTTAAAGGATTAATTTGAAGGACCACTATCCCATGTATTGGTATGTTTGGTGCTCATTTGAATATCTTGAGGATGAAGGATTTCAGCAATTTAACATTTGAGCTGATATCTGCCCACAGCTAACTCTTCTTATAGTATGATTGGTTTTATGAATTAGCACAACATTAGTAACATGAACTTTTGATTTGTTGTTTATCTTTTAAAACATTTCCAGCTATGTTAATGCTGTGCAAGAGTAAACATTTGAGCACAAACACATGCTTGAGCGTGGTTAAGTGTAAAATCTTCACATCAACAGAATATTTTGAATTAAATGTACTGCTAGTTTAGCGCAAACCACTCGGCACACCTGGATTAGGGGAATAAGCTATTAGAACAAAAGGTTTGACTTTGTACTTATTAACATAATTAAACAAGTAGACTTAGACTTAGACAGACTTTATTGTCATTCAGTTTGCAGCAGGTGTAGACAAAATGAGATTTTGTTGCATAGGCTACAGTTTACAGAGTGTAAGTATTTGATAAGGGCAGACTTTGTTCACAAAAAAAGCAAAAAACAAGAGTTTTTATCCTATTTGCCATTTTTACCCTTGTGCTCTCAAAATATATCACATGTAAACACCTATGAATGAAGTAGAGCTTACATTTTATGTGCTCCCAAACTTGACCTGACCTGAATGGTGAATTTAAAGTGTTGGGTGACTTCATATACAGGCAGTAATGATCTGTTGATTAGACAAATAAACAGTTCCACATGGGAAATCATAAGGTCTGTTGTAGATTTGTTATAGGACTGAACTAGTTTGCATGGAATACAGCAAAGCAAATTTAGTCCCCTTATATTCTTGTGGATAGATGTAACTCTCTTCTGGCCAAACTCTACAAATTCACATCACAAGAAGCAGGGTTTTTTTTCCAAAAGGAGAAAATGTTGAGCATTTATTTCACAGGCTTAACTCAAGGGATCCATGATAGTCTGGATGTCAAGACCTCCAAATTGGCTTTTAAGAGAGAGCGTGATCGAGGGAGATGAAGAGAAGCACTAAAGGGTTTCCTGTGGGTGGTGAATGTAAGAAATGTGTAGACAGAGATGTTGGAGAAAGGCTTAAAAGGGTTTTTTAAAAGAGGGAATAAGATAGGAAGAAAGAAAAGTGAGAGAGAAATAGAGTTGAAGTATTTCCTGAGGGACAAGAGCTGTCTCTTAGATGGGTGTTTGAAGATTGTGAATCCATTCTCTATGGATATTTATCATTTCCCTGTGGACGCGCATTCTCAACCAGCTGCCATTTATCAAGGTAGACAGACAGGGAGAAGGGGGGATGGCTGCAGGGCAGATAGTGAGGGAAACAAGAGGGAGAAAAGCACTATTTGGATGGAAACACTTTTGAGGGAAGCACATAAGCAACAGCGTAAACAGGACATCTGCAACATTAGTGGTTAATTTGCATGAGATGAGAGCTCTGTAATTACAGATAGGAGCCTGTATTACTGTGATTACGTTGAGCTGAAAACATCGGCATCAAATTCAATGAATGAATTCAATGAATGAAAATTAAATGTACCCTTGAATAAAAATAGCTTGGCTGCAAAAAAGGAGAAAAATTCTTGTTGAACAACTCAAGGTAGCTGTATGATTCCTCTGATGATGGTAAATGAGGCTTTTGATGTGATTTACTTGTACTTTTTTGTGACTGAACAATCTTTCTGCTGTGTAATGCATGTGTGAAAGGACAAACCTGACTTTATTTTACTAAGAATTTTTCAAAGTTTAGGAGTGAAAACAAGGTGTGCAGCTCACAGAAACGCAAGTGGTCTTGGTAGGTTCACCTTAGGTACTAACTGTGTTGGACCGCAGCACTCACTCTGAGGCTGTGTTCACATCAAATGCACAAAAAACATTTATGTTATTGACACAAATTGTTGCCCCTCAGATCTGAAGGGAATGACTAAAGGGGGCAGGTCTGTCTTCCAGCAACAACGTGTGTTTCCTCCTTCCTGATCAATGATCATCCATGTTGGATGTTTCAACAATTGCTGTCTTCTTCCTATTCTCCAAAACAAGAAGCTAAAGGTCCCAGAAAAGTATGAGATAGAAACACATCTATGTAATGATCCATAACATCCTTCAGAACCGCACATGGAGGCTTCCTCTCTCACTTTTTAAAGTGTATGTACCTGTCTCAAACAGCCTCGCCCAACTGACCTTCCATCACGCCTTACACTGTATCATTGTTTTGTCAGCAGTTTTAAACCCCAGAGTGCCAAAGTAGAGACTGCAGAATAATTGCAGTGTTGTTGACAACATTAGGGTGACTATACGTTCTCTTTTGCCTGCACATGTCCTCCTTTTTGGTTGTAAAATTATGTCGGGGGGGATTTTATAAAATTCCCTAAAAAGTCCGGGTTTTGCTCAGCTTGTTTCTACAGACGAGGCTGTCGCCGGTGACAGAAAAAGACATGCATGATTCAATATGTGAGTCATTTATCGGTGGTTTATCGGTATTTTCTGTGTAAATAATGTAAAAATATAGTAAAGAATGGTATCAGTATCATTCTGGAGTGTTTTCCTGCCATTCTTTTTGCAGTATTTTCGCCTAGTTCATCTTTTTGTCATCATCTTTTTCATCATATTTTGTGTTTTGTGGATTTCATAAATAGTTAAATAATATAATAATTTAAATAATATTAAATAATAATAGTAATATTAAATAATATAAAATAGGTTGAGTTTCTGTTTTGTCTTCTCAAAAGTGTTGTACATGCTCATTTAGAATAGTTTATAAAGAGAAACCTGTTAAAGATTCAAATCTGTTTTTTTCTTTTCTGTTGTTTTCTTCACTGGGGTGACCAAGCCTTTTCCGTTGCTGCCCGCAGGCTCTGGAAAAAAGCTCCCTGTCAAAATGCATCTTATTTCTGACCTGGGCCTCTTTAAATCTAGACTGAAAGCATATTTATTTAGTTTGGCTTTTAATACCCAGTAGCGTGGTGACACTTTTACTTTATTTTATTGCTTTTATTGTTTTTACTGTTTTTATTGCTTTTTATTGTTTTTATTTATTCCTATTTATTTACCATCTGTTGTAAAGCACTTTGGTTCACCGAAAGGGTTGTTGTAAAGGGCTGTATAAATAAAGAACATTTACATTTGTAATTGCACACTGTATTAAGCATTTATAACTAAATAATGACAAATACTTGCTAGAATGTTTTATTTTTACCTGAAAAAAGGTGCAAAATAATTTACATAAAGGGCATTTTCTGACACATTTATTGACAGAAAAGGCAAAAAGACCAGGCAGCCATTCATAGTAGTGAAAGGGTTAATATTTATAATAAAGCGCTACACTTGACCACTGGCATTATTCCAATGTACCGACCTGTCAAGATATTGAGCATGCATGCCGCATCCGTCATGATGCAACACATGCTGCTGAGGGTCCTCTTTTTGGGTTTTCAGAATATGGTCATCCTAGACAACATGATGCTGAACAGCGCTGAACTGCCCAACCCCACAGATTAGACCATTCAAGCAATCAAAGCAGAAGGTCCCCTTCCCTACATGGGCCCAGTCAGACTGAGAAAACAAACTGAGAAAACAACTGGATCAGGGTTCACAGTATATAAGAACAAGAATGTTTTTTGAACATTGGTGATTATGATCATACGCCCCCAGTCTTAAGAAATGAATATATTGTAAATATTTCAAAAGCTTAAGGTTAAAACCTCTGCTTTTAATTTTCATGTGTGTTATCGGTAGTTTCAACGGAGTCATGTTGGCTCCAGGGTAAGACACACACACATGATCTGGTTAATTAAAACAAGCTTACTTTCACAAGCGATAGACTAATACATGTTGATATTTAGAGATGTGTTTCGGTACCTGTTGGCTTTTATCTGGGTCGGTTCGATCTGAACTGAATGTCTGCCTTTGATGTTAACTGCTGATATGAGTATGCAGTCACTGGGGAGTCAGAACTCAGCAAGGTCAATGATCAGAAGACCAGCTTGCGATATTAATTAATGTGTAACGTGAAGTCACCGCCCAGGTCCCATAACGGAACTCCTTTATTAGTGATCTGATTATTCAATAAATGGACGGATCTGTGGACTTGTTCAACTTTATCTAACTTGTCTTTGTCCTTCCTGCTCCATTTTATTTTGAATACAGCTTACTTTCTAACAATATGACCCTAACCCTAACCCTAACCTGAGTTAGGGGGAAATGGGCTCTTGAAGTAACCTGTTACATTGCTGCATTACAAGAGTAACATGTCAGTAGCACCAAATAAAGATAAAGTCCTGAACTTCTTATTTCCCAGTTCAGTCCTTAAAGGTCTCATGTCCCACAAAATTAATTTTCTTTCTTTTAATATTGTCATAAGGGACATGGGGAGCTGAAGAGCGTGACACCTTTGACTAAACTCTCAATTCACAGAGACATGCACTATGCCTTTTTCAAGAAAATACCCCTTAAGACGCTTTTTTATTAACTGAGATTTATTATGTAATATCTTTACAGACATGTTTTCTGCTTGTCCCAGGCAGACTCCATGATTGCTTTAAGAGTGTGCGCTCTCATCAGACATTGTTTGGGCAGCCAGTTAGAGCAGGGCTCATTATCATAGCCTGATGTAGCCTCCCTGCCCCCTCAGATCCAAGTGTTTCCAATTGGAGGGAAAAACAGCAACAACTGATCCTCTACAGGGTTGAATTTTTTCTTTTTCCCTTTTTTTTTTCAAATTGAATCAAATCCTTGCTCAATAGACACCCAAGACATGATGTAACTGGTCAAACACACCAGGACATGGGATCCTTAAGATGGTACACAGCTGACAGTATGTCTGCCTTTTGATGTGCAGACTCATAACAGACTTAACAGCCTGTACATCTCTCTGCCCAATGATGAACTGGGCAGAGACTCAGTGTCACACACATGCTGTGTGTAATACTGTGTGCTTCATTAAAACAGTTGTGCACCACAGCAGTTTTAGTGAAGTGTTCTGAACATGCACATGTTGATGTTGACAGGAAACTGAGAAATTCTGTCCTTTCTGTCATTTCATAAGCTGAACTAGTTTTGCATGAAACCCAAACATTTAGGGGCCGTTTACACGACAATGTTGCCGTCAGAAACAGAAAGGTTTTTCCTTTGAGTTTTCAAAAGCGCTCTGTGTTCACACAGAGAGGGTGTGATAAAGATATGCATTCACACAGATCTGTGAGACAGACTGAAAATGATGTAGCATGCATGCCAGGCCAGTAGTTGGCGACTTAAGTTTGTAGTGTCCTTGGCGAATATAACAAATGTGTCTCCGCTTCTTAGAGTATTGACGCAGCAAATACACATTTTGTTGGAGGAGCAATAGCAAACGTGGCAAAGTTAGCAACACACATGTTGCTCGGGAGTCAGCCATTGCTTTTGCTGTTGTGATTGCTCCTATGTTTGCGCACAACCTTTAGCTGAAAGAGTACTGCACATGTGGTGCATGTCACTGTTTTTCCTGACAATGGGGATCCCTGTTTACACAGAGATGAAAATGAAACTTTAAATAAAACTTTTCACTCTGGACCCCGGTTTCAAAAGTTTGTGGATTCGATTACTCTGGGCACAGTTCTAATGTAAACAGAAGGTGCAAATGCAATGAAAACTCTCCATTTTCGTCCGTTTTCATTGTCGTGTAAACAGGCCCTTACTTCCATCTGCAGCAGCCATTTGTGCCAAGAGATAGGAAAGAAACAGAAACAATGCTTTAGGTATCTTCTTCAGTTCTCCTCCTCCTCTGTTTGGTCGGTGTTAGCTGAAATGGCAAACTAAGGCCTTTAAAAGAGAGAATCCATATAATTTTAAAGATTCATAGAGAGTTTTTTTTTTCTTTATGACTATGCCAAAAATATACCACAGTACATTCTTAAAGTCAGCACAGGTGGTAAAATTGGAAAAAGAATGGTAAAAACTGATAAAATATACCCACAGTATATGAGGGAGGTAGATAAGAGAGACAATTTGAAAAGACAAACGGTTATATGAGGACACAGGAGATGATTATCAAGCCATTTTGTATCTGACTTTCCATAAGAGACTTGATTGGAACTAATGGTCAGCAAATATTATCCGACACGGGAGGGGGTTGGCGATTAGATCTTGTTCATCTTAAATGAATAGTCCCCACAATCATATCAAACATGCTTTACATTCATTACCTGCCACCTGTTGCAAGAGCTTTGTTGTGGCACTTGTGTGTGCTTCAAAAGTGGAACAATTCAGGATAGGAAGGACAATGTCAAGGTGTGCAGCTGCGTGACAATCTAGTCTTTTGTATCCATCATTGTGTATGTACAGCACAATGTTATACAGAAGTCAAAGGTTCATACAAACATCTGTAGTTTCTCAGCAGAAAGTGCAGGAGTAAATATAAGTTTACTTGGCAGGAAAAGGCACAAGATGTTGAATATGTTTTTTCTTTGAAAATGTGATGTTCTATCATGCTGGACTTATTTTTGATGCTCCACTTTCCATCAAATTTGGGAATTAAAGCATAAAGGACTTTGTCAGCTCTTTAAATAACCAGTAAAATAAGGATTTTCTTTTAAAGTGAAGCATCACCATTGTGCATAATTATCCATATCTCTATGTTGCGATCCCTCTATGTCTGAAGTCTGAGATTCAGACATCTAAGATGGAAAACATCATCTGGATTGCCCTTAAAAGTTGGAGGTCCAACTGGGAAACTCTACACCTTCACAGACCCTGAGTTAGTCAACAAACATGGCTACTCAGTGCACAAACCTTAAGTAAAAGCAGTGCATTATTCCTTAAAATACTTAGGGGTTTTTTTATACATTGAAATCAATCACATTTATAGAATTGTACACCATCTACATGTGGACATATTGTGATATTGACTTTGCTCAAAATCTTCTTTTAGCATGATGTTTCTGTTGGTTATAAGCAGAGATGGCAAGTAACGAAGTACAAATACTTTGTTACTGTACTTAAGTAGATTAAGTAGATTTTTCAAGTACTTTTAGAAGTATTTATTTCTCTGAAGACTTTTTACTTTTACTCAGTTACATTTTCAACATAAATATCTGTACTTTCTACTCCTTACATTTCCAAAAAAGGCTCGTTACTTTATATGTATAGCTTAAGCAGCGCCACCCCTCCCTTTACGCAGAAAACACGCGCTGTGCGCAGGGCAAGAGGACACATTCTCTGCTGTCCGATGCAGCCACGATCCGCTCTGTGGAGTACAGGCCTGATATTTTCCATTTAAATTGTGGCTTTTACCATCACTGTCATGTCATTTTGCAGTGCAGCCGATGTACATGTGAACATTTTATCTAAATGCTTCCCAAACCGCTCAGCGTCTTTGGGCGCGCGCTCTTCCGTGTGCCGGTGAGCGTAAAGACGCAGACAGACGCGCATCGCATGGACAGTGAAGGACCATCAGTCACTTTGTGTGATTTCATCATTCAAACGGTGTTTTGATAGCTCATGTGCTCTGTTTAAGTGAATACAAAGACTTAAAAAAGGCGAGTCAGCGTTTTGATTAATCAAAACTCAACATTCTTCATCAGTTCAGCTCTGAGCCGCTGTTTCACTCACCCACTGTTTTCTAAACGATAAATTCATCCTGAGGTTTCCTGCATCACGTATTCTCCATGGTATAAAAACAATCTTTGACTGATCAAGCTCCAAATACAGTCTAGTAGTGCAGCAGTTCTCAACTTGTGGGTGGAGGCCCATAAGTGGGACTCACAGCTGTTTTCACTGGACGGTGTATAAATCATGAAAAATGAAAATGTGGCAAAAATGTCTTCAGTGAATGGAGACCCTAAGCGGACAAACATCCATCAGAGTATGTCAGAGTAAACCCACTAGAATAAACCAGACACAGAAGGAGACACTGCTGTCTGTGTGTGTGTGCGTGCGTGCAAGCCTGTGCGTGTGGTGTGTGTGTTAGAGCAGGTCTGCCACTCCGAACAGTGAGAAACAACTGTTGCCTGATGTGCTATTAAAAAAAGTGCTATTAAAAAGGTTGATTAAGAGTTGGGCCTATGAGCATGATTTGTGACACCATAGTTTAGAAGCTACTCCTGGTCCAACATTCAATGTTAAGAAGTGTGATGTGTTAACTTTAAGTGTACAATACAAATGCCTAAAGGACTATATAGTCAAGTACATTACGATACTAGGCAGGTAGTTTTTGTTCAAACAATAACATTGCTAAAGTATATTTCATATAAATTATCCTGTGTTTAATAGCTTTGCAACCAGTGAATCGTGCAATAGAAATACTTTGTACTTTTAAAAGTACTTTTGAGTACATTTCAGAGCCTGTACTTTTTACTTTTACTTGAGTAGATATTTGGATCAGTACTTTTTACTTTTACTCAAATTGTTTTTTACATAGGTATTTTACTTTTACTCAAGTAAGGAATCTGGGTACTTTTGCCATCTCTGGTTATAAGCTAACAATGCTAACTGTGTTGATCTGTTAAAAATGCCACAAAATATGATAATGTCATTTGAGTCCCACTAGTATACGTGTTTAGGAAAAAGTGTTTTAGCACTAAAGCTACAGGAATGTTTGATATTGTATAATGTAAGCTTTATTAACAAGAAAGTGCTTTACAACTTCAGCTCATAGGTGAAACTGGAATGCGCTTCAACTTGGATTGACATCATTCCCAGGTCAACCGTCTGACCACTGATGCAACACAGCATAAGTCCCAGAGATAAAACAGGCAGCAAATGTCATAGATCAGTTACCACAGATCAGACCTGTTGACCAAGTAAAATGGACTGGGTCCACTTGTAGAAAGGGGTGTTGAAGGGGCAGGAGCTCCAACAAAGCAACTCGCTGACAATACCGCCAAAATTGAATATATGAACCCAAGTTAAGGCATGCTAAGTTAAAGTCTAACAGCACTGCCTCCCATGTGATGTTGCTTTGACCTTTATTTAGAAGTTTCTCTCCTGTTTTTTTGAAAAGGTTATCCACCAATTCAAAAAATTCTAATCAAATCAGTGTACCTTTTCTTTTTATTAGGTGTATTTCTCTTCATGTCTATTTTATCTGCTTCTAAACCTCCCTGACTCCATCTGTTGCTCTCTTCCTGTCTCCTCCTTTCCTCATCCCCCTCCGTCTGTCTAGGGGAAGGTTTCACTAACAGGGCACTTGACAGGAGAGAAGAGTGCAGGGAGAGTGGCCTTTTTCTAGCAAGTCAGCTAGTCATCCAAAGCTAATTAAATATTGCTTCCGAGTGTTCAACTCTCTCTCTCTCTCCAATCTCTCCCTGTCTCCCTCGCTCACCTCCTTAAAGTGAATGCTTTTCCTGAACTGGAGTAGCACTACCTCTCTCTCCTCCTCTCTCACTTTCTCTCGCACGCCCTCTCTATCCCCATGTTCCTAGTCATCGCCTTGGGCTCCTTACACTGAAATTAACCTTTCACTATAAAAATCACACAAGGGAGCTGTAGCCAGGTAGGTGTGTGAGTGTGTGTGCATGTGTGTGTGTGTTTGAAATATAGAAAGCTAAGGAGCTAAAGAGGATGAAGGTCTGAGGGTGTGTGTGTAAGTGTGTGTGACTGAGGCTACAGGGTCAATCTGAGCCCCTGTCCATGTAATTGTGAATTAGAGTCTTAAACGAGCTCTACTTCCCTGAGATGATCAAAAGACTGGGAGGAGGGGAGTTGAAAAGGTAAATGAATAAGAAAGAAGCAAAAAATAGAAGCGTGTGCTAAAAAATAGAGAAGAGATAAAGCAAAGGAAGAGGGGGATTTAACCAAAGACAAATAACTCACTATGTGGGACAAAGAATGGGCAGTTTTGGGGACAAGATGGTCGCAGGTCACAGACAGGTCACATCTCCCTGTTCACACCCTTTTGCTCTCACATTCACTCACTGATGGTTGAAGGTACTTTGTAAGGTGTCCATCAGCTTTTGCTAACACATCTGCACCCTTTCACACCCATTTATACACCACGCAACAATGGGAACAACTTAGGGTTAAGCCCAAGGACACATCAACATGTGACAGCCAGAGCTGGGCTCTAACCTGCAACCTTCTGATTGTTGGTAGATCATACTACCAGACTAAGCCACTGGCACCCCAAGATTAGGGAATGATGGGCGGACAGCTAACACAGCAAAACAGACAAGCAAAAAAACTGGGCACTGGGCACTTGTAAGGTATAAAATATTTCACTCTAATACATTGTCTAAACATGAGGAGGAAGAGGAAAACAGAATGTTACCATGGCCACCCCCTTGCCTCTTTTTAAGTGGCAAAAATCAAGATACTGTCACTGTTTTGTTCTGTTTCTCTTTAAGGCTGTCATCATGGTTTCTTCGATTTAGAGAACTAAAATCTGAAAAGATTTTGTGTTGAATCAAAAACAGGTAGGGAAGACAGGCTAAAACCACTGACCAATGAACGATTGGATGAAGAAAAGTGATATTAGCTGTATATTAGCAAAGAGGCTTTGGGATATTGTTGAGGCCAATCTGTGGATGCTGCTATACTGTATGCTTTCTCAACCAAACTTTAGATCAACCTACTCATGGACAGAAAGGTCAAGCTGAGGTGGGACTTGAAAGGTTAGTTCAGGTTTTTGAAGTGGGGTTGATAGAGGCCCATGGCACTAGTAAATATTTTTGCCAATAAAGGAACTTGCTAGCTTTGGCCCTGGGAAGAGATAGTAGTAGCAAACGTAGTAGTTTTAACCTATAAGTGGGTAAATTGTAAGGCTAGCATTACACACCCTGAAATGCTATGTATTGGCTACCATCCGCTCCTAGATATCTCTTCCCAGTGACAAAGCTCACTGGGGGGAGATAAACATCAGTTTATTTGTGATTTATAGGGGTCAAATGTAGCCATCATTGTAAATGTACACTATTCCCAATTGTGCACTAAAAATCTCCCCTTCCTTCTCACACCTTAGATCCCATAAAGGACTAAAACTCGGGAACCAATCAAAAACTCCAGTCAATTAAAGAAAATAACATTTTTTACATCTGACAGCTGAAATTTCAACATGACACCTCATGACACCAATTGCTATGGAGAGCCAAGCCCGCCTGCCTCAAGGGCTGAAAATTAAGTGTTCCCACTTATAAATATTACATACCACTGACAGTCTGTGTCCAACAGTCTGAACGCAACTCTGTGAGCCTGTTGGACACAGCAGTGGAGAGTGGGCGTCTAGAAATGAGACCATCCAATTTGCAAGCGATGGAGAGAAGGAAAGGCAATGAGGGCAGGCGAGGCAGAGGCTATGGGTGGAGTAAACGAAGTGGAGTGAGTTCTTAAAATGGGGACTTTGGCATCTTGACTTCACATTTTTCCTTTCCAATCAAATTTAATTTATATGAACCCAAACAAAATGTAACTAAAAAGTTTTCTTAAAAGGAGAGACATTTTAACTAAACCTTTTATCAGACTCTCTTTTTTGTTGAAGAGAGTTGACAGGCAGTCCAAAAATCAAAGTGCTTGTTCATACATGAAATGAAAGTTCCAAAATCTGACAGTGTAAACCCCCAAAGCCCAACCCTAAGCCTGCTCCCAGCTTAGACATACACGACCATTGACTAACAAATGAATATGCATCTAAGTGTCAACACAATAAGATGTGCAAATACCATACACCTGCTTACACCCAATTTACATGTGCATATCCATGTAAATAGTAAGATAAAATCAACAGTGACAACAACTGACTGAGAAGGTAAAATAATGGGATAAGAGATGACAATTAAAAAAAAAATAAATCAGCGTATAGATTGGCCACTTTAGAAAAGCCATTATTATACAACACCTTCCACTGGATGTTATAGTGATTAATGATTTCCACAAATGAGTTGTGACTAGAGCACTTCTTCCCTGGTGAGTTTATGAATTGAACTCCAGATGTTGTATAAAAAAAACTCAGACAGGGGTGCTGCTCCTCAGCTCCCTGCTGCTTAGTGTATGGAGCGTCTTAATGTATGGGAATCAAAAAGTGCTGCGCAATGTCAGCCCAGGATGAGGGGGGAGTAAGGGAACTAACTGTCATAAACTTTTTAAGTGTGAAAGCCCAGTGATATAGATAAAGATAAGGCAAATTAAAACCTCCATTTTCTTTGAGTGTTTGCAAGGATATCAGCTAAAATTGTGACTGACTGAAGGGGCTGAGAAAGGAACAGGATGACATTGTCGGCATATAATTAAAAAAATGTCTCATGCTGTCTGAACTGTGTCGTTGTCTGATGGAACTAACTTGGTCAGAATGGATCAGTTTGGTCATAACTTTTTCCAGCCTGTTAATTAAGACCTTGGCAAGTATCTTAATATCACAATTTAGAAATGACAATGGATGCTGGCTCCTGAAGAGCAGGGGATTTTTGTCTTTTTGGCAAGTATTATTATTGAATCTGTGTTTGAAGAAGCAGAGAACAGACGCTGTTGGAACACTTCACTAGCGCACTAGGCAGCTGCGGTGTGATTTTTTTTAGCATTCTTGTGGAAGTCCACCTCGGCAAGGTGACTTTCCAGGAAGCCATTTTATCAATAGCTTTATTTACTTTATCAACTGTTATTTTTTCTCAGTTATATTTTTATCCTCAGTATGAATTTTGGGTATATTGATAGTATTGAGAAAAAGGTGTATTCTGTGGTAAACTACAATAATCGGATGGAGTTATTTCAGACTGATAAAGAGACTCAAGAAATCCTTAAGAGTGTTGTTTATCCTTTTGTCGACGGTCAACAAGTTACCAGATTTATCTTTTACTGCAGTTATTATGTTCCTAGCTTCAAGTCCTTTTAAGCCTACAAGCTAAATGTTTAGTAGCTCTTTCTCAAACCTCTTAGAACTTAACCTGTCTTTAGCGATGCATACTTCACATTACTAGCATATAATGAATTAAGCTGAAGTTTTAGGCCAGATACTTTCTTAAAGTTTTTGCTTCATGGATTTTTGTACAATTCAGTTTCAGTCTTAAATAGAGCTTCCACTTTAAGTTGATTTTCTCTCTCCTGTTTCTTCTTTCTAGCTTGAAACCCTATTATATGACCTCTTAAGTGAACTTTTAGAGCCTCACACAATATACTTGATGAGGGAACAGAACCTTTGTTGTGTGCCAGGAAGTTGTCAATTTCCACATTAATGGACGTGCACAGCTCTTTATCCTGCAAAGATTCCCCATAAATTCACCAACTAAACTGCTTGTTGGATTTATGCATTGACATGATGATAAATTAAACTGGTCTGTGATCAGAGATATGCCTGTTTCCTTTGCTAAAAGATAAAAATGTTGTCCACCAGAGACTTGTTCACTAAGAAATAATACCGTCTGGAGTGTGAATTATGAGGTATTGAATAAATGGTATAATTATTCTCTGTCGGACGTGTTGATCTCCATACATTGACCAATGCTTGGTCCTTCATTATTGTACTTAAGGATCTTTCAGCATTAGTCTTTACTATACTCACAACTGGGGGTAATTTGTCAATAATTTTGTCCAAATCAATATTAAAATCAACCCCCATCACAATCAGTATATCGCCCAGGGCAAAAATATGATTGTCTGAAGATGTCTATCCTGTTGCAGCTTACTAGAGGAGTCATGCTCTAAAAAGATCCTTGTACTATGGTAAGTGACGTACTGTTTTTCTTAGCCCATGCTGAGCTCAGAATGTCAAAAAGAGTGACAAAGTAAGAGGCTCGACTACAGTATTTACCAGACAGACTTTTATACGTTGATAAGAGGTTTGCAAACACCAAGTGAGTAACAACAGCTATAGACACTTGTTGAGTCAGATCTTGGGATATTAATGTACCTTGTCAATATACAAGGCCAGCTCTACGCAGGGGCAAGAGGGGGCAATGCCCCCTCAAATACATGTTTTGCCTCCTCAAATCAAAATTTTAGAAGTTGAGACAGCACATTTCAATATACATACAAAATTAATATAGTACAAGTTGACAAAAGTAACTGCAGTAGCAGAAAATCTGCCTAAAAGGGACAAGATACAGTACAACACAACAGCAATCATCCAGTCAGCTGTTAGTATGCAAATGAGCCCAGACAGAGCCTGACTGTGGTGTCAGGCATGGAGTAGCAAGACTCTGAAGAAGCAGCGAAGCTCTGCCAAATTCGTCTTTGTGACTGTGTGATGATTAATAATTAATAACAAAGTAAAGTTAAATATAGCATCTATATTTGTTCTGTCAACTGTGGAATAGTCTTCCTGTCTTCTGTTCAGGGGGGCGTGTCATACTGGCACAGAGATGAGTGTCCACGTCCACTGCAACACACTGAGAACAAATGACCTGTGTCTGATGGACCTCGACTCTACGTAATGCTGAACTGTAAAGTTGCTAACAAAGAAATATTGACTATAGTGTGTAAAGTCTTATTTTAGGTTCAAATTTATTAAAGAATATGACCATCCAGTTAAGGTAAATGTTGTGTTGTTGGTTAATAAAATCTGGATATTTTATTTTTCTTAAGTTTTTTTTTTTATCAATTGAGCAAATTTGGTTCCAACCCAAACGAGTTTGACACCCCTGCTCTAATACTGGAAGAGTCTCTGCTTCATGTAAGAACTGCAGCACAGATTTAGGCAGAGAGTTTTTTTGTGTGTAAAGCAGAGTGAGAGACAGAGTTATGAGGACCACACAGATGGCAGAGCAGAGGATGATTAGAGCAGTATTACATTGTCACTGGGCTGGCACACATTGCTTTAATCATCAAGTGAAGCAAACACACACTGACATTTATAGATACACTCCAATTTACACAGCAAAGACAAATGCACACCAAGGTAGTAAGTAATACAAACACTATACAAAAAGTGCCAAAATACACATCTACACAACTTAAACAAAACTATACCCTGTATTTAGGAAACAGATGAACACTTATGATAAAATAAATGAATGTAAACTTCAGACCAATTGTTTGTGTGTGTGTGTGTGTTGTTGGCACTGAGACTGGCAGGGCGAGGCACTGAAAACAAAGGAGGACAAAATCATAAATTAGCAGTCTTGCCCAAAAAACAAGAAAATCCATACCATGACAAAACTCACATTTACAGGAAATAACTGTACCCATTAACAGCTGTGTATCCATCCGTCATCTGAGCTCATTTACCTTAAAAGTACAGCACTGCTGGGCACCCTTTCAACCACTTCAGTTTCTATTGTCAAGTACCAGATACAACTCAAAAAAACTGAACTATCCCTTTTAGTAAGATTTGAACCTACTCCATACTGTGTCTAAGAACTGCAGCCAGTGTAAGGCTGCTAAAACATCTCCACAAAATGTTGAACTCATGCGCTTTCTAAGCAGGGAGAAAAAGTCACAGCAAAATAGATGTGTAAAGTCATGGTGGAAGAAGAACACTGAGCATTGGGAGGATTTTTCCACTGTCTAGACTTCAGCTAAAAGATGCTGGGGATGAAAAACTTAGGATGGAAGATGTTGAAAAAGTGGGGAGGAGGAGGAGGGGGGTCATGGGCTCAATCTATCCCTAAGATGAAAAGCAAACGCAATCGTGCGGCACAAACATGCGTGTCATCCTCGGGAATTGGTCGGTGGTTGGTGGCTCATCAGGGTCCTTTTTTTTCTCTTTTCTGTGCAAATGGAAGAGAGATGAAGGAAGAGAGCGAGCATGACACAGACAGACATTTATATTTCATTGGACAAGGCGATGCGATGCCAGTTAAACTGATATGCGGTTCTCCAGGGGGTGAAAGAGTAGAGATGGTGGAATGAGAGCAAAAAAGAAAGGAAAAACAGCAAAAGAGAGAGAAGAAGTAGAAAAAGGAAACCAGAGAGAGAGAGAGAGAGGCGAGCAGGGAGGTAGTGTGAGAGGTTAATCTAGAACAAATATCCATAGTGACAGAACAAGAGGGCCGGATGCGGTGAGTTGTTACCAGGAGTGGATAAGAGGGGATTTACACAGCGAGTGGAGAGGGAGGGAAATTGGAAAACAGAGAGACTCAGAGAGAGAAAAAGAGAGTGCAAAGATGAGTGATGAGAAGATGGAAGTGGAGACAGAGTCAAGGGGGAAGTACAACAGACAGACGAAGAGGGGTGCTGAGATGATAGGAGAAAGACAGGAGGTGGATCAACATGACAGGAACAAATGATCAGACACAACTTGAAAAAAAACGGGGAGACTGAAGGGATGAGTATCATCTTGTGTAAGGTCCATCAGGACACAGAGTAAAGTCAGAACAGATGAGGACAGACTGAGATGGTGGAGTTTGTTGATCCTCAGGTACCATTCACCGCCTCAGAAGCTTAGCAGCAGGTCTAAACAAACAGCCAGTGGTCAGTGGTGGTTGAGTTTTACAGGACACCCCAAATGGAAGCAATCCCTCATCCAGTTGCCATAAAGAGTGTAAGTTTATAACTTTGTAGCTCAAGCACATTACCCTTACACGCTGTTAGGCTAAAAGCTCAGTTTTAACTCAATGGCCTCATGGGTCCCTGTAGTCTAAGGTCAGCCCCAGAATTAGAACATCAAGTTTGACAAATGCTCAAATGCTCATTGGCATAACCAATGAAAAGTGTCCAGGATCATCCGAATATGAGAAGACTGGCATGTAAGAGTTTTTCTTGCATGCATCAACAACAAGTGCCCCAACAATGACCAATGAGCTAACATCAGGAGTCGTGTTAACTGAAGATTTCCATGATTGACAGAATTTTTTATGAACAAACATTGAGATGGACAGGAAAGAGAGGGACGATCCAGTATGCCATCTTGCTCATGTAGACCCACACACAAACCATCCCATTTAATTTTCTTTTTTTTTTTTAAATGCTTACTTAAATGCTTTGTTAAACAACTTTTTAGGAACAATTTCAGCCAAAGATATCCATAAGTTTATTATATAAAAAGAACAAAATAGACAACTTTTAGCATTTAAAGTTTATTATTTATATTAATAAAAGTGGGAAATGACACAAATGTAAAAAAAAAAAAAAAAAAAAAAGAACAGTTTTTGTATTAATATTCTGGTCTTGTTACACAGATTTCTACATACATCATGTTTACCTTTTAATGCAAAGTGACTTGGGGACCACAGTGATTAAGATGGAGGGCCTTGTGTGGACCATTTTTCCATACCTGTTCAGCCCCTGTCCCTTTCTTAAGCCTTCTGCTTGAAAATGACATGTCCATAAAGAAAAGAGTATATCTCTGCAACCACAAGGTCTATTTGAATAATTTTGGTGTCATAATAAAAGTAACACTTTTCATATGTGTAATTATCAGTATATATGTTACTAGGACAGAGTAAATGAAGATAGAACACAGAATAATTGGAAGATTTCATTCTCGCCTAAAAAATACACTTTTTTATAGTTAATATCCCTTAGAAATGATGCAGTAGCAGCTTTAAAACTCTAAAAATGAATAATAAAATATGTAAACATGATCTCTGCAAAGGATTATTCTTATAAAGTGATGCAGAGAAAAATTAGAGAGGTTTTATCACAAAATGGTCAGGCGAGAATATTGTAAAAGACTGCATATTGAGCAACAGGTCAAAAATATATGTATTTTGTCAAATAAAGGCAAATTTAATAAATGTAGTGTCTAAAATGCATATGCAACACTTCCTCCACGTAATAGCCTCTTTTGGATCGTTGTTCTGACATTTTTTTTACTCAAAATGCCTTTAAATAAGCCTTAAAACTGTAATATTTGATGATCTGATGTCTCCACTAAGGCCTCGTGCTGTAAATACAAAGGGCTATATCTCGGCCGTTGATTGGCCAATTTGGATGACTCACACCTCTATCGATTCATCTGAGCCAATAGAATTGAACTGAATTGCTCAAATGCTTCCCAGATGTATCACTGGCATACCAGGATGGCCAAAATCCACTGGATCCGGCCCTCCTCGGCTTTACTCGGCTTCACTCAGCTTTGCTCACCTCACATATAAATGGCTCCCGGATCCGGAAATTATGTAAAAATGTAGTTCTTTTTGCCTAAAACAAACATGGAGGGTCTTTGCATCACCCTGGGGTGATCAGAAGCTCTCAGATTCGATGATTTATGACAAAATATCAAAGGTAAGACACATTTTTGGACTCCTGCGACGGTCTACCTTATTCTTTGGCTGCTGGTTTCCCGAGTTTTGGTCGTAGAATGACATATTTGGTGTTGATGGAAAGGCCTCGGTCTCAACTTTCCACAGATGGTTCGTTTGTGTCGAGTGGGATTCCAGGGGGTGCTCTACAGATTTTGATTTTTGATAATTAATTTGCTTGGTGTTTTAATTGTGGCCGAGTTTTACCAGTTTAATTTGATGTGCAACATAACTACAGCCTTAAAGGAACAGTTGACTGCTTTGTGCTTTGAGCTTGTTCTCGAGCCCTAGCAGACCCAAATTTGGGTCTTCTGGGGCTATAGTAGTTTCAAAGGACAGCCTGTACATATTGGCCTCCTCTTGATAGGGGCAAGTCCACCATATTGTCATCTTTCTGATTATTTTCTGAGTACAAGACTGCTATCACGACACACATCATTAGATGATGTGATCAGAGTCCGAACTAAATTGGGTGATCTGTTGATTTTAATGGGACAAACCTGGTTAAATAACGATTGAATAAAATAAGAAATAAATTTTATGTACTTGATTGACCATCATTTACCCAACCCCTTGGTGACCTTTAGACCTTGTGCACAGTGGAAGCACATTACATCACAAGTGTGGCCAATCAGAGCTCATAAGTCAAACTCCATACCCCAAAATGTAATGTCAGTTTCTCACCCTAATTCTCCCTAACAACCTACAAGATACAAACACCAAATGACCCCGCTTAAGCATTTTCCTAATACCACACTGATGAGCTGAGAGCAACTAAAGGGTAAGCACTGTCAAGGGGTTTGTACTTGATATGATTTATTTTTACTCACTGCCTTCCAAGTACTTCAATTTTCTTTATTGCCTTTTGACTCTACCAAAGTTCATGGTTTACAAACAGTATAAAGACAAATCAATCCATCTTTAGAAGAGGAATTACTGATAAGAGTAAGTCATATCAGCTCATCCAACATTGTTGCTGTTCCTTCTACCTACCTCTCTATTTACCTTCAGTTTTGCAATTTTTCTATTTTTTCAAACATGTCAATCCTTCTCACAAGTTACATATCTTTCCAACCAGATTCTCATATTTCCTTTCTACCCTTTCATCAATCACCATTACTCTTTGGCGAACTGAACCCAAAACAGGTTAGCATCCAGCTGTTCAGCAGCTCTCTAACTGCCTGTGTCCCTGTTGACTGGTTCTCCATGTTTTCGTTAGATTTTTTTTTAATTTTACACCATCTGTTTCCCCTTGTGTTACTATGCAAGGTGTTTCCTCAAATTCCTGTCCAGTAAGGTTGATATCATTGCCTTGGCCAAGAACTTCATCTTAGTTCTCTTAAAACCAGTGCGTAAGAGCCCCCAAAAACTGCCAAATCCCATGGCATCTGTCTATAGCTCAGTCTCCAGTGAATGTGTAGTGGACAACTAGCAGGTATTTTCTGTTGCAGCTTAGCTTTTAGTCATGTTAAGGTGCAAACATCCTGTGTTAACATCCTGTGAAAATTATGTTCTGTGATGCTCTGTTTTGGCCAGGTCTACATCAAGTAGAGCCTTTTGTATCAAGGGACCCCAGGCTTTAAAAGTTTATTCAAGGTACCTGATAAGGCCGTTGTCTAACAATGGATTTGAATGAGCAGCAATATTAAAGTAATAAATGTATCCATGATAAATAGATAAGTAGACAACATACTTTTAAACAGATCCAACTCTTACGGGTAATAATTTGTCATAAATATCTACATTATGCAATCATTATTAGATCTCCAGCAGTCTACACTTGAACTACTGTTTGGTTAAATGAATTATTTTAATTATTTCTTTTAAATCAGTCAAGGCTAACAATCTCAGTCAAATGATTTGTTTAAACTGCTGCACAGTTGCCTGTCACAAGAAGTCATAGTAAAGCTACCAGTTAATAGCTACTGCCTGTCATGATACTGTCTGGGTTTTGCTCAGCTTGTTCTACAGACGAAGCTGTCTCCAGTGACAGAAAAAGACGTGCATGATTCAAACTACTGTAACTCCTTGAGTATCCGTGCTATCCAAATAATTCCAACAGACTCTGAAAGCTGAGAAGCGGAGCACTTTTCTAGGCTTTCTAACTACTCAAAGCACTTTTGCACTGCCGGTCACCTCCCATTCACACACATGCACTCTCACATTTAGTCACTGATAGGTGAAGTTTCTAAATACAGTAAGTTGTTCTTTATTATCAGCCAACACATCCTTACCCTTTCGTACCCATTTACACACCACTGACTTAGCAGTGGGGCTAATGTGGGGTTACGTGTCTTGCCCACAGACACATTGACATGTGACAGTCTCCTCTGTCTGCATCTGTCTTCCTGTCTCCCTAGATGTGCATCTGGTCCTCTGTCTGTCAGTTTAGCTGTCTCATTGCTCTGTTATGACCAGTTCAGCATTGGGATAAATGTGGAAATCCTTAGGGGAAAACGTATGGCTTTACAAATGGGCTTAAACCTGCTACCTTCTGATTGGTGGTAGAATGTACTATCAGACA
This sequence comes from Cetoscarus ocellatus, assembly GCA_037902135.1. Lineage (NCBI taxonomy): Eukaryota > Metazoa > Chordata > Actinopteri > Labriformes > Labridae > Cetoscarus > Cetoscarus ocellatus. Next base: position 1,380,896 of record JBAMNC010000414.1, read on the forward strand.
CCGACAGCACCTTGAATGCAATCCCTTACAGGATTCTTCATTTTGGAATCTGTTTTTGAGGATCCTTTCTTTCTTGGCTAATTAAACGTTTTCAATTTATGAGTATGAAAAGATGTCTACAATAAATGGAACTGATACTAATAAGTCTACCTTGCTTTTAAAATAATACAGAAATACCTCAAACCATAGTCCACTGATAACCACTGAGCAAGTGAGATTTATTAACGACGAAATCAGTGACCAGTTTACTTCTTTCAGTTCTTCCTCTTACTGTTACTGCCAATGTCATCTCTCTCCTTTTTCCACCAAATGTCTTTGTAAAGCCATACGTTTTCCCCTAAGGATTTCCACATTTATCCCAATGCTGAACTGGTCATAACAGAGCAATGAGACAGCTAGACTGACAGACAGAGGACCAGATGCACATCTAGGGAGACAGGAAGACAGATGCAGACAGAGGAGAATGATGAGAGAGAAGAGGGAGATGGAGGAAAAGATGGAGATAGATAGAGACAGCAACTGAGAGAGGATATTGGAGCATTTGGCCTTGAGCCTGAATCAACACAGCAAGCTGACAGCTATATCTGTAGGCTTTATTAACATAGAGAGGCTCAAATCCATGTTTGCACACACAAAGACACGGACAAACACACAGCGCACGCACACACACACACACACACACACACCCACCTGTTACTGAGTAAACTTTCAGGAATATGTAAGCAGATATTTGGATGCCATGTGAAGTGGACTTAATCTGAGATGGAGCCAAGATATCTCTGCAATGAGTAATTATGTGTGTGAGTGTGGTAGTATGTGTGCACATGTGAATAAGTGTGTGTTTGCGGGTGGGAATTTGCCCTCATGTATATGTAAGCGATCAGGTGTCCAGGTGCATCATTTATATCCCTCTGCAGATGCTTTGAAAGACAACACCCACTAGACATACACACCTTACCAGCATCTCTCCATAAACACGCTCACACGCACACATACAAAGTCAGTTTTAATGGATTTTTAAGATTGACAAAAGATGGTAATGGATGAAATTTTGCTCCAAAATAAAAGAAAGTTGCCTGAAGACAGATAAATATTTATTCAACATGCCTGCTATCACCAGTTAACATAGCTTTGTTTTCGTGTGGATGAGGATATTGTCAACAACAGAGGAGGAAAACCTCAGTTTTTAAAAATACCCACCTTTGTGAAAACATAGCCTTAGAAGCACTTTTATTTATGTGGTTTTCCTCAAAACACATCATAACAGATAGACTGGAACTTTGACCTCATTGTGTTAAACTTCATTAAATTAAAAAAAAAAAAGTCCAGATGACTTTTCTTCAAACAAGAGTTAAAAAGGTGATATAAACATTAGAAAAGCCTGAGAACTATGACAGCCTGATAGATGGATTCTGACCATTAAAAAGACGTTTTCTCTTTCTTTTTTTTTCCTCTTTCTAATATTTTGAGCAGGGTCAAATAGACACTTGATGATAAACTGATAAAAACCCTCCTGATGCTCTGCTAAATACTAGTCTGTCAAATTTTGGTCCAGAACCACAGCATGCTCATACCGTTTGGATGATTGTGGTCTTCAGAGGATTTTGCCAGTGCAAGCAGACACTGCAGTGCCATTGGCAGGTTGGCTATTTTGGAGTTCAATAATTTATCTTGAAAACTGTTGTTATAATAGCTTGGATCAATGAAACAGAAAGGAGGGTATTAATTAGGGATGGGAATTAATAATATTTTATTGACACCAACGCCATTAACGATGCTTCTTATTGATCTGATTCTTTAACAAGTCATTTTATCAAATCCTCCTGATTTTCTTTGCGGAAAAGAAATCAATGTCAAACACATGGTACAAGCATTACGTCGAAAATCAAGACACTATTTTGATCACTTCTGCCCCCGTCTGTCAAGATTTTTGACTACTTTGTTATTATCTTTGCTGACTGCTTCTGAAGAGAGTGTTACCTCCTTAATTAGCAAAAAATGCATAACAAAGACAAAGGAATTGATAAGCAAAAGGACTAATGATGTTGACTTCTTGAGGAAGTTGTCATCGATTCTTAACTGGAATTGATTTTCGAACTCCATTCCTAGTATTTACTTCTCTGCTGACCCTCTGACTTTCTCTGTAGTCCACATGCAAGAATAAAGGTGATCAGTGGCAATGAATTTTACCTTCACACCTAGAGTTGGGCAATTAATCAAGTTTTAATCTCAATTAGAACTACTGTTGTCTACAATTATGAAAGCTGAGTAATCAAGATTAAAGATTACTGTGCCACATGACAGGTTAAACAATTTCCCCTTTTCCATCATTATTAATATTGTTAGCATTATTTTCAAGTATTTGTATTTATTTTTATGTACTGCCCGATCTTTAATGATTAAAAATAGTGTCATAAGCATATGAGTTCAAGTGGCATGTGTTTTAAGATCACCGAGTAATCATGTTTCATAATTGTGATCATTATATTTATGACACTAATTTAAGATTTTTTCCATTATCTAGCAGCCCTATCCATGCCAACTGTTCTTAGCAATCATCAAATATAGTCCAGAATGAATGAATTGTTTTTGATGCCCTATCCCCCATTTTTAAATGATATTCTGCAGCAAAAGTTCAGCTGAAACTCATATGTTTTGATTAGAAAAAAATAAAATTAAAAAAAGGTTTATTTTGTTAATAACGTAGGGCTGAATTTTGTGTGTATGTGTGTGAGAGGTAGAGGTGGCAGCTGGCCGACACAGTGGGCGTGAGGGCGGTAGTCTGGCACGGGAGAATGACATCACCTGTCACTATGTTTAATTAACACCTTTGGTGAATGTGTGTGTGCATGTGTGTGCCAATTGTCATGTGTATTGATTAATTACATCAGTGTGTAATTTGCTTTTACGTTTTCACATGAGCTGAAAGAGTGTTTTGATTGTATGGACTTTTATTAACAGCAGAGTGCATGTATGTGTGTGAGTGCATGTGATGGTACCCACTGCTGTGTGGTTTGTGTGTGTGTTAGAGGCTGTGTGTTTGTGTGTCAATGACAGCTGAGGTCACTCCTGGGGGTTTTAATCTGGACTCGCATCAGGAAGTGAGACGGCTTCAGCTGGTCTGATTGGAGTTTCCGCCGGCAACCCAGAGGTTCACCAGCTGTACCCATGAAACACTTCCTGTGACTGTGGAATCCTCTCCCTCTTATCCCGGTATGAGCCCGCATCTACACACACAAACACACACACACACACACACACATGCAGACTCGCACACTGTATGTCTAATTATCCCACAGAGAACTGGACCTGAAGATGTTTTTTCATTCACTGTTCCTTTATTTCTTTGCCCACCTTACTTACTGCTTTCTCTAAACTTTTCACATAAAGTTGCCACAGTTGCGTTAAGTTTAGCAGCTTTTTTTGTGATGACGTATTTCTTGGTGGGCACAAATGTTTCTCAATGTCTCTCTTTTGGGTTTATACTGACCAGTCATTGTTAGAATACTGTTGCTTCTTTAATTCTCAATACATTTTTAATAGTTGTAAATCTTAAAAAGTTGTCCCTGTTGTATTAATTAAGCATTGTATTTTATTGCATTTTATATGTCGGAATTTTTTTGTATGTATGCCTGTGTATTGTTTGTGAAAACTTTGTTCTGTTGCCTGTCTTGGCCAGGACTCTCTTGAAAAAGAGATTTTAAGTCTCGATAAGTTTGTCATAGAAAGTAAAATTAAAAACATAGACGCTCCGCAACAAATCTGACAAATCCTTGTCCAATAGTAATTGTGCATCAAGACACCATGGCGGCTGTGCGTTATCAAGTTTCTGAAACTACATATATTTATTAAGATGTCAGCATTGTTTGAAAACCAAACCCCTCCTCCAACCCCCACCCTTGCAGAAGCATCCAAAACAAGATGGGTGCTTCACACTCCCACTTCAGAAGAAAACTTGTCATTTCTTGTCACTTAATTATACAACTAAACAATCTCAGAGAATGCATATGTTAACTGCACAATATAAAAGATACAGAAGTAAGTGTTCTCCTTAAAAAATAAGGTGCTATACATCGTACAACCGCACAACATTCCTCAACCACAAAAGCACAGTCTTGGGTAATAAGAAAATTATTTATAAAACGTGGACAAAAACTTTGCTCTGGGACATAATGTTCACTTCACATGTGTGATCTTGCCTTTTACATCACTGACAATGAAGTAGTGCCTGTACTTCCATCCTGAAACAACAGTTTTAACTCCATAGACCGCTATAGACTCGCCAGTGTTGCATCTAGCAGTGTTGCCACATTTTTCAACCGAAATAAGCAACCAGGTCAATAAAAACAAGCCCAAACAAGCAATCTTCATCTTTTTTTCTAATGCTATATTACAAATACTTTTTTTTTCCAGAGAGAAATCTACATGAAGCGTGTTTTAGTTTTCATCTACAATACATTTCAGTTTCACAGTGACATTTTTTCTTATTTGGCTCTTAATTTACTTATTCAACATCCTTTTGTTTGGAGATGGAACATCCTTTTTTTCATACAGAAGTGAAGGGAAGAGCTATTGTTTTAACGCCGTTACTCCCAACACTGGCAGTGATACAATACAAGACTGCCTGTCATCTCTCTGTTCTGTTCATGTGCATGAAGCTCTTTGTAAAGCACTGTACTGGTATTTCTTTGAAATCAAAACTTTGTCATACTTCTAAAAAGCATCTAGTCCCTCTAGATTCTCCCCGTGGAAATCCCACACATTGCAAAGTTCATATCTCAGTAATAAGACTCTTGACGTTGCTGCAACTGCCTTAAAGTGATTGTTGTAGCTGTCTGACTCACACTAGCAAATAATGGGACGGTCAAATCTGTGGTCAGAGAAGCGGTATCTTAATGAACTTTTCAATATTTCTTAATTTTTTAAAACTCTCACTCTTTTTATTAATTTTTACCAATACAAAATGAGATGAGAAGTAGCAAAGTGACGCAGCAGGTAGTGCACATGCCTCACAGCAAGAAGGTTGCTGGTTCAATCCCTGGGTCAGTCAGGGCCTTGCTGTGAGGAGTTTGCATGTTCTCCTTATGCATGTGTGGGTTCTCTCCGGGCACTCAGGCTTCCTTCCACAGACCAAAAACACACTCATTAGGTTGACTGGTGACTCCAAATTGCCCTTAGGTTTGAGTATGAGGGTGAAGGGTTGTCTGTCTCTACATGTGGTCGTGTGATTGGCTGGCGACTGGCTCAGGGTGTACTTTGCCTCTTGCCCAATGTCAACTGGGATAGGCTCCAGCCCCCCGAAAGGGATAAGCAGTATTGATAATGGATAAATGAGATGAAATATGGCAACATAAAACAACATTTGTGCTGTGCGCAATTTAATCATGTGATTTGATCAAGGATCTCAGAAATGAGTTCTGACATCCTTAAATAAAGACATTCCTAGCATTTGTGTGTTTGATCAGGTCTATCAAATCTGGTGTGGACAGAAAACCAACCGTACATGTTGTAATTATGGCCATTTACTCATCTTGATCACTGATCAGACCTCGCTTTCCTTTCTGATTAATAATTTTATTTATGGAACTTTCAAGACAGAATGCATCTTTGTTGGAAACTTCAACACTGTATTTATTATTCACCTGATTAAAAAAGCAGGTAAAAGTAAATTCTTCAACTCTAAAGGAGGTTTTCTCAGTTATATCAAATCTTTCCCTGATATTTGTACTCTTTTTTTAATCCTCCACATCTCTCCCTACTATTTTTCTTTCTTTCCATCTCTTGAGGTTTGACCACTTCATCATATGAGGCTCTGTGACAGCAAGGCATTAATCCAGGCCCCTCTCTCTTTCTCTCATACACACATGCAACCACCACTACTACACATGTGCTCCTACACATATGCACACAGCAACCTGCAGGAATAGGGATACAAATGAACATGCAAACATGCATACACCTAGAGCCCCCATACTGAATATAAATCCATGCACGATTGCATGGATAAGCTCACAACCACAACATGGGTGACAGGTTTGGAAAGAGATTCAATCCCTCTTCAGGCTCAGTTCATGTTCATTTTATTGCCACACAGCCTGCCTGCTGGAGTGAAAGATAAAATAAAATGAAAAACAGCTGTGACATTTACAACATTACACAAACTTCAGCGCTACAATGAAAGGTAGCACAATCAATAGGTGGTGCAAAGTGCGACAAATTGTCTCATACATATAAGACGTCTTCAGTTTCACAGATTTATAAAGCTACAGGCATGTGCTGGCTATTATGGTCAGAGGCTATTCTGTAAAGCAGTGACTTGAATGTTGATACCAACAATTGACTCAACAGTTGAAGCTAGCTGCAAACTACATCTGGTTATACAAAGAAGAAAAGAAAGAAAAAACATAACTGTCCTATAATTAACAAATTTGAAGTTTTTTTCTGAATCATTTGAGAAACTAGAAGTGCTCCAAGAGCAAAAATCTCCACCACAGCATTTCTGACATTGTCGAGAGTTATTATCAAAACTGTGGAAACAAATTTTCCTTTTCTGAAAGTACTGAACTAACTAATAGCCTGCAAAAAAATAACATCCTTGGTGGAAGTAATAAGCAGTCTCAAGGCTCATGGCAGCTGGCTCTGAGTTCTAATAATTTACTTGTGTGCATGAATCTTGACATCCACATATTTTGCTGCTCAGAAGAATATTTAAAGTGAAGAAATGCAGGTTTCTAGTCAAGGAACTAACCAATACAACCCTGAGCTCTCAATTTCTTCATCATTCGCTAAAACATGTCTCTTCAATTCAGACCTTAATGTGGCATCACACACCTCAGACACCACACATCTGGGGGGCGATAAAAGGCTTCTGCTGCTCCTACTGCTACCGCCCAATCCTCACATCAAATATTGTAGGGACTTGATCAAATTATTCCTTTACTGTGACTAAAATTGAAACCTGAAAGTCTTTCCTGACATCATTGTTAGCTTGTGTTTACTTGCCGATGTTAGCTCATTAGCATTCCCCCAGGCTTTGATGTTAAAGTTTTTCTGGCCTGCCATCTTCTACACTGCAGCATTATTGACCCAGCCACATCAAACATGTAAAACTGTACTTTTGTAGACTTTCATCCAACTTCCAACTGATAAATTCACTTTCAGAATTTCGGAGCGTCTTTTCGAAATATTTTTGGTGTATTGGTTCAACAAGTGATCGTGTAAACTGGTAACTTCCAGTTGGCTAAGTCTGTGGATTTTAGTTGTTTGCTTAGGTTCTAAAGCTAAGGTCCTACGTAAACAGTCAACCAATATTGTTTATTGATACAATGATTAAAAAGACATCATAATGAAGCACTTGAGGGTACACCCTCTGTTTTGGCTGATGCTTTAACTACAACATGTACCCGCACAGTTGGCTGAAAGTCATCAGCCAACATGATCACTGCCAAGACAATAATGCAGAGACAAATAACAATACATATTTGATGACAACATTGGTGTTATTTTATTAGTTTTACCCTCAAAATTAGCGTAGTCATTGCCATGTTCATTGTGTATTTTTCACACACCAGGTAGTTATATATAGCCTAAGGTCTTTGTGTGCCTTCTCGTAGTATCCTCCGGTAACAGGTGTAACACACAGGAAAATATATAAACAAAAATGCTTATGACACCAGCAAACACAAGAACAAACTGCAAATATACCTCCAGTCTTTACTTGTAATGAAGTTATTGCATCCATTTAAATCCATAGAAAATTATATATCAAAACCAGTCAAGTGTCCAGTACTACTATGAAAAGCATATGTGTCGAAGCAATTTTCGAGCTAGTGTCCCTTCACTTTCTTTCTGAGCAGGTTGTGGCAACATAAACATTTAAGACCCTTTATGAGCCAAAGAACAGAAATGTCCTGTGTGGTGGACCTTTCATTTCTTAATCCCGAAAGTGCTTCAGAACAGGCAAAAAGTTATCCAGTCTGCTACTGGGGTACAGTTCTTTGTTTAAATATAATAAAAGAGTGGTAACTCAGCCCAGAGTTTTAAGATTACTCAGAGTCAGTCAGTAAATGTAGAGCAGCATTACAATAAAACTACAAGGGAATATGGATTTTATTTGTGCACAAAGACTGTTTCGTATCACTCCATGTGAAGGCTCATTTAAAAAGAGCGAATAAGCATGAGGGAGGCTCGATCAATGCAACCCCGAGGGACAAACAGGAGGAAACGGCAGGATTTTAACAGAGAGCTCAGCTGGTGAAAGTTGTGTGGAGAATATATCATACCATGCAGAGTACTCCAGCTGTGGATCCATGCTTTGCTTGCTCTCTTTTAGCTGCTTACTTTTCAGATATCAGAAGTGGCAGAAAAAAGGGGATTAAACTAAATCAGCAAGTCTGGTATCTTATTTATTTATTTTTAATGAACCTCAAGGAACACTCCAACATTTTTGATGTTTGATGTTTCTGTGTCTTACCTCACTCCAGAATCCATGACAAGCAGGTAGACACCATTCTTTCGACTGAGCATCCAGTAACAAGAAAGAGAAGAAAAAAGATCGCCAACCGCTAGTTAGCTTAGCTCAACCGGTAGTGCTAGCCTGTCTCTGTCTACAGTCATCAGATAAACTCTTCAGCAACTCCAAACGGTCCTGTGTGCATGTTATGACTCTTTTATGTTATGTTTATATTATCTTCTTCTACTTCTAAACAGAGGCTTTGTTTTGTTTACCTACTTCTGCAATGGTTTTTGCGAGAGATGTGACGTTCTTGTGGAGACACTGCAAGAGAGGAGCACAGGATCAGGTAAGTAAAGGTTCATTGGCACAAAACCCAAAAAACACCATCCAAAATCACAAGCGAACAATCTGGGGAATGAGAGCTGGCCACAATACCACATGTGAATGCTGGAATCATCTGGCACTGAAGACCAAGTGTTCAAGAGGAGTTGATAAAGGTGCATTGATGAGGAGATGAAATGCAGGTGTGATCAGCAGGGAGCCACAGAAGACACGCCCCCACAAAGGGAGGGGGAGAGCATCAGAATCAGGAAACAGGCTGCATGAGAGTCACTCAGAGAGGAGTGGTCACAGATGTGTTAGACAGGGACTGTGAGAATGAATTCATCATCAAATGGTAAAGCACGTTCAGTTTTCTTCTGTGAAGTGTTAATGTTGCTGAAACTGCGATGATGCTAAAGACTGTAAAATTTTATATTAATTTTTAAGCATGATCGTTTGCTTTAAAAGGTAATTGTGAGGGCAATCAAATAATAACCAAACGTGTTCACATGTTTGATTATCATCTGATTTTTTTAATAAGGAGGTTATGATTTTTTGTTTGTTTGTTAGTTTGTGAACAGAATAACTAAAAATCTGCTGAATTAAATTTTCAGGGATTGTTGGTCATGTCACACGGGAGACCTGATTAGATTTTGGTGTTGAGCTGAATGTGGATGCAGGTTCAGGAATTTTTAAAGGATTTCTTTAGAGTGCAATGCAGGGCAGTTTTCCACATTTTTGATAGTAACTCATCTGACAATGCTGGAAATGCCTTTGAGGTTGATACTCTCTGAGAACTTCTAGTTTTGCTTTGGTTTCCCTTGAATGTAAAGGAATATACTAAATGACCTTGAGTTTGTGTTTTTATTCAGTTATCATTTTTTTCATTCATGCTGGACTGACTTAGAAAGAGGAGACAGCTTCAGAGTACTTATTCTGTGAAATACAGTATTCACCACTTTCAAAATAATTAAGATTGTACTGACAAAAGACAAATTTCTTTTGTCAGGACTTCTGTCAGAAAAGGATTTCAAGAAATTACAGCTGAAAAATTGTGAAGCAGAAGTGTGAATATGAAGATTAATTAAACAAAAATAATCTTCACCTTAAGAAGAGAAAAGTCTCTCAATCAAAGATGGCCCCTTCCACTTGAAGAAAAACTGCTTCTGTGCATGAGCTCTTCATGTAGGTCTCTCTCTTATGGGGAGAGATTTGTCTCAAAACTATGCACACATATATATCCACGATTTTCACATGTGTTTTGCAGATTCACAAATATATCCACGATTTTCACGTGTTTTTCAAGTTCACAAATATATCCACCATTTCCACATGTATTTTTAAAGTTTGCGAGAGCATTTATCATGACTTGTCATTTGTAAATACTCAATTTTGCTTGTGAATTGTTTAAAGTACCTTTGGGGATCAACCGGCACGTGCATTTAATTTTGAGACAAACGTAACACAGTTTCACAGATATTCACACACACACAGGTTGAGAATATTCACATGTGTGGAGAGCCCCCGCCCCCTCCATCCACTAGGCAGCAGTGTTGCTCTCTCTGCATAACAGTGGCTGTCAATGACGAACGGCCTGCTTCGGCTGGGTGCAGTTCAAGAAGAAGAAAACACCTTCATGGTGACATTACTGAGTTTTCTTCCACTGCTTTCTTTGCTATGGTAATTTGCCAATGGTCCCTATGCCGTCGAGCCATTACCGACTGCATTTTGAGACAAATTGTAGTTGTCTGGCTCAGAGGACGGGCTCGTTTTGAGGAAAACTAGGTTGTAGCTGACAGTCTTCATGACAGTGATTGAAAAGAGCGGTCAAATCTGTGAATATCTTTCTGACTTTGCCCAGTCAGCAGGAGGAGATGTCAGCGGTCTGCAGCAATGCTGCGCCTGGTGCGTTTACGTTCATCTGTTAATGATCATCAAAGTTTTGTTAAGAAAAATAAATAAATATAATACACATACAAAAGACATATTCCAGAGCATGTCGAGGGCTGGAAATTACTACTGGCGGACCAGGTTAGGCTGCTTTTGTTTCTAACTTGAGAGGTGTTTCTGCTCTTGAAGGTGTTTTCTTCTTCTTGAACTGCACCGAGCCGAAGCAGGCCGTTCGTCATTGACAGCCACTGTTATGCAGAGAGAGCAACACTGCTGCCTAGTGGATGGAGGGGGCGGGGGCTCTCCACACATGTGAATATTCTCAACCTGTGTGTGTGTGAATATCTGTGAAACTGCGTTACGTTTGTCTCAAAAATAAATGCACGTGCCGGTTGATCCCCAAACGTACTTTAAACAATTCACAAGCACAATTGAAGATTTACAAATGATAAGTCATGATAAATGCCCTCACAAACTTTGAAAATACACGTGAAAATAGTGGATATATTTGTGAACTTGAAAAACATGTGAAAATCGTGGATATATTTGTGAATCTGCAAAATATACTTGGAAATCGTGGATATATATGTGTGCATATTTTTGAGACAAAACTCTCCCCATGCTCTCTGTCCACACCAAACTGACTCCTCCTGGCTGTAGGACTTCATTGCAGAGTTTCTTTAGGAGCTCCAGCAGGTCCTCTGCATCACAGGAGCTAATGGCACCAACTGGCAGCTCAAAAGAAAAGGAAGAAGAAGCAGAGAGACGGGAGGGAAAACACACACAAAACCAAAACACATCCTGGAACAATGATTGAGCAACACAGAAGCAAAACAATAAAGGAGAAATATCTCCATCAACTTGTGTAACCACTGTTTGATTTAGGATGGTGTATTCAATCTCCATGTCTCTACATTTTCTGTTTGACTAATCAAGAAAGCGTAGCCCTTAAATGATATGAACAAAGACACAGTTTACTCATAACCAAACATGTCAGACTGATTGATTCAGGGCCAGATCTTTGGTTTGCGTGGATAAAAACACGTGCAAACTTGATACTGCACGCATAGGCGCAAATCCCGGGGGGGACTCAGGGGACGTGTCCCCCCCTTCCACAAAGTTGTACCCCCAACAATCTGGTTCAAATAAGATTTTTCTAGTTGTACAGTAACGTGTTTTGACGGTACAATACAAGTAACGCTACTTAAAAACACATTGTCAGGCAATTTTAACTGTTAAAGATTACAACCCCCCTCCCCTCACAGTGGTTTGGTCCAAACTGTTTCTCCCGGCAACTGGCGTAGCTGCTGCTGCAGAGCCGTGTACACACAGAGGCAGGCGGACAAAGCAGTGGTGTTCGGACGAAGTAAGTGCATTAAAACACAGAATGGTTGATAAGTTGTTTATCACTCCATTTGTTTAACAAGCACAACATGAAAAGCAAAATTTCAACTCCTGTGTTCAAAGTCTGCCGGCATGTTTTAAATTAACACAGCACGTAGCTAATAGGGTGTTTATTTTTAAGCTTAAACGAAATTTGCACTGTATGTAGCACATCTTTTCATCTCAGTTTGTAATGAATCTGTGAATTATCCAGAGATTTTCTCTGCTGGCTGCAAACAGCCTCTCCTCTCTGCCTGATGCAACAGACTGTGACAGTCAGAGAGAACAATGACTTACAGTTATTATAAATTGTATGTATGTGTGTACACACACAAAAATAGGGGTATCATTTTTGCACCATAAAGGTACATAAATCATAAATTTACCCTGTCAGGCACAGAAATGGCCCTAAAATTGGATAAAGGTGGACCTTTGTTAATTTGAAAGGTACAAAACATTGCTGGCAGCCAAAGGTACATACAGTAAGTGTCCATTTATTAAGCATTGGTACAGTCAGAGTCACTTTTTGGCATATTTTTTTTGGGGTCCAAAAAAAAAAGTCATATGTAAGCATGTTTTCTTTTTTTCCAAAAAAAATCTGACTCGAGAGAAAAACGCTCCAAAGTCCATTTTGAAATATGACCAAACCTTCTACACCAGCATGTTCTCCTGGATGGAAAAGGTCCCAAAAAGTCTGAAATGTCAAAAAAAAAGTCATACGTTAGCATGTTGTTGTTTTTTTTCTAAAATCTGACACGAGAGAAAAATGCTCCAAAGTCAATTTTTAGGTAAAATATGACCAAACCTTCTGCACTAGCATGCTCTGCTGCCTGAAAAGGTCCAAAAAGTCACTTTTTAGCATATTTGTGTGTGTGTGTGGGGGGGGGGGGGGGGCACAAAAAATCATATGTTAGTATAAGGTTTTTTTTATTATTGTTGTTGTTGCTGTTGCTGTTGTTGTTTTAATCTGAATTGAGGGAAAATGCTTCATTTTTCAGATGAAACATGACCAAACCATCCGCACCTGCACCAGTTTGTTCTCCTGCTTGAAAAGGTCCCAAAAAGTCATTTTTTAATTTAATTTTTATTCGGGATCCGAAATGACAAAAAAAGTTATATGTTACGTATTGTTTTTTTCTAAAATGAGGGAAAAGGCCCAATAGTCCATTTTTAAGTAAAATATGACCAAACTCTCTGAACCAGCATGTTCTGCTGCCTGAAAAGGTCCCAAAAAGTCACTTTTCAGCATATTTTTTCAGGTTCTGAAATGGCAAATTAGTCATATGTTCGCATGTTGTTTTTTCAAAAATCTGACCTAAGGGGAAAATGCTGTGTGGAGTGTTTCCAAAGAGAGCAGAGCACCTTCTCCTCCTTTTTTTATTGAACACAACAAAGCCAATGAAGGAGCAAGATGGCTAGCAAATATAGCAATGGCAACTAGAGTAAAAGCAAAGCATAAATTTAAACAGAAATGGAGAAAAAAACTTGTTGATAAGTGGCAAAAATAAGACTGTCTATACAGCGCAATCTGTAAATAGTAAACTGATAAGAAGAGGAGCTGTATGGAAATCTTAATCACAAAGGATTCTTGAGGAAGTGTAACTGCTAGCGGGATTTAGCTCAGAAATATCTCCTAACACTGTCCGCCATGTTTATTTACATTAATGTCATGTTCGACTTCGCAAGATAAGGAGCTGTGACAGTAGAGTCCCTGGTTGCTGGTGAGTGAGTCGGCTGGTGGGTTGTGTTATGTCTCTCTCTTTGTGGCACACCACACAGTACAAGAATGAATGTGACATTATCTTCATGTCTGGGCTCCCTCACAATTTCAAAATCATTTAATAAAAGTCTTTATGTGTGAACCAGGCATTAGTTTCAGCTCTTCCAAGCTAAAGTGCATGTGTTATTTCCTTCTTAAAATCACATTTGTGTAGCTCATTTATAAAGTTTCCTTACCTGAGAGAGTAATTTGCAAAGTCTGGGGGCCCAAACTTCAAAAGCAGAAACCGTAGCACCTTTGATTTTAAGTCTGCAGCGGAGGTTAGACTAACATGCCGTGGGTCACAGTAACTCTGTAATGTAAGAAGGAGCTTGACCGTGCAAAGCTTTCAGAGTGATAACAAGGGTTTTGAATTGAATTCTGAAGTGAGTGATAAAATAGGAAAAGGAATTAAACAGATAAAAGCAGGAGCAAGAAGACAAAAAGAAAAGGAAAGAAAGTCAGAGGGGCGGGGAGTGAGAGACATGGCAGCAAGCAGACAAATTACTCTCAGAGCTGCTAGCTTGCTCGGTAAAAGACAGGTCTTAAACTATGACCAAGGTCAACCCCCTCTGTTTCCCTCCACACAGCGTCCGCTACACTGACATGTTTACACCGCTATCACCACTGTCTCTATGTCTTTGCACTTTTTGTCTCGCTGTTCCTCAGACATTGTGTTTCTACCTCCTACAATCACTCACACACTGCAACACATCACAACACAAAACAATAACACTGCAGCTGAGCAGGACGAACTGCAGGGTGGAACACTATTTGCAAGAAAATGGTGTTTTCTGTTATTTATTTAAATAAAGGCCTTTCATTAACAAGGGCTGTTTATATTTAAATTCTTTTCAGGCAAGTAAGGTAAAAACTTCAGCTGTGTTAGTATTACATGTGAGCACTATCATTGGATGAGGTAATCGATAGATTTATTCAAACAAACTAGTTCTGAAACAGAAAGAAAAATGAATAAAATGTTCACTGGCATAGTTGGGAGAGGTTTGAATGACCCTTAATATTGTCAAGCTCTCTTGGTGTTTTTACCACTAAATTAAAGACACACCTTTTGAATCTTTCTTTTATCTCAGAATAACAAAAAGCATTATTCATTATTTTTAGTGTTGTTTTCATATACTGTAATTTTATTTACGGTTTTATGTTTAGAATGAAAATTTGTTGATTTTAACTGGTAGCTCATACATATTTTTTATTTACTTTCAGCATTGTTGTAGGGACTTTTATGTTTTTTTTAAAACTACTAACTTTTCATTTATTTTTGTATACATTATGGTTGTATAACATTTGTCTATTTAGGCTTTAAGGTTTTTGCCTTTTGTTGTGTAAACATTCACATATGAATAACAAAAAACACCTTCAGAATTGAACATAAGTTGAGTTTGTGAACATGCATCGAAAGGAGAGTAATGTTCTGTAAATTAACCTGTTTGGGTGCCGGTTACTTAAAGTTGGTTCTCATTGCAGGTCATTGTGTAAATCATGGTGTGCAGGCTCCTTTCCTTAAAGGAGGATGTGCAGGTTAGAGACCCCTATAAAAAATAAAACACTGCAATGAGCTCTGGAGTCATTTTTATATGTTTGATTTTACTTCCACATTAAAAAAACTAACTGTGACCTTAAAAGACAGAGCATATCTGAGTTTGCCTTTTATTGGCATAAAATTGTTATGTATGAAACAGACACTAGCAGAATATTGATCCATCAACATGAAATATGAGTGTAAGATTGTAAAGATGGTGTAAATATAACATTAAACAAGCGTTGAGACTCTCCAAACCTACAACTGTACATTGATTATAATTGCAGTCATGTAAAATTACTTCCATTAGTGACGTGATGTGGTGCAGAAAAAAATGCTTTAACAGCGTCACTGAAAACAGATATTTTCTTATGAAAACGTGAACCTTTCCTTTTGGAAAAACTTTGAAAATCAATTGTTGCCTCACATTACATACCTCAGCTAACAAGATTTTGTATTTTTGTCACTATAAATTTAACCTGCACATTTCCCTTATGTTCCTGAGCCTTTGGAAAGTGCTGCTGTTTAGGTAAAGGCTTTTCAGGGGTTACATCAACAGCACCAGAACTAAATTTAAACCCTGGTTCCTGCTGACAAAACGGAGTTCCTCAAAAGGTCCCCAGTTCCTGAGAAATTTGCCATAAAGGGACTGCAGTAAAGCATTGATTAGTTTCAATTATTTTTCTGTGAAAGCCATCAGAACCAAACAAGGGATGAAATCTAAGGAGTGGTGCATTATGGCTTAATTTAGGCTGATTTCAACAACTGTAGATTAGTTAATGTAGAGTTAACAGCAAATTGTGGAAAATGTTAGCATTTCTAGCACATCCAGTCCTCCATTAATTGAATATAGATGATTACGACTTTTGTTTTGGAAGCAGTGATAAACTGAGTTCAGAAACTAAGACAAATAACCCTGGGGCTAGGAAGAAAATACATTGTTTTCACACCCAACACCTTTGGTACAGACCAAACACATTCCAGTTCGCTTTTTTAGAATGTTATTTTGATTTCAGCTGGTGTAAAAAGATTCACACACACTCTGGTGCTGACCATAGATCCTCCAAGAGGACCACAGTCCAGTTTGTAGTGGGTGTGAAAGCCATACGAACCAAACAAGGGAAACAAAAAAAAAACAAAAAGCAGTGAGTTGCAGGTTGAATTGAACAGAATACAATAGTAAGCCAGCAAACGCAACACTGTCTGACAATATCAGGCAGGGAGCAGCTAACATTAGCATTACTCACACTGTTAGCCTCCAGTCCTCTTAAATGGTAAAATCTACAAGTACGTGAGGTATACAATTAAACATCACTCTGATAAATATGCCATTTTCATCTGAGCTGCCTAAATACAACATTATTTTTGTTTTATAAATCAAAATACTGTTGGGTTGCTTTGAGCTAAACAGTTATTACTTGAAGCTGGTTGTGTATTTTTGGGTCATAGTGCAACAATAGGTGACAACTGCAGCCTCGACTAGTGAAGGGTGGCTATATTACACAACACTTGACAGGCTTTGGTCCACTTGACAAAGAATAGTGTGAAAGAAAACCACAACAAGTGGAGAATTAAACAAAGTAGCAACTTTACCCCCAAAGCGAACTTCATCCTTGGAGTCTTAGGTGCAACCATAGGCTGACTTCTGCTAACAAAGATTTAGAACAGGTTTAGCATAAAGCACTGCAAAAAGTACAGCTAAATGTTTATCATTATATTTTTCTTATTCTTCCTTAGAAACACTGCATGCTTTGGTTCAGTCTGCCTTCAAAAAGCTGTGAAAACCTCACAAAAAAGTCCAGCCTTCTAAATCAAATAGATTTAATTAAATGGAAAGGTAACACAGTTAAGTGCTCCTGTGTTTAAAGTGCTTTGAGAAGAACTCTCAATTAAATCCACACTTGTAGAAAAAAAAACACTTTATTTAAAGAGCTGCTTGCAGGAACATTGTGTGGCTGTTTTAATATCCATTTTTAGGAGCTCTTTTGGCAATGGACCACTACAAATGTACTGCAAATGATTTGTAGACGTAAAAACATGAGGCTCAGTGCATACAATAATGCAAGCTTAGGGAGCAAGAACTACTTCTTATAACTTAATAATGTTCACTGTATCTAAAAGACATTATCTTTGTATCATGTAAATGATGCAAACATGGCCATTAAAATATTGTTCTGATGTGATTATTCCAGGTTTAAAGGGTTTTTTAGAAAGCATGCTCATTTATTCTATCAAGAGATTAAAAACAGAGTTGATTTCTAAAGAACAAATGGTAACAGTAACACTAACATCTGTGCCGTGACACAAGATTTCATCGACTTGAACTCTGACCTTGTTGTGTGCCACCTCACTTGCCTCATTGATGCACTTAATGTACTAAGGGCAGACTTCAAGGCTACACAGATGACCACAAACAAGACATTGATACAAATATCACAGGATAGCAAAGAACAAAGCATTTCAAATGGTATCACTGGGACATTAAATTTGTGTTAAATGTTACATGTTACGCTCCATACACTGAGAAACATGAGAACAACCCTTGTTACAGCATGTATGTGCAGCCACAGTAAACATAGGAGCACAGCTTAAGCCACATCTGCTCCATGAGAGGGACATGATCAGACGCAGGTGATGAGGATTTTTACTGAAGCAGGCTGTTCTAATTTCTCTTTGGATGCACTTTTGCCCCTGGACAGCTGTGGGACTTGTAGTTTTACTTTCGGCTAGCATGGGTGCAACAAAATTGCAATGTGGCGATATATTATCAATCTGATATGTGCAGTCCAATAATGGTATCCTAGCTCCAAATACCATTTTATAAAAGAATAATAATAATAAAAATCCAGCCCTTTATCATATTTGTTTGGTAATTGGAATCTCATCTTGGTGACCCTGTGACTTCCAGTCCTGTTATCAAGTCAGAGCTTTCAGGGTGCCTATTTGAGCAGCACCTTTCACAATGTTTCTAAAAATCTTGAGAGCAGGTGGCCCACCTATTTATACTGTGAGCTACATGTCAGCCAAAATGTAAATGAAAGAAAGAGAGACTATTTTTTTTCTTGTTTCAGCAGATAAGTAAGAGCATATAAGTAGAATATATCACAGATAATAGACAATATTGACACAGTTCACACAGTAAACTTCCTGTTTGTGCTTTTCAAAGTGAGGCCTTTGTGAGAAAACCCCAGCAATCAAAGTAGAGCTGCTGTGTGAGATGTGAAAAACTGTTATCCTACTTGCCATGCTTCATTCCTACAATCACCTGTCACAAGCATCCTCTCAATTTGGGTGCTGCCAAAATAGCAAAATGTCCAGTCTCTACCCAGAGCCTCAACGTTTTTCCAATATCCACCTTAAATAACATATTTACAGTTTGTGGGGTGTTGTGAGGTCAGAACCAAAATGCTTCTCTCTGATTGTGTTTTTCTGTAATAAACTTTTCAAACTAGTCAAACCTTAACAAAAATAAGTTGTCAGACAGAAGTTTACACAACAGGCAGTCTGTTGATTCACATCTTTCTGGCAGCAGAATTGCTCAAGCTTTGCTTAAGCAAGGACAAATTACAAGGAGTTGTATGTGTGGAGATGGTGCCCATTCATTGAGCAGTGAGTGCTCCAGTGTGAGATTGGTTTTTGGGTGGTTGTTTTTTTTCCTTGACTGTCTTCAAAACAAGTTTTGATGTCTCCACACAAACCATGGCCAAAGCCAGAGACATTATGTTTTTGGGTTGTCAGTCTGCACATCCATCCATTCATTTGTGCTTAAGTGCTGTTTTTAAAGAGCTAAATTAAAAGCTTTGGGGGATTTTCTGTCAACATCCTTAAAAAATGTACACGTTGAATGAAGGATGAACTGCGTAAATGCTTTATCTCAAGAATGCTCTGAGGGGTTTTCTCTCTAATCTATTGTGCACTCTGTCTCAAAGATGCACTGATGAAATTCTGGAAGTCAAAGGTCAAGGCCATCTAGCCTTCAGTTCATTTCTTGCTTGTGAACACTATATCTCAAGAGAGCTCTTAAGGAATTTTCAAATCTTGCACAAATGCCCGTTTGACATTCAATCAATCCTTTATTTTGAATATTATGTTCCAAGGATTTTTTTAGAGACTTTCCTCCAACATTTGCTAAATATCCACTCTGACCCACAGATGAATTTATTTTAATTTTGGAAGTCAAGGTCATTTGTTACTGCTGTCTAGAGTCAAAAGTCAAAGTGACTTGACCTCATGTTCCTCCCTGGGTTTAAAATGCTGTATCCCAAGAACACTTTGATGAACTGTCCCCAAACTTTGCCCACTCTGACTCAAGGATGCCCTGATTAGATTTTGGAGGTCATAGGTCGAGGTCATTGGTCATAACTTGTGAACATTATATCTAAAGAAAACTTTGAGGAGTTTTCTTCAAACCTGGCCCAATTGTTTACTCTGACTCAAGTATGAACACACCACATTTTAGAGGTATTTGGTCAGGGTCACTGAGACCTGAAATCTTGTTACAAATATTTACCCATACTGTACCACTAAGGACAAAAATATCACACTGCCACAGAGACCACCTCACCTCTTTGTTTTGACCTACCACTGAACTGTACAGCATGTTTAACCAATACAGGCGGTCAAACCATCAGCTGGAAGCTGAAGTTATTTTGCTCATGAATTCTACAACTTGCTTTTCACTTTTAAAGGCAAAGCAAGACAAGTTAGTTTGTATAGCGCCTTTCAACAACAAGGCAATTCAAAGTGCTTCACACAATTACTTAGAACACACTTACCAAAATATACATCAGAATAAAACATTTATGAAAGAATAAAAAAAACACCAAAGATTAAATCAAAGAAGTTAAAAAAAAAGGATGAATAAGAGGGAAAAAGGCTAAATTGTACAAGAAACTCATTCCTGATTAAAAATCCAACTCAGAATTAAAGCACTTTAAATGTTGCAGTGCAGTGTTGCCGATAAAATAGTTATTATTGTCTGTGAGCTTCATTTGCTTGTATGACAAAATTAAGCTTTTTTGCATCATTTAGTTGTAATTTAAAGAAAATAAATAGATGAAATTAATTATTGTTTTTAAATTGTAATTAAAGTGTATTTTCATTGAGACACTTACAATTGTGACGGTTACAGTTAAGTGATTGTCAGTCATTAAAACTGTCATTAAAAACTTCATTAAATAATCTTTTCAAGGGCCACTGTAAACAAATATGTCTTTAACTTTGATTTAAAAGGACAGAGTTTCAGCAGACCTGCAGTTTTCTGGAAGTTTGATATGTGGAGCATAAAAACAGAGGGCTGCTTCTCCATGTTTGGTACTGACTCTGGGGACGGAGGGCAGACATGAACCAGAGGACCTGAGCAGGCTGGATGGTTCATATGGCAAAAGAAGGTCACTGATGTATTTGGGATTTAAATCATTCAGCGCTTTATAGGCTAAAAGGAGTATTTTAAAATCTGTCCTTTGGGAAGCCAGTGTACAGACCTCAGAAATGGTCTGAAGTGATCCAATTTTTTGTCTTTAGAGAGGACACGAGCAGCAGCAATCTGGATCATCTGCAGCTGTTTGATTGACTTTTTGGTAAGACCTGTAAAGACACAATGCGAGGACCGTTCTTTTCAGCTCCTACCGAGACACAAATCCACCGATCCTAGAGATATTCCTCAGGTGATAGTAAGACAACTTTGTTATTGTCTTAATGTGGTTTTGAAGGTTCAGGTCTGAGTCCATGCCTACACCCAGAATTTTGGGCTTTCCTGTGGTTTTTAACTGTAATAAGTGGAACTGTTGCATTTGCTGACATTTGATCTCTCTTCTTTTGGTCCAAAAACAACTACTTTGGTTTTATTCATGTTTAACTTGATACAATTGTGGCACATAAATTCTTTGATTTGCTCTTGACATTTACCTAGGGCTTGTATGGGACCATGGTCACCTGGCGACATTGAGATATCACTTCTGGATTGGATGCCAAACGACTTTTCGTTACTCTGTACCTGAGCTTGTGTAATGACAATAAATTTGAGCCCTAATCCTAATCCTGATATGAAGCTGTGTGTCATCGGCATAGTTAGGATAACTTCGTTTGTTGCTCCTTTAATCTGGGCCAGAAGAGGCATGCTAATGTTGAGCAATGTTGAACAAAGGAGTTGTCATTAACAGACTTTTTTTTTTGCTTTTGTTTACCCAGCTTTTACAATCAAAAAAGCCTCAAGAATTATGTGTGCCTCTAGACAATGTGAGCAGAAGAGAGTTAAATAACTCCAACCTTCCATTAAACATCTTCTTTAGGAGTTTTTTTTTTTCTCTCTCTCATTTCTTTTTGTCTCCGGTGCCAGCATGGTTTTTTTTGAAGGTCCTCTCAGTAAAAATCCTTTGTGGTGTTTTGGACACTTCACTAGAAACCAATTTACTCAATGCAACTGTCAAACATCTCACCTTGGGATGAGGAAAGTGTAACAGTGATAAAAAAAAAACAGTTAAGAAAGATGAAAAGAGTGGAGAAAGAGGGAGAAAGATGGAGAGAGAGTAGAGAAAAAGAGGGTGAAGATATGAAGACATGAGAGGGAGAATAAATGAGCGGGTTGCAGGTTCTGTTTGAGCACATATCAGAGTGTGTGTACGTGCATGCATCATTTAGTGTCGCTGCATTGTTCGCCAGGTCTGCATTTCCCACAAGGCCATGCATGAGCGGGCAAGCGGCTGCTCCCTGGGGACGAGGACAACAGCAGCTCCATTGTTACCTCAGTGATATATTGCCAGGGAAACCCCAGGGGCAGGAACCACTTATTTAGACATCAAATTAAGGCTGAAGACACACACACATACATACAAACACACAAGCACAATACATAATAGGTGCAGGCTTAAAAGATATTTCCTCAAACACACACACACACTTAGACATAAGCATAATTTCTATTTTCAGGTGTGTATGTACGCACACAAACCATGATTAAAAATGCCAAGGTCAACAACAAATTAAAAACACATAGCATAATCAAGCTAGTGGTTGTGTTTCAAGGACCCTTTGCCCAAAATATCTTCCCATTTTGCGTCATATGTGAACTTCAGCCAAGACCACAACTGGAATTCCTCACAACCTACCAACAAAACGTAAAGCATTTTTTAATTTTCTTTTTCTTTTTACCTTTGCAATTTGATTCATTACACTAATCTGATTTGACGCACAAAGCACTTTGCCTTTATTTAAGAAATTTTCTGGGGGGAAGACATGCGGCAAAAGGGCCTCGGGCGGGAATTGAACTGAGGCGGGCCACACAAGGCAGCAGCTTTTATGGTTCGTGCAAGGTTGCTACCTACTCCCCCAAACCAGCACCCACATCCCTGCCCCTTAGTGATTCGTAATTAAAAGAAAGACCATAACCGACAGAAGAAAGAGAAATACCCTGAGAGCAGATGTTAGCAATTTGCACCAAGCTAGCATATCATACATCATTGCAGTTGTGTAGAGTTACTTTTTCACTTAAAAAAAACTGCCTCTCTAACTATTTTGGGTTGTTTCACAAATTTTCAGAAAGGCTGGACCAGAAGGGTGTAGAGCTTCATTTGAGCTATTAGTTTTAAGCTGTGTTAAAATAAAAACCTGGTAAATTAATTTAACTCATCCATTTCCCTGGCATTCCTGTTCCAGTTGCTCTGTCACCTCTTGGTGTTAATTTTTTTTTAAGGTTGACAATATTTGAAAAGGGGTTTTTTTTGTACCGCAACTTAAAGAGGCTCTGCTCTTATTGTACTGAATTTTAATTCCCTGGTCCATTATCCCTCTCACGTGTTAACTGGTGTCTTATTGTTTCTTCTCACTTACTTCCCCATCCCTCAGTGATGAATGCCCTGTGTAAGTCCTGACATGTGGCATTGTGTGACCCATGACATATTTTGTGCTGAACTTTCTTTTGTTCAACATGACAGTCAGACAGCAGTGCAGATAAAAAATGTTCCAAAGTGCCATTTTAATATTATTTTGACAAGTTATTATAGAGTATGAGAGACATAGCAAGGATAAAGTGACAAAGACAGAACAGCGGTCACTCAGTGTTGCAAAACCACTCAGTTGTGACGATGATATTAAAGTGTGCAGTTGCCTTGTCTCGTCCCATCTATTTCTTGTATGTATTCTCTCTGTCCCTTGACTTTCTGTACCAAACATCCAACTTTTACGACAGCTGAGTTTCTGTAAGCATTTTTTTTTTGTCTCAATGGGGCTGCTTTAGTTTCTCTTTTAAACTTAGGTCAGTAGAAATATTAGGAAGGACATTCTAGGGGTCAGGTACATAGAGACTTCCTAGAGCCAAAAAAAAAAAAAAAAACGCTCTGAAAATTTTTGCGCAATTGTAAATTTGACCCGAATGTATTTATGTGGCTTGTTTTCACATAAAACTCACAGAATTACTTGTCATAACTGTACCTGTTCACAGCAGCATACTTTACTGGTAGTCTGAGCTTGTTCTCTTTAAGGACACAGGGTTTGTTATTTTTGTATTTTAAAAGGGGGGACTGGACCCGATCCCAGTCATCAGTGGGTACATTTCTGAGATAACTTTGGACAGATTCCATTATTCTTGGATTTGCATAATTTGTTTTGAAATTAAATACATTCATTGGGTTTTAAATTTTTTACACATTTATATTGTGTAAAAACTTACCTGAATCTTGGACCTCTCATGCTTCCTCTACATTGTGAAAAACAAAGCATGGAGATCAAGATGGAAAAACTTTGAGTCATTGTGAGATAATTTAACAATAAGTGGTCTGTTGGTGAGGAGCAAGGGAAACGTGGGGAGTCAGGGTAAAATGTGAAACCGCATCAGTGATTATGGTTGATAAAACAGGAGTTACTCTGACATGACTCCTGAGGAGTGTGGATATAGAAGATAGGTTATGATGAGAAATGTGTGCACCAAATTGAGTGTGAAGGTGATTGAGTGGGGTGACGAGGTCTATAGTGGGTGATATACCCTACAGAGAGCGCCCAGATTGGATAATTGGATGACTGGACCAGCAGCATTAACCCTGTGGAGAGAAAACTGAAGAAATAGAAAGGTGAGTGGAAGAAAGTTCTTATGGACCTTTCCAGACATGCACATTTAAAAAAAATCTGGAGATGTTCCCTGTCAGACATGTAGAGGGGGTGAAGGCGGTAGGTTGTGCTGTAAAATCCGCCTGTCTGAAGTTACAACCCCTGTTAGTTAAAGGGTGCTGTGTTGCAGTTTGAGCATTATTTTTGACAGATATAGAGGCTCAATACGTAAAATCATCAGGGCTGTTGAAATGAACATGCTAATAACTGTAAGCAGTAGTGGTGGCAAAATATCAATGCACAATAGTACACCCTATTTGACATGGTAATTGTATATCAATTCAAAGGCAAGTATCAGTGTTTTTTAATGTACTTATTTTCAACACTTACATTTCTGTTTGTATAGAAACAGCACTGATTACTCTTCAAGTTCACACAGTGGTGTCGTGGAGCCATTTGCAGGTGAAGTCAGCAGGTGACATTACTTGAGCAGAAGAGAGACAAAAGGGATGCACCATCTGATATTAATTCTATTTTGTGGACCTGCTTTTGACTTTGAGAGGGACATCAAATGGACGGGACGTGGGGCATGTAAAGAGTGATGCATGAGAAAATAATACTGTGAATTATGGCTCACCTCACTTGGCACTACCCAGTTAAAGCAAAAGCTGCCCATGTATGTGCCTCCGTGTCGGTATTACTTCACTGACACAGCGCCACCAAAACTCTACAGAGCAGTGAAGCTGAAAGACAATAGTAACAAAGTTCTACAAAGCAGTGAAGCTATAACACAGCAGTACTGAAGCTCTAAAGATCAGGGAAGCTTATAAAACAAAGTACCAAAGTTTTACAGAGCAGCAAAGCTATGACACAGAAGTACTGAAGCTCTACAGAGCAGTGAAGCTAACAGCTAAAGAGAGGCTGAGCACAGCACAGCAGATGGCATTTACTTGCTACTTGTGGACGTCAGTCTGTGAGTTTTACTCCTGTTTTTTAAAACTGAATTAACATGATGAATACACTGAGATATGTTTTTACTGATAAGGAGTTAACCTTAAGTTTTTAAATTGGACCCAGAAACAAACCCAGAGTGAGTCAGAGAGCAACAATTCACAGATTTCATTGAAGGTAAAGGACCAGGTGAAGGTGGGGAGTGTGGGATCAGGGGCTCCGTGGGTGTGAGGGAGTCCAGTGGGGGTGAAGGCTGCAGGGAGACTGAGGAGACCGACGACTGCAGCAGAGAGTGGATGAGGAATGTGGCAGTGATGAGGGCTCGTGGAAAACACTGCAAAAGAGGATGAGAAGCACAGGTAAGTCGGTGAACACGTAGCACAAAAAGCGCAAGCACTATCCAAAAAACAATGATCAAAAGGATAAAGCACTATACCACATGTGCATGCGGCAATCATCTGGCAGCCAAGTCGAGTCCATGAGGCACAGATAAAGGGTGAGCTGATTGCGGAGATGAGAGCCAGGTGTGATTCAGCAGGGAGCTTCAGGGTTGGGAAACCACGCCCCCACAAAGGAAGGGAGAGAGGAGAAACAGCAGGAGGAGGAACCAGGCTGCACAAAAAGTCACTCACAGAAGGGTCGTCACATTTATTTTATTTTAAAGAATTTAGTATTTTTTCTCTTTGGATGTAAATATAGCCAAGAAAATGTTATAAACCCTAATATATGTCAATGTAAAAATCCTAATACTCAGCATATCGTAAAATATGAAGAATCACATTAAAATTGAATTGGGACTCAAGTTTTGTAAGAAATCTTTTGCCTTACAGACTCATGTTGAACAGTCATCCACTGAAGCCATGCTGGGGGTGAGAGTGAGTGGATATAGCAAAGTGGGCAGAGACAAAAGAACTAAAATTGATGATAGCAAAAAATTTATGGATGCCCAGACCATAAAATACCATAAACTTGTCCCCATATTTGTTCAACACACCTGTTCAGTGAGTGTAAAGGACTGTAGTCGTGTTTTGACACAGCAATAAGCCGTGTTTCATCTGTGTAGGCATGGTCAGAGATGTTGTTATGATAACCTATGATCTGAGCAACTCTGCTCTCACACAGGCTGCCTCACTGTGATAAGGCATCTCAAGGGTATGACGTATGTTGGCACCCATAATAGAGATGAATCATGGGTACATTAGATATGAAAACTAGAGGGTATTTTAAAGATGAGTGATTGTGAATATACTGTTACAGTCATACTTATATTCAAACCTGAGTTCAGGAAAAAAATGTGCTCTTTACACTTATCCCAGGTCTACAAAGGCATCTCATTCATTGAATAATATTAGAATTTAAGGCGCAATCAACCTGTTATTCCTCCAACACAGTATGGAGAATCAGTTGAGAGTGCTGCAGAAAATTTAAATTGCAAATTCAAGATGCAAAAAACTAATCTTGACTTTTATTAGCAGAGTGCACAAAGACAATAGATCTGAAACCTGACTTGGGATCAGAGCCATGCATTAAAGAACTCAGCTGGATCATTTATCTTTACAGCATCTGCATGTGTTCAAGTATGTGTTTGTCCAGGCTTATATAGAGCATGTTTGCAACTTTTTTTTGATTGAATATGCATCTTTGGAAGGTTTCATTGATACTAAGTTGCAGTTTTTGCTATTTTTCTGCATTCCTGTGAATTTATCTTTTTGCCCTTTTTTATGACTCAGCACACACGTCCTCGTACGTGTGAGTGTGTTAAAGTGCAAGTCTGTGTACACGTGATTGCCCAATTGAAGCTGTGGCCAGGGCTGAGCTGGTCTATCTGGCTGAGCTGATTCAGCACTTCACCTCACAGAAAGAGTATTAAGGACTGGACACATGCACACACACACACATACACACACACACAGACAAATCACCCTAAAGCATGCATGCTCATATGGTCACTATCTCTGTCTTGGCACACACACGGTCAAAGACACACTTTGGGGGAGTAGAAACTGCACTTTAAAGCGTACACACACACACAAACACACACGGAGCAAACACCTTAATGGAAATAGGATTAGATGCAGTATGAGTTATTACAGGAAAGTGGTGTGTAGTTTCCAACTCGCACAGGTCACACTGCGCTCGCATCATGTTGGGTGAAAACGTCTGTGTGAGTAAGATTGAAAACTTTGTGTGTACAAGTCGCTGTGCCCGTATACTGTCCTTGTAAAAACATCTGAGACAACATGTACAGGACATACATGTGAAAGTTTAGGTGCTGACCACGAGCTTGGCATTTTTTGACCTCATAAAGAAAATATTGTTCAACCTTTGTAACTCCTAGCCATTTTTTGCTGTTTTGGTCTGCCTGTTTGTTTGTTTGTTTGTTTGTTTGTTTGTTTGTTTTTGTTTGTTTTTTTGCAAAAATGCTTGTAAAACCTCAATCCTTTCAAGTACAATCAAGTTAAGGACATCTCTTTTTTCAAGACAGCCTGGGCTATTAGAATATTTGTGTTATAATGATGAAATTTAGACAAATCCCCAATGGATCTACAATGAACAAGGTTTTTCACAGCTGAATTTGGTTTTCTTACGTATTGGCTTTACAAAATAATGTAAGTACATGCAAATGTACATTGCCCTCACTTAAGAAGGTGGACTGATGGACTCCCCCTAGTCATCTGGCAGAGGATATTCTTCATTTACAAAACATTCTCTGTAAACACAGAATGGTTTCAAGAAATGTGTCAATCTACGTGAAAACACTGAAAACGCTGTAGTATATATGCCAGGCCTGAAAGTGGCGCTGTAACGCTGCTGCAGACATACATCACACCAGAGGAGAAGACAACCCAACCCCACCTCCACCACTATGTCCTTTCATTGTTAAGTTAGTATTTTAAACTGACTTGAGATGGCATGCCCAGTGCAATGTCTGACTGTAAAAACAATGAAGAGATGTCGCCAAACTGCACTGAAGTGACCAATTACCGCAGAGTAAGCAGATCAACCAATTGAAACAGACTTGGCCTGTGTGGCTACGAGGGCCTTCAAGAGAGAGGAGAGCCATCAGAGCACAGAATATCTATGCAGGATTATTACAAGAGATAGGCACAAGCCACTTGTTACAAGAAGAGTCTCAAGTCTTTTAGCTTTTAAGGTCTTTACTCTCTAAAGGCTATGTGCACCCACACTAGATTTTTCTCTTCATTTTTTGACACAATTATTTCATATTATTTTCTTTTAATGAAGTCACATCATTTGCAACCATTTGTGTGATTTTACGGTTGCTATGTCTTGCCTTTAAGAAGCATAGTTCACCCCCATAGAACTTTACTGTTTAAAAATGCATGATTCAGTGAGTTTCAGTTTTTTCCACATTTATCAGTCTGGCACATTTATTATGATAATCCTTGTGGTACTCATGGCAACATTAAAGCAGGGAAGTAGATTTTGGGGAAGTTTCAGCGCCTTTTATGCAAAACAAAAGTGAGTTAAATGGAACATTCACTGGCCAATAGGTCATTTTGCATTTTTATGGCTTGATTTATACAGCCATACACATTTTGGCTAATATGTAAATCTGAGCAAACAAAATAGCATTAGCTAGTCTTGAGATTTTAAATCTTAACTGGACTGATGGCATGGCTCTTTTATGCAGAGGCTGATATTCTATGAGAAACTGTAAACAAGACAATGAAATGAAATGTGAAATCACATAGTTCTCCTTATCAAGTAAAAGTTCATTTTCTTGCATAACAACATTGTATGCTCCATCTCAGTTTTCTAATGCAGTCCCCTGTGGTCTTAATGAAACATCTGTGCTGTGGTTTTGTCAAAATATAATGTTGATCAAGAACCAGAGGGAAGTCTTGACCTTGTATGCAGTAAATCAGCTATAAACAGCCTTTAATTTAACAGCAGCTTTTGATGCGTGTCTTTTCAAATGCAAAGTAGTTTCCACCATGCCCTTCTCTCACTCAATGTGCCACCACCAACACAGCTGTATGCCGAAATGCAACTCCTCAGCGGCAGTCTGGAGAAACATGGCTTCCAGGGGAAACAGTGGTCCAGCCATATATGTTTGTATTTGTTTCCACTATTAATACATGCTAACAAGGCTAACCCTTTCAAATTAATGAGAAAGTTTAAATGGAGACATAATTTTCAGGCATAAATCAGCAATTACTTTGGTCCTCCAACTACGAGAGGCCCTCTAAATGCTAATTAACTCAAGCCATACTTTTTTCATTCATCATGTATTAATCATGTCATCATCATAATCCATGTATGCTGAACATGCATTAGAATGCCTGTAAATCAGTTATTTCTCTGTCTCTCTCTCTCTCTCTCTGTCTTTATATATATATATATATATATATATATATATATATATATATATATATATATACATATAGCTGGGTCAGCTTATTATATATAATTCAAAGGTCAGTAGGTATTCGAGACACCACAATATAAGTAACCTTGCAGTGCAACAGAATCTGCCTGATTCAATGTCTGTAATCAGACAAATCCAAGCGCTACAATGATTGTGCAAAGCCAATCAGCATCGTTTGAAGCAGGAAGAGGTCGAAGCTACGAGTGTGACAACAGCAGGAAGTGACGCTTCGTACAGAGATTCGCATTGATGCTAACAGCCTCAGTAGAAGTTTTATCAGATCTCGCCACACTTCTTTATGAAATGAAAAACAAATAACACTAAAAGTTCTTCTCAATTGAAAGTATATTTTAGCTTCACTTCAGACAAGTTTTGCAAGAGTTTGTTCTGCAAAATGGTTCATGTTTTGTACATGACACTGTGGCAGTAGCACCAGCCTATATCATTACCTGATTGGCCCGTAACATGACTGACAGTACAATCACTCAATCACCTGCTGGATATGTATGTATAATATATATATTTTGAAAGGTTCTGCCCATTACTAAACACTTTCTATGGGCTAATGCCCAGATGGACTAGTGAAATATATTGAACAGTCCATTTGGTGTGTCAGGTTAAAATATATGCACAACACTAAAAAAAAAAGCTTTCCATAATATATCCTTGTTAGGAGACAATACAAGTTTTCCATGGTAGCACAAACATAAACTTAAGGTAAAAGTTGATATAATCAGAAAATGAATTCATGCTGCATGCCCATATCTCATACTTAAATATATACAACATAAAGGAATTTGCACAGTCACTGCACAGACAAGATTATGTTAATCATACACATATATGCACACTACTGCATACATGCATTAGAAGTAGACTTGTTTGTGTATTAAAATATGCACTGATAAGCACACTCTCAAAACAAACACTATACGTAAAGGAGGCCTAATTACATAAACTAATCAAACTCTGAGGAATGTAACAGAGATGTAAAAACACCAGTCTCACGCTCTCACAAAAGCACTGGTGTGTGTGTTCTTTGTGTTTGTGCGTGTGAAACTGCTAAACCATGCAAATGATGTAATTTGTGTGAAAACCCTGCAGTGTTTATGTAGAGGAGATATGATGTGCTTGTGTGTGTTTGCTGTTATTAAAGAAAAATGATTGTGTATCAAAACCTGTGTGTAGGTGCTCTGGTTGTCTGTGTCAGGCTGTGTGTGTGTGTTTGTGTGTTTGTGCACGCCCCATGGGGATGACATGACAAAGCCTGTGGAGTGATGTGCGATGTAAACATGGATCATTAGCATAGCGACAATCACTGGCATTCACACTGTGTTGACGCCACCTGGGAGCTGAAATCACATACACACGCTCTCATACACTCACAATCAAACACTAACTAGAAGACACACACCTAGAGATAATACACAGCCACTGCTTATACAACAAAAGTAAACAAACACAGACTAACACACATACACACACACATCTCACATCGCACATTACATACATGGAATCCCATCTCATCGCGTCCTGCAGCATCTCGCTCGTATCTTTATGGAAATTGACTGCGGACAGGGATTGGCTTTTTATGTCTGATTTATGTTGCCGATGTATGTGTTTCGGAGTGTGTGTGATTGTGTGTGTAAATTGAGACCAGACAGGGATTGTGTTTTCATGCCTGTTTTATTGGACAGCCTATATCGCTTGTCAGGACTAGGTAAAGAGAAAAAAACGAGGAGACGTGACTGAAAGTAGGAGAGGAAACAAGAGGACAGGGGGCGAAAAGGAGAGGGGGAGGTAAGGAGAGGAGGGAACAGCGTATAAGATAAGGGGAGGAAAGGTTAGGGGTAGATGGAGAGACAAGAGGGAAAGAATGAAAAGGAAGGGACGGGGAAGGAAAGGAGGGGAAAACTGAAGAAAAAACAAGGATAAAAGTGATAAGACGAGAAAGGAATGGAAAGGGAAAAAAAAGGATAGGAAAGACAACAGATGGGAATAGAGAGGTATGAAACAGAAAGGAAAGGAAAGGAAAGGGAGAGCAAGGAAAGAAAAGGAAACAAAAAATAAGGACAGGAAATGAAAATAAAGAACAGGAAAATAACAGAAAAGAAGAAAGGCATATAAAGGGAATGGAAAGAAAAAAATAGGAACAGAGAAGTAAGAAAGGTATTGGAAAGGGGGGGAAAGGAAGGAAAGAAAAGGCAAAGAAAGAACAGGAAAATAATGTTAAGAAAAGGCCAGGGCTGTAAAGTAAAGCATAGAAACAGAAAGAAAAGGATAGGAATGTAAAGGACATGACAGGAAATAGTAGCATGTCATGCAAGAAGAGTGGAAGGAAGGAGGGGTTTAAGCAGAAGAGGAGAGTAGGCAAGGAAACCAAATGAAATGACAGAAACAGAGAAAAGAGAAAGAGTGAAATAAAATGGGGGATTAGAAGCGAGGAAAGGAAAATAAAAGGAAAAATAATTCATAAAAGAAAAGGAGAAGTGAGTAGGTACAAAGAGTAAATGGAGAGGTAGGAGTGAAAAGATGAGGCAGGGAGGGAAAATTTTAAATGGAATTTTTTTTGTTAGAGGAGGATATAAGAGAAAAGGACAGAATTATTGCAAACAAATGTAAAAAAAAAAAAAAAAAAAAAAAGAAGAACAATGAAAGACACAGGTATAGCAAATAATTTCCAAAAAGGAGAGAAGGGAGTGGGCAAGAAGAGAATTGTACAGTCACATGCACAAGGAGACATGAGGAGATAAGGAGATAAGGAGATAGGATGCAAGGATACGACAGAACATGTTTTTCAAGAGGGGGCAATGATTTTAAAATAGAGGACAGAAAAAGGAAGGGAATAGGAGGAGAGATGGAGAAAGAATAGACAAGGAGACAATAGGAGAGGAAAGACCAGGAGATGGGGGTGATGAGGGGGTAGCAAAGGGGTAAAGAAGAAATAAAAGAAAACAACATGGTTTAACAGAAGAGGACAAAACAAATTATATTCCATTAGTCCATCTGGGCAGCATAGAGTGTTTGGGAATCAAAAGCTTACCCAGCAGGTAATTGGATGATTGTTCCATCAATCACATCCATTACAGGCCAATCAAATACTTTAGTTGGCAGGTGCAAACTCTCACCAAAACATGTTGGAAGTGGAGCCAAAATATCCTTTCTATTGAGAAATGCTTTCAGTGTTATTTGTTTTTCATTTAAAGCATTCATGCACAGTGTCCACTACAGTAGAGAGATATTTGGAATAGATTTTATACCATTTAGGTTGCGGCACTATGTTACAACTACCAGGTGGTGAACTCCCAAACCATTGTCTCAAGTTTTATAAAAATATCATCTTTGTATATTTTTGTCGTACTGAGATATTACATCATAAGTCCAAAATGGCAGATGAAGTCCTTCAGTAATAAGTGCTAAATCCTTCTATTCTCAAAGAATCAGACAGATACAAAAATATATTTTAAGTAAATGTGATGTTAGAAACAGTTTTTATGGAGATCTTAAAAATACTTTTCTTTTATACTATTTTTATTGACTACAGGTTCATCTGTCAACTCCAGTGGATGTTACGTACTAAAGGGTATATTCTGCTTATTATGCCTGTATTCAGATTTCACCTAATTATGTAATTTTCTTATTAAAAAAATTGGTGTTATTCAAGTAAATAGCTTAATTTAACAGCAATAATAAATATTCTCTAGACTCTAGACTTTTATTTTATTTACTGTTAATAAATCTTTGTAAAAGATATGTGTTAGTGGATCTATGTTGAGTTCTATTACATTACTATTAATACAGTTGATGTGTGGTGTCCACTGGAAAAAAATGGCCATGATTTTTAACTTCTTTTAAAGTTAAAACTAACATTTCAAATAATTATTTCTTTCTGATTTAATAATTAATGCACAAAAGGGTTAATAAAAAATATGGTCCAGATCTGATAAAAGTGCTACTGAAGCTATTAGCATCAATGATAATAGCTGTGCAGTCACGGACAGTCACTTCCTGCTGTTGTCATACTCTCAGCTCCCACCTCTTCCTGCTTCAAAGGACACTGATAGGGCCTTGCAGCTACAGGGCAAGCATAATCAAAGCATGGAGCTTGGCAAAAATTGATCTGTCTGATTACAGACATTGAATCAGGTGGATCCAGCTGCACAGCAGGGTTAAAAAGAAGTAGCAATAAGACAAGGAAAGGGGCGAGGGAAAATGAGAAGAGGAGGAAAGTAAATAAAAGAGGAGTAGGCCAGGACACATGAAGATAAGGTAGAACTTGTTAACAGGAAATCATTTAAATGGAGGGGGGGCACCTTTTGGCGTGCCAACCTATCACCCGCCCTCTCACCCACTCTCCATTGTGTTGTCCTCATAACAAACTGTAGTATATTTCCCCAAACTTTGTTTTCAGTCCTGTAGTTTACTGGATGCAAGTCAGAGTAGAAATTCATGCTGAGACCATCATGATGAGCTTGCCAGCTAAGCATCATAACCATCACCATCATCATCACATCCTAATTTCACTGACATTGACTTATTAAGCATCAACATACTCAGTGCTGAGTTGTTCACAAAGAACTGGGTCTAAACCCTTTAACTCTTTATACCACTGAGGACTATAGAGGACAAGAATAAAACTAAGGGCTTAAGTGTACCCTACACAGTCGAACCTTCAACTTTCTGTTAAAATAGGTACATTGCAGATCAATGGGGCAGGTAGTTCATTCCACATTTGGGAACAACAAAAGAGAGTCTAGCAGGTGATTTTGAGCCCTACTGAGATGGGAGCACCAGGCGTCCCATCACTGGCAGAGCATAGTGGGTGAGAGGGAGTGTAGACCTGGTAGAGGGATTCCATGTTGGCAGGAGCTGTTTCTGTTTTGTAAGCCAGGAGTAGAGCTTTGAATGTGAAGTGAGCTGCAACTGGAACCCACTAGAAGTTTGTTTGCTTGAGGATAGTAAAGGTGAAAGCCAGAAATAAACGATAATGAAAGGAAAGACATGAAAAGATAAAAATGAACAGGGGGAAGAATTTGGATCTAAGGAAAAAATAGGTCAGCAGATAAGAAAGAAACAGAAAGAGTAACTTAGACTAGGGAATTAGATAAAGGACAGAGGAAAACAAAGAAATGAAAGGAGATAAAGGAAAGAAAAGGAAAGATAAAATTAAGGGAAATGAGAAATTTGTCGAAGGAAGTAGGGAAAGGAGAGAGGATCAAGCAAGGAAAATGAAAGGAATAACTTCAGACGGGGAAGAAGGGAAAGTACATGAGAGGAAAGACAAGGAAATGAGGGAAATAAAAGGAAGAATATGCAAGGAGTTGAAAAGTAAAAGGAGCTGACAAGGGGATAAGAGAAGAAGGTATAGGAATGGGAAAAGAGTTTCGAAACCTTGCCTTCTTGTTGAGAAAAAGAGGACAGGATGGAAAATAAAAAAAAGACAGGAGAAGGAGGAAAAGGAAACAAAGGAGTGGTGGGTGGACAAGGAGACAACTTGGACCTAAAAAGGGGTTATCAAGGAAATGAGGGGCTAGGGAGGGTAGAAGAGGTGAGAGAAGGTGACAAGGTGAAATTCAAAGGAGCAAAGGAAAGAAGAAGATGGTGTGAAGACAGGAGAGGTTGTGAATTTATAACATGGTAAGGACGAAAGGGGACGACAGGGGAGGGAGAAAATAAGAAATAAGGCAAAGGTAGGAAGTGTTATGGAGAGCTCAGACAAGGAGAGGGACATAGATTTAAAGTAAGAGAAGAAGAGGTTGAGATGGAAAGAAAAGGAAAATAATAAAAGAAGAAGGAAAAGGGTGTAGATTAAAAGAGAATGGACAAAGGAGGGGATGAGCAGAGGAGTCAAATCAGCAATTAAAGCTGCAAGCAGCATTTGTCGGGTCCTCGCTCTGTCGCACGTCCCTCATGCCTGTTTAACCTCCATTTTGAGGGTTTCATCCTTTTCCAACCCTTTTGGAGATATCACAGTTTAAGTGATGTATTTCTTGCTCCTCCTCAGACTTTATAATTTGTGTGTATTACACATAGGGATGGGAATTGAAAACCAATTCCAGTTGAGAATTGTTCACAGCTCCATCAAAATATCAATATCATGAGTCTTTTTGCTAATCAATTCCCTTATCAATTCCTTCCACTGACAGGGTTCAGAGGTGGTCAGAATTGTGGTTTAATTTTTTACAAAAGGCGCCTATTGCACAACCTTAAGTGAGTGCAAACACCAGCAACTTGCAGAGGCAGTTATCTATACTGTGACATGTGTGTTTGACATTGTTGCCACTGAAAATCTACAGGCCAACATTTGCCCACATGGAAAATCTGCAGGAATCAATAACAGAATCGTTAAAGAATTGGATCGATTAGCAGGATCGTTAATAGCATTGGTATCGATAAAATCTTATCTATTCCCATCCCTAATTGCACATTCCATTTTCCCACCTTCACTGAGTCCCATGACCAGCTGCACTGAGCTGACGATCAGTGAGTGAGTAACATCATTTGCCCTGAGGGAGAGAGAAATTTTCACTCAATTTCACTGTCACTCACAGCCTCACAGAAGCCACAATTTTGACCAAATCTCTGCAAAAACTTCACATTTCGATGGTACATTTGGTCAGGAGTCCATCCATGTAACTTTTAAAACTGTATTACTTTTAGTTTTTCATGTAGAGACCTAACTTCTACAGTTCCTGGAGTGCCCATTAGGAGTCCCACAAGGCTTCATACTGGGACCTCTTCTGTTCTCTTTATACATCAGCAATCTCCCAAATGCTTGTTCTGATGTTCATTTCCAAATGTATGCCGATGATGCTGTAATCTTAACCCAAGTGAAAAATACAAAAGAAGCAGCCAAGATACTTACATTGGCATTGACACACATTCAGAACTGGTTGACCAAATCATGTCTCCTCTTAAACACCAAGAAATATGTGTGCATGATGTTCTCTAAGCAGCCTGAGAAGATCTCTCACTCTAATGTATTTCTGGGAAATGAGGAACTACAGCTTGTAAATGAGTTTAAGTACTTGGGTGTCATTTTGGATTCTTCTCTTTCTTTTAAGAGCCACATCAAAAAAGTAACCAATATTGTTAAATTCAACCAGATCAATTTTAAACAAATACAAAATTCTCTGACTACAAGTGATGCTTTAATGTTCCTGCACTCAATGATATTCTCACACATTGATTACTGCATGAGTACCTGGTCACTTACAGGAGTAACGACTCTCAAACCTATTGAATCTCTGTAAAAAAAAAAAAAAAAGCACTAAAAGTATTAGAAAAAAAACCTCTCTCACATCACCCCTGTAACATTCTATCCAAGTACAATATGTTAAGCTTTGACAACTTCCAGAAATTCAAAACTGGCTGTATGTTTTATAAAGTTCTGCATGGGCTGGCCCCTCCTCCACTGAATGAGTTTATCAAACAGAAAGTAACCATAGGCTCTTCATGCCGAGTCACAAGAGCCACTGTTCGAGGTGACTGTGAGGTTCCCCTCAGACGAACCAGCTTTGGTGAAAATGTTCTGTCATTCAGAGATGCCCCATTATGTAACAGTTTACCACTATCAAAAATTTCAGTCTTACCTTATTTTGCGGGGAAAATTGCCAGCTTCCTGTTTGAGATAGGTCAGGGGTGTCAGTGCGTGATTTGTGTGTCTCAATGAGACGATGTGTGGACGTTGGTTTGATCTCATTACGACATTCTAGGGCTGTGACGACCATGTTTGTGCACCATTTTGTACCTAGGAGGTGCCAGAGAGCACATTTTTGAATGTCATGGGTTAATGTTTTCATTTTCTGAAACTTTGTACCCCATCTGGCATGTGTGTCAATTTTGGCATAGCTGTGAGCATGTTAAGGGTGTCAAATTATGGTGCGAAGTGGGGCTGCTAGGATGAGCTCTTATTTTGAACTCCAAACTGCTGACTTCCTGTTTAAGATAGATCAGGAGTGTCAGCGCGTGATTTGTGGGTCTCAATGAGATGAACGTTTCAAAATTGGTTTGTTCTCTGTACGACATTCCTGCTGGCCGTGAGGGCCGTTTTGGTGTGCCTAGGTGGTGCTAGAGAGCACATTTTGGCATGTTGGGGGTTAATTTTTTCATCTTATCAAATTTTTCGCCGAATCTGAGGTGTGTGCCAATTTTGGTGAGTTTTTGAGCATGTTTAGGGGGTCAAATTAAGGTTTTCGCGTCAGTAGACGTAATAATAAGAAAGAAACGCTACAGGAACAATAGGGTCCTAGAGTTCTTTCCCTTAGGGCGAGGACCCTAATTACAGTGCTGACAACTAGGGGTATTAGGAGAGAAGTGAAGGAAACAGCAGGAAAAAATGGAAGGAAGTTCAAGACAGGAAACGATAAAAGAGGGATAGAGGAGATAAAGAATTAAAGCCCTGGTGCTGACAATGAGGGGTAGAGAAAGAGAAGAACAAAAACAGCAGATAAGAGGGAGGAACAAGAGGAGAAGAGGAGATAAAAGAGGTGTTCTGGTGATCAATCCTCGCCTGCTCACAGGAGTGGCCCATTTTTCAACCCCTTGTTTAGCAACCTGTGGCGCTACACAACGGAACGCGAAACACTGCGCTCCTGAACGACCCCTCTACCCTCTGACAACCACCCAGCGCCACAGGAAAGCACAGCTTTTGTGTGTTTCAGCATGAGTGTGTGAATTTAATGGTGAGTCTGTGTGAAAAGTAGAGAGAGGAAAGCCAAGAGAGTGCTCCCCCCTCTGCTGTTTATTGATATTCTGCTTCCCTAAATACAGACCAATCTGTCTCTGCTGTCACACTCCTACATAGGGATGATGGAGGGTTCAAAGAGGAGCTGAGAGGATAGAACTAACGAAGAAGAGGAGGAAAAGATAATGGAGGAGGCCAATATAGGTAGTGTGCTGTCTATCAATCTTTGCATGTACAGTGTTTAACAAATTAACTAAACCCATCCGTCATAAAAAGTGAAAAAAAAAACACATATTTTAGAAATCCATTAAAAAATTGCAAGTAAATAATATTATTTCATCAAGAAATAATAATGATCTAATGACCTTTACATTTTTTTAAGTATGTTTCAATCAGTAATTGGACATGCCACCCTTTGGTTCCCAGCCCAAGCCCTCACAGACTGAGCTACACTGCCACCAAGATTCTCTGGTAGGTGTTAAAGACAATATTTTATATACGTACAAATTTCTTGTGCCAGGAGATTTTGTCTTGATTCTAGGTGCACCTTTGGGCAAAAATAGTTTGAAAATGACTGCCCTAGAGGGCGCACCAGAGCTCAGGCTGTGTACAACTAACTGCTGTGTGGGAAGCTCCAAACAATGGGACAATGTTAATGACGATAATGTTGATTATTCTTACATTAATCTGAGATTAATTCTAACAAATAATGTTGCAATTAGCAATAGCAAAATCGGAAAAGCTAACTTGTCTGATGACCAATGGTCAGACCACACTGTCAGCTTGGT
Organism: Cetoscarus ocellatus; assembly: GCA_037902135.1. Lineage (NCBI taxonomy): Eukaryota > Metazoa > Chordata > Actinopteri > Labriformes > Labridae > Cetoscarus > Cetoscarus ocellatus. The sequence goes on from JBAMNC010000414.1 coordinate 1,420,101, forward strand.
CTACACTCTGCTTGAACATTTTATTCCGTGTAAAGACACAACGGTCCCAGTGTTATTGTTCAAATAGACACTGCATTAACAGATTTCAGTGTTGCATCAAATATAAAAACAGTGACCTTTTTAAAGGCTTCTTTGTTAAGTTTTTTATAATGTATCTAAATAAAACAGCAACTTCTGATTGTGAAACATAAAACCAGAGGAACAAAACTGCAGTTCAAAGTAATGTAAAGTAAAGTGAGTAAGAAACAGGAGGGATTGAAACAAGGAAGAAAACACCCACAAATAAGCCACTGCACTTTATGAACAAGCCCAAAGAAAACGCAAGCCACAACTGCCAATATTTCACAAGCAAAGACCAACAAGATGGCATTGACTCTTATATTTATAATGTTAGAAGATGAATAAGAAATTTGAAATGCATAACATGTTGCCAGTAAGATTTTGGGGAACTTCTTGTGGGATCCATGATAATTCCAGGGCACAACAATCCCACCTTTTAAGGCCCTAAGAATAGGAGGAAAAAAGAAACAGAAAAAGGGGTGGGAGGAAGGAGTGCGTCATGGAAATGAAACAAAGGGAGGAAATGTTCAGGTTTGAATTTATAGCAATATGGGAAGCGGTATGGATGCTATAACTATCCCTTACAAGCTACTTTAAAAAAACAGGCCCTATGTTGCTTATAATAAGCAGACCTAGCAACTATGAATACAGTATGGATATGTCATGAATAGGTATTGTGTCACAGCCTCTACATTAGGATGCATATCATAAGGTTGTGGAAAATACCCAACCCTATCTACTTGTTAAGCCAAGACACTTAACCAGTTCCCATTATATTTGCAGGTTTTAACATCAACTTGTAAAAAAAGTATTTATCTGTAGACAGCTAGTATGACAAATACAGTCGTTTGTCTTTGTTACAACTGGAAAAGCACTCAGCGAGCGCAGACCTCCGCCAAGCAGCTCAGTTCCAGCAGTGGCTTTTCCACAACCCCTGTAAAAGATAAAATTATGGATCACCATATCCAGAATAGTGCCAGGATCCAGAACAAACTCAACACATATGTGAAGGTTGTTATCCTGTATGAACACAAGTTTTGGGAACATCACTTAATATTTTGATTTTATGTGAATTTTTGAATGTAGTCCATGAGATTTCCCATTTTAAAGTTCAATGTTTTCTTGTGACATCAATCTCGATCAGATCCAAATCAAATCTACCTTGATGGTAGAAACATAGACCCCATATTATCCTGTATAATTGGAAGCAAATCTGTTAAGAAACGGCAGAGATATAATTTCTTAAAATTCTGCCCAATGTTAACCTATGGGATTTTTTGAAATTTCGAGAATTTTTTGTATCCAGACAAATATCCATATCACCACCAAAACGTAAGGCTTCTTCCTTGAACCAAACCACACATCTGGTAAAATTTTCATGTAAATCCATCCAGTAGTTGGAGAACGCATAGCAGCCATCATGCATCCAGGTCTACATAGTTGAAGCAAGTATACTCTTGCCAAGGAGGAAAGGTGAAGAGGAAGACTGATTAGTGACAAAGGACAAAGAAAGAAGACAGATAAAAGATAAAGATGGACAACAGGAGAGCCAAAAGTGCAAAGGAGCTGAGCAGCAGGTGAAGAGGATGTTGAAGTGGAGAAACACAATCCAGAGCAATGGAGAGTCAACCTGCCCACCTGTGTCAGTCACAATGTCCTCACCAGACACAAGACAGAATTTTTTTTTCCTCTTCTCTTATTTCTCTAAATTTTCTCATTTCTATCTCCCTCAGCTGTTTTGTCTTCATATTTCATCATCCTATCCTCTCTCTCTCCAGAGTAAGAGGCATTAATTTCCTTCAGTTGATTGCTTTGGAGTGTTTCACAGAGCAAACATACTCATCTTTAACTCTCCTCTTCCATTTCTCTCCCCTGACTCCCCTCATTTTCTTCTCCCCCCTCTTTCTTCTCCCTCAAGTCTATTTTTCTCTTTTCACATAATTTCCAATTTTCCCTCTCTCTCGAAAGAGATCAGCAACCGCCATTGAGTGTCTACTCATATTTATGTCTCGGTGCACTTCACGTACTATTTTTTTTTCTATTTTTAATTAAGCTTTGAATTATTTAGCAGCATAAAGTGAACAGTATCTTCGCAACCAGTGAGTGAAACAATTTCTGGACTCAATGATAACAATATAAGGTACAGAAACACTGCTTCTAAACTAATAAAATTCTATGAAGCCTCAGTGCTGCAATCTTGCTATGGCTAACATTAATATTACATTCTCAAAAAGTAATTTAAACCTCCATTTACTGTTTTTTTTGTTTCACCACAGGCAGTAATTTATATTTTGTGGACACCAATTCACCTTTTTCCCGTTTTTTTTTTTCCCGAGTACTTGTCATAATATTCAGCAAACAGCTGCTACATATATGGGTGGTATAAAATATCTACACATTCAATTATCTTTCTGGTTTAATTGTCATATTTATCAAATCCCTGGTGCCATGTTGACAATTTCTGTAATCCAATAAAGCTCTTTTGAGCAAACTTTCCTGCCAATTTCATTAATCGTGTCACGGTTTCTTGACATCTCACGATGACTCCTGACATGATGGGGGTTTCATGAACAGAAGTTAATCAGCTACAGAAAAAGAAGACAGCTCATATAGCAATAAAAAAGTGTGAGCATTAGGTGTGATATGTGGTGAAACTGATTGTACACTGCCGTGGATACATTCATCCTGCACTGTACCTTTTAAGGAGTTTTGAATTCATTATTTAATTCTGTAATGCCTCATCATGTGATTGCCTTGTAGTACAAAAGTAATCACAGGATATCTGGATCTCAGAGTTGCTGCATCGGGACATCATTGTTAATCCTAGCCAGTTAATAAAATTTAATATCACCATTTGTGTCAAATACGCTGTGATTCTAAAGCATACTATGTTTTTTCTAAGGCTGTAAATAGATTGGATTCTTCTTTTATCACATTAATCACAAATTTCCAACTGTTATCAATGATAAATCAAATAACATTTCAATTACTTGGCATTCAAAAACAACATTTAAAGACTATAATGACAATGTGAATCATGTTTCAACAGTCGCTTGATTCAGAAATCAAATAAATGCCAATTTTTTTTTTAACTTTTATTGTTTAAAAGAGTGCCGCACTGCTACTAACCTTGAAGTGCAGCTGGCTCTGCCTAATTTAATGTCTGTAATCAGACAGACATCTTGCCAAGCTCCAGTCTTCAACAATTGTGCTCAACTCAGAGCGGCACAGCCCAATCAGAGTCCTTTGAAGCAGGAAGAGGTGCGAGCTACAATCGAGACAACAGCAGGAAGTGATTGCTCATACAGAAATGAGCATAGATGTTAACAGCTTCCGTATCAGTTTTACCAGATATGGACTGCATTCCTAACTTGACAAATCAGATGGACTGTTCATTAAATTTCTCCAGTCCATTTGGGCACAACCCATAGAAAATGTCTGAGAATGAACAGAATCTTTAAATAGCATATCTGGAAGGTGACTGGACAAGACAAGATGATATATCCTTTAATCAGAGGCTTTATTTTTAAACGCCAGGACTGGTTCAGATTCTTGATGACATTTCACCACTTCTTCAAAAGGCTTCTTCAGTTTCTTAGAGTTGACTGGGGAGGAGCAAGAAATATAAAGCTTCTGCAGACTGTTAATATGCAAATGGTCTAGGTGGTCACAACAGACTGTAAAAGAATTGGACAAAGCCATGTTATGTCAGCCGTTTGATTATCAAAGGAGCTTTTGGAATGATGTGTGGAACGATGTGAATGTCTTGTAATGGCCATAGTGTACATATCACCTCAACAAAACTTCAGCTCAACTTCAGCTCAACCTTCTCACAGAGAGGCTGTGTTGAGGTGGGACTTAAGGCTATCCGACCAGTAGTGACTGCATGAAGTCATGTCAATCATGTCTCTATTTCAAACACCAGAAATCCCATAATAGAAACAAATGCAAAATAAAGAAATCCCCCCATGCCATGAGAGCACTCAGATATATTATATATTTAGACTGAGCCGTTTTTTGAACCAGGCTGTAAAGATGTGTTGGTACGCCTTAAAAAACACAAGTTTCCAGCACACAATAACTTCAGGTTTCTGCAGCCACCCTCAAGTGGACACTTGAGACACTGCAGGTTTTGGCACTTCCACATGGGCTTCCATTTTCACACGTTTGGTCCTTCTCTTCCTGGGTGGGGATGTTGTTAGCAGCGTTTATGAAGAGGTTGTTCGATTCCAGCAATATACAAATTGTTGTATCGAATGTCATAGACCACGTTGCTGTGCTTATGTCTGGGTATTCCGTCCTTGGATGGACAAGCTTCTGTCTCTAAGTGTTTGAGGGGTTGAAGTGTACAGGAATGTGGAGTTTGTGAATAAAGACAGATTTTCATAATGGCCACAGTTCCACAGCAGCATCAAGTTATAAAAACACTCTTTGATGAACGGGACAAAAGGAAGCTGGAGGGGTGTGGGCACAGAAAAGGACAGACAGAAAGGGAGAAGTGTATGGATAGATATGATTGAGTAGAGCAGGGGGGTTAAAGAAAAGAAGACATGATGACTAAAAGAGAACTCACAAAATGAAAAGTACATAACAAGGGAGAAAACAAAGGAGAGGAGAATGAAAGAGAAGAGAACAGACTGGGTATATCTATTGCTCACTCCAGAGATGCAATTTTTCATTTGAGTGACTCATCTATTATTACGACAATCATATAGTCTCTCATCTGTGGAGTTTCTGTGGTTCAGTTCAGAAAGAAGAAAGAAAATTTGAGAGCAGAAAAGCTTGGGAAAAATCTAAAAAGACATTCTGTGCTAATGCATTTGTACTTTTTACTCATAAAGTTCAAAACTCTTGAAACATTTTAGCTGTGTTAGATAAAGTGATTTTGTATATTTGTTATCCCATTAAACAGATGTTGCTGTGCAGTAGCAAACTTAAGAAACACATCTTTACAGTATTTGAGACAAAATAATATGTTTAAAAGTTCAAATAAAACAATTATCCCAGATTCAGAAGTGTGAAAATTAAAAGTAAAAAAAAACATTTCCTCATGGTGCAATTACTTAAAAGTTCAGCCTCAAAATTCACTTCTCTGTTAGCCAGCTTTGCTTCCTAAAGGTGCCTGCAAGTAAGTGCAGCTGATTACTATTTGCTGTGTTTATTCTTATTCATACTTATTATTGCTTTGAATGCTTAAGGTACTCAAAAGCACATTATTCTCTGCACAAATTCTCTGTATTTAGTTGTTCTGCAGCACCACTTTACCACTGTGCTTCTTCCACACATTTCAACTGATTAAAAAAAAACTAATGAAAAAAAATATGCAGCATAATTTGGACACGAGTGCTATAACTTTTCACATTCATACCACTCAGCTTTGAGGAATGTGTACAGTTTGGAGACCTAAGAATTTCAATTCTGCTTTTTGTTGATAATATTGTTCTGTTGGCTTCTTCAGTTGGGGACCTGCAGTAGTTTCAAGCGACTGGGATGAGGGTCAACCCCTCCAAATTTGAGGCCATGGTTGTCTGCCAAAAAACAGTGGATTGCCCCATCCAGGTGGAGAGCGAGTCTTTGTCTCAAGAGAAGTAGGTCAAGTATCTCAGAGTCTTGTTCACAAGTGAGGGTAAAATGGACTGAGATATTGATAAGCTGTTTGGTCCTGCATCTGCGAGGTTGCAGGCCTTAAACAGGGCTGTTGTGGTAAAGAGGGAGTTGACTTTTCAACTCTTACCTACGGTCATGAGCTCAGGGTAATGACTGAAAGAATGAGAATGTGGATACAAGAAGATGAATGCGATTCCTCAAAAGGGAGGCTGGACTCAGCCTTATAGATAGGGCAAGGAGCTCAGACATTCGGAGAGATCTTACAATAAAGCTGCCACTCCTTTGCATCCGAAGGGGCCAGTTGAGGTAGTGTGGACATCTGGTAAGGGTGTCTCTAGGTCACTTCCCTGTGTAGGTCTTCCGGGCATGTCCAATTAGGAGGAGACTCCGAGGAGGACCCAGAACCAACTGGAGGGATGATATATTCCTTTATGGCCTGGAGCACCTTGGGATTCCCCTGGTGGAACTAGAAAGTGTTGCAGGGGAGAGGAATATCTGGGTTGAACTGCTTGACCTGCTGCTTGCATGACAAAACCCTGAATAAGCTGAAAAAGATGGATGGATTAAAAGTTACAGGTCCTTTTTTAAGGCATCTGTTTTCCTCTCACTCGTTAATTATGTTTTTCTCTGTTTTTACAGCTAAGACAAAATACATGTCAAAGAAAACTGAAAAGCTGTTAGTTACAAAATGCAATATTAACAAGTATGCAAGAAATTGCTGTTTTTGAAAAAACTGTCACAGTTGCTGTAAAGAAGGTGACTCTAAATCCAAGTTTCTGCCCAACCCCAAATCAAAAACCCTTTAAAGAAATGCCAAAAACTCCCTGTTTCTGCTCTTTCATTTTCACTTCCTGTCTACTTGAAAATGGTCATCCTAGTATTTCCCTTCTCTTTTAACTCTCCTCTCTTTGAAACTTACAGCTTAGAATTCAATTTTCTGACACATCAGTGAGCCATCTGACATGCACAGCACATACGGAGAAAATGATGGGTCAAAGACAGGCTCATATGAGAAAAAATAATTACTGTGCGCTGTTATGCAATCCCACATACACAGAGACTAAATTACATGTGCACACACAGGCACTGACACTGATGTCTCTAACAAAGAACACAGATCACTTAGCTGCAACTTTAATCAGCCATGGGCTTTTTCTCCGTGCGGTTAAAGGGTAAATCACTCCACTTAGAACATGTGCATTTATCTACTGCTTAATACTGAGAAAACTACAGTTTATTGTGTTTGTCTGGATACTGAAAGAAAATATACAATAAAATTTTGTTTAAAAATGCTAGATGAAAGTTGAAAGGACTCATTGAACAGATTTTGTTTATTTTTAATTGATCATCAATCCGACTGAAAAGTACCTATAGGCTGCCTCAAAGAAAAATAACCTGCATAAATCTAGAAATTATGACATAATAAGTACCTGCTTTTAATCCCATGATTTTTTTAATTTAGCTCTTGCTGTGAGAAACCAAGGGGAACTACCTTTACCTAACCACTTGAAATTGCACAAGCCGTGACAAGACATTTTCTATCTCCTGCAGTTTTGCAATCCTTTCATAAACAATCCAATCAACACCTCCACCCTGTAACAACGGACCAAACAACATGTGACCAAGAAAGTGCTCATCGGTCACACCTCCAGGCAGTGTTGTAGTCGAGTCACCAAAGCTCGACTCGGAGTCAAGTCTGAGTCCTCAGTGTTTGGGTCAGAGTCGAGTCTGAGTCACCAAAAAAAATCCAAGTCCAGTCCGAGTAACCAAAAAAAAAAATCAGAGTCGAGTCCTCTCACCTGAGTCGAGTTCAGGTTGAGTCCTCAGTACCTTAGCCCAAGTACTATAAAAGTTCCCCGAGCCTAAGTCTGAGTCCTCAATATAGAGGTATTTGTGCGCACTAGGCACATGATTTGGAATAAAACACAAATGGGCATAAGTAAATATATAAAGTTTTTTATTATATTTTTGTCAGAAGACACAGGAAATCGTAAATGAACTGCATCCGGGTGACAACAAGATGGTGACTATCTACTGTGCTAACGTGTTTTGATACAAAAATTGGATTAAATAATGTACCTAGAAGACCTTACTTTTGGATTTATCATGACAGATTACTTTTACGAAGTCTCCAAAAAGACACTGATGTTTCAGGAGAGATATGTCAGCCTCTGGAAGAGCTACGATCACACCAAAGGACTCATCAGAGCGGCTAAGTTGTTAGCTTTCGATCAAAACAATCAGTAAGTGGCTACGATAAACGGTTGTAAAGTTATTAAATATTTAGTGAACGGTGTGCTTTGCTGTCGTATATGATACGCCGACCTCCGAGGGTTAAGAGGCTAATGTTGTCGTTATTTAGCAGCTAGCTTATAACGTTATCAACAGTCAAAGTAACATTAGCATCGCTATCTACTCACTTCACTGGGTGCATCCTAGGCAGATGTCTGTTAAAGTTCGACGTTGTCCCCGTCTTCTCTTCAATGGCTCTTTTACATGATGAACACGTTGCTCTGCATTTACCAGCATTTATGGTGAAATCTTTGAAAGCAAAATGTACAACCCGCTGTACCTGCTTCGACATTCTGCCGCTCCTTCCACATCAGCGCGTGAACGTGCATGCAGGTAAACAAACACACATGCCCGCCGTGGGCTTTAAGACTGATATGAGGACCTTATACCAGAAGAAATAATGAATAAAACAATAATAAAAATACAAAGGATTCATTGAAAAATAAGCTCGAGTCCTCTGAGTCCTCCCCCGAGTCCTAATGCAGCTAGAGCTCGAGTCCGAGTCCAAGTCCGAGTCCTGAACTCAAGTCCTACAACACTGCCTCCAGGGGAAATCAGGTCAACAACCCTGCTGTTGACTGTCAAGTTGCCAGGTCCAGATCATTTGCATGTTAATGATGGACAGAGGATTTATATTTCCAGCTCTACCCAAGTCAACTCTCAGAACTGAAAGAGCCTTTTAGACAGGGGGTGAAATGTCTTCAAGTTTAGATGCCACTTGGACCAGCATTCTCAACAGATCTCTCTGAAATTTCTAGGGAACTTTGGTCATGGACGGTCAAGGACAATGTGATTCTGGTCAGTTCAAAATATTGATGATATTGATTTGTTAAAGTTGCACAATGGGGGCAAAATTTCGTGAATAGCTCAGCTGGACATATCAGAAAGACCATGGTAAAGGTTCTCCTAGTTATGAAATGTAATAACTTAACGACCAAAAATTATGCAAAAATCATGGTCATAAAAAAATAAAAGACATGCTCACACATTCTGTGCAAAAATTCCTTTAAATTCAGGAGAGCTAATCTGACGTGCATGTGGTGTTTGCAAGTTTATTGTACAAAAAGCAAAACAGAAAGGAAAAGTAGTGAAATGGGCTTTGTTTTGTATTTTGGTTTACCTCTGGATTGATGGGGATATTTAAAAAAAAAAACATATAGATTGCTTTTTCAAGGTTTGGAGAGACATTTAAGTGCAAACCATTTATCTCTTGTTTCTTTTGTTTCTTTAATTCTTGTAAGATATGTCTCTTCTCACTCTAAATCTTGAAATATGGGAGCTGAAAGTAGTTAAATGCAAGGACCCTTCCTCTGTACTGCACCAGCCCATACATTGCAGATCCAGAGTGCACATATCCTGCACTACACTGCTGAGTAAACTCAATGTCACTCTATTCTTTTCCTTCAGAAATCTCCCTCTTTTTGTCAAACTTGGCAATAGATACAATTTTTCTTTGTCCCTTTTTCACTTAAAAAAGTCATTCTCTCATTGAAGAGTCCTTTCATCCACCTCTCTTCTTGTCTTCTTGCTGTTGACTTATATCTGCCTGTCCACATCTCCCCTCCTCCTCATGCTTTACCGTTTATCTGTCAGCTACTTTCTCTCTGCGTCTTTCTCTCAATCTCTCAATGTCACTTCACCACTTTGTCATGAATCGGCAGTTTTTCTTTTTTTCTTCCGCTGCTAATTCAATTAACAAGATGCCATCTCCCCAATTAAGCTTTCCAATTACCGCTCCACTCTCGGTCCGAACGAGCCTCGTCCCCCTACGCTCGCTGAAGGATTTTCTTTGTGCTGGATGTTGAATTGAAATGGACTAGCAGCCTGCGTGATAAGACCTGCTCATCATCATCAAAAAAAGAGTGAGAAACTATTTAAAATATGTTCACAGCTCACTCACTCTGATTTCTCTCGCTCATTACTCTTTGGGCCGTAATAGTAGGTTTGCTTCTTCGTTATTTCAACTTCATTCATGTGTCCTGTTCTGTGCATTAACCTGAGGAGGGACGTGAGAGGACAGTCATATTAAATTAAGTGTTAGGATATGGGCGCAAATTATGTGTACGTCCATCAGTAAGTAGATAAACATTTAGGTGGTCAAAGGTACAGACTTTCTTTTTTATGTTCGGATTTTGAAGGTGAAAGGAGGGAGAATTAAGTCTAAAAAAATTAAAGATGTAAAATTGTATCTTGAAAAAATCAGATGATCTATTTACATAAAAAATACATAAATTAAAGAGGAAAATCCCTGCAAGCTACAATATGTGATGATTCCTCATAAAAAAAACAGAATAGATCGACAACATGCAACAAATTTAACTGCATTATTTAATAATGATACTTTTGGATGTGATGCACAACAATCTTTGACAACAGATATATTACATTTCTTTTTTAGGGTTGTTTATTAAGAGCACAAATACAACTGTACATGAGGACATCATTATACAAGCTAATCAGAAATGGTATTTTGTATACACCAATCAGACATCCATCAGTAGTTCATTACCAGAACACTGTGAGCCTTTATCTCTAACAACAGCATTGCATCCATGTACTAATTTAGATTAAAAAACACATTTTGTCTTATCTCAGGTTCATTTATTCAGTTCTGAAGACTGCTAGAGTATGGTCAGAATCTCTCATGTTAAAACAATCTCCTTTTCACATACTAAGTACTCCTGATCCAGTATTCCCTGTCTGTCTGACATACTCTGCCAGAGCTTCTACTAGTTTAAAATCCCCCTCCCTTCAGTGGGCCAATTCCTCTCTGATTGGTCGACTGATCAGCTCTGTGGTGATTGGTCAGCTTAGTGGTGCTCAGGACCATGTTGTCAACAGCTCTCCATTTATTCTTCTGTCTCTGCTCTGCATTGGGCTTGACAGCCCATGTCAATGTGCTTAAACTACCAAAGAAACCAGAAGAGCTCAGAGAGCACAACCCTCCACCAAAGCATTTCTGACATTGTTAAAGTTATCCTGAGTAATGTGGCAAACTGTCCTATCATGCAGCATTAAGAAATTATTTTAAAAAATTCCTGGATCAAGTTACAGGCAAACATTTAGAAACCTGTCCTATTTTGCAATATAAAGAAGTCTTTTAAAAAAAAAAATGCCAGGATCTGTATCTAGACACGGATCACTACCAAAATGTAATCAATTCTATCTTGTGACCAACATTTCCACCAAATTTCATAAAAATCCAGTGACAACTTTCAAGTTATCTTGCTTACAGACAGACAAACACTGGCAAAAACATGACCTTCTTGGCAGAGGTAAATCTTAGGACACCACACTATTGGGTCTGTTTTCAGAGGGGCTGGAGGGATGACCTGTTTCAGGCAGCTACTGGCACTGTTAACAGGGGGAGAGGAAGAAGCCCAGATGCCACATTAAACACACTAAGGGTCATATAAGTTTGTTTTTTTTGTTTTTGTTTGGGTTTTTTTGTTTGTTTGTTTTTGAAAAAAAAGCATTATGTGGGCTTTTTAAATATGGTAATGAAATCATTCATCATTTGCACATACATGTATCTATACATGTGTGTTAATATTTAAATCAGTCTATTTCTGACAAATAAAATAAAGGCCTGGAAGAAATGAAAAAAATAAAATTGATTAGACACTGACAAATTACAACTAAGCATTTACAACTTTACACTGATGGGTAACAAATATGTATATTACTTAAATAAGTGTATCAAGACCAAAGTTTTCAATTTTAAATAGAGCTAAAATGCTAGCACAACAATCTGTAATTTGGACAGACAATGTTAAAATAGAGCTATTTAGAGCTTACTGTATTCCACCCCATTCTGCCCCCTTGTGGTGTATTAACAGTAAAGCTAAAATTAAAAAAAATTTCGGTTTTATATGATGATGTACTTAGAATATTTCTCAAACTACCAAGACAAGTGCAAGTCATTATTATTATGTTCCTACATTTCGTGCAGTACTTAGAAATGTGATGCACAAATTTATATGTTGATTAATTGATATCAGAAAATAAAATCACAATGTCACTTACTTAACCATCAGTACGTGAAACTATGTTTTTCTCTAGTGGAAACACCAATGCAAAAGTTTCTCCGTATTTTATTAATAGGTACATTTGAACTCTGTCTTTAATAACCCTTTGGTGGTATTGTTTTTCATTTTTATGTTCTTAAAGATGATATGGATTTTACAGTTTGCCAATGTTTGAGTTATGTTTGGAGTTGAACAAAAAATCATATATCTACTTCCATCTCAGGAATTCACATGATGCAGATAATGAGGCAAACAAAAGTAAATGAGGTTAATCTAGAGGGCAAAGGGCTGATAATAGTCACTCACATAACCTGATAATGAATTAGGTCTACAAGTCATAACCAGAAATGCACCATGGGACAGGGCACTCTTGTTATTTTAGTCTCGGTGAGGTCACATCTACCTTTCAACATTGATTATGTTCGGTGTTTGTCAGACTAACGTAGAAGAAACCACTAGCAGGTGCAGAGAGCTGATGAGAATCTGGCACAGTCACATGATGATGACTCATCGAAACACACACAAGATGAGGAGGAATAGGAAGTGGAGGGCAGGACCAAATCATCAGCTTCCCTCTCTATCTCCTCCAATCTCTCTCATGACTTTGTCAAAAGGCACAGCGATTAAGAAAAAGCATGGCTAATTAAAACTTTTGTATAGGATTGAATCTAATTGAGCGGGCTGATTAAGAAGCTTTTCAGATGTATGCAGGGCCGTCAATGTGCGAGCAAGGGTAAAAGCTGCATCAGCTAGGATGGGATCTGACTGAGGTTGTCAAAACAGGACCCAATTAAAAAGTTTCATCATTAAAACTTAGTGGACTTGTAGACAGACCTGTGAGCTGACTGATTTATCTGATGTTTGTTTCAGCACGTTTCCTATTGTCTTCTTACCAAGCAGCTTTGTGTCCTTGCTTTGTCAGAGAGGGACGAGACGCACCATACCTCTCTTCATGTGAAAGTGAGGTCTAATTAAAATGTTAAGACTAGTTATTAAATGTGTGAGCAGAGGCACCCCTTCTTGTCCACCTTGAAGCTTTAATCAGATCTGTTACTGCTGCAGGAGCGTGGCATAGCAGTGCTTAACTGAAAACTAAAATACCACCAAAAGCTTTTCTTTAAAGGTTTCAGTGTGAGCCTTTTTTTTTTGTTGTTTGTATGGAAATCTTGCAGTGTAGTCGTTATGCTCTGAGACTTCAGTAAAACCATTTAGACTAACATAGTTAAAAAATAGTATGGGCAAAAACTTTAGTATCAGCGCTAGTTTAAAACTGAAAAACAAGTAATACTAGGACATATTTTAAACATAGCATGTACTTTGAACCTGACACGCCAGATGAACCGTTCAATATACTATAGAGAAAATTTTTCACAACTTCATCTGGGCAACACCCCATAGAAAGTGTTGGGAATGAGCAGAACCTTTCAAAAGTATAAACAGCAGGTTATTTGACGATTGTTCTGTCAGTCTCTTTTATTACAGGCCAATCAGTACTGCAGCAGCATAAAGTACAAAGCATGAGCCACTTTCTCAAAAAACTCTCGCCAAAACATGTCAAAAGTTAAACAAAAAACATCTGTTCCGTCAAGAAATGTTTTCAGTGTTTAAGTTGTAACTTAATCTTGCATTTGACCAAGGTGTAGAACAAGGGTGTCCAAACTTTTCACAGCGAGGGCCACATAAAGAAAAAAAACATTGACAGGGCCATCTAACACACTTCACTTTTCGTATATTTAAGTTCACATTTTAGGGTTTAGGGGTGGGTTGCCACCTGTCCAGGGGCTCTGGGAGGACTGGGCTATCATTGAGTTCACCCCAAGTCAGGGTGAGAATGACATTCTGAGAGATGGGAGGCACTGACAGCTTAATTTCAACATACTTTGTAAATAGGACCTTGTGATTAAGCAATTACAGCAGAAAATGTGCATGATTGATTGTATTTGCTGCTGTAAGCTAAACACCTTGATTCATTCAATTGCGTCGGGGCCAAGTCAAAATGGATCACAGGCCACATTGGCCCCCGGGCCATAGTTTGGACACCCCTGTTGTAGAACATGAGAGAAGTTTTAAATTTCAACACAACTCTGTCAAACTTTGTATCTAAAACTTGCAGTGCAACCCAATTAAGTTCCAGCTCAGGAGCTATTTATCATCTGAAAGTACTGAATATGTATGCAGCCTTATTCACACTCAATCAGTGATGGTGTGCATTTGAGTGAGGTAAAATATCAATCTGAAATAAAGTTTAGAATGAGGGTAAAATGTTGAAAAAGTAAATATTGTATTGTTTAGAGGTACAGCCAAACAATTAACTAATACATAATGAATCTGTGATATAAAGGTGTAAAGGGCACACTTGAATGAACAGAGGAATATACAAACACTGTTAAGATTAGAGCCTTTAACTCCTGCTGGGCCCACCCGTGCTATAACTGAGATCTCCTGTGTAACAGTACCATGAATCACTGTGGAGCTGAGCGTCCACCAGATGGCATCGATATGTTCATGAATGACAGACCAGAGCAGATGGAGAGAGAAGCAGGCGAGACAACATACTGAAAGAGACAGAAAAATGGTAGAGTGGAACAGATGGAGGGATTTGCTCAGAGGAGAGCAAAAAGAAAATCAGAGTAAAGAAAATAAAGAGAATGCAGAGGTACAGCTAAGAGAGCATGAAGAGGGTTGTGTAAAAATATGTCATTGACTATTCTGTCACTGAATTGTGTGATTTAAAGAAAGTCAAGGAGTGAACTTACTTTTTCTCTGCAGCAGTGTGCATTTTCCTAGAGCCAAGGTTCAAATATTGAAAGCCTTAACACCTACAACCATCTTCCAAATGATGAATTGTGATCGAGATTAAAAAAAAATACTCAGAACACTTCAATTTGGTCAACAGGTATTGCTGTGGTAAGGACCTTCGATGAAGTAAAGCATTTGATTGAACAGAGAGAAAGGATATTTAAAAGGTGCATGGTTAGAGAGGCTCTGAAATTGTATGTTACTCCTTTTCCTGTGATTAGATGTGCTTGTTTGTTTCCCAAGCAGTTGTGCAAAAGTAGGGCTTCCCTGAGGAGAGACTAAGCACTGTGGGAGGATGGGAGATGCCTTCAAAAATTCAGCCTGTGGCCAGTTTGCAAAGTGTCCCCCCCTTATCTTTTTCTCCCCCCTTCACAAGCCTATCCACTGTCAGTCTCTCTCCTATCAATAAAGGTGCAAAATGGCCCTCAAAAATCTTTAAAAAATAATTAAATAAATAAAACAACATTTCTAGCGCTGTTATTGTTTTCCAGCAACAGGTAATCTAATTAATTACTATTTCAAATGTTACAACGCCATTACAGTTGCCAACAGTGAAATGTGGTGTGTTAATATGCACCAATGTCTAACAGCTGTTATCCGACCTGCCTCGCTTAGCCAGGCACAGGACAGGAGCTGCGCCACAAACAACCACACAAGAGAATTTGATGGCAGAGTTGCCAGGTCCGTTTATTATACGCAACTTTCGGCTTCTTTTTTTTGAAAGGTTACTTGTAAATATCGGCGGTTGGGGGTTGTGTTTTGTTTTTTTCGTTTTTTTTCTTGGGCTTGTTCCAAAAGTGCATTTGCTTATCAGAACCATTGGGCAAACATTAGACGTAGCCAGCACAACAACTTTCTTCTCCTGAAGAAGAAAGAAACTACTGGTGTACTCACCAACAGACATCAAACAGGTCAGCCAAGAAAAACTTGTGAGAGCTGTGAAGAATACCCCAAAAACATCAGTAAGTGACATCACCAATAACCTCCACAGTGCAGGGGTGAAGGTATCACAGTCCACTGTTCAAAGAAGACTACGAGAGCAGACATATAGAGGCCATACCACAAGATACAAACCACTCATCAGCAGCAAGAATCAGAAGGCCAGATTGGAATTTGCCAAGTACAGAGATGAGCCACAGAAGTTATGGAACACAGTCTTATGGACTGAAGGGACCAAGATTTATCTCTACCAAAGTGATGGAAAGGCCAAAGTGTGGAGAAAGAAAGGAACTGCTTATGATCTGAAGCATACAAGCTCATCTGTGAAACATGGTGGAGCTAATCTCATGGCTTGGTCTTGCATGGCTGCCTCTGGAACAGGTTCACTAATTTATTGATGATGTAACTGATGATGGTAGCTGCAGAATTCAGAAGTGTTCAGAAACATTTTGTCTGACCTAAATCCAATAGAGCATCAATTTAACTCCTGAAAGAGGAGGCTGAAGGCTTCACAAATGAAGAATGCAACAGTTTTGTAATGTTGATAGGTCGCAGGCTTCAGGCAGTTATTGAAAAAAAGGGTTATGCCACCAAATATTAAATGTTTTTACTTTAAGATTATCAGTTCCTTTACTTTTTCTCATCTCAAAATGTTGTGATCTAATACAAAAGGCGGTATGTCCTGAGTTGTTTATAATATCTAGATGTAAATACCAGGAAATAAAAGCTGAAATTCTTAACTATTGTCTCTTCTTCGTCTTTTGATCTAAAACCCAAATGTCTTCTGTGAACAACAAAAACAAAGGAATTGGCCTAGTTGTTCCAATACTTTTGGAGTGTTCTGTAACTTTTTACTTACACTAGCTGGGCAACTGACTTCAGTCACTTTGTTCACAACTATGGGGGTTGCACAGTTTGTCTTTTTGCTGGGGTTTAACTCAGACCTTGAGGGGCACTGTTGCTGGTCGCTTTTTATTGTATAAGCGACAAGCTGTAGTGTCCTTTGTTTGCCCTGTTTTAAGACATCACTCTGCCCTGTAACATGTCTCTTCACGAGCAAAGCAATGATAACAGAATCCAACACCTTTACTGACGCATAAGGACAGCCATATTGCTTTGATGTTTGTCTGGACTTGGTGTATACACATTATCAGTTCTATTTTGAGTTCTTAGTAGCAGTAAGAGACTCAACTTATTCAGTCAAAGCCTCAACTTTTTCACTGAGTTTGTCCATGGCTTTATTGTTGTTCTTTGCTTTTGGGTCTGGGGATTTTTCATTGTCTTTGTCACCGAGTTAAGCACTATGAGCATCTGTTACTGTGACTTCTCCACTACACTAGAGTGATGAGACTGTGAAGGAGGGAAGGAGGGGTGCCTACTATTGAGTGTGTTGTCTTAAACTGAGCTAGCTTCCTGCCCAAGGACTCACAGTTAACCATTAACTTTTCATACACAACTGCTTGTGGGTTTGAAGCCCCTTCAGAAAATGTGTGTGCAGGATTTCTCTCATGATGGCAGTGGTACGTGCCTGTTTTCATTTTGGTGTGCATGTTATCAAGTCAGAGCATTCAGACTGAGAAGCATGAGCCACACCTTTTCCTCTTAAAATAGTTTAAACTCAGCAATTGTGACAGCACACTGTGGGTTTCACACTTTTGAAATCCAATCAATTGCTTTACTTGAAAATCCACGTTAACTGTAGTTACATATTTCTGCACGTATGAAGTAATGTGCTTATTTAACCTTACACAGCCTATATTTAATGTAATTATCAGGAAGTCTGATGCTCACTGTTGAGAGTGACAATGTTTGTTTGCTGGTTCAGCTAAACAGAGTTACTCAAAGTCTAAAACACAGCATTTACCCTCTTTTCATCTATATTCCACTCAAGCAGATATAACCCCACAAAGATGGAATACAATCAAATAAAATATGTCATTTACATAGTCAGGAAACCTCATTTCAACTGCAAATATATCCTGAAGTGAACTTCTGTTCTCTCCTAAATGTAAATGAGAGATTCAGTCGTTTCTAAATTAAAATGTTCATCAGTTGAAAATCTGGCATCTGCTGTGACCAAAAGATAACTGGCATGGAAGTGAAGCTTCCATGGACTATTATTAAAGTGATGACACATTTTAATCATAGCCCAGCAGGGAATACTTATTTTATACTTTTGACCATCTGTGTTTAAGAAATGTTAAAAAAAAATAAAATAAGTTACAGATATTGACTCAGTCTGTACAGAGTTACCAACATTTACAGAGCCAGGTCTGTTTCCTGTGATTACAGGGAGGAAATAAGCAGGCATTTGCATTTTTTTTCTGCCTTTTTTTCCTCAACTTTAAATATTTTCCTCATTACTTGTACAGCAATAACACTGGTTTATCTTTCTATTTATATTCAAATCAACTACAGACATACAAAAAAAAAAATAGCAGCGACAAACAGCAAACACCATTAACCCTAATCATTGTAAACATTTAATGCCAATTTGTGTTTCCTTGTTTATGTCAAGCAAGTTAATTTTGTTCAAAGGCGCAAGATTGAACTGTTCTGTTTATGTCTTTGACTTATTTGTCACTCACTAGTTTAGACCAGTTATTCTTGGGTTGCAGATACAAAGTTGCATACACCTTATTCACGTATTTCAAGTTAAATGGCATCTTACCTTGCACAGATGTGAAAGATGTTATACTGTCAACAGACTAACCAACAGTGTTAATTTTGACAGCACTTCAAAATTTAGTTTTAGTTTTAGTCTTTTTCCTAAAATATCTTTTAGTTTTAGCCATAGTTTAGTCATCTAAATTGTTACCTCCGCCGAGGAGGTTATGTTTTTGGGAGGGTTTGTTTGTTTGTCTGTCTGTCTGTTAGTTAGTTAGCAACATTATTCAAAAAGTTATGGACAGATATTGATGAAATTTTCAGGGAATGTCCGGATTGGGATAAGGAACAAATGATTAGATTTTGGAAGCGATCTGGATCTCCACCTGGATCCAGGAATTTTTTAAACAATTCTTTAACATTGGGAGATAGGGCCATTTTTGACATTTCTGCATATAACTCCACAAATAATGGTCAGGGCACTTGGGACAAAAATACAGGACAAGTTTCTAACATGCTCTACAGTATATCAAAGACTGATCCGGATAAAGGTATAATTCCGGATACTATGATCCAGAATATGAAAAAATAGGGGACCTTCAGAATTTTCATCATAGGAAGAGAACAAATGAAGCTATAAACACGCAACAAACACCATTAAATAGCCAAGGCATTGTGGAATCTGGAATATGCCAACAGATTTGCTGTATCTTCAAAAGCTGTGGATCTAGATCCAGAAGAAAACCGCCATTATGGAAAATGCGATTGTCGTGCATAACTGCTGAACTAATGTTGATATCATTATAAATTCAGTTGCCAGTGGTATGTTTTAATAGCCAAGGAATCTAAAAATTTTGTCAAAATAAATGTGGGACTAATTTTTATGGTGCAAATGACAAATAGGAGGAACTGTGGCGCTTGGCGGAGGTCTGCACTCTCCGAGTGCTTTCTAGTTTTAATTTTAGTATAGTTTTAGTTGTGAAATTTCACAAACAGTTTAGTCAACAAAATCTACTGTAAATTTAGTTGACTAAAATATGAAGTGTAAAATGTAAGGCATTTTTTTGTTTCATTGAATTTCTGAAGTCATGTTTTACACATGGATGAAATGAAACATCTAATAACCCTTTATTGAATGCTACTAAAGTTTGAATGTAGAAATTAACAGAAACAAATTTAACTTTTGTGTGAAATGCAGTCATTATTATTTAGGCTACTTGGCAGAGCAGCTCAGTTACAACACCAGAAGTGACAACAAACAGTGAGGCTGCTCCACATGAATATATCAGTTCGTAAGGACAGTAGCTCTAATTTGGATCGCTCCCTGACTTATCCTGCCACCATGAAGCTAAGGCAGTTGTGATTGGATGTCCCTCTTAACTCATCCAACCTTTCTGCATAACCAAAGTAGCTGTGATTGGATTTATTCCTAACTAGTCCCTGCTTCTACATGACGAAATTCGGTCTGATTGGATTAAATCCCTGTCAAACATGTTCCTCTCATTTTTGTTTGTTGATGAAAATGTCAGTTAATTTAGTTTTAGTTTTTGTCCATGTGCACTTATTTTTATTAGTTACTGTTTAGTTTTCGTCAGGGGAAAAAAGGCTGTTGACGGAAAACTATCATGAAAATAATAAGCCAACAAAATTAATGCTGCTGGCCAAAAAGGGAAGATTAGCTAATTTTTAAAAATAAATGTTAAGAAATGGGAGTCATTCTGTTTAGGACCAGGAGGATTTTTAAAAATTCTGACTGGGATGGTGATGGGACAGGATTATACTGTTTGACACTGATGGAATCAGACTGAAAAATCACTCCCTTTACCGTCTAGTATGGATTTGGCATGTTCTCCTGGTACATGTGTGGGTTTTCTGTAAGTAATCAGGCCTCCCCCCTTAGAACAAAAACATGTTTTTCTAGTTTAATTGATTGATTGCCCATATGTGTGAGTGTGCCAGGTTGTTGGTCCATGTATGCCAACCCTGTGATTGACTGGCAACCATTCCAAAGTGTACCCCACCTCTCGCCCAGCCTGGATATGAGCTCCAGCCCCCTGAGACCCTAAACAGGATAAACAGTCTACAAAACAATTTTACTAAATAAGAAAGAGTTCAGAGTATTTCTACCTAGAAATACCATAGGGGTCAGTTCAGGGGTGGATCTGTGGGTGGGTCTGGATGTGTACATGCCCACATGAAATTAATAATATACAACATAATAAAGCAGTGGTTATACATAATATGAAAAAAAGTAAAAAAAAAAAAAAAAAAACTGACATAAAAACTAAGTCTCATCCAGATATTCCTATGAATAAGGCCACTGGGTTAGTTACAAAAAAAATGTATGGGGCTACTGTGAAAAAAAAAAAAATTGCTGAAAAAGACTTCCTCTAGTGCTCTTCAGTGTGGGCACTCAAAGGGATTATTAGTGAAAAGCTTTTGTGTCATTAGGGTTAAAGACCTTGAATCGCACCTATTTCTTTCAGCCATTAAAGCCTTCATCAGAGCAGGTACAAAATGTGTACCACATTACTTCCTTTAAAGGTTTTGACCAGTCACATGATCATTACATGTCACATGATGAAGAGAAAAGGTTACATTTTAATACAATTGTATATATATAGATAGATAGATAGATAGATAGATGGATAGATAGATGGATAGATATGTACACACATAACTAAATACAAACATTATACTGTATTTAAGGTAAACTTTTGTTTTGTTTAACAGCTGAATTTTATCTTTATTTATTTTACAAATTGAAGAATTTTCCACCAATTACACTACAACTAACCCCATTAATTTCTGAAGTTTTATCAATTTGTTTTTGATTTACAATTATTTTTTTGTCTTCTCAAACTAAATCAAACAATCACAAAATGCACACACTAAATTAATTTCCCAATGGATGCACGTCTTATTACCTCCGCCAAGGAGGTTATGTTTTTGCCGACGTTGGTTTGTTTGTCTGTTTGTCTGTTTGTCTGATTGTGTTCACAATAACTTGAATAGTTATGGACGGATTTGGATGAAATTTTCAGGAAATGTGTGGAATGGGATAAGGAACAAATGAGTAGATTTTCGGACTGATCCAGATCACCATCGGGATCCAGGAATTTTTTAAAGGATTCTTTCACATTGCGAGATTGGACCATTTTCGGCATTTCTGCATATAACGCCACAAAAAACCTACCTTGGTGGGGGGGTTTGTGCTCTCCGAGTGCTTTCTAGTCCTTAAATTTGAATTAATCAAATTTACTGCTGAGTGCATCATCACCAATTGACCACCATACAATATACTTTAGAACTGCTAGGCAGTTTTTAGCAACTTTAGTGCCAATTTAAACTATTGACAAATTATAGTATGTCACAATCAAATACATATACATTCATAAACAATTTCAAACACCTACGAGTGGCTTCTCTGGTCCTCTCTACCTTTGACTTCTCCCCCATCATTTAAAGAGCCATGAAGAAGCAGGGTCATAAGTACCAGGATATGAGGCTCTCTGTAGGCAAGAGGGCTGAAGAGGCTGCCTCCTCCCACAGGCCTGTGGAGCTGTATAGGAGCCACAGTGTGGACGGCTCATAACATTAGCAGCAGGAGTCCTGGACTGCTAATACTGTCACACTGAGAGCGAGAGAGACGCAGGGAGAGATGGAGGCAGAGGTGTGAGGATGTGTGTCTAAGTATTCATGAGTTCTGCTCTTAAATAACAAGATACACCTCGTCGGTCAATAGTGACAAGCAGAGAACTGTGAAGATAACTGCTGACATGTAAATGTGATTAGATGGTTGTTTGGGGATTTGTGGACCTTATTCTTCATTTGTTGGAAACATATAAACAACCTCAGCAGGCGTCACTGCTAAAATTCAGAGTGTGTGCGAGTGTATGAGGTGTAAGTCCCTTATTAAGAATCCCACAGTGGTAGTCGTGCACACACTGGGAGCACATGCAGAGATATACACGGAGGGGTCTGTGGGATGAATTAGGTGCTGCCGTGTGTAATTTACACATTCTGCAGGTCAATATTTCCCTGTTTTGCTTTTTATAAGCCACAGAGATTAATATTTTTTTATCCGATTAATCTTTGTTTGCAGAAGGCTTTTCTTGATCCCAATGCTGTTGTGATATGGTCTTTTTTATTCCTTCTTCTTTTGTTTGCATTTTTATAAAATAAAACTCTGGTGTTTGCGGGTAACTAGGTTTTCTTTTGTTTACAGCCTGTATTTTTTACCTTTTGGTTGATGCTGTAAAGTTCAAAAGGGCTTCCCTGGTAATGATTCACTGTAAGCGTTTTTTTAACTTTTTAACTACGTGAACCCTGTTGTTTAAAGCGTGTGGTGCATTGCCCTTTGGGTGTGTCGGTCTATATTTTGCTATTTTGGTGATGCAAATTCTCAGAGCAAAACCAAGCCCATGGTGCAAATAGGATGGATTACGTGCTTGGATGACTCATGGGTGTGTTTTGGGCATAACATAGATCAATCCGATCAGAGCTTCTTCTCTCATTCCCTTAAGATTAGTGCATGCTGGGCAGCTAGCTTTTTGCTATAACATGACACTTCTAGTTGTTTGGACTGAATGTCGGCTGGATTATAAGATTCCTTTCCTTTTATTGTGCCACTAAATTCAAAGAACAAATACAAGAACAATGTATTATATATGTAATGCTCATATTAAAGTGCTTTTGGGGCTTTCCAGACAGCATAAAAAATAATTGAAAAGACAAGTCAGATTAGAATGACCATAAAAGCAAAATCTCAATAACTGTTAATAATCTCCAGTTAAACTGACAGGCTCACAGTTCTATGTGTTTATGATTGAACTGTTTATATACACAAATAACTGTTGCCTTTAAGCAATTTATTATCTAATTTTTCCCTGCAGGAATCACTGGCACTGTTCTCCATTGCATGCTCCAAATACACTGGACAGTCCGTTTTATTATCTGTGAGCATAATTTCGGGTGAGATTCATTATTATGTACACAAATATTATAAATTTAACTCCATGTTGCTTGAAAATCATTAATCCTGTGTTTGTTTTTCTTGTTCCAGGGAGTATTGGGCACAACAGAGCACATGGGAATAGCACACTGAGGTGCTTCAAAGAAAACCAGGTTTTCTCTCAGCTCTTTGTACAGTTATTCTTTAAACTGAATTTATCAATAAATGCTCTGATGTTAGATGTGTGCTGTTGTGCGTTCAGTGTGGGTTAAATGAGCTCAGTGAAGTTTGTGTTTTGATATTATAGATGTGTGTCAATCTCTCTAATACATCCTCAAAATAGCAGAAACACCCTGCACCACAGGCTTTAGACTTCAGACCAGGTAGGAGGAGGTTTAAAGCACAGTCCTCAAGTTATGTACACACATGCTTTGCATCTGACCACTCCTTATTTCATACAAACACACCCTTTGGTTGTAAATTGGAGTGCACAATCTCTAACTATTTAAACAGGGCATGAAAATGACATCTACATCAGGTGGAAATTAGAGAGTACACTTGTGCTTCATGCACCATGCGTATATAGGGCCCTAAAGGTGTCTGTGATGCAGGTATTGCTAGAAACCAATGCTTGACTGTACCAAGACCAGGATAAAGTTGTCATTATGGTCCACGAAGCAAGAGTAACAATTTTTGAACAACCAGATTAAAAGTATTTACTTTGTTTACAAGTATTTAGATTCAAAGACCAAACACATATTTGGGCTTGAGTTAGACATACCAAGACTTGTATTATTTCCATTCAGGCAATTAAATGATTGAGAGGTCTGTTGTGTATTGTTCATCAAAAAAAACAATAGAAAATTTTGTTTCATTTTGCTGTTCTGCCTTGTGTTATACTTTGACTAAAATTTGGTCAATTGTATCCATATAAACAGTAATCATATTTAAAACACATTTGAAGAGCAAAAATGTTTTAACCTATTTTTGCTTTATTATCAGTTTCGCTTTTATTGTGACATTTGTGTTCCAATCTGTATTTCCAAAACCACAATTGTTTTGGTTTTCTTTGAATATCCCTCTCATGTCATCATCTCCTCATTTTGACACTCTTCAAATACCCTTCACAAACAACCCAGGCAGCAGACCCTTACTGAGCATGTCATTGATTCAGTTTTGTTCACAGTGCTGCACACAGAGTCACCAGCCTCTACCGCTGAGTCACCAAACCACGAGAGAGCAAACCTCTCAAAGTTCAGACTTAAAAAGGTCACTGGTTCAATTACCTGGTGACACTGGCTCACCCAGCAGGGCTCTTTAGATGTTCTGTCTCTTCTCTCTTTTTTGCCCATTATGCTGAGTCTTAATGTAAAACATTAACATTTACATAGATGTGCATCCAATTACTGTCCAGAGGCCTTGGCTTTTGAAGATGAGTAGAAGCTGGATAACCCTCTTGACCTGTGTCCATGTATGTTTGACTAGGCAGTAGAGCTGGGCAAGACAACCCTTCAGATGTATTGAGTTTTTGTTGTTGCTCTTTTTTTAATTCTGCTCTTTTAGTATTATAATGTAGTATTAACATCAAAATCCATGTAATGAGGTTTTGGTTCTCTGCTGCTTTTTGCTTCTTTGTTTAAGTTCATAGATGAAGGCAGTGGGGGGGTATTTTTCCCAAGTCTTTGCCCTAAACACAAACAAAACTGTCTGTTGAACACCCTGGAAAGTTCAGACAAAATGAAACACTTGCATACATATTACAAGCCCTGTACAATCATCAGAGGGTAATAGTTCGGTGAGGTGAAACATAAAGTCACTTATCAGTGCAACATACACAGCATACTTACATAGGGACAAGATGCTTCTTCATTTCATGTGCAAATGAGGCAATCTAAATGCAGTGAGTGCAGAACCAGACGCTGCTTGTGTTGTACATTTAGAGGCAGCTTTAACACAAAAGGCCTCATCACTTTTATCCAGCCACCCTTTCCAACCACTGTAAGCCTCTCTCAGTTTTTCTGCTTCTGACAACACAGCATCTGGAGGAAGTCACACATATAAATTCACATAAACACTCAAAGACAAAGTTTTCATTTTTAAGAGTTTTATTTTAAACAGGAGTTTGATTTTTATTCAGGCCTTTATTTCAATCTGCTTTGAGACGGTTGTGAAAATAAAAGTGTCACAAAATGGCTGTCATAACAAAAATATCACAAACCATTTGGAATAATATGTCCCCAGGACTTATTCAGAGAAAAGACTATATAAAAACAAACTTTATACTTGAATACATATACACATTAAAACTTATTAATGTGCTGAACTTTGATTTCAGATGTGTTTAACAATCTGTAAATGGATGAAGTGAAATGAAACTATGACACTGATCTGATGCCGTTTTTTATAAACTGAAAGAATATTCATGGTAATTATTTTGTTACCTTATGTGTTGTTTCAGACACATTATCCTCTTTGTCAATTATCATCTAATTGACAGTACATGCCTCTAGAAGCAGATGCAAAATTTGTTTGTAATTCCTGTGAAGCTGGTGGTTATTATTGTGACTTCCAGCGATTTTTCTGTCATGGTAAAGAAAAGAAATACATTAAATAAAAGAAACACAACAACAGGATATTTATACTACAGAGAACTTGTTGGAAAATGGCTTAAAAAGGACAGGAAGAGCAAACTAAAAACATTGCTATGATGAGTATTCACTGTCCTGAACATATTGACAATGCTTTAGTTTTTTGCTAGCAAGACCCTTTGTTTTGGTTCTGCTTTACTCAGGGTGGTAGAATTTTGTAAAGTGTCTAAGAAATGCAGATAATGAAGGGACTTGCTGGCAGAAAATTTAGGAGTTGTAAGTATGTTCAGTATAATGTACAAAAACCAAATGCTTTTTTATGTTTACTTTCACCTTAAACTCAAAATTACACAAAGCTCTTGGCCCCATCTGTGGCAATGTATAGCCTAACATCCATGCCAGTTCTTTTCTTTGGGGAGCAGAAACTAATCAGAATTGCTGTACACATTTACTATTGAAATGAACACTTGATCACTTGAAACAAAGCTACAAGAATTTATATGAACTGCAATGAATGATATAAGTGCTGAGGCTGGTATACAAGTTTCAAGGCACAACTTAAAATGTAGTTTCATCATGTGCAGTAAGTAATACAGTTGACTTAGCATGATTGCTTGCTTCTGTGAAGAACTGCAGGGGTTTGAAATTCTCTGTCCTGATTAAGGTTGAAAAGGGTATAATTTGAACTTGTAGAATATCATTACCATTGAATTATACTTGTTTGAAATAGAAGAACAGCAGAGAAACAACAGAAACAAAAGGCTGCAAGAGCCACACAAGCAGTGGTCCAGCCAACGGTAGTGGAAAATACACAAATACTCACAAATACACATGGTGGTGCATCTGCTCTAATTTCATATCCATGGCATCTATGGATGAGAGCTTGTGCTGCAGAAAACGGGATCAGTAGAGTAGAGCTAAAGACAACAAGTAAAGATGACAGAGAGGTCTGACTGCACTCAAAGATCCAGCAGTGCAGAGCAGCGTGTGGACATGCCCACCTCTACATGTTGGCTCCATGTCATAGGATGCTGCCACCAGTAAAATTGGGACAACTAGTCTCTAATTTCAGTCAAATAGAGACTGAAGGTTACCATGGATACAAACTGTTTTATGGAAAAAAAAACATTAAAGAGTGAACTTAGCATAATACGGTACATTTAAACCATATATTAAATCCTGTAAAAATAACACTGCAAGAACAGTTAAAAGTTCTGATGGTTGAATGTGTAATTTTCAAGATTCAATATTCCAAACTTGACATAATCTTCCTCTTTCACAGAAGTTAATAAGTGAAAAGTAATAAATAGCCAGAAACAACAGCTTAACAACCATGAAGAATTTCAAGCAATAGGTATGTGACATATTTACTTGACTTCTTTAAACAAAAGATAATAATTTTAACCAAAAAATATTTACGGAATAGTCTGTTGTCAACGTAACCAACCATAGACAGCATTTGAAAGCAAACCCATGATTTTATTCCAGATGTGTCTCTTGCATCATATGTCTTTTTTTCTAAAAAGCAAAAACAGTGGAGGATCCAGTACTTGAGAACGACTCAAAAACCAGAGTCAAAGTCCTTTATATGTGGAAACCTTGGCCAACCTCCCAATTCAAACTAGAAAGCACTCGGAGAGCGCAAACCTCCGCCAAGGTAGTTTTTTCGTGGAGTTATGTGCACAAATGCCGAAAATGGTCCTATCTCGCAATGTTAAAGAATCCTTTAAAAAAAATTCCTGGATCCAGATGGTGATCCGGATCAGTCCCAAAATCTAATCATTTCTTCCTTATCCCATTCCACACATTTCATGAAATTTTCATCCAAATCTGTCCATAACTTTTCAAGTTATCTTAAACACAGACAGACAAACAGACAAACAAACCAACGCCGGCAAAAACAACCTCCTTGGCGGAGATAACAAAAGAAGCTAAGGTTTCTTATTGGAAACAAAAATAACAACAAAAGCAATCGCAACTGATTCACATTATACACTGTATATCTAAATACTGTGAATGAAATAATTGGAGTGAAGTAATTATGGTCTCTCTTTTGTTAATGGTACCATAGCTGTATGATTTTGTCAGGGCCAGAGCTAATTACCTTTTTAGATCCTTCATTCTTTTTTTACATCATATGAGCAGGAGCTGTAATGAGGCTGTTGTCGCTCAGTGGCTGAGCTGTTGCCAAGTCACAAGTGTAATTACCCGGCACCACAGGGAGCATCGAGTCACTTTAAAACACTCTTTAGACAAATCTGCATGCGAGTAAAATGGAGATACCTCAAGTGTTTGAGGAAATTGTTGTTAAGTGTGAGTCTAAATAGATCCAAGTGCTTCAAAGTGTAACTGCAGGGGGAAATGGAGTTTGAAAAAGCTGAGAAGTGGGTTTTAAAGATGTTTCTAAAGTATTCATTACAAAGCAAGACAGAGGACAATAGGAAAAGCGAGTCAGATCGAACGTGAGGGAAATAAAGAGAGAGAATGAAAGAAGTTAGGAATCATCTGGAAAAAAACGCAAGTGAGAAAAACATGATCATCTCCTCATGCCACTTCCTCTCTCCGCCTTCACCCTCCAGACTGATGAGGTGCTTGTGGCCTTGAGAAGCAGTGGAGTTGGGTGTGGAGCATTTTCTTTAATTACCTCGTGGCAACAAATCAGAAATTCACACTCAGAAACTGAAATCTGCACCATCATGCAGTAAATGTGCCTGCACCCCATAGACTTTTTTTTCACCACCATGTTGCAACATCATGAATGTTACCCACAAAAAACACTCATGCTCATGCCAAGATATTTGTCATATTTTGAAGCGATTGACCACCAAGTTTAGCTCTATGGCTTTATAACCTGTATCTGGTGTGGCGGTCCTGTGATATCTTTTATACTTTAAAAAACCACATGCAGTTGTTTTGAAAAGAATTCATGAGTTAATGTTACAAGACATTTCCTTGTAGGTTTTAAACTTGTATTTTTGTTTAGCATATTGAATTGGCTTCATTTTCTGGCTCACCAACAACTATTAGTTGATCAACATTAAATAACACAAAAATGTATTTACTATTGTGTTTTAACTTTTAAAAGTTGATGTTTTGACAGTCAACACAGTTTGATAATGTGAGATTTTGTAAATGACCAAACAAATATGGTAACAGCCAGGCTTCTTTTAAACTGAGGGAGGGGCTCACTAATGTGCATTTCATATTTTCCAAAATTTGCTACATCAGCCAATAAGAGCAATAGTAGCAGGGATATTTCAAAGGCTTCCCTGGCTTTACTTTATGATTATAAAATTGGACAGTTTTCCTCGCTGTACAGGCCCCTGGTGTTATAATGTGCCAAATCTACCACTGTTTGTCTTTTCTTTGTGTTCTTCTTTATTGATCTGCTTTTTCTCACATCTTCCTAAAGCTCTAAAGACCCAGATGAACCTTGATGGAGCTTATTATCTCTGCTGCCACTGTGTTAATAACTAAATATCAAATTGCCTTTTTTCTTTTGCATATTACTGAAATAAAAAAGGGCCCCCACACCAGGATAGACAAATAATGAGTCAGGGAAAAGCTCATAAAATGATTAAAGTCTAATAAATTGGACAGATTAATGCAGTTAATGAAAGAGGACAGATGGAGGCAAAGATGCACAAGGCAAATGAAAGGAAGAGAGAATACATGGAGGGAGCAAGTTTACAGAAAAATCCTCGTTTTAACTCCTCCCTCTGTTTGTCCCTTTTTTCTCTATGGGAGTGTGTTTGTGTGTCAAAGCATGCCGGGAAGTCTTGTGGCTTCCATCTTTGTAATGTGGCTCATGCAGCTCTTTAGGCCATGTCCACATGTAGGCTGATATTTTTTGGAAACGCATCTTTTTTTGTGTGCTTTGGCCTTCATGAATGCCATTTTAAGGTCACTAAAAAAAAGAAAAAAATTGGTCTCCCACCAAGTTGAAGATTTTCGAAGATTGCTTAGGATGTGTCCCAGGGACAGGGGAACAGCACTTTGGACCCAAAACATAACAACTTCTCCTTGGAGCTATGTCACACTATGTGACATTATCACTGTTGTTAACATGTGTTGCAAGGGTCAAAATATTCTGTAAGGTTCAAAATAGAAGTCAAACAGCATAACTGCTACATCTTATAATCAAAAAAATTGCTATAAAAATCACTAATAATGGATTTTCAGCTGTAGATCCACAAATAGTAAATCTCTTAAATAAAAAACTGCCCTAAAAGGCTGAATTATTAACTTTTAAATAGGGATAAATTTGACAGAGTCATTTTTTACAAAAGTGTGATCTTTCAAAAACTAAATATTCAGTCCAAGAGGTATAATTAGACAATGTGAGTGCTGGGGGCGCTGGCGATCCCATTGAGTTAGAAGGGCTAACTGAATTTATTAACTCTTTTTAAACTTTGGAGAGGGTGAGCAGTTGTGCATCCTGTGTGAGTTGAACAGGCTCAGTGAGGGTGTGTTTCGATCTTGCAGATGTGTGTTAATCTCGCCAATGCATCCTGAGAATAGCAGGAAGTCTGTGTCACAGAGTTCAGAATTTAGACCAGGTTTTATGGGGTTAAAGGTTGTGATAGCATGAGATGTTCTTCAGGGGAATTAAATAAAATATCAAGAGGCAAGCCTGGTGCAATTATCTGGAGAGATAATCAAGTCCAGTTCAGACAAAAGACTGCCAAGGAGTAAACTGTTGATCTCTCACTTATGTCCGTTCAGACATGCTTCAGGTTCTGTATGTGAGCAGTAAAGTCCATGTATGGATAGCTTTAAGTATAGAAGTTCTGTCGTTGTTCCTGCCATCCAGCCTTTTGTTGTAATTTAAACCAGAAATACACAACCGGGCATTGAGGAACATTGGCACTAAGCAGTTTGGCAGTGTTTTGAGCAATGAATTAAACATAAAGATCTATCTAGGTTGCATAAGATGGCATCGGCATATTGACTGAAGCAATGAGTAGCCATATTCTTAAAGGATTTGAAGAAGTTAATCTGTAAAAAAGGACCAGAGGTTGGAAGTGCTATCAATGCTAATGGTAGCCACTCCCTGCATGATATTGTTCACAAATGCTACGTTAGCTTGTACAGCTTTTCTTTGGCCAAAATCAAACCACAATGCACTACTTTTTGGTTTGTTTCCCTTATTTGGTCCTTGTTTAGCTCAGATGGCTTTCTCACCCACCACCCTGTTTTCAAGGGGGGCCAGAGCTCTGTTCTTTGGTCCGCACCAGAGTTCACATGAACTTTGTTTCATCAAGAACCAAATGTGTTTGCTGTGATAGCAACCTAAGGCACCCCTCCTCATTTTCGGACAAACAAACTCTTAGGCCCATATGGGGGTGCATGTCATGACTGGAACACTCTTGGCACAAAAAGAACTCACTAAAACGAAGCAAGTCCATGAGGCAAAAGGCAAGGTTTATCTTCAGTCCAAAATCCGGTACACAAAAGCAGGCAGAGTCAGACAAAGATATCTAAGAAACGACAGGTAAAAAGGCAAGGTCTAACAAAGAAGGTTGTGATCAAACTATGGCTGTGAGAAGAACGCTGGAAAGTGGGACAATGGTACGAACAATCTGGCAACAAGACAAGGAAAGACACAAGGGTTAAATACATGAGGTGATTGGGGTTGATGAAACACAGCTGGGGAAGCATAATCAGGGATCAGGTGCTACAATGCCAGGCAGGAAGTGAAACCTATGAAAATAAGAAAAGACAGGTGAACTTTCAAAAAAAACAGGAAGCACAAAGATAAAACATGAAACATGAACAAAACAGGGAACTTAGCTAAAGAAAAAGCAGGATCATGACAGTGCATGCACATTTGGCATTTAGACAGTACAGAAATGATATCTGCAGCAGGGGAAAATAGGTAAGAGAACTTCACTACATGCCAAAACACTTGGCACAGGGCATGTGATGTGGCTTCAGCAGTATATGCCACAAGGGTTTTTTGATCAATCCAGCCCGCAGCTCAAGCTTGCAGAAGGCGAATGGAGTCTGACACAAAATATTTCTTTTGTATGAGATCAAAAATGTGTGATTTCCAAGGATATTACAGAAGCACCAAATCATCTTATTCATGTTGGCTTATTGCTTTGAAGCACAACCTTTGTAACCTTTATATTTAAGAGAAAAAAAAAGAAATGATGTCCATTCTGCTCTGTTTTGAGAAAAATGTAGCACTTTCTTGTATATTGGGGGAAAAGAAAAAATGAAACACTAGTTTGTGTCAGAAAAAAAGAGGGACAGGAGTGGAAGAGGCATCAGAATTTAAATCAGCCCTGTGACTTCAGTATTGATTCGACCATGCATGTGTTATGTGTTGACATTATGATTGACTACTGAATGGGAGCAAGCCTTCATGCTCAGACATGTGCACAAAAAGACCCAGAAACAGCGTCACATACACAGCAGGCCTGGTCATGCTCACTTAAATGTGTGACTGTAGTGATAGCCACGTGACTGTCAGTTTGCAGGGCAGTGACAGCCTGGGAGCTTCATGCATTCCGCTAATATTTTACCTGCTGCTCCTGCTTCCTATGAAACAACAGTTTAAAATAAGAAACTTGGTTTTAACTACTGACATTTTACCCATCAAAATTCCTTACAATATCAGAATATTAGGTTTGGACATGGTTTGACCTTCATATCTGTGTGATGGTCACATTCAATTTAGCCTTTTTCAGTCACATTAGAATTACCTTTCTACTTTGTACTTAATTGTCTACTTATTTAGGGAACACAGCATGACTGTTTATTCGAATAGTTCATCACTAACATCATATCATCCTTTTATTGTGTTACTTTTATTGTGTTAATAAAATTTTGGTAAGAGTAGAGTTCATGATACTCTTGATGGAGTCAAATCCCTGAAATGTGCCCTTAGTGAAACAGGAGTTGTGGTTAAAAAAATAATAATGTAAAAATGTTGTATTGATAATTCAAATTTGTAGGTGTCTTTAACTCTTAACTCTAAACCTGGATGTGACACTCGTAGTGTCAATCATCTCCACCCATCTCCATTATTGAAACCAACAAATGTTACAAGTCCCAGTTGAGACACCCTAGAACTGAAACTTCCATCTTCACACACACACATTTTGTGTTCATTAGAACCAGATAGAGCTGTAAACAGGTTCAGCTGCCACGATGTAAAGGGCAGAGCATAAGCCACCTCATAAATCAACCTACCTGTTTCAGCCCTGCTCACAGTTTTTTTCAGTGTAAAATTGACTGGGGCTTAGTCTGACCTCGCCCCCCTCAAGACGTGGATGTGACTACCTTTTTAGAGCTGTGTTCTAATGTTTACTCTGGCTCCACAGACATACATTTACATACTACTGCAACTAGAGCTGGCTGTGGGCTGAGCAAACACCTGGCAGATAGGATGTCTCCCACCTGGTCAAGGTGGCATATCTGATTATGATATCATAAGGTAAACATTTCAAACAAACTGTGAATGAACCTATTTCCTGAAAGGTGAATTAAGCGAGACAAGTAGAGGAGGTATAGCTGTAATGTCAGGGAGGGAGTTGTGGACAGGCCATGGACACACACATTTTGCTTTATATGCGACCTTTAATAATTAATTTTCTGGTTCTAGGGATGGGAATCAAAAATTTATTCCAGTTAATTATTAAGAACAAATAGAGAAATTGATATCATTTGGTTTTTGCTTATCATTCCCTTATGAGTTCCTTTTACATATTTATGCATGCCTTTTTTTGTTATCATCTTCTGTTTTTCCTCTTTACTCATCTGGGGTGTCAGCCATGACCTTTTTGGATAACTGTGCCTTTGTCAGGGAGCAGCCCTGCTCACAGTAAGAGGTAAAGTCTACCCTGCAGGTAAACATTTACTCTTCCCTTTTCTAACCAACCTCCCAGAACTTCTATAATGGTCAATCTTAATGACTGTAGCTCAAACCTCCAAACTCATCTTGAAGCTGAATGCCTCACTAGACTTTATGATAAATCAAGTAAATTCATTTCTTATCTCATTACACACAAGAGTTCTACTTGGCCAAATTGTGAAATATGGACACAATTTTTAAACTTACATAGATATTTTGTTTTTGCCAAAAAGTAATTGCTAGATACAGTAAGAAAACTCCAACAAGGATACAAAAAATGAGCAATTCCTGTTTAAAAATGAAATACTAATAATCTCTTCTGTGTCTTCTCCTCTGTCTGCAGTTAAGACTTCATTTATAGTGTTTCTTAATGTGTTTGTGGGAGTGAGTGCATCTCTTTCCCACCTGTCACCACACTGTTGCAGCTCAGTGGCTGACTGATCGTGTACCCTGATTGGATGTCGGTTGCTGGGACGCGGAACATTAGCTCTATGATTGGTGGATGGACAGAGAAGTTGGAGGTTTTTCTGTTTTTTTAAGGCTCAGTTAAAAGTCACCGAAATAAGAGTATGCATTTCTGTGCAGTTTTCTCATCTCTTATTTAATAAATGTAAGTACTTTTTTTTTCATTTGTCCACTGCTGTAACACATGATTGGTTTAGGGCTTCACCTTCCAGGACAAATACATGAGAGATGGTGAAATTATTGCCTCCTTAACTGTAATCAGAGGCAACTTAACCCCCAAATTAGACCAGCAATTCAACAAATGGTGGCATCAAGTGACACCCGGATAACATGACATCACTCACAATACTCCTAATGACCCCATCCGCTGAAGAGATTAGCTGCAAATGGACTAATCACTCGCAAGATGCACACTTCTACAGGGAGTGTGGGGGGGGTGAATCGGGTGAATTAGTAAGCAGTTATGATGATGGAGAGCAACTGACAGTTAGTTATGCAGCAAGAGAGATTCAAAGTTGTGTTTACCCGGCTGTTTTATGTCTTCTCCGCATGTCTTTCTGCTTCGATGAGAGAACTTTCCCAGGGCTTAATGAGTTTGGAGCCTTGGGCGTTTTAGATTGATGTGGTCTGGGTGCAGGAGGTAACTTTTTGAGATGTACTTTTCTGCAGTCTAATCATCAGTGAAATCCATCAAGGTAGTCAAAAGTAACATAGACTGAGGGTTGATCAAGGTAAACATGCCATTAATAATCACAGAATTAATGTATTTTGAGGCTAAAATGATCATTCATGTGCACCTGCTATGTTTAGTCAAGTTGCGCCACACAAGGCTCACTGCGAAATTCACCTGGTTGAAACAAACACGGATGCAATGAGAGAATGCACTCTCATATGAGTTCTTCACTCCATCATAATGTCTTCACAGATCCTAATTACCTCTGCAGTGCTGAGCCTTAAAGTGCTTGTGTTTTTTGCAAAAGGTGAATTAAACTGTTCAGTTTTTTAGACATGAATGTAGTTCACTCTGGAGACAGAAATACAGTGTTTATGCTTTAAGAGATACCAACCTACTCTCACAGTCACTCACTGATGGTTGAAGTTTCTATGGAAGTTTCTCTGTCAGTGTCAGCAAACACATCCACACTTTCAGGCCCATTTACACACCACTAACACAGGACATTGTCCAAGGACACATTGGCATGTGACAGCCAGAAGGTGGCGCACACCCTCTGCCTTCAGGTTGATGGGGAAGCAAGTTTCCAGACTTAGGGTGAATCCCAATTCTACCCCTTAGCCCTTCCCCTTCGTCTTACCCCTTATCCCTACCCCTTCCCCTTAGCCCTCTGTTTTGAGAGCCAAGGGGAAGGGGTGAAAACACACTGCTGAGAAATGAGTCACCACTCGATTCCCGCTCTGTCATCACCCAGAGCCACTCGCTAGCTGTGACGTAGGCAGATGCGACAATAGCTGTAGCTACGGCTGCGAAGGCTAGCTCGTTATAACGATAAATTTTAAAATACGACCAACAGTTAAAAACATGATTAATATTTACTTGATGAATTAATTATTACTTATAATTAAGTGCTTCCTTCAGTCTCCGCTCTGCCTCGTGTCGGCGAGCGCAGTGTATTATGGGAAATTCTCATAACCCTTTCTTTTCAAGTGAGGTCCCGGTCTGTCTTCGTTTCAAGGGCTGTGTAGCCCTTGGTCTTAGCCCTTCCCCTTAGCTCTACGGAGAATTGGGACACCACTTCACTAGACAGGAACACGCAAAACCAAGGGGTAAGGGGTAAGACAAGGGGTAAGGGGTACAATTGGGATTCACCCTAAGTCCCTGAGAGTATGGTGCTGTAAAACTTCAGGTTGCCATTTCAAAGTGAATGTTCAGTCTATTTTACTGACTAGTTAGACTGAACATATTTTTCCACCTCTTCTCTAAATATGTCATTATGCTAGTAATATAGTGATGATATTAAACGTAATGTTGTTGAGCACCTTCATCTCATCTAAATGTTAACATTTGAAATCACAAGACAGTTTATTGAGACAGTACAAGTGGTTGAAAAAAAAATCACATCATGGGGGATATTTAATAATCTCTCTGCCTCTCTCATCCTTTCTCTGCATGCAGGTCTTTTGTGCCTGTGTGTCAGTATGGCAAACATTATTAAGATTTATTTATTACATTAAAAGTCTTCTGATTCTTATTCATTATAATTTTTAGCTCTCAGCTCTGCAATAAATCAGTTTCGTGATGTTATAAATGGCAAATACAAAAACTTTTTAGAAAATTTACAATAAGTTGCAGAATTGTTATACAGCTGTGGTTGCCTCTTCTGGCATTATGTTTTGTTTAATCATTTTCAATGTATGCTCTGATGTTTCAAAATCAGAATTTAAAGGATTTTAAGTAAAAAGCTTTTTAATTTGTTTATTCATTTGTCAGTACAGCCTGTCCCAGTTAATAACAAGTTGGCACCAGGAATTTTGAAGTTTAAACAAACAAAAAATGTTTGTATGAAGAGGAAAACCCCACCACCCCAAAAAAGAAAAATGGCAGTTGACATTGTTAATTAATAGATTAAAGTCAGACATCTAAAAATGACTCTCAAAATTCATATAAGATCAAATCAAATTCTGCAGAAAGAACACTTAAGATTTAAGTCTCAAAGTTTGTTTTTTTCCCCTCAAAATCTGTTTTCTCAGAATTCTGAGATTTAAGTCAGAAAAATTATTTATTCTCAAAGCAGACTTTCAGAAAAAGTACAAATTCTTGGTTTACTCTCTCTAGTCAGCTGAGATCGTTGCTGTCAAAACAGAGAACATATGTCTCTACCTCAGAATTTTGAAGACAGTCACACAGCTTAAAGAAATCAAATTTTGCCGTAACTCAGGTTCCTATATTTGATTTCAATGACAAAGTATGTTCACAACCACAAATGTCTAGAAAAATAACCCCATGTTTCCCACATTGAGTACCCCTGATCCACCTGTGTTCTCAGTCCGTCTGGGATGCCCTGTTGGAGCTCCTGTCGCTTTCTGGCTCATTTCCAAACGTTGGCCTTGTCTTTTCTGATTGATTACTACCCTGTGGTAATTGTTCAGTTCAGCATTGTTCAGGGACATCCTCTTCAGCAGCTCTGCATTCTTTATAATGGTCAATACTCTGCTCTTGGCTTTGGACCCCAGGCCAACAGGCTTGCACCACTGATGAAACAATGGTAGTATGTCACAGTGAATCATCTGTTTCAGGTAGCTACTCATGCCATTCACAGGAGGTTTGGGAGACATTCAGATGCTGCGTACTTCTTTGTCTTGTGCATAGAAGTTCTTTTATCACACATAGGAGGCATGTAACACACACTTAAGGGCACACAAATCTTAAAAAAAAAAAAGTATACAGTCTCCTTGTAAAAAATATAGTCAATGAGTTGATGCTATGGATGCTGCACACACAGCAATGCATATATACACTGTTATGAAACATGAGGGGACCTAGGACTGTTCCCTTGGGGACTTCACATTAGACAGACCACTGATCAGCTGCGGGCCCCCCACCACCACCACAAACCTCACAATCACAAATGGGGCAAGAGCTGGATACTTGTTAAAACCCACCCTAAATCACATTTGGAAACAGTTGCGTCATCTTTGAAATGCTATCTGTTTGCAACATTTTCTCCAGAACCCATGGTTGGTGAGCTATGAGGTGCCTTAATTCAACTTCAGCTGCATACCTGGGCTTGAGTAAAAATACTCCTCATTCATTTTTTTGGCAAGGTACTAACATTACAGAGCTCCGCTTCTCACTGACTCATTCAATGTGAATGCTATTGTGACCTTCTTTCCAGATGGACAGCAAATCATCATGATCCATTCCAATCGATTAGTCAATCAATTGTGAAATATTACATGGTGTTTTAGCAAGCTGAGAGCCCCACGGGGCAATGTTTTCTGTGAATTACATGAAATAGACTGACACTGAGGATGCTCATTGCCATTTTTTCTATGTCCAATACAGCAAGATAGCAACATATCAGATGATTTGATGGGCAGGGGTGGGGCCCCTTGGACTGTGGAGCCCTCTGGCCTTGCAGGGGAATATTTTATTGCCCAGGTTGTGCAGCAACCAGTTACTTGTAAGATATTGCTGCAATAATATTACCTTTCTGACTAACAAGTAAAGGAAGGAATTACAATTAAAAAGAAAATAACATTATTACAGTTACTAATCAAAGTCATTCTTAGTTACTGAATTACTTTTTGTCCTGGTGGGCTGTTATAATGATGATATTTATGAGCTGCAACTAGTGAAAAAGTTCACCACAGTGTGGACGATCAGAGAGAACTAGCCATACTTTGACAGTTTAAAGTATTACCTTTATTTTGAGTGTATGCATCTGTGAAAGATTCAAGGAAAATTATTGTCTGTTGTATACCTTGATTAAACCTGTTATAACTCAGTTTTTTTAGAAGGAAAAAATAATAATCAGCTTAAAAGTTACCCTGCTTACTAACCCTAAACCCCACCATCATAATAAACTATTTTCTTTCTAATACAACACTTGATGTGTTGTTTTTTATCATGGGTGAAAAGACATTTCTGCTTCGGTTTTCTCCTAGGTTTCATCTACAGAAAAATAAGATCAAAACCTCCATAACAGAGATCTCTTAATATACAACAGAAACAGCAAACTTCCCCTGCAGATACAGATCATGCTACTGAGCCCCAAAGGAGTAAAAGCACTTAATGTGAGACTGTATTGTCAAGTACTATCCCCAAGGACAAAGATGACTTTATACTCAACGGAAAATAAACAAGAGCAAAGATATGGTATTATTGTTGACAAAGATAGAGGCTTCTTGTTGATGTTTTACTTAAAAGTTTTAAATGAAGTGTTTCAGTTCAAGGACTTTTCTCTGTAGAGTCACTCTTCACTGTGAAATATCTGGAGGCTGGACGACAGCTTGGGTAACACACACACACACACACACACACACACACACATACACAGCAGTAGAGAGTATCACAGTGCGGCTCACACTATCAGACCATGTGCTGTGGTGTTAATCACACCTATGTCCATTAGCACTCCAGCACAAGGCGCCCTCAGCATGTTTAGAGAGACACACACACACACACACACACACACACACACAATTTCTGGAGAGAGGAATGTAAATAGTGATGAGGGTCTTAAAACAAAGACATGAGAATAAATGAGAGAGAGAAAGATGGACAGCAAAGGATTTAAAAGAAAGAAGTCAAATTATGTTCATTATCATTTCTTACCAAACAAACTGTAAATCTTGCATTTTTCTTATCTCTCTCTATTAAGAGTGTTGTATTGACCAACTGCCTTTGTGAACAGCAGAAAGTGACGACAGTTTCAGCAAATGTGGCGTGAAGGAGGAGGTCAAAGCGGCCTTTTTCAGTGATTTCTTAAAATCAGAGTCAATGATATATTCTTGTGAAAATAAACACTACGATGCTGACCAGAATAAGTCCTCCTGATAGTTATGATTAAAATGGTTAAAATTAGTTTTGTGTAGGCTTTTATGCCCTTCATTTTGAGAGAAAGGACTGTGGATATAGTTAGAAACTAGGGAGGGAGAGTGAGAAAGGAGCCAGAGGCAGGATTTGATCCCAGGAAGCCCACTATAGTAACAGCAACAACCTCTGTACTTGTGATGCATGAAATTAGCCAGCAGCTATTAGCTTCTCAGCTGGCGACTGGTTTGTTTGCTTTTTTTGACAGTATAAAATTCATGAGTGGGAATCAAAGCAGGGAGATTTTGATAGAAAAGGCACCTACATATATAATGGGGAAATGCCATTCAAGGGTGTGAAAGTCATTTGAGTATGGGGCCAGACTGCTTCAATGAGACCAATGAGAGCAGGAGGTAAATGACGCAGCAGTGTTTAGAAACAAAGAGGGAACTTTTAAATTACTGGGACAAGGATTTCACTTCTTGATGAAATAAAAGGAAACCACATGACAACAGATTTAATTATATTAATTTGACTTTACTGTTGTCATAACAATTGTGGCTAAATCAGTCAGGAGATGCCTGGGCCTGAAGCCTGTTTCCAGTACAGTCACAGACTTAAGCCCTTTGCACACCAGACGCGTATTTTTTGCGCGAATATTTTGCACGTTATTTATTTTTTTCGAATCTACTGTTTTTCAGTGCAAGCTTTCACACCAGCAACATTATTTCGCCGAGCAAAATTGCGACTTTTAGTTTTTCGGACTGAGGTCAATTTTTCCAATTAAAATGCTTGTAGTTGGCATGTCACATAGTCCCGGAGCACCAAGTAGTTACTGTCGACGGCTGCAAGTCTGTCCTGATTCAGCAGACAGCATTATAAGGCCACTTGCATCCTCACCAACTTCCTGCTGTTTGATCATCAGCTGTATGTCTGAGGTAGGAGGACACACTGTTGTTAAAAGTATAATTTGAGTCACCTCCCGTTTGTTTGTAAACAGCTCCAGCTGTGCGCAGAGCACATCTGGTTCATTCATATGTGATGGGCTGCCTGTTTACTGTCTCAATCTTTTACTAGGCTAACCTATATGATATTAAAGACAAAAATATCTTAGCACAAGCTGAAGAAAAAATATATGAAAAGGAAAACTAAATCAGTGACTCAGTCTGGAAGTGAATGGTTGCAGCCCAGCTCTGT
Source organism: Cetoscarus ocellatus (assembly GCA_037902135.1). Classification (NCBI taxonomy): domain Eukaryota; kingdom Metazoa; phylum Chordata; class Actinopteri; order Labriformes; family Labridae; genus Cetoscarus; species Cetoscarus ocellatus. Next base: position 1,460,989 of record JBAMNC010000414.1, read on the forward strand.
GTCACATGTGTCCTCAAGCACAACTCCCACTGCTGCATCAGTGGTAGGCTATGTAATGTGTTAACTGATGATACAAAAGAACTACTTACAAAGACTCTTCAAACATCAGTGAAGAGATGTGAAAGGGATGTGAATTGTAAGCTTGAGCTGTGGCTTAAAAGTGCTTAGAATGTGAGCGCCGGGATTGTTTTTTGTTTTTTTATGTATTAAATCGAGTCGCTCCTGATGTGCATAGACAGGAGCGTCAAAATTCGCCTCCGAATTATTCGCAATTTTGTGCCGTTTATTCGCGTCGCCACTGGTGTGCAAAGACCTTTAGTCTGCAGATGTAGAGACTGTCTTTTATGCAGGATGGATAAGTGTTTTATGATCTGTGGAGCAGCTGCTCTCTCTGAGGATGAATCTCAGTTTTAAGTGGGAAATCAGGTCTTTATGTAAAAACCTCAATTTTCCAAAAAATTGGCCAGTTGTTTGGATGGGAAGGGGATCCATCATGCATTGGAGATCTGTGCCAAAGGTCATGTCCTGCAGGCACCTTTTACGAAATCTTAGCAACTTGTTCCCTCAAGTATGACAAAAGAAACAACTCTCCTCCCATTTCTCTCAAAATTGTCCTGCAGTGTTTCATCCTCTCTCTTTTTTGCTTGCTAAGTTGGGGCATGGCAGCAGTGGCACTATGCATGCTCTGCTGATCATGGGCGCTTATCTTTTTAAATATCTTACACCTCATAGAGGAGATCGTTAAAAGTGGCTTAAATAATTACCTCCACTGAGGAGGTTATGTTTTTGCTGGCGTTGGTCTGTTTGTCTGTTTGTTTGTGTTCAAGATAACTTGAAAAGCTAAGGACGGATTTGGATGAAATTTTTTGAGGAAATGTGTGGAATGGGGTAAGGAAGAAATGAGTAGATTTTGGGACTGATCCGAATCACCACCCATTGTTTAAAGGATTCTTTAACATTGCCAGATAGGACCTTTTTTGCCAAAGTGGACTGAAGCTGCTTGGCAGAGGTCTGCGCTCTCTGAGTGCTTTTCTAGTTGATTTATTTATCATCACATTAATATCTGCCTTTGCTTATTACACATATTTAATAATAAATGGAAGACATACCATATGCTTAAAAATATTCTTAATATTGTGCACGGGGCTAACCTTTGCCACACTTTCATTGTAAATTAAATAATGAATGCCCAGCAGAACAGGTAAGAGTTATTTAGCCTCTGTGGTTTAAATATACACTCACTTTTATATAAGTCCGACCCCTGAATTCAGGAAAATTGAAGCCTGACTCCAAGGGAAGAACTACCTGTAAACCTTCCTCACTTAGATGCTAATAAGAGGTGTGAGATGTGAACTGTGCCCTAATGCATAAATCAGTAATGTAAGCCGAGGTGTGGTCTGCTGATCATACCTGCTCAGGGGCCTTGCTCTGTTGTCTGTAGAGGCCTCTAAAGTCATGTGGAGTAAGTGTCTCCCAGAGAAAATTAACTAAATTGCTTCAAAAGTTTCTAAAAGTTTAAAAATGAAATTAAATCTAAACTCTCTCCAAAAGTCTAAAGAATTTATTAAAAAAGTTAAAAATGGATCAAACTTTGGTTATTAACATCAAATTTTAAATCAGATCAAAACTGTAATAAAAAAAAAAGCAAGGAAAAATATGAAGAAAACTTACAAAAAGTAAAAGCCCAAATAATCATATACCATGTAAGGCTAAAACTTACAGATCTTTCAACAGTTTCAATCAATCTTAATTTCAGACTTGAATCAATCCATGTAAAATAAACTACAAGGGTCACACAGCAACAACAAAGACCCAAAAGGATGATCCAGGGGCCGAACTGATTTGAGGCTTGCCAAAACATGTCAGAAGCCACATCCTTGGGACATAACAAAACCACAACACCTGTTTTTACAAGTTCTGCTGGCAGTACAAACTGCACAATTTCCACTTAGCAACTGATAAAACCACAACACATTCTCCTTGAGTTTAGGGTTCCTCAAAGGTCTCATAGAAATCAAACATCACTGAACAAAATCACAGCATGCCCCTAAAGGGGAAATCAGTTTACTTATGTGATGTACAGTATACATTGATCAAACTAAGGTAAAACATTTGTCTGTGTTATCAGTGTCATTTGTTAATTACCTCCTGACCTAGGAACACAGCATGAAAACCTCTTGTGGAGAATGGTGAATGACAAAAATCTACCTTTTCAACAATGCCTTTTAAAGAGGGACTTCCCCAACTTATGAGTTTTGACCCCAAAGTAGCAGTGCCACAGACTGTCTTCAGGAGCAGACCCCCTTTTTATCTATCATTTACATTTCAGCATAAATCTAAACCACTAAAAGATGGTTCTACCTGAAAGTATTTTTTTCTGTGTATTATTTTAAAAAATGGGTAAATAAACAATTTGAAATGAGCTATTTTTTTTTGTTTATGTCTCATGGCCCCATGAAGGTCACAACCCTCGCAACCTTCACCATAACTGCTTAAAAATAATAGTTATTTTCTATTTTTCTGCTCTGTTTTGTTTAGCTTTCAGTCATTCTTTATCACTATCCAATTTGAACTGCTGAGAAAACAAGCAGTTTTGAGTCATTACTTTTATATCTGGGAAAATACAATCAATTTGAAACATTTCCAAGATCAAAATATTTTTAACACACAATGAAAATTATTTTCTTTCCATTTATTTAACATAAAACTAAGAAGACATAACAATTTATGATCAAAACATAATTTGACTCACTTTTGGTTAGTCAAATATATCAGAGCTTAAAATAAGTTATTTTTTTTTATCTTAAAATTTAATACATGTCTAGATGTTACTGTACATTATATTTGCAACTGATGATACTATTTATATATCCTGAATAAAACTGTAACATAATTAAACATGTTTACGCCAAAACAAATATGAAATATCCCTGTTCAACTTTTGAGCTTGCCCACATTGTTGTTAACAATCTATATCCACTCACACTTGGTGACATCTCCTATCAGCCCTGCATTATAAAACTTACCCATGAATGAGCTTTGAAAACAAATCTGAGCAGAGTCCTGGGCTGAAGGTGTCTGTAACTAGAGCTTCATTTCAATTTCTCATTTCTGCTGTGTAGACAATCCCTGCTGGCCAGTTGGAATTTACATTGATTCTGTATGCAGCGTCGTCCTGTTTGCTTTATTGTCCAAGCAAGGCGATTATTAAAGCAGGAACGGCTGTGATGTGTTTTCTGATTGGATGCTAAGAGATAATATCCGTGATGAATAATAAAACTAGATGCACTAATGTGTGGTTTCTATGGAATATCAAACTGTGGGTCATCCTTGGACTGAAACTGAGCAATTTGTGAGAGGAAGGGAATGGGGAATTTATGCTTGAAGATTCAATACATAGAATTTTTGTACTAAAATCTCTAAATTAATTTAAAAATGGCTAATCCTTTGTTTTATCATTCAGTGCAAGCAGTACGTCAACATGTCCAAGAGCTTTAATGTCAAGTGTCATTCCTATTCTTACCAAGAAGGTACTGTTTTTGCGAGCATTTGTTGGGTTTAGGATTATTGGTTTGTTGTCTGTGAGTCCTCCTGGTTTGTGTGATCCAAAATGTTTTTCTAGAGGCTTGCACACCATAGACTCTAAAAGAATTGGACATAGCCGTGTCACAGGAGCCTTTGGAACACTGTTGATACCCTCTGATGGACGCTGCCATACTGCGCGTGCTATCTAAACCAAACTTCAGCTCCATCTTCTCACAGAAAAAAAGGTTTTGCTGAAGGAGGACTTGAGGCCGTCTGACCAATAGCAACAGCATATTTCCAATACTGCCTACCCTCAGTGGATCCTCAGTAAAAGAAAAAAATGGGCAAAATCTTTCAAAAATCACCCCCCTCTCAGTGAGAGCACGTAGATGTATTATAGTTTCTGAACCAGGCCATAAAGGCTTTGTCCCGCATACAGTCATGAAGGTGTCAGGTTACTGCAGCCAGTCTTTTGACACTTTAGCATGGACCTCCATTTACAGACCTGGAGATCTTCGCATGAGCACTTCTTTTGTTTTTATTTTGATTCACAGCTTGGCAGAAAACTTTCTTTCTGTTTAAGGAAATTAAAACCTCATGTACTACTAGGCCACTTTTATTCCTCGTAAAATCATTTGAAATGTTAAAATAGGACAAATATTCATGTCTCAATTGAGCTTCTCTCACTCTTCTTCTATCAAAAGCTGAAAGCTGTTTGTCTGTGTTAACAATGGCACTTCAACATCAAATATTTGCAGTAGGTCGGGGGCACTTGATTTACCTCAGCAGACTGGAACTGCCGCCAACGCAGACACATTACTGGCAAGATTAAAGTAAATCAAGCACTCGGCTTTCTGCTGCGTTTGCTGAGGGATCAGGCTGCAGGGAAGAATGAAGCTTTCTGTCTTTATCAAGATTGAAAATGCTAAGTATAAATGTGTGTGTGTGTGTTGAGTGTACTTTAAGTGTCACAAGGTTGAGAAGAGCTCACACCCACTTCTCCATGTCACCCACCATTCTCCCCCCCACTCATCCTCTGCTGAAAAGTAAATCCCAGTGCCATGAAATGATCTTTAAAAAATTGACCTGTTTTGCTTATGGAGGGTCTCCGTAAAGCCAGCCCCCCCTCACACACACCCTCCATGTAAAAGAAGACCACTGAAAAAAATAAAAAAAATCCTCATCCTTTCACTTCACATCATGTTTTGAGTCAGAGACTAAATTTCACCGCCAAACAAAGCTGAGGCCTGTCATATACATTTACAGGAGCCTGAGCGCATAAAAGGCTTCTGATTGGCCACACAGCAAGAGAGGCACTGCTCAAAGACTCGCTATACGACACCTTAACCTCCTCATATCACTCCTGTAAAGGTGTGTGTACATGTACACATACATGCATGTGCGAGTGTTAGGGTGTGTGTAAGTGCAGATCAATATGTCGCTGAGCCAAAGCCCTCTACCGCCCTCCAGTGGTCAAAATGCAAAAGTGTCAGTATTTACCTGGAAGGTGTTTTGTAGTATTTGTATACAGTAGTTTGTGTGTGCGCGCGCGCGTGTGTGTGTAAGTGCACTCCTCTGCATGTCTACTTTTTTTTTTTATTTGGTCTCCTGAGCCTTTGTGTTATTGTAAGTCACGCTTGCCTGAATGTCTGTGTATGCGAGTGGGTGTAGGTGTGTGTGTGATGGGGACTAGGTGTAAAAAAGTGTGTACATTTGTGTAAATGTGTGTGTTTGTTGTGCATGCCCATGCCTCTTATTTAAACTAGAGATTAAAGGATAGAGAGAGAACCGGCAGAGCAAAACGAACAAATATACAAACAGAGAGGGGTGGTGGTAGAGGTGTGGAACAGGGGGATGAAGGGATGATGGGATATTACAGTAAAAGAAGTAGAGGTAAATACAGGGATTCGATGGACTGCATGTTATTTTGTGTGAGAATGCAGGATGATTCAGGTAGTAAAGGGAACTGAAGTTAATTTACCAATACCTATATGCTATTTTACTTCGACTTGTCAATCAAATTCTGCATCCAGTTCTTAAAGAGCCCACATATTGCCTTAACTCTTCAGTTTAGCTGACTGCTGGAGTACGTGTGACGACATCATTATTAGTGACTTTTTGAGGAGTTTCTGGACTCCTGTTCTCCTGCAGTGTAAAAGCTAGAAAAGCGGAAAGACTAGAAAAGCACTATATAACTCAAATTCATTCATCATTTACCGTTTACCAAACTGTCATTTGATACACATAATCATTAAACACTTTGATCTCATGATACATGAGTTAACCATATCTGGTCAAGGTCATGACTTAACATTACTTGGAAAAACAACAGCAACAAAAAAAATCAGGACATTGTTGGTCAACAGTTCTTGCATAGCCTCTAAAATTTCATACAATCTTCATAACAATAATAGCTTGGGCTGCAACCTAGTGTGTATGTTCAAAAACCATTCAAGTTTGATTTTTGGAAAAGTGATGGCACTAATAATGGTAGAGCTTAGTTAGCCAGATCCTCAATAAGGCTAGAGGCGTCAGTGGTTTAGTCTGGTAGTGCACTCTACCAGTAATCAGAGGGTTGTGGATTGGAGCCTATCTCCGGCTGTCACATGTCGATGTCCTCTTGGACAAGACCCTGAACTCCAAGTTGTTACCACTGCTGCATCAGTGGTGTGTGAATAGGCATGAAAGGACGTGACTGTGCTAGCTGATACTGATGGACAACTTACATAGAAACTTGAACCATCACTGAGTAAATGTGAGAGTGAATGGATGTCCATACACTGTGTACCATTACTACAATAAAATATCAGGTTGATGAAAACAATCTAATTTCCCAGGTGATGACACATGTAAAATGCAGACACACTAATTAAAAATGTACTTAAATGCATAATACAAATACTAACCAATTTAACCTTAATTCAAAATGCAGAAGGAATGTTTTATAACCACTAACTAGAAAAGCACTCAGAGAGCGCAGACCTCCGCCAAGCAGCTTCAGTCCACTTTGGCAAAAATGGTCCTATCTGGCAATGTTAAAGAATCCTTTAAAAAATTCCTGTATCTGGATGGTGATCCGGATCAGTCCCAAAATCTACTCATTTCTTCCTTATCCCAATCCACACATTTCCTGAAAATTTCATCCAAATACGTCCATAAGTTTTCAAGCTATCTTGAACACAAACAGACAAACCAACAAACAAACAAACAAAAAACCAAACAGACATACTAACCAACGCCGGCAAAAATATAACCTCCTTGGCGGAGGTAATAATTTCCAGTTCACCATATCCCCCTTTGGAGCCCCTAAGACTCCACACTAGTACATCTGGTAGGGGAATATAAGGCAGCTATGGTGCTATAAAGACGGAGTGAGGGTGAAGACCCAATTGTGCAGACTTTTTGACTACCTTGTCAAGCCTAGGAGACACGTACAACACTCTATAAAATTCAAAAAGCACGATATAGGCTCTTTGATTCTCAAAGTCTACACAGTTTCTGGTTTCAAACAACACATAATAAATCATGCCATGTTGAATCAACAAAAATAGCATACTGCTGCTGTTTCCCCCTTGTTTGAAATCATAGGCCACTTTTTTGACTGCCTCTGTCCCTTTTCCACAATTATTACTTCTTCAGCTTCTTCATTATTGTTACCTTTACCAAGGAGGTTATATGTTTTTGCCAGCCTATGTTTGTTTGTTTATTTGTTTGTTTGATTGTTCGCAAGATTACGCAAAAACTACTGGACAGATTTTGCTGAAATTTTCAGGTGATGTTGGTAATGGCCCAACATAAAAATAATTAGATCTTGGTGGTGACAACAACAATTAGTGAATGATCATTTTTGCTCAATTACTGTCTAACTTATAATGATAAACATGATTCAAAATGCTAGGTGTGGGTTTTCAGGGTCAAGAAATATTATGATGGTAACTTTATCATGAAACTATTGCTTTTAGATTTAACAGCAACATGTGAGCTACCTTGGCGGAGGTTTGCAAGTGTTTTCTAGCCCATACTGACTCCCTTTTGTAAGAGGTTGATGTCAGTCTTTCTTGTTAAAATGCATCAAAACAGTTGACAATCCACACTGATTATTTGCAAACTGACAACATGCAATCACACAAGGCATTACCAAAATGTCCTCAATCACAACCTGAAGTTAGAACTCATTTCCTGCCTCCTCCATGCAATGTGCCATGAAGTAAAATTATGGGAGCAAATGATCTAAGACTGACTTGAGCTAAGAGGCTAGCATTGCTCTTAGCAACATTTCTCTCATATTGTGTCACAAAGCATGTTGTAAAATGTAGCAGTGGTGTCTGAAACAGCAAATAAACCTTATAAGGGCACTTGAAATGGCGACTCAGTTCAGGAAAAATGTGATGAGCAGGTGGTGATATGTTGTTTGCAAACAAGTCATTTCTAAAGCCAACTCTTTTAGTGAACAATAGTTACTGGCTCCAATTTGAGAGGCAATTTGTTACAGATTGACAGACAAAAGACAGACAAAGCTGTAACAAATGAAGAGTTTGAGAGTCAATAGACTGATTCTTATTACTTAACAGATCTTAAAATAGATGAAATTCCCATCAACATGATGCTGAACACAACATAAAAAAACACACCTGTCCCTCTTGACCCACCATTGAAACCTCACTCTGTGGCACTTTCTTATCTTGCGGAGGCATAAAACTGCCAGGCAGTAGCGTTGGTTAATTAAGCCTACTTTTGGTTTGTCAAGTGACTTAAAGGAAAAAAATTCCAGAGAATTAAAAAAAATATACATGTTCACATTTATAATTTGGTCAGCCAAATTATCAACCTAGGAAAACCAATACGTCTGTCTTTAAAGTTACATTCGAGAACATATGAAGTGAGGCATTCAGGTCAGAATGATACTGTAGGATCTGACTGCAGACTTTTTAAGAAGTGTTTGCCACTATGCTCACATAAATTCAGTATTTAATTTGCTTCCTCATTAAACTCTTCACATTATGCTGTAGAAGTGTTCTGACAATTGCATTTTCTCTAAGTAAATAGAAAGAGAGAAAATGAGACTCTCCAGTCAGTGTTTCTCAAGGCAGTGTTAAAGGTTTGTCCAGGCAGGGGCGTTGCCAGATGGGTGGCAAGGAAACCCTTGAATTGTGATTTGCTACCCCAGGTGTGATTTGTAACTATGATTGGCTCATTGAATTGTCAGGATACATCTTCTCTTTAAGTCTTCAAGGAAAAAAGTCTAGAAGTTTGAAATGATAATGTTACCACTTCATGTTACTCTCAGGCAGTAGTTCTCAGTTGCTTTCTGTCAGGTCCCCCTAATGTGTTCATCGCCCCATAACAGTACCACCACCCATGTAGTCACTAAAAGGGAGAAGCTGAGATTTGTAAAATCACATCTAAGCATATAAATATCAACTTCTCCTTTAAATACCTTTGTCTGAGCTTGGAAACCAACAGTATTTTCCATTTTTATTTTCACATTAATTAGAATTAATATTCCTACCCAGTGCAATTTTAGATATAAACAAGATGTCAAACTGAAATACTTGTATTTATGTCGTTGAACACCGAAAGAAAATATTTAAGTCCAAGGTCACAATCCAAAGCTCTAACAAAATAAAATGTCCGTATTTAACATTAACCAAGAGAAACAATGTCAACAACGTGGGAAAAAAATGGACAGTGTCTGCATTGCAATGACAAGATCAGGACCAAATTATTAAGTGTAAAAGTGACAAATGTTATGGAGATTAGGCAATCGTGAATTTTCCATGGTTTCCTTTCTTGTTTAATGTCCTGACCTGTGAAAAACTGTACAAATTGGGTATCAAAAAAAAACATTAAAAAAAACGTGCCAGCGTCCACTCACCTGGGGGTTGCAGAAAAAAAACAAAGAAACTCAGCAGAAGCCAGTAGGTACACAGCCTCCACTGATATTTTTCTCATTTCTCTACAAGAGCAAAAAGGAGGGTATGGCAATAAAAAAAGGAAAGCATTGTTTTAGTGAGAGACCTTTCAGTTCTATAAGTAATTATTTTATATCTTCCCTTTAATATCGACAAAATGCAAATCTACTTATCCCTTGAGTTAAGCTAGAGAGGCCAAGGTCAGACTATGTGATTTAAGGAGGAAGAACAGCTTAACTTGACAGTGGTGGGGTTTAGGGGCTCAGTGGTTATTTAATTTTATATAGTTTGAACAACACTAAAAGTACATGACAGTTACAGATATAAATAAACCAAACAACAAAGCAAAACAAGACAAATAAAGTTGGTTAAATTCTGAAAATAACAAGTCTACCCTCATTGTGTGATGTATACCAATAACAACAAGAGACTGAAAAGAAGAGAAATGGAGAGAAATAACATCCTGGTGAGTAACTGCTGATGGTATTAGCATCAAGTTGATGTGTCAATTATATTAATGCTGGATAGACAAACAATTACAGTTCAGTACTATAAAATGTATACAGTTTGATTTTATGTCTTAAGGGTTGCCCCTCCTATTTCAAAGGTAACCATGATGCTTTAATTTGTATTGAGGTACAACAGTACAGTCCGTCATGCCTGTTGGTTGAGTCAAGGTAAATTTTCCGGCTCTAGTATTGACAACTGAAACAGACAACAAAAGGCAAAGTCTGACCATGGCATGTCGGTGTCATTCTGAAGCTCTTACTCAGGGGTGTCCAAACTATGGCCTGGGGGCCAACTGCGGCCCTCGAGCCATCTTTGACTGGCCCTCAGCAAATTTGATGAGATTAAATTTGATTTGGCCTGTGCTGTAACAAGAAGATGACAGATGAATAAAGAAGGCGGGAATATGCCCATTAAATTGCATAAATAGGTCCGGTATACAAAGAATAAAGTGCCAACCATCTTCAAGCACCAACATTAGTTCAAAGTTTAGCAGCTTCATGATCTTTGCTATTATTTTGTGACTTAAACATAAAGATGAGTTGGCGTTGTCTTCTCATTCAAATCCTGACCTTGGGTGGATAAAGTCAAATGGAGCCACCTGAAATCTGACTGGCCAGCCCCAAATCCTCAACTTTCCTTTTATTCAAGATATGGAATAGTGGCACTGGCATACCTTTGTTTTTCCATATGTGGCCCTCGAAGAAAAAAGTTTGGACACCCTGCTCCAGCTGATTAAAAATGTAATACTACTTGGTAGCAAAAACATGATTCCATTTTGTTTTTAGTCTACATTTAATTGTTGTTATGTTTACAACAAAAAGCAGCAAGACATGTCAGTCTTTTAAAGCTCTTTTTGTTGCGCTCATTGAAAAAGGAAGATGTTTGGTTTGGATCTCTTCTGCTGCCTGGTAAGACTGATGTACTTTTTCATGTTTTGAAGCCAGTATGTGAATCTCATTCTGTCATTTGACTTTACAGGCAAAGAGCAAAATGGAAAAACAAAACAGTTCCAAAGAGAGAAATATAGACAAGGTGTCATGTGAGACAGGCAAAAAGATGGAAATATAAAAAGAGACTGGCAGAGAAATCATAGACCAAGTGAAAAAAAAAGGCAAACAAAGACAGAATGAGAGATGGAGAACAGGTGTGAGAGATGGGAGATGAGGATGAACAAGGAGAAAGGTTAAGTTGGCAGAGGTGGAAAAAAAAGAGCAAAAAGGATGAGGTACCAGAAAAGAAAGCAGAGGCAGTGAGGACGAGGTGGAGACAGGAACAGAGAGAGAGAGGTAGAGGGAAAGAAAGACAGAGAAAATGGATGCACAGAGTGAGAAAAGAGAGACAGAGGCAGCAGAGCTGGTGGACCGTTCATGTGGAACTCATCTCTCTCCATTGTTGACACCCTGTGACCTGGATCTCACACACATGCACACACACACAGACGGTGCTTGGTGAACAGGTTGGAACAAACTCATAAAAATGCAGCCAAAAACCGAGACGGACAGAAAATAACTGCAAAAACATTAAGTCCAACCAAAAACAACAGTTATTCAGTGTCTGTTTATCTGAAAACAAACCTGGCTGAGAGACAAGAGTTCTTTCTGATGAATAAAAAAATAATGCTTTGTTTTTCTGCTCGATTTATCACTTCAAACAGAGAGCTCATCACAGGAAACATTGTTTTCCACAATACAGATGCACTGTAATACAAAGTAATTACAACGATGTGCTCCCGTAATCACACATTGATCTGTTTGTGTTATTGATCTGTTGACACTTGAAAGATAAATTATAACCCTTGTGATTAATTTGTGATGTCTGGACACACTCTGAGTAAACTCAGTCACTGCTGTATGTGTTTAAAAAGTTTAGAGTCATCTTACTTATCTGCCAGATGTTTCCTGACAAGCTCCATGAGCTACAACATTAGATGCAAGAATCACTAAACACTCCTGAAACCATAGATAAACAGAGGCACTCTGGAGTAAACACTAATAAAATACCAATTGTGTAAAACTAAACAAAGTTCACACTGGTAAAAGTTCATTTTACAGAAATAAAGAACAGCCAATGAAGACATAACAAAAGTTTACACAGGAAGACCTATGCATTCATTCATGTATCCATTTGTTTATTTAAAGTCCTCTCATTCATTTCTTCACTCCGCCTGCCTTCCTGCACAGGTGATTCAAATCATTAACTGATTAGGGACATAAACTCACTTAAGCATTGAGCCAACCATATTAAGCCACAACTTGTCTGGCCAATCATCCTGCTGCTCCTCCACAGTCAGCATTGTGGTGTCGTGCTGTGCAACCCTCTCCCACCCCAGGCACCTCCAGTTGTCTCATCAGTGTCCAGGATGCAACTCCTCAGAAATCTGACCCTTCAACTCATCAGCACCTCAGTCCATCACATCAGGGTCCCAGCAAGCTGCTCAGAAGTCTACTTAGCATCACATCATATCTTGCAATCACCCTCAGTACCCTTGAAGTAAACCAAGAAATCACAGAGTCAATCATTCAAATTTGTAAATAAATGATTGTTCACACAATTTTAGTTTCTCCTGATTGAAATATTTTAAATTCCATATCTATGATCGGAATTCCTGTTGTGAAGCTAAACACCAAGGGCAGTTGAGCTTGTCCTGTGTTTTGTCACAGTGAACACTCCAACAGCCCATCGAGAAGCAAGCTGCAAAGCTGGCAGCAAAATAAACAGCTATGGTAACACCCAACACTAATCCTAAAATTAAACAGACACCAAATGGACAAACTTGTTGATCTGTTGCAACAACATCAGCGTGGCAACATGTCATGTCAAGCAAATCATAGCCAAACTAACAAACAGACAAGTAAGACAAAAGTTGCTACTGATATATCAATGGTAGCTTACAGCTAGCCACATTATGCATTAACCCCGTCTCCCCATGTACACCATGTTCATTTAATCTAAGGCCAAAATTGATCACACAAGATAATCTGCTGCAAGTGTAAAAACTCTGGTTGGAGAATGAGCCATTTATTGTGTAACATGCTGCATCGATCTTGTTGCACACCACACACTATACTGTCATTTTTTTCTATGTGTGGATTTCTCAACAAGGGTTTAGATTTTAAAATCTTAAGAGTGAGTGCCAGGTGTAGGGCTGGTGACACAGAAGAGAGATTTTTAATTCTTAACTGTCTTTTTAAAAACATAGGAGACCACAGACGTCAGGACAGACTTAACTTGTGTTAGTCCTCCAAACACCCCACACATTAGATGACTCAGCCTGACCACAAGACCACATGCCTGAAAATAGGCACAAAAAGTAGAAACTCACTGAGGAAAGTCACCATTTAAGATATCAAAGTACATTTTACTCCTGGATCACATTCTATAAGAGAAAACACAGGTGGATTGGGCCCTTGTGTTTTCTTTTCTTTTTTTCCAGATATTTTTACTGTTCTTGTTCTTCTGTTTTCTCATTTTAAACAGTGAACAGAATTCATTCTTGTATTTTTGTCTTTAATCACGTGATCCAACAGGGAATCACACTGTAGTACTCTGATTATCGGTGTTCTTTGGTGGCCATCCCTATGCGAGTCCTTTTTTGTTCTAAAAAGAAAAACTCTCAGAAAACAAGAGACTGAAAAGACTCAGACTCAGAGAAACTCTGTTCCAACTAGGATTTCGAAAATGATCATATTGACACCACATGTTTGAGAATTATTTACAATTCAGTCAAGACTGGCAATCATTTAAACTTTTGGCAGCTAGATCTGGATTTGTAAATATTGAACACATAAAATGATCTGACTTGGTAAAGCTTAAAGATAAACTCTGATCAAGACATGAAAAGGTCATGCTTTGGGCTGGAATATGCTTTGATTATTTTATTAAAATACAAATTAAAAGATATTCAGTATTCAAATGGCAAAACAAAACTTTCTTCTGACTTTTAAGTTTTTTTGTTCTTAATCAGTTAACTCTTTTCACCAGTCTTTTCATTTGCTGTTTTAGTCCGGACACCTGATTTTGCTTTAGATTTTTAAGGACAAAGCCATTAGAAACATTCTTAGCATCTATTTTTATTCTTATTGTACATTTTCTGTCAATGCAACACTGAAAACTTAAACATACAGAATGAAAAATTAGACTTTTTATTTTATTTTTACTAAATCAACTGGTTCTGTGTTATATATATTTTTTGTAGAAATCTGAAATTACTTTAAATATTTCCTCAAGTTTTCAAAGATAAAAAAATATTGAGAGCACTACTGATGCAACATGAAATTATAACATTGTAACACTGTAATATATGAAAGGGTGCTAGGCAAGGAAGCGGGACCTGCTGCAGATCTGTGCGTGTGTCTTGTTCATATTTTGCTTACCTGTGATGGACTACCTTTACTCTTGGCCTGCTGTCTGTTCTGCCACCCAAACATCCTCCTGTAACTCCATCCCCTGACCCGCCCCTAAATAAACATCTCTAAATTGAATGGAGGTCTGCTGTCTCCTTCGTCCTTCAGTGTCAATCCTCTTTTACAACTGAGGACTGGTGGACAAAAACATCACTCCATGAGGTAAATTCACTACACAGGAAATCAACGTTTCTGTTTTACAATAAAATTCACATAATAAGGGAAAAAATGCCTCTGAAAGTGGACTTCCTAATTCCTGCAAAGCACACCCAGGAATTTTTTGATAATTTTAATTAAGAGCCCCCTGGTGGCCAAATTTTACACACTGAGCCTTTAAGGAAATCTATAAGTTCAAACCAGTACTTTGCAGTTAAGTTTATCACAAATTGCAAAGTTGAAACAAAGGTGTAAGGACTGGTTGAATTTGTGTATATTTGGTATTTTCTAGACGGTCTACCTTTTTCTATTTGGAATTCATGCATGAAACCTGCTGTACCTGCATAAGTCAGGAAATACAATGTCTGACAACAGAAGACAATATAAAAAGATACGTTAACATGCAAAATGTCTCAGGATGTGATGCTGCAACTCACAAATCTTTTGCTAAAATCAGAGCTAGCCTGAAAAAAAACATTTTATTATTTAATGTTGATTTATAGACATGGAGACACACTAGCTTGTTGAAGATATTGTTGAGGCTGTTTGGTTTCTTCTCATCTTTGATTTAGTTGCTGAAGAGAAGCATGTTTAAAATGACGTTCTCAGTGTTAACGTCAAACCCTCTCTCTTCCTCTCTTTCACTCACACACACATACACACACTTAGGTAAATCTCACACAGACAGGACTTTAAAAGGTTTCAGAGAGTAGCAGCACTTACACAGATTACCTCCATCGCTTCACTATAAAGCCTCACACACACACACACACACACACACACAAACAAAAGGCCGAACAGTGTGCATGACACTGTGAATGAAAATCGATAGAGCAAGTTTAGAGTAATTGAATGGTTGTGTGTGTGTGTGTGTGCATGCAGGTGTATGTGTGAGCTAGTGTAGTGAATAGATAGAGGTAACTGAATGTTAGAGAGACAGTGTCTAAGTGTGAGTGTGAGAGAGAGAAGAGAGAAGAGAGAAGGAGGGAGAGTGACCTCCTCCTTTCTGTCTCTGTGAGGACCAGATTGAGGTTAGCACCCAGCTTGTGAGGACAGTTTTGGAAGACAAACATCAAGACAAGCATCCCACTCAACCAAAATGATCCACTGTCCTCGGTCCTCACTTGAAAAGGAAGCAGGGTTTTTTCTGCTGTGTCAAGGGCCACCCTATGTCTCTTGTGCTGCTTGGAAGACAAGATGGAGGATAGAGTACCGTTATCTGAGGACCAGTGAGTGAGGATACAACAGACAAGATTTGACAGAAATTAACAGACAGAGAAGCCCAGATATTAGTTTCACTTTACAACAACCACGGAGTTTTAAAGCTGAGAAAAGCCAACTAAAACAAGTAATGTAATGGACAGAATGGACATTTATAATGATAAGAACCTCAGTAAATCTCTTAAGACTGTTAGTTATGAGCTGGTAATAACATAGCAGGTTGGATCAGGTCAGGGGACACATTCTTAATGGCTCATCTGCAACACCTGCAATGTTAAGCCTACTTCTTTTGTAGATGTACATGTTAACTGTAAGGGTGCTATAGGGTGCAAAACCTACACCCCAAGGCAAACAATCATCAAATGTATGTTCTGTTGGGGACCAATTGTTGCCCGTGGATGCATGCAAGATCTACAAAATAATGGGAAATTGGCCCCCACTGGAACTTAAAGTGTGTGTTTGGCTGACAAAGAAAACTGATCACAGTGTTTAATGATGGATGGATGGAAGAACAGAGATTTAATGCCATGTCGGCAAATAAGGCCACTTTCATGATGAAAAAAATTAGACAAACATGTCAAGATCAAGAATAAACAACTTATAAAAGTATGTAAAGACTAGCTCCAAACATCTCTAATTAAAACAAAGGACCAAAATATAGAAGATTAACACAAGGAAACTTCAGGTCCATCACAGTATGCACACTACGTACTGTCAGAGTGGACTGCATCCTGCGATTGTATGTAGCGTGAAGCTGACTGTTTTGAAAACAGTCTCAGTCTTGCCCTGTGTTGGCCCTGTGTTCGGTTTGTGACTAGTCCAGGGTGTGCCCCACCGTTGTGCACAATGCCAGGGGGAGCTGCAGCCACCCACAACCATGAAAGGTATAGATAATTTTAAGTGTGCATGATTTCAGACGCAACAGCCCTATCACTAAAGTCCCTTTTTTTAAAAATAAAAGTTATTTCACTTTTCAATCAGGCATTGCAAAGTTTATTCCATGAGAAAAAAAAGTACTTATATTTTCAGGTGTATTTGCCTGTGTTACAGCCGAGCCTCAGCTCACAGGACTGAGCCTCCTCTTGTAATTTCTCTAACCTTTTCATTTATGTCACTTAGTTGCAACATTTCCATGCAATCTTGCCTTTATTCACCCTCCTCACAACAAAAAGACCTTTAAACAAGACACCTTTGATCTTTAACTTTATACTGACGAATGCTGCTGGGAAAATTTGTCTTTTGTTCAGCTGGAAAATTCTTTGTTTCGGGGATGTCTCCAGGAATTGAGTTTTGTCAACAACTGGTTCTTACAATGCGTGTGTTTGTTTGTGTGTGTACACGCGTCTACGTTAGGGAAAGAAGAATGTATTTGGAGGCTAAAAGTACAAACAGGATGATGCTTAATCACAGGATCTGTATGTGGAGGATGAACACAAGCTCACACACTAGATTGAGTGGACAAAATACAAGGAAGTCATCATAGCATGAAGCACTCATGAAGTAATGTCAGTTCACCATACAAAGCATCACAAAGCACACAAACACACACAAATACACACACAGCATTGTGGTTGTCTTGTAGTGAAGGTCTAATGTTGTTTAAAGGTGTTGAGGTGAAGCAGCAGCCCTCAGTCAGTGAAGCTGGTCAGAGTGTAATGTGTCTTTAAAGGCTTTTTCAATCAGGTGTGTTTTTGTGTGTGTGTGTTTGTCTGCGGGTCACTGCTCTCTGATCAGGTCCTGCTCAGCACGGTTTTGATTTCCCCACTGAAATCACCAGCTGTACCTACCCAGCATGAGTACACACACACAAACACACACCCACAATCACCCATTGGGTTTAATTGGAGTGGGGCTCTTTGTGAGTCTCATAACCTGAGCTGTCTGTTCCTCCATCACGGCTGAAATGAAGGGTAAAATAGCTGTTGTCAGAGTGAGGAGAAGGTAAACATAACAGATGCTTCCATGCTGCCTTCATTTTCTTTCAACTATTCTTTTTTTCTTTTTCTAATTTTCTTTCCTTTTGTGTTTTGTGTCAGCTCCACCTCTGGTATAAAATTTTAATAGAAACTAAAGTGCTAGCCAATGGTCATGTTGCTATTTGAATATTTTCTGTCGAACAAACAAATATTCAAAGTAGTGAGCTTTGAAAAGTATTTTTTCAATAACGGTAAGGCGAATTTTACTTCTGCTACTGAAAACATTTTTTTAACATAGAGTTATACGAAATGTTTTGATGTTCACATATTGTATGTTATCAAACATGTTGGAAGACTGTCAACAAGGTTACAATAAGAAATAGAGGTGAGCCCACGACTTAACTGGAAACCGCCTTCCATTGCAGTACATATTGACCTGGCGATAGTACTTTGCAGTATATAGTGCACAATCACTTGCAAAATCTTCAGTAATCCAAATGTCAAATCGATCCAGAAGATGGAAGGGGAGGGAGCACTGAATCCTTCACACAACTGTCTCAAAGTTTTTAACTGCCAAACTTTTATGGATGAATAGATAATTTCAATGTGCATGTTTTGTTTTGCACATACCGATGTAGCCGCTTCAGTTTTCCCCTTCCAGTTGAATGCCTGCCAAGTTCCAGCCAATACCAGACAACTTCCAGCCACTGATGGCAGTGTGCATAAATTCCATCATTAACATGCCCAATCTTGCAATTGCAAGGTGTCCTCATAAGATGGTGCTTCCTTCACAAGAACAACATCCAGTGAGCTTCAGCCTTTCCCCTATGGTACTTTCCATTTGATATCAGAGGTCAGAATGTCTGAATTGCAAGGTAGGTAACTCACTGTGAACACCCCTTTAGTCTGAATATCTACTTGGGGGGTAACCCCGTATTTCCAAATTTCTAGGTAAATGGAGTAGCGTTAGTGTTAACAAGTCATCAAGTGTTTGTCTGTCTGGCCTCAATATTTACTCAAAGATTTTTGACACAAAACTATATTTTGTATTTCATAGGTACAGTATGTAAAATTCCCCACAAGGGGGCTCTCAGCTAAACAAAACAACTGCTACTGAGTCAAGACCTATGTGTGTAGTCACCCATAGTCAGCTCGACCTGCCTCTATGGTTTACTGTTGTTTAGATTGTGGACTCTATTCAATAAAAGGCATGTATACTAAAGAAAAACAGTGTTCCATTTTGTGGGAAATTCAGCATAATAAGAGAGAAAAATTCTTAAAAAAAGACTTCCTGATTTTCTAAAAAGTATTTTGGGATTGCTCACGGTGTGAATCAGGAAGTCCACAGTCAGAGGCATTTTTTCCTTGTTACCCAAAATATATCCCTGAAACAAAAACATTGGTTTGCTGTGCAGTGAATACACCGCCGGGAGGGATGTTTCTTCAGCAGGAGTCCTCGGGTTTTAAGAGAAGTGACACTTAAGTTGGACAAAGGAGACATCTCCATTCAACTTGTAAATGTCTATTTGGGGGGTTAGGGGATGAAGTTACAGGAGAAAGTGTGGGTGACAGAACTGAGAGCAGGCAGAGAATAATGGTGGTCCATCAAGCAACATTAAAGATGGATAACATTCAGAAATTCAGTGGCAACAGTATTAGGCCCTGCTTACCTGTCCCGCAGCCTTCAAAGCATTACGTCATGCTCTCATGGCAACCACAATCAATGCCATTAAAAGGCCCATGTCATCTTTAAAATATCATGTATTTCTCTGGCTTAGAAAACTTAAGGAAATATTTGACATAAAGCTATGACTTAAAAATGTATATAACATATAAGTCAATTTAGTTAAAGGGTATTAAGCAACACATTTCAAATTTAAATTACCTTTATTTTTAAGCTTTTGTTTCCTTCAGTAAAATGTAAGTTTTACTTAAATTTCTTAAACTGCACTTGCACTGGCCAGTTCAAGTTCCGGTCTAAAAATACTTGGAAGTTAATTTGGTAGCTTGAGAGATGCAAGCCGAGTTCTTGGGGCACTGCTGTTGCTTAAGACAGTTGGTAATGTAGCGGAAAGGAGGTTGGTGTCCCTTACCTCCAAAGCCTCAAGGCATAGGTTTTGCACTCTTGCACCCTTGAACTTCACACGTGAACACCTACAAATGAATTTGGGTAAACGTTGCTGGTGGTGCAGCATCATAAACACTGACATTTCTCAGCATTTCCATTTTCAAGCAACAACATGCAAGTTGTTTTTCTGTCAGCAGGAAATTTGGATTCAGCTGGAAATTAAAACAAATATAAACAAATTATATATACACATTATACAGTATATATACATACAATTCAACTGAATGTAATATTTAAGACAGAGGGTTTGTGACCACTTGTTATTGCACCTACCTGTCTCTTCTTGAAGTTTTAATGTGTGTTATGGAGCCCTGTGTGTGACAGTTTTCCTAACCCCTATCTGTCTGCCTCTCTGACCGTGAATGCCTGCTCACTGTGCATGCCATCCACTCTCATCTGCACAAACTGTGACCATGAACGTAAAACACTGTGGATAACAAATACTGCCTTCAGTCAAACACCACACACTATGAATAAAACTTTCACTGTTGTAAATAAAACTTCCCTCTGAAGAGGAGAAAGAAAGGATAAGTTGAAGAAGAAGGGAGATCTTTATCCTCATCATGCTCCACATATGAAGTTTGGGGCCCCTGATGCATTTACATTTGGATTTATCAATAACAGTAAAATCAATGTATTTTTTATGGATTTAATTAATACAGTATTTATTTATAAGTCATACAGACATTGATATTTTGCAGTACATACTGTAGTGGGTGGTTTTACACACAGGCTTTGAGTGTCACTTTTATTTTCTATAGGCAGTTGAACTTTTTTTTTTTTTACAATTAGCCTCAATGAATGACTGTTAATTTGCATCTCGGTCTCACTGCAGATTTGTCTTTCATCAGATATGATGGTCTTGCTAGGATGTTACAGAAGTTGTGATTAAGGTTTGAATTAGTCAGGGGAGCACTTGCGAGTCTATATCCTCATTTAATCTAAGAATCTAGGCAAATGTCCATAAATCTGGGATAAATCTAAACCTCCTGGCTCAGTCTTTAGTCATTTGACGATTAATATACCAAAGTGCCTTGTACCAAATACAGTGAAGTATTAACATTTAATCTTTTTTGGATAAAACAATTACAATTTAGGACACATTGACTCAACATCTGGAGCCACATAGTATATATATTAGTGTTAAATAAGCAGCACACCTTTAATAGAAGCTGGAGTCATTTTTTTTGGGGGGGGGGGCACTTCTGATTTTCAAGCAGTTTTTACAGTTTTTATGAGCTATACTTAAGTTTATTTCCCTATGGTTCAGAGATTTAGAGAAGACGCAGCTACAGGAGTCTGGTGAGCAGAAGGGGCTCTTTTCTTTATCCTGGGGTGATTTGAGTGATTTTACTGAATGACAGCACATTGGCAACAATTTCTGGAGTGACACTGTATGGCTGCACTAGTTGGATGTTGTGAACTTGTTTAAGTTAAACACAGTTTTTAAAGGTTTATAAACGATTATTTTTTTTTAATTTTTCTGTACTAAATTAATTCCATGCTGCTTGTTACCTGGCTGATGTATGTTTCTACTGACAGTCTGGGAGTCACAATGCATTTTGTGTCATTTTAGTATGTATTTGTTGAATACATAAAACTGCATACAACTGATATGAAACATGGAATATACTCAAAGTGATGTCACAGTTAATATGAATGTTGTGAGATGTAATTTCGGACACAGCCTGCATCTTTGATGGCTTGAAAGTTGCTTTATACACCCGCAAACTACATATAAGCTTAGAAAATTGTGGAAGTTGAATAACCATGATGTACAAATGCTGCAAGTTTTATGAATTATTGTTTGCCACGGGCCTTATTATTAGCAATTAACCAAGAACACAGTTTAGTCAAGGGAACCAGCACTATACAAACAATAGTTTGAATGTGTTGACTATTATTTGGTTGCCTGCAATGATGGTTCAACAGCTCCCTGTTGCCTCTCAGCAAGAAAGTTGGTGGAACAACTCCAAGGTCAGACGGAGCCTTTCTATGTGGAGTTTACATGTTAGCCCTGTACATGCATGGATTCTCCCCTGTTTCTCTGAATTCCTCCCACAATACAACATATTGTCAGATCAAGGTTGGTTACCTGAGATTGCCCTTAGCTTATGTGTATCTGTATATTGGCCTTGTGATTAGCCAGCGACTGGTCCAGAGTGTATCCCACCTCTGGCTCACTGGGATAGACAGTGAGGGATGGATGGATTGATGGACCACTGTTTTTTTCCAATTTAAAAAAAAATGTGGAGTACACAGTGCCCCTGCTTTCAAAGATGAATGTGTAAATGACTGAATGAATGAATGAATTAGGGGGGATGAGACTTGTGCATTCTTTCATGCCCTGGCACTGCGCTGGCACCACACGCTACCTAGTTGTGTAACGATGCAGAGATCAGACAACAGGGACATTAAATTGTAGCAGCAAATATCAACTTGTCGAAAGCAGATGCATGCATACTTCTAACACAGTACGTACATTTTTTACATTTTCAACTGAAACGATAATATCAGGATGATAACCAATCAACAATAATCACAAAATTCCCATCTTCAAGGGGTTTTTAACTAAAAGAAAAAATGTTCTAGAGGTTGAGTTGCAAATTCATTATATCATGAGTTGGGCAACTGGAAGTCCATGGGAAATTCTCAAATTCTGCCCCTCTTCGCCAAAATGGCCTGTGAGTCATTTTGAGTATTAATAAATTGATAGAGACACGTATATTGTTATTATAAAATCAGATTCAAACTATATATCTGCTACATTTGTGAAATTATAATAAAGATTTTAAATTGAGAGTATAAAAACGGGTACCACTATGACCCTATAGCAATGAGATCAAAGTAAAAAAATTTGTCTCGCTGACTAAGATTGCCCATCTCTACTCCAAATGCACTCTATAGTTTTGGACCCCATTATGCCCCCAACAAAAGAGCCACATCATTCACAGCCACCATTTTCTTTTCAATTTTCACAGTCAGGGTCATGATTGTTGCATCTGAGGTAAAATGGATCATCCATCTGTACTGAAATAGATGCCATCCTGCCTAGATGTGCTGGTGTGTTATTGGACAGGGGCGGATCTGTGACCTGATGAGAAACAATGTTTTGAGCCAGCTGTCAGTGAACAGCTCTGACTTCCTGAAAATGTCAAAGATATGAACAACTTTCAGATACCTTACTTAAGAAAACTTGTTTGTAATTCATCAAGGCAAAGTGGTACATTAAACAGAAGAAGAAAAAATGTTAGCTTAAGAAGTTTGTTCACTTAAATGTGTTATTAAAACCTTTCAGTGGCCCAGGCAGATGTTAGTAAGAGAACAGAAGACTGAACAAACACCTCAGTTTATCTGCCTGTTTGTTTTGTTATGATTTGTTCAGAGGAAAACCCGAAGGCTGGGTGGTCAGGCATTACACCTGGATCCATTTTAAAGCCTGCGGTGTGTTTCTGCTTGATTCCTCACATTGTCGTTCAGCTTTGCAGTCATTACTTCTCCTCCCAACAGATGGATCCAAGATGCAACAGGAGAGCCACGAGAGAGAGAGGGGGAGAGGAGGGGAGGAGGGGATGTGATGTGAGGAAATAAAAACAGGAGTGACAAGAGAACAGAGGATTAAAGGAAGAAGAAGACGGAGGAGGGGAGGAAGGTAGATTTGCTCCGGGGAAAGAGAAGTAGAAAGGCGAGGGAAGGGCTCAGCTTTGTTTATAACACCCTCCAACTATTGTTAGCAGGGGGCTTCGGCTTCCTCAGGTGTGAGTTAGCATGCACTGGTGAGTCACAGTGCTACCTGAGGGTACATGTATGTGTGTTCATGTGCAGACGGCTCGGAGAACTGCAAAAGTATTGAAGCAAATGTGTGTGAGCATGAGGTTCCTTCTGAGGTGTTATCAGCATGTGATAATATTAGTCCTTATATTAACGTTTGCACATGTATTTGTGTTTGTTCAGTCCCTGCTCTTGAGTGGGTTTGAAATGACTAAGTTCTCAGAAAAGGTGTCTAATAATAATAACAATAATAATAACAACCTGACTCAACTTGGTGGCATTAAAATCCCCCCTAGAAACTCCTTGTGTCAATAGTTTTGTTACTAATAAGGTCCATCTTCCTGTTTTAGTGTCTTACATTCAACTCTCTCACACTAAGGCTAAGGAGTTGGTATTTTTCAAATGACTGTTTTGTTAAGTCTGACAGGGAGGTTATGTTTTTGCCGGTGTTTGTCTGTCTGTTCTTCTGACCAAAACATCTTGAAAAAATCATCAGAATCATCTCATTACTTTTTGAGCTATCTTGCTCAAACAGATGAAGAGATATGATTTCAGTGGTAGTCGAAGTCTGGATGCAGATCCAGGAATCTTTTACAAGTTTTGTTAACATTATAAGATTGGACAGTTTTTCACATTTTCTCTTTTAACTCGGTGAAGAATGTCAGAAATACTTAGTCAGAGGGTTGTGCTCTATAAGCACTTGTAGTTTCATTTTGTTTTTGCAGATTCCCTTTGTAGCAAAAGTATTTCATTTTTTGCTTGGTTTGGTTTGATTTCACATTGCATCTCCTGAGGCAGACCTAAGCCTGTCAAATGTTGTGTAATATAGCCTCTCACCACTGGTTGGGGCTACAGCTTTGGTCTTTGTTCCTGCGATCTAGCCCATTGTTGCATTATGAGCTGAAAATACACAGCCAGCTTCAAGGAATAACATTGTTTAGCTCAAAGCCATTTGGAAAACTTCTGTGCCATAAAGATAAGGATGCATTTAGGCTGCACCGGGTGACTTCCATATTGACTGGAAAGATATATAAGCATATTCTGCAAAGAGCACCGGAAACTGGCAGTGCTAGCAATGCCAATGTTAGCCGCACTCAGCTTTATATTGTAAGTGGAAGCTACATTAGTCTGTTGACTGTTGTGGTATCATCCAAATCCAAGCCACAATTTACTCCCTTTTGGTTCACTTGCAATGTTTGGTCCTTGTTTGGTTTGGAATGCTTTCAAACCCAACTTTGCAAAAAAGCTTACCAGAGTTTGTTCAGTCCAGACGAAGTCATTCAAGGCTGACTCACTTGTTCTTATCAAAAGGAGGGCCTCCTCCTGAATGTGTTGGTTGTCAATGTCCTTTGACGGATAACACACATTCTTTTAGACTGTTCAGATCTTATCCTCCTCAGAGAAAGGTTTTACAGAGTAGCTGGTCCACAAGATCTTTTTAACAGAGTCAAAGCAAAAGTAATTTTGGAGTTTTTGAAAGTGACAAGTCTTTACATACTTTTATAAGTTGTTTATTCTTAATCTCAGCGTGTCTAATTTGTTTTCGCCACGAAGATGGCTTTAGTTGCCAACATGGCGTTAAACCTCTATTCATCCATCCATCGGCAGGGGACGAGTCAAATCTATGAAAAAACAGGTTCAGTTCGTTCGCCCTGTCCACACTGCAGTCAACTCCCCTGCTGCTGCTCTTCTTGTAGCCTGTCATGGTCTTAATGCCACTCCAGACCTCCCTGATGTTGTTTGGCTGGAGTTTTCTCTCCAGCTTCCTCTTGTAGTTGTTCTTTGCCTCTTTAATTTTCACTTTCAGGACCCTCTGTATTTACCCCACCTCCTCAAGATTTCCATCTCTATAGGTCCTCTTCTTTGTACTTAGGCAGTCCTTAATGTCCTTTGTAACCCACAGCTTGTTATTTGATTAACAAAGAACATTCCTTGTTGGGTCCACACAGAAGTTGATGTAGTCAGTGATGCACTCTGTGAGCTCACTGAGCTCATTGATAGCTAAAAGCTTAAAGTGTTTTCATTGCATGTTTTGGAATAAAACTACACACTTATGTCACCTATTTATTTTCTATACTGCTTAATTCTTTCGAAGTCCAAAGGGCTGAAACCATATCCTTGCTGATAATGGGCGATTGGCGGGATACACCCTAAAATGGTCCTTAGACAGTTTTTTTGAGAAGTGAAGAATGCAAGATAAAATGTTGGTAAATACATTGTAAATAATATCTATTGAAAATTAACTAATTGTGAGTTTTTTTACTCAAACTAAATCATTACTCCACATGATTTATATACTTAATAGTATATGACTGTTTCTCTTAAATATATTAATGACTTAAAGGGAGACATTTGTAAAAAATGCCTCTCAACGCCTTGATTGCCTCACCATGTATCCCAGCATGTCTTGCAAATGTATAGGTCCCATGTCCTTCAAAATCAACCTTCTTTGGTTTTAACGTTGTTAGAAGTGGCTTGGGGAGAAGAACATGACACCTTTTACTGAACTCTCAGCTTGCAGAGAAATGCTTTGTTCCTCTTTAAAAATGTCCCTTGGAAAACTCAATTTTTTACCTCCTGGGGCTTATGATGTAATAGCTACTACCACGATAGTTTTCTTTTTTTTAAATTCCACCCTACGGCATGTGTTCCTCCTTTTCCCTCCTGTTAGACGTCAATAGGGCAGATAGTCAGCACAGAGCTCATCATCATAGCCTCCCCTAACCTCCTTGCCTCCTCAGATTTTGGCATTTGTATAGAGGAGGGAAAGAGAGCTGAATCTGATCCTCCACAGAGATTAAATTTTTTGTTTTTTATAATGTAAATGACCTTAAAGATACTTCATATAGATTATACATGCAAAGAGGTACCTCTTTAATCATATGGTATTGGAGGCAAAACATTACACAAGATGGAGCCCACATATTAGAGAATTAGTGTGTCTTTTAAGATAATTTGATGATACTTGTCCACAAGTGGAAGTATTGTCTGCAGCTGTATCCTGCAAAAATGTTGCAAAAGAACCACAGTAGCCTTATTGAAAGCAATAAAACTGCGGCAGATTTAATAAAGAATTAGAGCAGGAATCATAAAACAGAACAAAACAAACCCTGATATCAAAACAGACCATATTTTTTCTCTTGAAGCTTCATTTCGGTTTATAAATCTATTGTAAGCTGAATATAGGAAAAGAAATAGAAGATTAAATTAAGCTCACTGCTTCAATTCTCATATTATTGACTAAAATCCTATTTGTTATTGAGGTGGACTTTCCTCCACTGTGCAACCTGCTTTAGGTTTTATAGCAAACTAAAAGCATTTGATGCTGAATTTTGGAGGAAATATGTGCTGTCACGGAGCGCCTTGATTGACAATCAAAGCAAGAGGGGGCAGCTTAGGTATGTGTGTGTGTGTTTGTTTGTTTGTATTGGTGTGAGTGTGCTTGTAAAAGATTTGCCTGATAGACAGCATGCTCTAAAGACACAAGCTCTCTGAGTGTCATGGGATTAAAAGATGGAAACGTGCAAAATGAGAAAACAAAAACAAATGCATGAAACAAATGACTTAGAGGAGTGAGGAGGTTAAACCTAACATGAATCCAGAAGTGAGGGCATTATCATCAGCTGAAGATACCATTGTTTACCACTGAGAACGAGTAAAGGTGGCTGAAAAACAAACAAGTCTACAAAGGATCGTCAGTCCTTCTCTGTGCCCAATTCACTGTCGTAGTAGGTAGTGTAGGAGTTCCGACACGTAATCATACCAAGGAACCTAAAATAACATTAGTTAATGGCAGGGACCCCAATCTTCAAAATTTTCCTGTATGGATCAAATAAGCTGCAAGAATTAGTCAAATGCTGCTTCTGAAGATTCAAAGGCAAGGCAACTGGACTGTGTAGAGTTTGTTGGGAAGACGTTTCACTTCTCATCCAAGAAGCTTCTTCAGCTCCAAATGGCTGGTGCTGGAAGCAGGTATTTATCTTGCTAGAGGAAAAACAACAACAAAGGAAGGGAGGAGTTGGAGAACGACTCATAGAAACTTATCCCAGGGTGATGTAACCCCTGAGAGTCGTTACCCTGAATGGGTCATTAACTCCCCCTGTCATGTGAGGTGTTATGGTCACATGTGCCCAGGTGAGAGTGTTTGGAGAGCTTTCTGGGGAGAGAGCTTAAGACTGCATTATATGTAGGTGAAAGGTTGTGTCTGAGTCCACCACCTCTGTTAAGAGAAGGCTTCTCCAGTCTGGTGAAGATGGCTTCTTTAACTCCTCTTTCAAACCATCTATCTTCTCTCGCCAACACCTGTACATTGCTGTCCTCAAAAGAGTGTCCCGTGTCCTTTAAGTGGAGGTGGACTGCTGAGTCCTGACCTGAGGAAGTGGCTCTCCTGTGTTGAGCCATACGCTTGTGAAGCGGTTGTTTAGTTTCCCCAATGTACAGGTCTGAGCATTCCTCACTGCACTGGACTGCATACACCACATTGCTCTGTTTATGTCTTGGTGTTTTGTCCTTGGGATGGACCAACTTCTGCATTCTTAAGCTCTCTCCCCAGAAAGCTCTCCAAACACTCTCACCTGGGCACATGTGACCATAACACCTCACATGACAGGGGGAGTTAATGACCCATTCAGGGTAACGACTCTCAGGGGTTACATCACCCTGGGATAAGTTTCTATGAGTCGTTCTCCAACTCCTCCCTTCCTTTGTTGTTGTTTTTCTTCTAGCAAGATAAATACCTGCTTCCAGCACCAGCCATTTGGAACTGAAGAAGCTTCTTGGATGAGAAGTGAAACGTCTTCCCAACAAACTCTACACAGTCCAGTTGCCTTGCCTTTGAATCTTCAGAATGACCATGACCTGGATGAATGAGAATCTACACAGACGTCAAATGCTGCTTATTGGTCTCTGTATTTGAAGAGGGAGCAGTTGGTGAAAAGGCATGAACTTAAAATAACCAGTCTTTTCGTCAGCTCTCTGTTCTCTACAAAAGAAAAGCAGCTTGATCCCCATCCATCTCCCAAAATTAAGTCAATAACATTGGACAAGAAAACAAGCAGTCTGAGAATAGGGAATGAAACCTCTTTATTATCACCAGTATCTTATTACAACAGACTGCACAAAGTCTCTATTTGTCTGTTTTTGCAAAACACAAACACTGCTAAGAGTTCATTCAACAAGTTGACAGGGATGATATGTGGCAGAAATTGTGTTGTAAATGAAGCAGCCAAAGCCTTAGTAATTCATAAAAGTGAGACTAAATATGATCGTATGATGCTCTTTTCAGTGCTACCTTTACACTTTGTTCAACCCATAGTATCTTTGCATTCTAATTCAAATATACAATAAAGAAAATCTCACCCTGTTAGCTGTGCAACTACTCCATCTAATAATGAAGGGAAGCAGCCGCCAGGGAGTGAAAACCATATACAGTATGTTGACTGATGGTATGTCTCTGTCATTCAGTGTTACAGACAACACAGGGAAGAAGTCGAACAGAAAAGACTGATTGTATCTCAAATCTAGTAACTTTTATTGTAAGTTGTTAGAATGCTGATTTCCTATGCAAAGACTTCACTTCTTTCGTTATATGATCCAAAAAAGAGCATATATAATGTCATGGTCCACAGATTTATTCACAAATGCAGCACTTTGTAATGTTCTCAGTCTGATTAGAAAGGAAAATGATCAGAAAAGATCGTAAAAATCACAATATAGTTATTGAACTTTCCATAGTTAAGTGTCTACCTCAAACCTATTGTCAAGACCAGTCTGCAGACTGAGATCTGAAGACGTACAGGTTGCAAAATTTTACCTACCAATGTGAAACTTTGTGAGCTGGTATTAAAGGTGACATATCGGGAAAAGCGTGCTTTTTAGTATTTTTGCATATATATATTTATTTTTGGTAGCTACCAAACCATAAAAGTAAAAATAATAAATAGAGAAAACTGAAGTTCCCAGAGAAAACCCATGCAGGCATAGGCGGACAATGCAAACTTCACACAGACAGACCCTGAACGATACAGTAAGTGGAACCAGCATCTTCTTGCTGTGAGGCACACGCTCAACTTGCTGTGCTATCGTGCCACCCGCAACCCAGCCCTATGTTCTTAAATAATGAAATGTCTTTCTTCTTTTTTTTCTCAGGTTTGTTTTAGGGGCAAGGGGGGTTGCAGTGTTTGAAAAAGCAACAGAATTTTTGGTTCTTCTTAGTCTTTTAATATCGTGATACCTGTTTTTCCCCATTACCACAAATGAAAAAAAAAAAA
Organism: Cetoscarus ocellatus; assembly: GCA_037902135.1. NCBI lineage: Eukaryota > Metazoa > Chordata > Actinopteri > Labriformes > Labridae > Cetoscarus > Cetoscarus ocellatus. The sequence goes on from JBAMNC010000414.1 coordinate 1,490,800, forward strand.
AAACACAAAAAAGCTGTGATATGAAAATAAGATCATATTTCCCAGCCCTAGAACTATATGTGTCCTTTAATATCCAACAATAAGAAAGGGGAGACACTTTATTAATCCCTAATGGGGAAATTAACTTCTTTACACTGTTGTTGAGACATGCTTTACACAGTGGCTGAAATACACATGCACAAATGTACAGAGATGTCAGAGTAATGTCTTGCTGCTCATGAAGAAGAAGTACTGAGTAGTATAAAGGTGCATTCACACCGAACTCGACTGATGCGACCTCGGCGACCACTCTCCATGCAAATTCAATGTACAGCCGCGATCAGCAGTGACCAGCCTTCCCTCAATGCAACGGATGTGATCTGGGTAACTTGAAAATGAAAAAAAAAAAATTGAACTTTTCAGGCGAAATCGCGTGTGGCTGTGCCGCAACAGCCAATCAGCATTGTGTGGGTGTGTGACGACACTCACAACAACTGTTTTTGTTCCATATCACAGAGTGACAATCCATGTCCGTGTGGGAACATTAGTTAGAGTACATAGTTCTGTCTTATACAACAGAAGTGGCGATTCTCTGCAGTCCTGTCCTTCCTCATTTGCATCAGCTGCAGTTTTACGGTTGGTAGATGAGTGAAAAAGGAAACAGTTGGAATAATGTCAGCTAATACATACAAATATGATATATCTGATATGATATGATCGCCGTGAAACTCCAGCAGGCGTGACATCACTTAACAATGCAACGGTGACAAAATGAGCTATTTATGAACAGGCAACACGACTTGGGTCAGTGACACGATCTCTGTCTCGCTCAAGTCGCGTTCGGTGTGAACGCACCCTTAGGGTTCAGTGCCTTGCTCAAGGGCACTTTGTAATGCCTCAGAAAGTCAAGTGGCACTTCTCCAGCTACTAAGCCAACAAGATTTAGCTACTGCCACCCCGAAGTCACTGCCCTAAAGCAATGTGCCCAATGTATCATTGTCTTAGAATAGGGAACAGCATGTCTGCCTTATTCTTAAGGCAGATAAGTAACATACATTTACTTCCTTTTCAGATGTCATGGGCAGAAAAATTATATCTAGAAATTTAATAAAGGACGAAATGAGGATTGAATCAATCTAAGCAGCAGCCTTGAGTGGCCACACAGGAAATTGCATTTTTCTTTAAATAACAGAATAAGTTTATTTTTTATCTAATGGTGGTTTCCATTTTGAGATAACCCAGGATATGTGGTTCATTAAAGAAAGACTAAGACCTCTGTAGGTTGTGTTGGTGATTTGTTTTCAAAATGTCATTTTGTCTGCATGTGTTCTCTTGTTTTTGTTATGTGCTTGACCATAAAAGAGGAAATTTCTTCCAAAAATGTGCCAACAAAGTCTTTTTAAAAGCAGCCTTTTATCATCCGCATCCATAAATAAAATCAGAAGAAGACGATCATACTTTAAAATCAGCCCGCAGAGCATTGTTTCATAACACAAGTGTAAGCTGCATGTCTAACAGTTCATGTCACTTTGTTTTACTGCCTCTCAAAAGCAGTTAAGACAATTATACGACTACATCAGCTCTGTTCCGATCCACCACACTCTCAGTTTGAACTAACAGACGTCACCAGTGAATAACATTATCGCTGTTACTTATCACCACTGGGGGACATTTTCTCTTCCCTTACATAAAACCCTCTTTATGTTTTACATTTTTTCACCTCATTTACTGTTTTCTTATGTTTTTGCATAAGAAATATGTTTTGTTCTCTTGAAGCAGCATAACCAAAACTCTGATCACCTTAAAGAAAGTCATAGGTGATACATCGTGATAGTGACATTGAGCCTCCCGTTGATCTTATTTTTCCCTCTACCTCCGCCTCTTTAGTATTGCTTGTCCCTGTGTTTTCCTGATTAATCATTTCCCAGGCTCCTGTTTGTCTATTTGGGTCTGTTTTTTTCTGATTGCCTGTCTGCTTCTGCTTTCTGTTGCTTTATTCTTTGCCCCAAAAAATCAATTTTTGTGTCAGACAAATAATTGTGAGGGGAGCTTGAAAAAAAGCTGCAATAGAACTGTCTGCCTTCTTTGACTTTTAGTTGTTTTGCTGAAGCTTTTTTTTTTGTTCTTCCTCAGATGCTGTTCCTCTGGGGCACCAGTACAGCATAGAACTGCAGCTCATTATAGACTATTACTCATTTTCAAAATTGCAATCAAATATGGAGTTTTTTTTTTTTAATTTTCCCCCTGAATCCTGTTACTAGCCAAAATATGAAAACAGCCTCAGAATGAAGCCAACTTCTGCTGCCGTAGAGTAGAGGGAAACTCCAAGCCGCGTTGAGCTAAGTTAAGCAACACAGAGCTAAGTAAACATCAGTTGGACAATGCTGATGTTTGTTAGGTACTGTGTGTTGAAAACTTTTATGCATGCTTCTGACATCTGATCCAACATGCCTGTAAACACCAGCAAGAGTTGACCTGCTGCTCTCAGTACAGCTGCATATATCTCTTTCGGCTCCAGTTGCTTCCTCCTCAGGACTGGACTCCTAGCTTTTGTACGACTTGAGGTGACCTTTTGGGATAGCCGTCCTCCGTCCTCTTGGCATGATGTTGGAAAACTGAGACCAGCTGCAGCTGCAGGTGGTGAAATGGCACATAGGTCTGCTTTATATGGAGTTTGTTAAGTGATGTTGCAATAAGTTAGTACAACGTTCATCCACCCCAAGCTCTAATAGGCCAAAGTTCCTCAAAGTTGAGAATGCTGCCCATGTGTGACATCTACATTGGTGAACATTTAAAATTCATCCATAACTGGTCAGAGGACTGTGGGGAAACGTCATACTTCACCAGGACAATGTTTCTCTTTGCTGTAGTTACATCAACCTATGTTGGACACAGCAAAACTGACCCCAGGAATGTACTTTCACAGAAATGTTGATGATTTCTCAGTGCTGGTCAACATCACATAATATACGGTGATGTGTGCCTCTCTAATCTCTGCTTTATTACTACACAGAGTATCACATTAACACTTGTGCAGCATGTTCCTTTGTTATTTATTTTACAGTTGGTAAAGTAAAAAAATATATATAATGATAATTACCATGCTCAATAATCAGACAACAAAGATTATTATCTTCACATGAAATAGCTCATTAGTAAGTTATACAAACACACACCAATATCAGTTTTGTCATAAAAATGGAACTTCAACATTAGACGTATAATATGTAATAATGAATTTTATTTAGATGAGTAAATACTTTAGTGATAAGAATAATATTGTCCTTCACAAAATGACTCAATCTGTCATTCTTGTATCACGATTAACCAACAAATGGAGAGAAGTGTTTCAAAGAACCAAGGACCACAGAGATTTAGAACACTATCTTTCACTGACAGAATGCTTATACTTCTGCACCTTCCAAGTTTTAAAGCAGCACTGCAGATCTTTTGAGCCTTCAAATATTCTCTCCAAAGTCTGTTCAGTGGAGCTCGGCGCTGTAACAGAGAGAATGGACCCCCCCGCCGAACTTGCAAAGTTACTGCTGGAGAGGTAAGTTATGTTTTCGTCAGGTTTTCCCCCGTTCAACACTTGGTTTCAGTCGGTGATCGCTCCGTAGCATTGCATGCTTTGTGTAACTTGGCGGACGTTGTTTTGTCATTAAATGCTACCAGCGGTTATTTGCCGGCAAGTTTCTCAGATTGCTGGAGATATTCATGGCGCCGTGACGCTCGGTCATTCACTATTTCACTATTTCTTCTATGTCTTCAGATGTCCTGTCGACTCGCTTCTCCCGGCTCTGTATGTCAACAAATGCACGTTGCTGTGAGGCGCTGTGTTAGGACAGTGCAATTACACCCAACGACCAGAGCGGCCCCTCGGGGGCAGACAAACCTTTTTAAATGACGTGATCTTTTTGGTAGAACATGTGGGATATTTGTACACATTCTCAGCTCACACTCACTCAGCTTTACCAATACCAACCTTAGGTGTTAACGGTATTATGACTGACTGTCTTCACAACGTCACAATTGTTCTAACAGATGGTATTCTGGAATGCTGAACTGCAATAATGAATCACTTTCTCATTGCGCTGATGCAACATGATATCGCTGTGATGGGACTTCAAGCTTTGGGAAGTGACATTTCTTTGATACATGAATCTGCTATATGCTATTGGAAATCCTTGGATACACTGAGAATATCTCAAGAATGTATATGTGCTATTAATAGATGGAGAACGCTGTATTAGTAATACTAAAGAAATCCAAAAGGAATAATCACAGTTAATCGTGAAACAAGCAAAACAAGGGGTTATGATATTTATGTCAGAATTAAAAAATATTTTAGATTGTTTTAAATAAAATTTTTGGGTCCCTGGCTCCTGAGTTTTGTTGTGCCTGTCCTGACTGATTATGATCAGAGTTATAGTTATCATTTATTTTTGTTGTTCTTCTTGCATTGATTTCAAGACTGACCAACTCAGTGACTAATTTTTCTCTGGTTCCTGCCAGGAACATCATCTTCTATTGTCCATCTGTTACAACGGATCCAGAACATTCAGAACATTTAAAATCGACCTTCAATTCATCTACCTCTGCAATGGACTGATCGATTCAACGATGGACTGACCGATGAAGATGTCTCAATAAAGGACATTTCAACAAATGAAGGCTACACAACTCAGAATTTCTTTAATACTTGAATTTTTTTATAACTTCTTTATTCTTTTTGATTTTTTTTGATTGATCACACATTTTTTTCATGTATACATTTTTATTTTGTTTTTTGTCATTTGATTTACTTCATTTTAATAATCTGCCTAATTTAAGTTAGTTGCCAGGCGTACAAGATCCATCATTTTTGTTTTATCACATGCAGTATATCACATTAAATATATCACATAAAACCTACCACACATAACATAAAAAGAATGAGGAATAATGCTAAGTATTGTCTTAATTTGTTTACTACAATAATTATAATTTCCATTAACTTGGTTTAAAATTTCTGTATTTAACCCCTGAGAACAGGTGAAGACTTTTCATACAGGGAAATGTGCATAAGGTTAGTAAGCGCAAGGTGTCTTTTTTCCTTTCCCAATGTCAATAAAACTCAAAGTTAATTATACTGAAAATAAATAAAGGAAGAGGTTTTTGGCCCTTGTCAGTAGACTTACTTGATCTGTGACATTTACTTTTTTGATTTCACTTTGTCCCGCTATTGGACCTCTTTGACATTTGTAATGAAAGCATTTGGCATTTGTAATGAAAGCAAAACATCACAAGGGTGTAAGTATGTCATCTTGAACTGATCTGTCCAAACAAGAAAAAAGCTTAGTCAGACTTTTCATTATAAGTGTGTGAGTTGCTGAGGTTGCTGTGTTTTAGTGACAGGTTTTAACCAATGGCAATTTGAGGATAACAGAAAAAGGTACGGGTTTAAATCAGTGGTCAACTTCCTGTAAATTAGTCTACATAGTTTCATACCAAGTTCTCCTGTAATAAACTTTGTTGTTAAATAAAAAATAATTGAGGTATGTGCTTAAACACAGTTAAAGATAAAGTGTACTACAGCACTGGAATGCAACATTTGCACATTAATTAATAAGAGACATTCTGTAATAAACAAGTAGATGCAGTCCAAACATTAATCATCATTACTGTGGGGACAGAATTACAGGAGGCAGGCCAGCAAATGTTAATTAAAATTATTATTATTTGTTATTTTTATGCAGATGCTGCCTTTATTCCAGCCACATTCCCTCTATCTGCTAATTTCTGTCTCTCTCTACTTGTCCCTCTACTACCTCTCACTCTTATGTTTTGGCTGCAAGCCGAACAGCATTGAGCAAAGTGGAAACCATGGAAATCACCTGCAGTAACACAGTAACACCAAGTGAAAGAACTGATTTACATTCAGGGCTGCATTGCAAAATATTAAAAACCTGCACACAAAGATAAATGAAAACATGTTTTGCAGCACAGTTTAGCAGTATGAGAGAGTGTGTAATCTTTACATCATTGCAAGGGCGCAGTCTGTAGTGAGAATGTTAATGGAAAAAAAAATGAATGATTGTTATTCACAGAGCAGTGAGAAAACAAAGATAAGTACTAAAAAGAGAGTAGCATAGGAGAAAGAAGGCAGGAGGAGAAGAGGCCCCAGTCTACAAACAGTCAGGACACAGTGTACAATGACAGCCTATATTAACTGAAAAGACCTCAAAGACAGGACATGATGTTAAAATGTGGCCCACTTTCAAACTTATAGTCTGAGAATTAGAGTATATCTTGTACGTGATTAAAAATATTGGGACTACATCAAGTTAACCACTCAGATCCACCTCATTTAACAACACAGTTTATATTTTAAATCACTGCTTTGAATCTGCCCAACCCTCAAGCCTCACCATTACCTCCTGAAAAAGAAGCCAACATTTTCCTCCTAAAATTGATCTTCTTATTTAATGAAACAGTCATAGTCTGGAGCAATCAAAGGACCAAACAACACCACTAGGCAAAGGGACAAACTGAACAAGTTTAAAGAGTTTATCATCAAAAACGTTCTGTGCAACTTTTTTAACCACAATCTATTCAGATGAATAAACAAATGCATGACCACGTAGAGCTTCTTGAAGATTCAAACAAGGCAACTGGGCTGTGTTGAGTTTGTTGGGAAGACATTTCACTTCTCATCCAAGAAGCTTCTTCAGTTCTTCACTTCTCATCCAAGCTTCTTGGATGAGAAGTGAAATGTCTTCCCAACAAACTCAACACAGTCCAGTTGCCTAGTTTGAATCTTCAAGATAACCATGACCTGGGTGAATGAGAATCTTCACAGACGCACGTAGAGCTTTTCACTGTCTGACACTTTTTTCAACCATGAGCAACCAAGAACCAACAGCCCCCTTTCAGGAGCCATTAGATGAAAATGATAGAACAATTCTATAGAAAAACTATAAAGCTCTAAAAACATAAATTGTAGTGGTGTCATGATACCAGCAGTTTTACTTTGAAAATGATGCTAGGTTTTGTATCACAATACTCAACATGGAGTATCATAATGATGCTTAAAACTGACATAAGACTGTTTTAATGTTTAATATCTAATGGAACAGAAGCTGTGTTTATAAAGGTTGGTGACATGATAAAACCAACACTTCAAAAGAAATTTGGAAGAAACACATTTACATTAAAGCTAAAGTTAACAGTTTACTAGTTTACTAGTAAAATGTGTATAAGTAATGTGTATGCATTTTTGTGTTTCTCTCTTTATTTGGTTTGATTTAGCATGGCTGGGCAAAACAATGTCTGATTGTTCGAAATAGATTTTCAGAGAAATCCTTAATATATAATTTTATATATGGTCAAACTACCCCAATCAGTGGTTAAACTGTACAATTTGGGTTATATTACATCAACCTTTGATAACAATGTACTCTTTCAAATTGAAAGAGATCAGATGATAGCATAGAAAGATGATTATTAGCGTTGGGAGATGCACCACCTAACATCACCAAATGATTAAGGTACAACAGAGAATCTGTGTTTATTGTAAAAAAAAAAAAAAAAAAAAAAAGTGTAAATATTGGTACCGGTATCAGCTATGGCTGGGTGTGAGCAATAAATCTAATTTTGTGCATCACTACTATTTAAATATTATACTACAATACATACCTGACCTGCACATGACTCATGTATGACGATTGATTTATAATTTAACATTTGTAAACAGATCACCCAAACATTGTTCTGTCAAACCATAAAATAATTCTTTATTCATGCAGGATTATTATGTTCACGCTGGGTACATATACATTTACTTAATATATTTTGCTCTTTTTTGACTTGATGTTCAGTTTGGCACTGAAGAGCCACCATGGATAAGTGATATATTAACACAAGCTTGTTGCCCCATGCTATTTGAATGTTTCAAATCTTAAAAATTGACAAGGCCCTAAATAAATGTATACATACATACATACATACAACGTTTTTGACTTCACAAGTTTTAATGTGATTGTCATGATGTTTGTGGTGCTTGGTGGGAATGACGCCAACATACCTCTGTTGTTACATGTTACACAGCCCACAGGTAGCCTAATGTAGCAGCTCATCACTGGATGAGCACCTGTCATTGAGTGTTCAGAGTAAGAAGGTGTACATGGCCTCATGGTCTGTAGAGAAAACAATGACAATTTCTCTGCTGTCCAAACTATGTTATTGTGTCATGTCCTGTAAGTGTTACAATGTTATGTTTTATGTAGGTTGTCATATTGTACACCTCATTTAATGTATCATGTTAATTTTATGGTGTAAGATTTTATGTATTTGTCAGTAGCCACATTTACACAGACACAAATAATCGAAATAAACACTTTATCAAAATAAAAGTACATCATGTAAACGTTTCAGTCAGAAGATTCTGTTCGAAAAGGCTCATTCAGAAAGAAATTTTAATCCAAATGAATGGGGTGGTTTATGCTGAATGTTATGCCGAACAACATTCATGTAAACATTCATTCTGAATATCTTCCTGGATCAATTTCTGTCTTCTCCTCTCTACTCAACTGCACATGTCTAGAGCTGCTCACACATGCACAGTTGAGGAGAGGGGCCCATGGGTCCCAGTACCACTGTACAAACTGCTTCAGCAGCAATCAACCTTTTTCTTTGCCTTTTGTCACTTTAACTGCAGTGTTTGTTTCTCTGAACAGGAGGATGCTTGCATATTTAGGTTCATTTCAGAATAGAAAATAATGACATCCTGAGTCACTAATTGCAAAAGGGCAATTTTTCTTAATATTACACTGTTCGCCACCGTTAGTCAGTGGGTTAGTCATAAACTTATGCTTTGTTGTAGTGAGAAGTATGCACCAGGCTGACATTGCTGCCATTCTGTTTACCTGCACAGGTGCAGGTGCATTCTTTTGGTTCTGTAGTTGACTTGATGTTGCTGCCATTAGCAGAAATGTTGAGGAAATATTTGTTTTTTGGCTAAGGTGTGCACTGTGTAGAAGTAAAGAAAAGGGTGGTGCACATCTATTGACCATTCCAGTGTGATCTGACTACACTGATCTAGTCACTGTTGACCTACAAAAATTACTGTGCATTAGAAAAAAGTACTGTGGAAAAGAAGACTGACATGTTGCTATAGCATGCAACACTTACACAGTTACATACAGTTAGTGGTTTGAACATTTGAACCTATAGGTATGTATATAAGCAGGCACAGGGAGGTTTTTGCTTCTGCTCTTTGTCAGCTTGGCACCATGAGGATTGACGACTAATCAGCAAGACACTGGCTAATCAAACATTCACACATGCACAAACTTTTACGCAGAATAACACACATGGTGCAGAATATAATTGACAGTGATTGCATTTGAATACCTGCCCATGCTTCCACTGATTAGTATTGTGGCACAAATCGCTGTTGGATCCAATGCACCATTAAATCTATGACATATGGAGCTATTTATAATATAGCATCTATGGGGACATACTCTCTGTTCCTGGCATGTCTACAGTAGGTCTAAACTGTGTAAATCCATTGCAACATTATGCATTCCTTATAACTTTAAGATTAAACGTGTACTCTGTGGTGATCTCTGGGTTACAAATGTACTGCAAAGAACAGGAAAATAGTGAAAACTACTCAAACAACTGATATTTCACTCAAAAAAGGGGAAAAAACAATGTCATGTTTGGCAGAATAACAATTTTATTTTTGTTTGAGTTTCTTTTTGAAGTCTACAGGTTTCCATGGGGTACAGTTAGGACGATGTGGTACCTTTTGGCCTTTGGCTTGTAAAGACATTATCATACTGATCATACAATAATGTAAAAGGGCAGTTTAATTCCCCATGAGACAAAAAGTGCAACGAGAGAGAGAGAGAAACAAATAAGATGTGAGGAAGGGAACTTCTTCATTAAGATGCAAACAGCCTCTGCTCCTCTGGGAGAGCAAACAAGTGGGAGAAAGGATGCAAGATGGAGGAGTAGAAGGAGGAGGAGTCCTATAAATGAAGGAAGGAGAAAATGAAATGAGAGGACAGAAGATGATGGGCCGCTTGTGTTGATCAAAGTGTGAATATTCACAGCACTCTCCTCTCCCAGATTAAATACTAATTACACTCAACAGCTGCTCAATGAGCTCGCTAAGACTCATTATCACAATGTACTACATGTGTACCACTTCGGAAACACAGAGCCTCATTGCTAAACAAGATGTCCACTGAGGGGAAAGAGAAGCAGAATCTTACTGGGGTACAATGATGTCTGCAGGAAAGTTAAAAACTTCATTAGTGGCCATGTAATGAAGGTACTCACTGAGCACTGACTGTATTAGCAGTCTCTCGAAGCAGAGTCAGTGGACTAACTGGGAAAATCTGGAACAGCAAAAGCTCACTTTGAAAGATCCATTGGAAAGGGAAGGAAGCAGACTTATCTTTATCATCAGAGCCCCCTATGATATTCTGCTGACACCCAAAAACTTACACCTATGGGTCAGTGAGGATCCCTCGTGCATTCAAGATTCCCTTAGCCCCCTGATTTTCATTTGTTTCTTCTTCAGGAGCATAATTTCACACTCAGGTCTCTCATGGTAAGTCTACATTTGATGCTAATAACATTATGACTAACGTACAAATTCACAATGTGAAGGTTGAATGGGCCATTTACTTCTGGAACCACAACTGCTGAACTCTGGAAACATAAAAACAAATTTTGTTTCCCACATAATGTTTTGATGTCCCGAAATATTGAGAATTGTAGTCTGAGCTGTGCCCTTTAAGAGGGGTGAGTATCTTCAGGGGCCTTTTTTCTCCTCATTTACTTAATGCACTCCTGTGTGCATGGATGTGTGGCTTTCTGCACACAAAAGGTAACCATTCAGATTTGCTAAGTCAGTGTTTTATTATAAACAATCATCAAAGTAGTACTCTGACATTTTGGGTAATTGCTTTCTTTGTGTGAGCTCAGTGGGATGATACTTTTTCTGAGAAGAAGCATAGACCTCTTTTTTTGTTGTTTTATAGTAGAGTGACAAAATCAAGCAGACAAAGAAATGAAACTGCACTCTTTATTCACCCTTTGCACAGATTAAAGCAACATCATGGAGGAATTGGGTTAAGTGTGATTTGGTGTTGACTATTTTAACACTGAAGTGGACTGATATTACTATGGAGCTGTAACATTGTTTTAATTGTTTGTGTAATCTCTTTGATGGTTTATGGTTAAAACAGCACAAGTCATTGACAATGCTTTGTTGCATGTTTTTCAGTTGCTAAATATTATTGTTGTCTAAAGTTTTTCTCCTGATTATATTGCCATGTGACAGTGGTTAGAGTTTCATGTACACCTCCATTGAGGTGTTTGACAAACATGATCCCTATCAGCTCAAATCTGTAGTATCTAATTGATGCTTGTTTTTGTTTTTTTCTTAACCAAAATCTGACATCCATGTCAGTTCAGAGTATTTTGGCAGGCAGCACAAATGTCCTCCTCATTTTCTCATTTTTGGACTGATGCAGTGTCAATTTTACATCATATTCTCATGTTGTTTAAAAGGGCAAATGAACATACATTCCTGTTATAGCCGAAGTTTGTTTGTCTGAAAATGACGAGTAGCTTGGCACAAAGCTGGCACAGTCATATCTTAAGGATGTAGAAACACAATTAAAACTTAGAACACCTAAAACCTGGCCTGAAGTCTAAGGCCTAGTTTGATCCTGCAGGACACTCATCCACATATATACTGTATATATAAGATCAAAACATACAGTATTTCAATGCATACTTGTGATTATGCTCAAAGATAACTATACAGCCTGTCAAATGTATTCTCCACACACTTTAGAGAATATAGCTAAAGATAACAGCAGAGAAATTATATAAATTTTAGAATCAAAAGATTATTTGTTGTCGAGTAACAGGTCAGTTACAAACACAAACTTGTCTAATTCCGTTAAATAAGGACATTTTTTAAATTATTGAAGTTATGGTTCTACGCCCATCATACGAAAGCATCCAGCTCATCTCTTTTAATATTTCTGATGTTGTTATGTAAGTCCTGTTGAATAACTGTTGTGTCCTCTGTAAGTTAAGGATGGAGTGAGTTTCACCAACGACTGCATGAGTAAATTGACAAACAGTCAAAGAAAAATGTTTCTTAAAGAATTCAGGGATTTTATTATCTGCAGTCTATAATATTTGTCAGAAGATTCAGAGAATCTGGAGAAATCTCTGCATGTATGACAAGGCCAAAACTCAACAATGAATGCCTATGACCTTGTTCCCTCACATGGCACTGCATTAAAATACTGTTCATTGACTACACCATGAAAAGCAAAATCCATATATCAGCAACACTTAAAATGCCACCATCTTCTTTGGACACAAGCTCGTCTGAGACGGATGGGTTAGCAACATATGCTGCCATCTAAGCAATGCCTTTTTCAAGGACGTCCCTGCTTGTTTTACAATGCCAACCATATTTTGCACGTTACAACAGCATGGCTTTGTAGAAAAAGAGTGTGGGTACTAGACCTGCCTGTTTCCCATTAAAAATGTGTGGCAAATTATGACGTGCAAAATACAGCACTGGAGACCCCAGACTATTGAGTAACTAAAGTCATACATCAAGCAGGAATGGGAAAGAACTCCACCTACAAAGCTTCAACAATTAGTGTCCTCAGTTTCCGAACACTTATTAAGTGTCATTAAAAGGAAAGGTGATGTAACAGAGTGGTAAATATGCCCCTGTCCCAGTTTTAACTGAGTGAATATTTAAAAAAAAAAAAAAACATTAGGACATTAAATATCTTGTCTTTGTAGAATATTCATTTGCATATAGGTTGAAGGGATTCACAAATCATTGTATTCTGTTTTTTTAAGTTTTATTCTAAATCCAAGCTTCATTGGAACTGGGGTTTGTATATTTGTATATATTTCTATAATATATATTTTATATATATTTGTGTATCAGTCTGGTCATTTTGTAGTGTATGGGGGGACGAATCTTACTGTGATTTTGAGAACACAAAAAGCTTGCCACTTCAGTATCTCTTCTCTCATCTAAACTCCCTCTTTACTCAGCACACCATCCCAAGATAGCAGAATCACCATAATAACATATAAATAACAGTGAAGCAGTGTGGCAGATGGTGGGCGAGCATGTCACACAATTGGGTCAGCATGTATGAGAATGGGCCGTGCTCCTCAGTGTTTACACGGGCACAATGAGGCACTGTGCGGCTGAAATGGATGACTGCAGCTGAACTTGCAAAATAAAAGCTATAAAAGTGGAATATAATGTGGAGGAAGGCAAAGACAGCTGAAAACAGAGAAAAAGTTACCCAAAAACTTCACAGATATTCAGCCTATGAGGTATGATCTGCTCACACTCCACTCCTCCAGTTATTTTATTTAACTGACTTAGCTGCAGTTTATCCAGCTGTTATGGCCCTGACAGGTATCCTGAGTGTATAATGGGTCGAAAGCAAGATGTGTGTCTCCTAGTTTGTGTATGTGTGTGTGTCTCTCTTTATCTGTTGTCTGTGTGACTGGCATTCAGGCAGCATGAGAGTTGACGGCTAATCAGCGCATCACTCCCTAATGGGCTAAAATGTACACATGCACTCACAGATACACACTCTTACACACACAGACACTGCATGAAGTATAATTGTCTGTGATTGCATTTGGAAACCCATCCACACTCGCACTGATTAGCAATGTGCCGTTAACACAGAGACAACTGCAGAGAGAGAGTGGGGTGATTTATTAGATGGCACAGTTTTCTGCATATTGCTATCAGTGAGAAATTTTAGCCAATTAAACAGAGACAGAATTCACTAAACAGCCGCCCTATTCTGCCTCTAATGGTGAATTAACTGCAACACAGGTTTCAAACTGCAGCTTACAGTTTCATTGGCTGTAATTAGAACCTTAACCCTGAACTATTTTCAGAAACCACTGTACATTTAAAGAGACAAATGGAAAGAAAGTCAAACTAATTTTGAAATATCCTTTGTTAGTATGTGCATTTATTTAAGCACCTCTGCAATAATAGGAGACCCATCATAGCAGGTATTTGTACTGTTTTCTTTTTTTTATGACAGCTGTTTTGTTAAAATTGTTAAGCACTGTATATAAATTCGGGTGACCAATTATCCAATCAGATTGATTTAAAGTCAACATTCTTCAGATTCATCCATGTGACACAGCTTTACTTAGAAATTCCCACTGCCTGCAGGTGTGACAGTTTCCGCACCAGTCCTGTTTCTTGTGAGTTCAAACCAGGTGGCAGGCAATTTATTGAAAACTCCACTCAAACGTGCTTTTATCAGCTGATCAGCTGATCAGCTGATGAAAGACGGTTGTCCCCAAAAGGGCACATTAAGTTGTACTACAGGAGTTCAGTCCTAAGGAGGAAGCAGCTGGACCCAACAGAGCTGATGTATGTTAATAACGGGCAGGCAGACCCCAAAGTTCACCAAGGGAGATGAACACAGCTGTTAGTGAGAGTAGTGGAGGTAAGCAGGTCAAGTGGTTTACAAGCATGTTGGATCAAGTGTTGGAAGTTTTTAAGCAAACTTAAAATTTGTCAACATACTTTATTAAAAGGAACACTCCAACATTTTTGTTGTTTTCATGTCCTGCCTCACTCCCAAGTCCATGACAAGCAGGTAGACACCATTCATTTGACGGTGAGTCCAGTAACAAGGAAGAGCCAGACAAAGCCTGCCCACCGCTAGTTAGCTTAGCTCAAACACTGGAAGTAGGCTATATGGGTAGTGCTTTAGCCTGCCTCTGCCTACAGTCATCAGAAACTCTTGCTTGTTATGACTTGTTCATTGATCTTGTGGATCCTTGTCAGTCCTAAAGAAATCATCCTCGTCCTCTCTCATAAAGTCGGCCATAATCCTTAGTACCAATATTCTTCTACCCGTAAACAGAGACTTTGTTTTGTTGACCTGCGAGAAGCACTTCTGCAGTGGTTTGAGCATATGCCCTGCGAATTAGTTTTGTAAGTATTTCTTTCAAAAATTGCATAAAGTGCTAACCTTAGTCTAAAAGTAGATAACATAAAAAAAATAGAACAAGCACACAGGACCGTTTAGAGTTATCCGATGACTGTAGGCAGAGGCAGGCTAAAGCGCTACCAATATTCTCCCAGCGTTTGAGCTAAGCTAACTAGCGGTGGGCCAGCTTTGTCCGTCTCTTCCTTGTTACTGGACACACTGCACACTCAAAAGAATGGTGTCTACCTGCTTGTTAAGGACTCAGGAGTGAGGCATGACATGAAAGCAACAAAAAAATCGGAGCGTTCCTTTAATATCTGCATTGCCCAACTGACCTCAACTTTGCTCTTTGTGGCCTGACTTAGCTCAACACAGCTTGATGCTTCCCTCTACGTTCGCAAAAGTTGGAAAAACATTGGAGTGAATGCTGCCTAAACCATTCTCTGGGGAGTGGGGGCTGTTACAGCAGCAAATTGGAAACCATGGTTTGGGACTGAAATCGCACACAAAAAAAAGTGTATAGGTACATGTGTGAGACATGTGTTTAATTCCTCTTACCTTGCTCCAGATAATCATGCAATCATTGGTTCCAGTACATCAATGGCAGCAATGCTGTGACTTTTTTTTTAGCTAAAAATGTGCAATATTCCCCCTCAGGATACTGTTGAAGGTTACATCAGCAAAAGTATTAGCAGGCAATCAAGCATGCATACTTTAATATTCACCCATATTAGAACACTGAGCAGGTCTTATGGGTTTACTCGGATGTGAGAGGCATTTTTGTCATCAGAATGTATCATCGAGGCTGAATTACAGCAAATTATTACTAATAAGCCAATCCTGCATATAGCATCTCTATGAATAGAGAAAGCGTTCTCTCCGTAGTCCCTCCTTGTCGATCACATAAAAAGACTGAAGATGTCTCGCTCTTTCTATGTGCACAGATGGGAACAGAGGGGAAGGCTGAATGGTTGAGGAGGAAATGGGAGAAAATGGAAGTGGTAGACAGAAAGCTGAGAGTGGGCAGGAGAGGAGGAAGGAGAGCGCTGAAGATGAGGAGATAAAGGAAGGGGGATCAGAAAAGGGAGTGGGAAGTAGAGAGCAGAGAGGGAATGAGAGTCTTAATGTGCCGGTGTGAGTGACAGCTATGTATGAATATTGTATGTGTGATTAGGGTGGAGAGAAGATGGGGCTTAAATGGCTTGTTAACAGGGCCCCTAAATACAGACATTGCAATAAATTGGAGCAGGGTAGAGGAGACGAAGAAGGGGGTGGAGGTGCATAGATACTGACAGAAAAAAAAAGCTGTGAGCTGTGAGTGGAGGTACTAAGCTAAAGGATGGGGAAAGGTAAGTAAAAGTAAAAGGTGGTGGAGTTATTTGAGCTTTTATTAGCCAATACAGGAAGAGATGGAGAGAGCAGAGAAGGATCAGAAAAATTTTAGAAAAGGTATAGTGACAGGTTTCTGTTTGATACTTGACAAATCTTCAAGAACATATTGGATTGTTTCAGCATCCTTGTGTCACGAACATATCACTTAACTTCCAATATTTTAAACCATACTTCATACCTTTTCTTCCATGATCCTCGTTATATGCCAATACTACTGCTATTCCTGTGATTCCCTTTAGTCTTCTTTGCTTTACTGCATGTCTGACAGACATCTCAGAGCAGGTGGCATGAAGACAGAACACAAGGCTGGGCCATTCACACACCCCTAAAAATGTCGCCCTTGTTGAGACCTGTTTTTTAATTGTGATAATACCGTGATGCCTCCAAAGTGGACAGTAAGGCTCGATAACACCTTCTTGTACAAGGCCTCACAACAGTAGCTGGAACACTGCAGCTTTGCTGTTTAGTTCAACAATACTCTCCATTCTGCCTCTGCATTCATTTCAGTGGATTACCATATTACATCAACTTACAGTCTCCTGTGAAAGCGCATAGAAAAGAGACGGTGGATTTTGGGTCATTTCAAGGGTTGCACAGCACGGCGTGTTGTGTTAATGTATAGAGCAGCATTCATAACGAAGTGATTCAAAGTGCTTAAAATAAAGCAATGGTAAAAGTGAGAGCATCGAAAACATGACTGAGAAAAAAAGGCATAACTATTTGAAACGTGATAAGCTAGAGCCACCACTTAGCAGTTTTGTACCTCCACAAGGTAAGGCAAGGGATGAACATGAGACCCAATGTCCTAGGCCTTGCACGTCGAAAATGTAATTAGTTCATCGTTGAGTTAAAGTGAACATAGGTGCAAAGTTTGTTAAAGAATTCCTGAGATATCATGTTCACATGCAAATGATGATCATGAGGAGAAGGACATTCGACTTTGACCCTCAATTATCTTACCAGTTCATGCTTTTGTCCTACTGGACTTTTGTGCAAAATTTAAAAGAAAAAAAAAAGATGCTTTGTTACATTTGACTTATGACCCTAAAAGTTTCAGTTTGACTTTAAGTCAAATTGGACAGATGTGCAAAGTCTAAGAGACAAAAATCCTGTATAACTTTCTGAAGATATTACACTGAAAAAGAATGACCTCTAGACGTCATAATATTGGCTTTTGACAAGAAAATGTTCATAGGACTGTGTTCACAAGCAAAGAATGGGTATAGGTCTCTGTGGCCTTGACCTTCGATCATGACTTTTAAAATCTGATCAACACAACCTTGAATGAGAGTGGACATTTGCCTTAAGTCTGATGAAAATGCTTTGAAGCAGTTTTCATTCACAAGCAAAAGACAACTACACAGCTACTCAACCTTGTCTTATGAACTCCAAAATATGATGGGTTCATTTTAGAGTCAGAGTGCACACTTTTGCAAAGTTCAAAGAAAATCAACCAAGTATTTAAGATATTTCCATCACAAGGTTTTGTTCACATGCAAATTGTGATCACAAGGCTCCATGAGATTGACCTTTGTTCTTTGACCTCGAAACATTATCAGTTCCCTCTTTGTTGTTTATTCTGATCCTTCAAAGTTTTTTTGAGATATTTCACTGAATGTGCCCACATCCGCACTTGGACAGCAGTGCGACGAGAAAACATGATCAGCTGTTGGCTGTGCTGAGGTATTTAAATATGGATAAGTATTTTTTTCCCTCTAAATGGTATAAATGCATTTTTTATAATTCCATGAACTCATGTGCATCAAACATATTTTGACACTTGTTGCTTTGTGCAGTGTCAGCCAGAAACTACAATAAATTAAAGTGTCTACTTCCAAAATTTCCAGCATGATTTACATTTGTGAATCTTATCCTCAACATTTTCCAACCTGCTCTCAAGTTAAGTCTTCAACTCCAGTAATATATTCTCATAACAAAGCATCTTCTTCTTTAAAGGGATAGTTTAGGTTTTTTGAAGTGGGGTTGTGTGACGTACATGACATGAGTCTGAGTACTCAAGCCAGAGTAATAACAACAACGATAACAAGATCTGCTTTTTAAGTTATGGCTGAAATTATCTCTGCTAACAGGAAACAGTATTAGCAAGACAGTCAAACATGTTTGAGGGATGTTATCCATCATAGAGAACACACTGTTCACACCAAGGAGCCTCTATGACCCTCTGCTCCTCCTCATCCTTCAGGTAACCCCAAATTTGTTAATGACACACTATGGCAATCGTTTGAAAAGGACTTTACACCTACCAGAGGACAGGTGCAAAATTTAAGATAGCTTTAGCATATGTTGAAATTATGTCAGGTGGTGCAACACCTCAAATGTAAATGGAGTGTAAATACTGACAAATAAATAACCTCTGTAAACAACGCTACATATGAATTTATACAAAGCTAGCGCAACACATGGCAAGTATGCACGTTTACCAATAACCTTAGAAATAACAACAAATGAAGCTTACAGTTCCTCTCAGCAAACAGATTTACATTTCCTGACTCCTGCTTTAAACCACAGTATACCTAGCAGTAAATTGCAAAAACATGCACACCCAGTGCAGTCATCTTGAAATTTCTTATTTTGTTTTGTTGGGGTTTTTTTTACTAATTGTTGGGCGACAAAAAACAACAACACTTGTGGGGTTTTGTGAGACTGGCATGAGCTTCTTGATTTCCAATTTTGTTTCTCCTATTATTTTATTGTTTGCAGCGTCTCAAACTTGTCGTTGGCAGTATGGAGCTTCTCTCAGCACTCTCGATCTGTTTCTGGCTGTGCGGTTGCTGTGAGCGGGCAGCGTTGGACCATGCTAATCGAAAGTGGCTGCATGCCCGATTTGGCACTGTGTCACATATCGACAGAGCAGCGGACACTTTCTCAAGTCCAAACTCTTGCTGCAGGACATTTTCTGGCAGAGAGAATTAGCTGTCCAAGCCAGACATACACGCACATGGACAAACAGGCACAAACACACACTCTTAAACACACACAGAGTCTCGCAGATGCTCATAAGTGCAGAAATGTGTATAAAAAGGGACAAATGAGACTTAGTGGGGGTGGGTGGTCTTGGTGTGAACATGTAAATGACAGGCGTGTGGACAAGAATAACCTGCCAATATGTCCCTCTGTTTTCCTCCTCTAAGATCTATGAATAAAAGATGTACAAGAATACTTATAAGGATTACTGGTCACATTAGGGAGATGTATGAATCTGAGAGTTAAGAGCTTCTTCTCCCTGTTTCACTTTGTATAATTTGTCTTCAGCACATCCATTTGCTCTCTGTTGTAAATGTCAAAGCGATATTCAGAGTGGGACTAAACAGTTTCCAATGGCCAATGTTGCAATTAAAATCAGCACTTTAACAACACTTTGTGTTCTGAGGTTTTACCAGATAAAACTCACTTCATAAAAATACAAAGTAAACAAATATGAACAACAACCAGTATCAGAAATGACTAACACAGGGTGACTAAAGTGCAAGTCTTGATCATTTCATCTCCAAACTGTATGACATCCGATACAATTTAGTGAAGAATAATAAACTCAAAAACTCACATAATGATGTAAACACTAAAGTGACAGCTCTTTAAGTATGTTGTTGCCAATCAAATTATAAGGGATACATCAGTACTTTTGAAGTTGGGTTGTATCAGGTACTTGACAATAGTCAGTGGGACTGAAAGGGCTCCCAGCAGTGCTGTATCTTTAAAAGGTCCCATGTAATGTTTGTATCATGCTTTGCCTATAAAGCAAGGATTTTATCTAAGTTAAATAATAACAAAATTTTTGTCTCTGTGTAGGATCAGATGCCACTCTTTTTCCCTCCCCTTTTGAAATGCTCAGATCTGAGGGAGTGGAGAGGCTATGATAATGTTCTCTGTGCTGATAGGCTGTCCTAATGATGTCTGATGGAGGGGAAGATGATTTAACAGTCACTGCGTCTGCCCATGCAGCAGAAAACACATGTAGGTGGAGGCTGTACAGCTATTACGTAATAAACCACAGGAATGAAAAGAGCATTTTAAGGGGCATTTTCTTTAAAAGGGGCATATTCTCTGTGATCTGAGAGTTTGTAATGGTACCTTGTTCTTCTGCTCCCCGAACCCCTTCCTAACAACATTAAATGGAAAGAAAATTGACTTTGCTGCACATGGGATCTTCACGGGGAATGAGCCCAGACAATTAGATCATCAAATAGACTATAAGGAGAATTTCTTTTTCTCAACTCCAGTTCATAAAAAAGGTATTCCTGTGCATCCACAGTAAAAAGGAACATCCTAGTCAATTGAGTCATAATCATCCGAGGTTTGTCAATATGGGGTGCTGGGGCGTCGCCCCCTCCATAATTCGACAGAAAAAAGTCATGATTGGGTGTTGAAAGAGCGTCTAGAGAAATGTTTGAGATCTCAAAAACTGTGCCAAATGGGCTGCTGGACTGTATGCTGTCTGTTGTGAAGGAGCAAATCATCGAAGTTCAAAGTAGTGAGTTTTTATTTATTCAGGCAAATGAAACCATGGATGTTGCCTCTCAGTCACAACTTGTGCTTGTATTGCGCCATTGATCAAGAACACAACCTGCAGGGAAGACTTTTTTGAGTTTATCCCCATACAGCCAGCTACAGCAGAGTCTAGCTCCACAGCACCAAAAGATCATCTTGCTGTTTTTCTTCCTGAAGATCAGAAAAGTAAGATCATCTGTCAGGCATATGATGCCAGTATGATGAGATATGCCACTGCAGGCCTTTTGAGGAAGTTGCAAGATCTGTACCCCAATGCGCAGGAGAGGCTGAATGCACTGGCCATTCTGTCAGTGGAAAAGAGACTGGTGATAGATGATGGACTTTAATCAGAGGGTCACTGAGAAATTTGCGGTCTAGAAGGAAAGGAGGAAAGGTGAAAAAAAGGCGAGTCAGCCTCTTGATGAATCAAAACTCAACATTCTTCAGCAGTCCAGCTCTGAGCCACTGTTTTCACTCACTCACTGTTTTCTAAATGATAAATTCATCCTGAGGTATCCTGGATCACTTATTCTTAATGATGTAAGAACAATCGTTTAAGGATCAAGCTTTAAATACAATCTAGTAGTGCTGTGGTTCTCAACCTGTGAGCGGAGGCCCATAAGTGGATCTCAGAGCTGTTTTCAGTGGACCGTGTATAAATCAGGTAAAACTGTGGCAAACATGTCTTCAGTGTATGGAGGCCCTAAGAGGACAAACATCCATCAGAGTATGTCAGAGTAAACCCACTAGAATAAACCTAGATGTGGACTGGAGATTAAATTTCCCTGCGGCCCCGATTATCATTTATTGAATGTCTAGTTAACTGCATATACATTCATCTCTGTTGAAAAAGAAGTGGTTAATAATTGACCAGTTGGTGGTCGTATGTTGGGCCAGGTTTATAGCAGGCTTTCCATCGATCTGATCGGCTATATTGGATCAACTTAATTATTTAAATAGACATATTGCTCCCTCTTGTGATCGGATCAGTGATCGTTTTTTTAAACTCACCAATCAGTGATCAGCCCCAAAACCTTGATTGTGTATAGCCTAGTTTATAGCCTATCAATCTATGCTATCAATGGAAGTTTTGGGGAATTTTTTTGGAGGTAAATTGTTGAAAACTCTAGGTGAATTTAGTTCATGACAGTCATATAAGATTAAAAAAAAAAAAAAAAATTAAGATAATACCTCCACTCATCGATGGCGGGGGTGGGTGGGGGGCTCAAAATAAAATTCTGCTTAGGGTCCCAATTTGGCCAGGGGCGGCCCTGTGTAGTAGACTCGCATAATTACACTGAATAACTGTACCCACCAACAGCAGTATACCTTATCAAAATTCCTTCAACCGATCAACATACAGTAGTGCTTTAGCTCCACCTCATGGGGTCAGCTTGTTACACTCAGCACCCTAACAAAATGATGGCTCAGATGAGTCATTTTGGTATCTTTCACTTTATTTGATGGTGGAAACACTTTTTGCATACTGTAGCGAGTCGAAATGAACCAGACAGCTGGATGGAAAATCCATTTTAGACTCCAATATTTGAGTCAGAGAAATTAATCAACTAGCTTGAAGCAGCGCAAAGCCAGTGGCTGGCTACAGTGGTATAACCAAGGCATTTATAACTTTAAAGATAACAAAAGTATACAAAAAGTAAAAAAAGAAAAGAAACGATCATATTGTGTCTTCCCTAAAGGCCTATGGATTACAACAAAGACAAAAATCAAGTGCTATTTTAGACTTTTTACTAACTGTGGACAGGAAAGGGTTTTTTTTCTTAATTGTAATCAAAGAAGGCCATTTCACAAAAACATTTACCAGTCTTTGTCCCTCTACTATTTGTGAACACACAGCCTAAGAAACATGCCTGCCTGGAAAATGACAGATGCACAAGCTGCAGCACATGCTGTTACATATTTCAGCACAAAACTGAGCAACCACAAGGATCACAGTAACCCTATGAACAAACACACACATTCATTAAAAACTTAAGCATTGATCATACTGTAGTATGACTATGAACAGCTGCAGACTTACATGTTTCACACATGAAGACAAGAAATTAAAATGATGAAAAAAAATCTCAAGAAAGCTTCTGACTTCAGAGCAATTATAGTAGTTTGAGTTGCCAGAGCAACAAAATATTGAGCATAATTTGACTCCAAACACATTACAAATGTGAGAATTAGCCGTCTTAAACATGTGGAAACAGTTTTTCACCACTTTTAACTTTGTTGTTTTGGTAGGGCGAAAAGGAAGGTACAGTAACACTTGTGTTCCTTTTGCACGATTATTTCCCCACCAGCTTCAGTAATACAAAAGCACTGAGGCACCTCTCCTTTCTACAGTTTGATGCTTTGCTTCCCAACTGTGCCATCATTACAGGGCTTGAAATTATTCACCCAGTTTTGCCCAGTCTACCAGCCATGGTGGTGGACAGGTTTATACTTTTAACAAAGTGTTACATAAAGAGAAAAGAACTGACCCACATCAGTGCTACGTGTCTGTGTTTTCATGGTCCATTGTCAAAGTTGTCTGTGGCCGTAAATTTTGTAAAAGTCTCCACATCTCTATGGTGATTTGTTAAACTTTGTGTCCATTTTTAAGTGTATTCCACATCCAACAAAGTTGTCTCAATAAAAGTTCCCACTTCTTATACAATAGAAGGAGCAATATCACATAATGGAGTGGCTGTATCCACAGCAAATTTACAAAACTCTGACACATAAATTAGAAAGGCATGAAGTATAGAACTTAAACACACACCTAGAAAACAAAAGATTTAAGGGGTCAATCCTGTGTTTTCTTGCATGATTTTCTGTCATGATCCCGCATCTTTTAGTTAAGTTATCCTTTTTTCCCCATGTTTTGTCTTGTGTTTCCTGCTTTATTTTGAAATCACTAACCCTCTGTCTGTACGTCTTGCTTCCTGTCTGACTCTCACACCTGCCTGCTTATTGTTCCTCCCCAGCTGTGTCTAATCACCCCAGATCACCTCTTGTATTTAACCCCATGTCTGTCACCGTCTCGTTGCCAGTTCGTTGTTCGTCACAGTCATCGTTCCAGCATTTATAATCACGCTGTGGATTACCCTAGTCTGTTTTTCGACCTTGCCTTTTAACCCTCATGTTTTTGGATACTGTTGCCTTCTCTGCTTGCTCTGCTGTGCTTGACCCTGCCTGCTTTTCTGACCTTGTTTTTTGTTTTTCGCACATCTTTTGGATCCTTTCGTCTTGTCTGCCTGTCTTCCCATGTATGACCCAGCCAGTTTTAAGACTTAGTTTTTTGCCGATAGGATTTTGATATTGTTACTCTTTTTGACTGCCTTACTGTGTACCGAACTCCTGACTGTACAAAAAATCCTTTTGCCTTTTTCCAACCTTGGTTTGAGTCTTCCATTTTTGTTCATCTTCTGTGTCAAGTTCTACATTTTCAGGTAAAACCATCAGTTATCATTAAAATTATGCCTGTCAAAACATAAATGTGATTTTTTTTTTTCTCTGCAGAGATGACAGGTCCAGTAGAGTGGAGAAAGATTCAATTGAACTTAGTTCAATTATTCAATTCATTTATTTTTTTCCATTTACTTCTTCTTTGTCCTCTTTTTGAAGGTAGATGGAGATGCAGATGTTTCTATGGTGCTTTCAAGCTCATTCTAGATCTGTAGACTTCCGCAGGTCACTCTGAAGCTTGTACATTTTAGTTTGCACTTCTAACTCCCTGAGATTGCTTCTCCTTGTGTTGTGAGATGGAGAGAGAGTTGGAAATGATCAAAGAGCCTCCATTGTCAGGTTAAAGCATTATTTAAATGCTGAGGAGGATAATATTTTATTGCTCCATTTTTCATGATTTTGAAAGATTATCGTGCTTCATACTTGTCCAAAATTTGGTCTGGTGGTTAATCATGTGGTCTTCTGCCATAAAACAACCTAGAAATGCATGTTTTCATGTCTGTTTGTATGTCATGAGTTTAATGCTGTTGGAGCTTGTATTCTCAAGACTCAAGACAGAACGACTCAACTGCAGACAGCAGTTTCGTGAGGCAAAAATCAGGGTTTATTATCAGTCTAAGGTTCGGTATACGGCCAGGCAAAAACTCACAGGCAGAGGTATCCAAAAAAACACAAAAGGCAAGAGCAGGGTCCAAACAAAAAGGGTCATGATCAGAGAACATGAACAAGAGTAAGAATGCTGGAATGTGACAATGAAGACAACAAGCTGGTGACGAGACAGAGAGAGACAAGCGGCTAAATACACAAGGTGATTGGAGTGATTAGACAAAGGTGCGGGGTGAACAATCAGGGAACAGCTGTGACAAGACGAGGGAAGGTCAGAAGTTCTGGCAAAACTTCACCAACAATCAAGGTGCTTGGAGAGAAAAAGTCTTGAAGAGATCAAAAGAGCTCCAGCAATACTTGTAATTCAGGAAACAACTTCATTATTTCGGCTTGTGGCCTTCATCAGGGTCATCAAGACGGGGGAAGGACAGATAGGAATAGACCTAGAACAGAGACAAGGGTTAGTGACTTCAAAATAAAACAGGAAACACAAGACATGACATGAAAAATAAGAAAAAGTAAACTTGACAATTATGACAGAAACCGTTTTTCCACAAGCTGGAGGTTAGGGTTTCAAATCCCTCTGTGTGTCATCCCAGGTGGACCCTTAAGTAAGGTCCTTTGTGCCTTCAAGTCTACCTCAGATATTTGCTTTAGACAAAGGCCTTTGCTAAATGAACTTGTAGCTAGTGACATTAACCCTAAAGCCACCAGATTTTGCTGATGTCGTGATGTGTCAAGCCAAGTCAGGCCACACAGAACCAAATGAACATGAGTTGGACAATGTTGATGTTTATTGGGTATGTCAAAATTTTTTACACATGCTTATTAAGTCCTGACGTTTTATCCAACAGGCTTGTAAACACCAGCAAGAGTTAGCTTCTGCTTACCTTCACTTACAGCTACTGATGAAGAATTGCCCCGATCAAAAAGTGTGGAAAAACAACATGAAGACCGAGAACAAAACAATGCGGAGACAGCCTTTAGCAATTGAAGTCTGGTGAGTTTATTCAGGATAAGAGACAAGTGAAAGTACAGAACAATGCCTGAATAGACTATAGGGATGGATCTGAGATCTTCTGCCTTCTCACCTCTCTTATAGGATGTTCGTGCGTCATTAGATTTCCTGTTATGGCCATCAGTCCTCAAAACTCTGCTATGGTAATTTTAGAAGTTTATCTGAACCTTCCCACCATGCCTAAACTTGCCAGGTCAAGTTGACCACAAAAAGGATGTTCTCACCATCAGGCCAATACAACACTTAATCTCCTAAGAGCTATTAGGACAAACAACTCCAGACATGGATAGATAACATTTGGTTTCTAGAGTATAACACAATAGAACAGATGTTTCCTGATGTTTTGGAGGCCCTTCAGCCCCAACACTACATTTATATCTGCATGTGGTGAAATGGCATATACATCTGCTTTATATGGCATTCATTGAATGACATCACTATGCGTATCTACAACGTTCAGCACTCTACAATTAGTCAGGGGGCTGTCGGGGAACGTCATCCTTCACCAGCACAATGTTTCCCTCTGCTTCAAATACTTCGACCTGCCTTGAACATTGCAAAATTGACTAAGGGAATGAATTTTCACAGAAATTTTGATGATTTCTTAATTTGATCGGCGTCAGCTGGCGTATGTTGATGTGTGAATGGGCCTTAAAAGCCCTACATCATAACTAATAGAAGTACGTAAAGACTATAAGTTGTTCTTTTGTTGTAGGGGTGATACATTTAACCTTACCACTAAACTTAAGTACAATGGACTATTGGTTTACCAGAGGATAAATTAGTTTTCCTTGTGGTTAATGATCAACAATGTGTTAAAAACATGAACCACACATGCACACAAAATTCATGAGCCTGACAGAAATCACACTCTTCTTTTAGGTTGTGTATTGTGTGTCTCTCCCTGAACCATTTTAGTATTTAGCTACATTGAAAGTTAATGAAGGGGGGTAAATACAATCTTTCACGCTTAAGTGCCTCTCCTCAAATGCACCAGCCATACAAAATATGAATATTATTTCAGCTGGCAAACATCTTACACTGTTCTCAGCAGGCTGTGGATAAACACAATCATGTTATTTGTATTTTGAGACTGAACAATCTGGTGTTGTGTGCCTCAAAAGGAGGAAATGTGGCAAGTAAAGAAAAAAGGGCCTAATGCTAGGACTTGCCTCTCGATAAGAATTACATTAATTCTGAACAAAATCACATTACAACACTGAAATATATGTACAGTCACAATCAACTACCTGTAACGTTTATACACCTCACCAGTGCAATGTCAAAGTTTGATTTCTATTTACTGTTTTATTCATAAACTTGAACACGAAGGCCATTTTTCCACTTAGAAACTATGCCTTCTGGTAAAGAAAACCATTTTCTGAAACGGTTACTACAGATAGTGGGGCACCTTGTTTGCATATTATTATTATTATTATTATAAGTAAAATTAAAAAATGTTGGTCAGAATAGGAAATGGAAGTTTCAGCACAGTAATATGAGATTTTGCTGTCAGTTTTCTGTTTATTGCACACATGAAAATACTATTCTCAAAAATTAAAGCATAGCAAAGATCTAATTATCAAAGTATGTCTGATTTGGCATTTCAATTTAGTTTTTCTGTGTCGTTTTTTCTTGGAAAGAATTGGATTTCTGATTCTTACAAGCATACTGCGGCATTCAGTACAAAACTTAGCAATCTCACAGAATGTCACTGCTGCATTTAAAAGTCACGTCATTTCTCTATAGATGAGTAAGATGCTTTTCTGACTGAAATATCTGTTTTAGATATTTTATTGGATTCTGCTTGACATCAACTACCTGATCAAAAAACACTTAATTTTTGAAGTTTGGCAAGGTACTATCAGCTTTCAGAACAGGCCTCAACTTTGAGTGAAGCCTCAGACCAACTGTGGAAAAGTCAATGAACAGACTCTGTAATCTACAATGAAGTTTTCTAATCATGTTCATAAAGCAATTGTTAAACTAAATCACAACTGAATATAAAGCTCTTTTCACACATGAAACCCTAATATAAATCAGAATAATATCTTGGTATCCTGCCCGGGTAATTCCCTGACATGGTTGTTCACACTTGCTCTTCACAGTAGGAAGTATGTCCTGCAGGACAGCGGAGAAGTGGTGGTGGGGGGTGTGACATCAAAAATTAGCAATGAAAGTCAATGTTCATAATATGGCAGAAGAAGCAACAGATGTTTGCATCATAAATCAGTTTCACAATTTATACCTTTACTTCAGTGTTGCATGTTAAAAGCATATCAACAGCATCAACAAAAAAGTTGAGAGCAGAATTGTAGAATACAGAGCACTACAAGCATCACTACATGCAAGATGATCACACCGGAGAAAGAAAGCTGCAGTGTTTCAGCGCTGCATCCAACTGCAGAGCGAGAATGCTCTTTGGATGTGCAAGAAACCTGTTTTGAGCATATGTACCACAGAACTCTTGACATCTGAAAGCATTGTTCCCACTGCACATCAGACGCACATTTTAGTTTGTGTTACTGTCCTTGCTGTCAAAAAACTTCCCTCGCAACAACCATTGTTTTTATCCGTCCTGTCAAGTCTCTTCCCACATCACCAGTCACACAGGATGATGTCATAACCCTTCCCCCCGCCCTCAGTGAATTTCTGTATTTGCTACTGTGTTCACACTTGTGTGTGTTGTGTGTTTTACAGTTTTGTTTGAGAGATGGGTTAAACTAAACGAGCCCATATTATGATTTACAAGTTTTATATACCCTCATCTCCCCCCTTGTTTACAGCTGCAGTAGCTGTCTAAATCTGCTTGTTCCCCTAGAATGGGCCTGACTGTGTGATATCTGTTGTTCCATCAGCAGTTCAAGCCCATTGGCTTGTGGTAGCAAGCCCAGTGCAGAGTATGGACCATGGAGAAAATGCAGAGCTGCTGGAAACATAACAGAGCAGTGCTGAACTGACCAACCACCACAGATCAGACCCGTCGGCCAATTAAGGCCCACTGGGGAAATGGGCCTTAAAATAGCAGGAGCTCCAACTCAGATGAAGTGAGAAAGTGTTAAACATTCACTACTGTTATGTGAATGGTTTACAAAGGTATCAATATTGCTACAACATTGGCTTAATAGTTGTAGCTGATGTAAAGTGTTGCCCAGTTATCAAAGCATTTTCCAGAATTATTTTTAAATTCATGTTGTGATGCATCAAACTCCATACATTCGGTTGTTTTTGCTATTCAGGTTTTTATCCTCATGTTTATCATTTGTTTCAAATTAATTTGGGGCCAAATTAACTGAACAAGGGGCTGTCTATTGTCCTCAGGCTGTCAGTGGCCCACTGCTGGTCCAGAATCATGTTCCTTGACTTTACATGATGGAAGATCTAAAAGTTGCTAAAGCTTCTAATTTTCTAGAAAAAGTGTGAAGGGCAAAAACCTGAAGGTAAGATTGTCTTGATGTGCTTTCAGCAAAATCGAGCCACGTTACACATGTTGGTCATATTTTGGTCACATTTCAGCTGAAAATTTTGACTTTCAAATGCGGCTCCTGCAATGGATAAGATAAACCTCGATATGACATTTCGAGTAAAATCTCATGAGGGAGCCCTTTTTCTGGGAGGACAGAGGGGGGAGTTAAAGGAAAGAGATAAAGAAAAAACAGATGAAGGGGAAAAGTGAGAAAAAAAAGTGCAGTGAGAGGAAGATAAGAGAAAAGATAAACAGTCATGGGGAAAAACTGAGTTTTGCAAAAGTGCTCTTAGGAGCTTATCACTCATGTGATAATCATCGTTCAATTTTATTGGCATGTAGATAGAAGGTCTGGAAGGCAGACTGTCATAATTGTACCTTGCAGCTCGGTCAAAATAAAACGCTTCAGGTAGCAGGTATCATGTACATCTTTATGCGTTTTTATGTTTTCCTCCTGCTATCTCTGTGAGGAAAGGTTTTAATTATACGCTTTAAGAGAGGGTCATTTTTGGCTGACAACACACTAAGTGATGTTTAAATCTTAGCCAATTTTAACAGGTGGGAGCCCATAGACAGACTGTTTGAACAGATTTTTAAAAAGAATGTAACTCTCCAAACTCACACACACACAGGATCATTCAGCTGGACTGTGAGACCCTATAACTGAGGACAGGCACAAGATTTATTTATAAAAAAAAAAGGGGGTCAACTGTCACGATCACCAAAGTGTAATTTACTGTTGGACCACAAGAAAAGCCTTGTGTTTTTTTTTCTATTCCTCCTATTCTCCTAATTTAAAAAATAAAAGAATACAATCAGTTTGTTTGTTTGTTTGTTTGGTTGGTTTTTTTTGCAATTTTTGCCATCATCAACAGTATGTTAAACTTTGGTGGAGTACCCTGAGCATCAATGACCAAGAATGTTGAAGAGCTGAAAAAGTTGGTAACAAGCAGTTGGTTTAAGTTCCTGATCTGCTTGCGCTCAACAATTTTTTGCAGGTATTACGCCTTAGTCAGCCAAACCGAGAGCAATAAATATCAAAAATGTTTATCTTCACAATTGTAGATCAGAGAGGAGCAGTGTTGGAACAGTAAAACCACGCACTTCAGGATTACTTGGACAACTGACAAGTTTGGAATCGGGTCACTCCCCTCCATCATTAAAGAGGGAAAACTCTGGTCAAAACTCTGGCCTAAGCTCTTATGACCTGTTGCCAGCCAAAGGGAGACTTTGAGGATATTTTAGGCACTTTTCTATTAAGAGACATTAAGTTTTAAGTACCAGCTTATGTTTCATTGCTATGGAAAAGTTTTCAGAGACCATATTTTGGCTCTGACTGGTCTGCTGACCCACCAATCAGAGAGCTGTCTCTCGTAACAAGTGTTGTTGTGCTTCCTCCAGTTTGACAGACTTTCTTCTTGGCCAAGCTTTTCCAGTGCATCATGTGAACCTGTGAACTTAAGTTTGTCAGTGTGGTTAAAACATGTACTGGGAGCATCTGCCAGAGAAACTGAAGAAATCCACATTGTAATAGCATTTTTTAGCCCATTTCCTTAATCAAAGTTTTCATCTTCTGATTTAGCTCTGAGGACAACCATACTGAAAATTCAACCAACCAATAGAATACATATGCTAGAATGTTGGAGAAACTGTGACACAAGAGGTCATGGAAAAACTGTGCTGTAGCCTAAATTATGCTGATTTATATTTGCATTAGAAATGTAATCGCATACATTTTTCATGTTAGATAATGAGCTTCATGTTACTTTTTCACCAGGATGGTGTGTGTTTGTGGGTGTGCGTGTGTATGGCCTGCAGAGGGAGAAGGGAGAAGCGCAGGTGGTGAGTTTGAGGCATGGGAAGCCTTTGGAGACTTAGTTTAAGCCACCAGGGACCAAAATAAAAACATTTTTACCTTCGTTCTATTTTCTGCTCTCATCATCACTCTCTCATAGTCTTCTTCTCCTCACAACAGTTCAGTTTTGCTTTTATTTACTCCCTCCCTCACTGTTTCCCTCTACGACGTTTATGATCATGTAGCTCCATCTAGTGGTTCATGTTATGATGGCACTTTTTAGCCACCTTCATGTGGCATCTTTAGGTGATGGACCATGATCTTAAAAAGGTGAATGTGGCAAACCAGCGACACTGGATTTAAAGCCTTAACAAGAGGAAAGATTTAATTGAATATGTTAGTACATGTTTTTATTATTTTATCATCGTTTCTTGATGAACATGTTCATGAGAAATAACAATGTTACCTCTGGTATCAAGGAATTTTGGGATTTTATGTGTTACAGCTAGGCTATACAAGGCATTTTGCATTTGCCTATTTTTTTCTTTAAAGTGAAAACGATTATAACAAATGAAGTGACACTGAAGTTAAATCCTAAAGGCTGAGTGTATCAGCTGTTTTGTCCATCTGTAATGTTTCAGGTAGGCCTACCAAAAAGGACTCAAATGCAGAAATACGGACACAGGATGAGTTTCCAAAAAAAATTAAAAAAAGTCTTTACTTAAGAAAAATTCAGGTCTTAAATGATCAGCAGTCCAAAAAGAAATCCACAGAGAAAGGCAAAATCTTAATAATAACAGCATGGAAAAACAGGCTGCAAAACTAAGTGCTCTCTTAGTTAACTAGAGACAAACTAACAATTGTGGAGGACACACTAAGAGGTACAGCTGCTGGCTAATGAATTAATCAGAAGCAGTAGAGTAGGATGGCCATGTGCTGTTAATCAAGGAGCAGGAACTGAAACAGCAGGAGAAATTTCAAATAAAACAGGAAACCAATAAACTTCAACTTAATGTAACACTATCATAAACAATCTAGGCTTTGTATCATTTCAGCTGACCAATGTTATTAGGGCCTAAGCCGACTGCTGCAAGCAGTTGGCGAGAGCCCTATTGAATTGCTAAGAATTCTTTTATATTTTATTAATATTATTATTACTAATAATGATAATAATGAAATATATATATATGTATATATGTAATATAGGTCAAAATTGTGAAAAACTGGAAGTAATACTTCCATTTTTTTGCAATTTTGACCTTCTGAATGTGCTCCAAAACTCATTAAATTTTGCAGGGACCTGCAAAAATTCACATATTTTAACTGGCACAAAAATAGAACAAAAAAACCTACTTAGTGCCCCCTTTAAATTGGCAAGTTTTTCATAGGACTGTAAAATTTGGTACATGTGTAGTACTCATCAAGACCTTTGACTATGCATGCATGGACTTCTCTAAAATGCAAAGGGAAAGTGTTGCCATTTTTTTATCAGGCCCTTTTGGTGATTTACACGTCACATTGTGATTTTGGGGATTTTTTTCAGTCAATGGCATCTGGTAAAAACTCCAAAAATGCCATTGCAGTATAGACAAAATTTGCTTTCAACAGAAAATTTCAACTTACAAATGTTGGGTTGTGCTGGCACCTGTAGGGGTGCTGAAGTGCGCCAAAATTTCCAAAAATGCAATAACTTTTCTAAGATTGCCATATTGTTGTCAAAAAACTCTAAAACCTTCTGGGATGACGGGGCATCGGACTTGCTACCAATTTTTTTTCAGGCCATTTTCACGATTTACACATGTTACTTTGTGATTTGGGGAATTTTTTGGGTCAATGGCATCTGGAAAATCTCAGTGCCATTGAAATATAGACAATTTGCTTTCAATGAAAATGTTCAACTCACAAATGCTTTGTTGTGCTGGCACCTGTAGGGGGCGTCAAAGTGCACCAAAGTTGCAAGACACAAGCACAAACAAACATGCAAATATGTATGTGCAGCAAATATATGCTGCACATACAGGATGTTTTACATTAATGTACATGAATATCACCACAAATACATGCATAGTTGTAGACAAGATTGACATGACAGATACACAGAAATATAGAAACACATATGCACATGATAATGATCCTGGTCCTGACTTTAGAGACTTCTGCAGTGAAAATTAATTTTTGAAAAGTCAAAATTTCTTAATAAAGTCGATAATATAATATATTATATTATATTATCGACTAATAATTTAAAAGTTTAATAATACATAGAAACTAATTTATAATGTATGCATTTATTACTTATGTATTTCTTTAAGAAATACATTAAAGCATGAAATAATTATGTTTGGGGGGTTTTTTTGGCGGGGACACACAAAACACCTTCATGGTCAGTAAAATAGGTTGGTATAACTTCAGCTGACATGTTAAACTGTGGCATCTTCAAGTACATATGATCTGTCAATGTGCCTCTCTGTTGTGGGTTGTTTTACCAATTGCTTGTAACTCCTGCTGTGGAAAAATGTCTAAATTGTTGATGACTTTTAAATGTCATTGTTGAAATCTCCCATCAGCACACTATTTGGAGCAATACCTTCCACCAAATTAAGTAGTTGTTTTACATTTGTTTTGAACAATTGCATGGGGTATGCTGGAGGGCGATAAAAATTATAAGTAGAATTTGGTGGGTAATACGACTGTACACACAACACTCCAGATTGACACATGGCCCTCTGACATGCTCAAAAGTCTATAGTCCCTACTTTGTATAAACCAACACCTCTGTGAATTTGTTCCCTCAACCGACCTAATGAAACAATGTTTTGTAAGCCGACTGATGTGGAAAACTATGAAACAAGCACTTGTCAATCTCAACTGGTTCGTCAGAATAATTTGGAGACAACCATGT
Organism: Cetoscarus ocellatus; assembly: GCA_037902135.1. Lineage (NCBI taxonomy): Eukaryota > Metazoa > Chordata > Actinopteri > Labriformes > Labridae > Cetoscarus > Cetoscarus ocellatus. The sequence goes on from JBAMNC010000414.1 coordinate 1,524,949, forward strand.
TTCAGTCACAGCAATACAGTGAGGCTGCAAATGCTGTGAGCAGAGCCAAATCTGAAATGTGTCTCCTCAAACTCTGAACATTCAGGAGAAAGACGGTGAAAGTGTCGTCTTAGATTACAGTAGATGCTTTTCTCACAAACATCTTAAATGACCAACCCAGCCAGAGTTCTTACACGACTTAAAGAAACATATGCCTGTCCAGGCGCAAACACAATGCTTAAACAAACCACAGCTTAGTCCACTGTGAGGCCTTGCATTTTTACAGGCCCAAGCAAGCTTAAGAGGAAACTACCAGCGCATTCCGCTTTTCTTTGTGACCTGCTCTTCTTCTGCCTCAATGGCTGTAGATCCAAATAAGTGAGCTGCAACCACTCCCAACTGTTGCCTCCTTAGCTTGCCAACACCCTTGTCGCTTTTTGCGGAAATGTTTTACACTCTGAATACGTCTCATCCGTTACAGTGCCACAAACACCATTAACCCATCACTGGCATCAATATTCTTGCATAACATGACTTGGGCACCTTGTCCCAAGGACAAATGTGCAGGCAGACATGTATTACACGTTATGGTATGATGTCCACGTTTTAAGTCCAGCTTGTTAGTTTTACGATTATGTATGTAATCCTGAGCATCGATCACAATGCTCTCTCCACAGACTCTGTGCAGTTGCTCTAAAATGTGGTCGCTCACCTGTGCATTAGTTGGAAAAATATACAGAGCAACTTACCCGTTTCACAGTATTTCAGAGTAGCAATGTCACTATTCAACATGTCCATGTCCTTGGATCACGTACGTATCCTGTTTAACAGGCCAGAGAGTGCACCATCTTTCTGTCACACAATTTCCTTTACTTTGATATTTTTAAATAAACCCTAGAAGTCCATTCCCAAACACTCAGCATATAGTGCTTTACCTTTAACTGGAGGTAACTGATAAAAATCTCTTACAGCATAATGCTCACATTACCAAACAAGGAATGAGTGCCAGTCTGTTTCAGCTGGCACAACTGTCCGTGTACGTAGGCTAACATGTTGTATTCAACCATTGATATTTCATCAATAATTACAATTTTTACAAAGTATTTAGCTCTCAGAGTATTCAGCTTCTCTTTCTCTAAGGGTGAGTAGGGCAAGCACAGATATATTTGCTGATACTGAACATACTACGATTGGTTGTTGCTTGCAGATTGTATGCAACAATCCCCATCAGAGCTGTCAGCAGCACGCTTGTATTGTCTGGGTTACAGCACTGTTGTGCTAGCAACCTGGTCGCCTAATACTGGATGGCTTTTATTAGGTGACCCTTACCTCCACCTGAGAGAAACAAGTGAAATGTGTTTTTTTTACAGCTACACAGTCAAGACACCACTGTCTAATCTGAAAGAACGCACGGGCCTGCATGTCATCCAGAGAGCGCAGTAACTGTAAACCCTCACCCCAAGGCAAAGTGTTACTTTTACTGATGTTAGCAACTTCTGCACTAACTGCCAAGTCTGGGATGTCAGTATCCTCATCCTCCTGAACATGCTTTGCCCTTTCCTGGATACTCATTAACCATTGGACCTCCTGTTCGGGACACAGTTGACCCCAAGCATCCTTGATAGCCCCATGTAAAACTACTGAATCCATGATACTCTCCAAATCCTCAGCCTCTCGCTCATACTTCAACCTGTTCAAGTCAACAATTGCTTTCACACTAGCAATTCCCTGTCACCAAACCGTACATGCCCAGACACAAAAGTCTTCAAAACTGTTTAAACTTTGAGGCTTTAACTGTGCATCAACACAATATCAAAGGAAAAGTTGTAAGACACTTTGATAGAATTGCTCTGGATTTTTAGTCACAGACAATCTTGCATATCTCACAATAGTGGGCTGCAATCGTGTACATTTTAAAATGTAACCACAATTGTTGTGAAACATGATTCTGCCCTCTGACATCTCACTGCTGCTCAGAACTCAGTCCTCTGAGGCAAACTCCACCACACAGATATCCCCAGACACCTTCCCTGGGCCTACTCTTAAACCGATCAACAAAACTAGTCATCCACGTCATCTGTGGTGACATCCCCGAGTGCTGCCTTTTGTTGTGACACTTTGAAAGGCAAACTCATTCTCACTGTGTTGAGAAATACCCAACGTTTCCCCCACTCTCCAAGGTTTCCTTCAGGTGCATTCCTGTTAGCCTATAAAACAGCCACCTGAGCACTAACATTCCTGTTGTGGGGGTAAACACTGCCCAGTTTTTTCATTGACTCTTTAACATGTAAGTTGCCTTTGTTGGCTGCCTCCCGTTGTTTATTAGCCAACATTAATCCCATTTAAAACCGGTTTATCAGTACATCATCAAGCCTACATCGACCACCTTCAACAATACAAAGACTCACTAAACTCAGCTCGATCCACCTACTACTCCAACCTGATCCACTCTGGTGCCAATAACCCAAAGACTCTGTTCACCACAATAAACTCCCTCCTCAAACCACCCGACAACATCTCCTCATCATTTACTGCTGAAAAATGTCAATCCTTCCTTTCATTCTTCCAAACAAAAATCAACACCATCTATAGTAACCTCAACACCTCCAGCTCCCTCCCCACCTCCCCGCCTGGCTCCCCGCCCTCCTCCACTCAGCCCCTATCCAAGTTTTCCCCAGTGTCCCCAGCAGATCTACACATCCTCATGACCGGAATGAAAACTTCCACCTGCACTCTGGACCCTATGCCATCAAAATTCAAGGACTGCCTCCCTGCCATGTCACCTCTAATCACTGCTATTGTCAACTCCTCTCTCAGCTCTGGTTCTGTCCCAGACAACCCAAATAATTTCCGTCCCATCTCTAACCTTCCCTTTCTTTCCAAAATACTGGAACGTGCTGTGGCCTCTCAACTCAAAACCCATCTCTCCTCCAATAACCTGTTTGAACCATTTCAATCCGGCTTCAGATCCAAACACAGCACTGAAACAGCTCTTCTCAAAGTCTCCAATGATCTTCTCCTCTCTACAGACTCTGGACAACTCACCATTCTCATCCTCCTTGACCTCACTGCAGCATTCGACACCATCAACCACACCATCCTCCTTTCCCGTCTCCAATCAACCTTACCCATCACCGGCACTGAACTCTCCTGGATCAAGTCATACCTCACAGACAGATACCAATTCATTCATATCAACAACTGTACCTCCCCCACAGCTCCCCTGTCCCATGGTGTCCCCCAGGGTTCGGTGCTTGGTCCCCTCCTCTTCATTCTCTACATTCTCCCAATTGGTAAAATCATCCATCGTCATGGTCTCCGCTTCCACTGCTATGCTGATGACATCCAACTTTACATCTCCACAAACTCCATCACTGCCCCTACCCTCTCCACCCTGACCAACTGCCTGACTGAAATTAAACTCTGGATGCAAACAAACTACCTCCAACTCAACTGTGAAAAATCCAACCTTTTAATCATCGGCCCCAAATCCCTCACCACAACCACCAACAACTTCACTCTCTCAATAGACAATGTTTCCCTCACCCCATCCTCACATGTCCACAACCTCGGTATCATTTTTGACTACCATCTCACTCTGGAACATCACATCAATCAATTCACCAAAACCGCTTTCTTCCACCTGAAAAACATTGCCCGTCTCCGTCCATCTCTCTCCTTTTCCACCGCTGAAACCCTCAACCATGCTTTCATCGCTTCCAGACTCGACTACTGCAATAGCATCTTCTATAGCCTTCCTTCCAAACTACTCAACAAACTGCAATACATCCAGAACTCTGCCGCCCGCCTGCTCACCCACACCCGCTCCCGAGACCACATCACCCCTGTCCTCCGAAACCTCCATTGGCTCCCCATAAAATACAGAATACACTTCAAAATCCTTCTCCTCACCCACAAAGCCCTCCATAATCAGGCCCCCTCCTATCTCTCCAGCCTGCTCCACCACTACACCCCCTCCCGTGACCTCCGATCCTCTGAAGCCCACCTCCTTTCCCTCCCACCTGACACCAAGCACCAATCCTGGGGAGACAGAGCCTTCTCTGTTGCTGCCCCCACCCTCTGGAACGCACTACCATCACACATACGAATCTGTCCGAACCTGTCCACATTTAAAACCCTCACCAAAACCCACCTTTTTAGAATTGCTTTTAATATATGACTGCTTTTACATGTACTTTATGTTCCTTTTCTTTTCTTTTTAATCATGTTTTTTATTATTATGTTGTTTTCTATGATGTTTTTAACCTCTGTACAGCGTCTTTGAGTGCCTAGAAAAACGCTTTATAAATAAAATTTATTATTATTATTATTATTATTATTTGTTTGGCTTTTGAAATATAGGAAATAATGTAAACAATGCAAGTGTAAGGGTCCACCACAAACTGGATATCCATATTCAAATTCCAACATCATAGCAATGCCTTATTATACAGATTTATCCAGCACCTGTTGAGGTGTTGTTTCATTAACGCCAAACATTAATTTCATTTATAACTTCTGTTTTTTTTCACCCAGAAGTTTGTAGGCATGCTCGAAGGCCTCCTAGTTTGTTCCCAAAGAAGCAAAGAATTCCTAAACACTGTTTAATTGATTGCTATTGTCAGATAAGTGGGTTATGATGTTAGCAAGGAGGTTCTTAGTGTTTTCTCTCTTTTCTTAATTTACTGTCCCTGTCCTCTTTGCCACAAGTGCAGGTCTTAACCACACCCTCACTGTCAGGTTGACAAACCCAAGGATTGTCATCCTCCTTATAAGCACAAGAAAAAAAAAGGTTTTGGCTGATACTGCCTTTGGGAAATTAAAGCAACAGTCTTCATTAACTTTTCTACAGGTTTTAAAATGGTTCTTTGAAATCCATTGCACAGATAAAACAGTATCCAACAAACCATTATCAGATGGAAGATCACTAGAAATATATTTGTCTATATACTGGACAACCTCTCCAGTGTTAGTCAAAGCAGCATTCTCAATCCAAAACAAGCCATGAATGTGAGGGGGACCCACGCTGCTGAAACTCCACCCCGTAAAAGAAGTCCTTAAATCTTCCCGATTGGATGACTTGGAGACATGAGGACATCCTTTAAGAACAAATGCCAACATTTGGCCCAAGTTATATGTAAATTATTTTTGTTTCTCTACAGCCCGTTTTCAGATTAACCACAGCCAAGTAATGATCTGCCACTCTATGGTAGGGGAACTCTGAAGTGAAGGATTCATGTCAGAATAATTTTTGCATATTGATTACCCTTTACTTGTGATGGGAGACACTCCTTTAGTCAGGCGCTTGATTTGTCTACAGCTCGCTTCAGAATGAACCTGTCCAGATGTATCCATGCAGCCCAAGTAAACATTAGAGCAAAGCACAGGAAACCTGAAGCTACATAAACCTCTTGTGGGGCATGGCCAGAGACAGATCATGAGGATTGTTCTGAGTAGGGCTGAAATACAGCGGGGTTTATGGCCAAAATCCAATATCTATTCTAGGCAAGAAACATCAAATACATGCTGGGAACATCTGGGACCAATGTGAACTTGCTTAAACTGACTAAAATATGGAGCATGTAAATCAAGAGAAGTTATGTATGACTGTTAAATCATGTCTAATAATTAGTCTGTATTACTGTGGCAAATAAATAAAGATGTCAATAGGAAGGGGAAAATAAGTTATATAACATCCATACTTCCCAAAAATAAATCTAACATAAACAGTTTGCTTGGCGCTACGCAACTGTGCTACTCTTTTTATTTCATAATAAATGAAAAGACAATAAAGCATTACAGTAAATGCTTTATTTTCTTTATTGTCCATTGGCTTAACTTAGTTGTTTTTTATTGCCCATAGGCTGATACAGCAAGGTAAGCAATTTTGGTCTATAACTTTGTTTATGAATATTAATATTTATAATCACACTTGCAAGTGCACTTGCCTCACAGAAGACTGCTGGTATGACTCCTTTTTAGACCAGGATCTTTCTGTGTGGAGTTTTCAGGTTCTCCTGTGTGGGTTTTCTCTAGGCATTCCAGTTTTGTGCCACAGACCAACAAAAGAACATTCTACTTAGGTTAATTTGTGACTCTAAATTGCCCTTAGGCATGAATGTGAGCAAGAATGTTTGTCTGTCTCTCTATGTAGGCCTGTGTTCATCTGGAGATGTGTTCACCTCTCTCCCAATGTCTGCTGGGATAGCCTCCAGCCCCCCGTGACCCTGAAAGGGATAAGCGATATAGATAATGGATGATCATAAATTTTAATACCTACCCTTAGGGTCAAGTCTAATATTAGTCACACTTAAACATTAAGCACAAAAAATATACTTTTTAAAAACACAGTGTAAGAAAAATTATACATTAATATTATTTTCTGCTTACTTTGAACTACTTTTTTCACCTACATCTGACCCCAATTATTTATATCAAATAGTAATTCATTTGTAAAGATTCCTACCCTTTGAATGTTTTTTGTTAAGAGGCCACCATGCTTTTAGATGGAAAAAAAAAACAAAAGAAAGATTTTTGATACACTACATGCAAAATATATTTATATTTTGTTTTGGATTATTACAGCTTGGGATATGTCGATGCACCACAATTGATTTGCTTGCATTATTATTCTCTGCACAATGTCCAGTATTCACACTCATAATTCCAAGCACAATATATGCACTGTTCACAAGGTAGCAATAGAATAATATTAAACTCTGATATTTTTTTCCAATATCTTTATAAACCAACATCAGTCCTAATCATACATGTCAAATGTTCTCATGAATTAAAAAAAAAAAAACTTTAAATGTCAGGTCCCTGTTATGATGCCACCATGTTTTTAGATAACAAAAAAAATTAAAAACTGAAATTATTTTTAATTTACTACATGCAAAATTATTTTTGCGTTGAATTTTTACAGCCTGGGATATGTCAATAATTAGCAGCAACACTGAATATTATGCTTTTATTTTCTGTGCAGTGTCAAATGCTCACACTCACTTTTGTATAGTAAAATGACCCCATCTGGTGGAGAGTATTAAAATTATCTCTACCAAGGCAAAAGCCCAGACTGACACCCTGATATAACAAAAGGCCATTATTATGCTTTGCTGAAAGGAGATAAAAGACTGACTGAGTTTCAATAGAACATTTTTGCGCTGAACAGTAGGAGTGTGACACTTGTTTGTACACAGTGTATTTTAGACTTACTAGAAACAGTCTTGCCAAAATGCATACCATATGCATGAACACAGCCAAAATGGTCAAAGAATGAAGAATGAAAAGCATGTAAAACACAAACAGCATTCCCTAAGGATCGATAAATAACCACATTTGTGTGTTAAACCCCAAAACAAACCAGACAAGTACAGTCTGTCATCTGCCAGATCGAACAGAAAATGTCATCAGCTGATTTAAATTGACAAGTAACATAAATATCTACAAAAATGTGGTGGGGTAAAAAGTACATTATTTTTCTCTGGTGTAAAAATAAACATTTTCCCCTAAAGCAAAACACTAGTTAAATACAGAAACTAAAAAACAGAATATTCTCTCCACCCCTGCAGCCTTTGATATAGCCACCATGTGAATTCGCACTTTAAAGCAGGTGTCATCAACAACATTTGTATGAGGGCCACTTTTTAGCTTGATAGCGATAGCGGAGCTGCATTTTAAAACAATACAACAGTATTAACATATAGGTCTGACCAACATATAGATGCAGCTGTTTCTATTTTAAACTTACAGCCAAGTGACTGTCAAATTCTGAGTGTTGACTGCCAGCAACATGGGGCAATAAAGATGTTTTGCCTTCAGCTTTCTTGGGCTGTCATGTTTTCCATCACTAGTTTTGACTCTTAGTTTATTTATTCTCCTGGTAAAATACTAGCTAACAACGGCTTTCAGGTGACAGATCCAACATGAAGTAATTCCTGATAATTAATGTTATTTTTGGGGGGATTGCATTCACAGTTATAAAGTTCATAGTGATAAAGATTGATTGAGTAACAGGGATTTAAAAAATACCCTCAAAACCAAAACATTTTTCTACCTCATGTCACATTTTCAGAATTTGATGATGTTCTGGGGGCCAGATGGGAGGCTGTTGGGGGGCCTGATGTGGCCCCCAGGCCTCCTGTTGATGACCATTGCTTTAAAGCCTTCATATATTGTTTTGTTTCTTTTTTCAATATGACACAAACTAACGTCAGACCTCTAGCAAGTAACATTAAGAGCACGGAATAAAATATTAAGGGCAAATAGAAATTATGTAAACACCCGACCCTCCTTAAAGCCTGGGTAGTAAGTTCCACAGTTTTATAATCTATGGACCGTTATAAAAGTGGCGCGGTTGTGACATGTCCGACGGCCCCTGAACGCCTCCTCGGTGTGGTGGGAGAGGCTGGTTTGTTGACTGACTTCAGGCTGCGGTCTCGAGCTCCGGTGTAGCTGCAACGGCCAAACTAGCGAGTTACACAGTAAGACATAATGGTGTTCATTTCATAAGATGTCAGTGATGTAACTCTCTTCGTACAACCGAAGCCACTCATTCAGGCACCACAAGAAGCCTACGTGCAAATTAATGTCGTGTTCTTGGACCGGTGTTTTCCAGAGCTCTGCCTGGTTTTAGCTAGCATAAGCTGAAGTTACAGGACTGACAAACTGGACGGGTAAAGTTCCTCTTGGGCGAGATGATCAGACTCAGCAGAGGAAGACTACCCAGGAGGTCTACCCGCTAAGAGCAACATGGAATTAATGACACATAAAGGCGGATTTCAGCCATTAATGGAGTTACAGTTTCTTCAGACGGCTGTTTGAGGGGAGATCTTGTGGAAGTGGAGCAGCAGATTCTGGGCGTTGCTGTCAGACTGAGGCTCGTCCTGGCTAAAGCGCTGGCCTGGGAAGCTAGCTGCTAGCCAGCAAGCTAGCTGGACGTCTGGCTTGTCCACCAAAGTAAGTGATCCAACTCATTGATTAATTGTTGACAGCTTCACCTTGTTCATTATTTCAGTACATTAAAACACGAAGGTTGATCCTTCAGTGTTTCATGCTTGTGTTGCATGTTAACCCATTTAAAAGTGGGTCTGTGTGGCTGCTAGCGTTAACTGACAGTAATCTATGGCCGATATAATGTTGGCTAACAGTAGCATACAGAACAGGGGCCTTGTTGAGTTTATACTGCATCAAAAACGTCTGTTCATGCTGAATATATGCGAACAAAGGCTGGGCAATAATAGCCAAAAACTGATATATTGTACATAAACTGCGAGGCGTGATATATATTGCTTAAATTTATATCGAGAAACAACAAGTGGTCGTTACAAAATAGTAACTTTTGTATCAGTAAAAATTGAACAGTGATAAGCAAGAGTCCGGGATAGTAACACAATATTGTGTGATTTATTGTTTTTAATAGTAAAACCTGCAGAAACCCCCTGCACACAGTCCAGCCAAGTTTACTTTAATGTTGATTTGTATGAAATATACCAGGGTATGGACATTTGGGTGAACCACTGTGCTGCAATATGTTGTAGCTCAGTATGAAGTTAAGTACTGCAACATCAACATTTTATTAGTTGATGATTTATAAAGAATGAACATTTTGTTTTGTATTATATTACAGCCTCCTACAACTAGGGGGCAACAGCCATTCGACTCTGATTAACTCTGGCACTCGGACAAAAAATGAAGTTTATTCATGTTGCAGAGACCACGATTAACACAATTAATAATAATTAGAAACTATATTTTTGTGCACAGAACCCTGAGATCATATTGTATAGCCAGATTCTTGACAATGCACGCCCCTAATAGATAGATGTTTGGCTTAATGCTCAAAAAAGTTTGTTTACACCAAGAATCGAAAATTTTTATATGCCTGCTGCCCAAAGGATAATCAGTTCAAAATGTTCACAGAAACTTGGGATATTTTTTTTAATTTCATTGTATTTCTGAGCTTTGAAAAGCTGCCCTATTATGGCATAAATCAGAATGAAAAATGTTTTGGCTGATATTGAGATCCTGACAATTATACTCAGTTTTTCCTTTTACATCTGAGCATTTTATGCATATATTGTAATTAAATAATCTCAATATGTTCCCACTCAGAATACTTAGACATTAAAGTATAGAATGTAACAATATATTACATATGATGTGTAAAACTGATTTGATAAATAAAATCTTTATTAACTATGTATTTAAAAAACTATACAATTTCAGTAAACCTCTTGATAATTGTGGTAAGCCATAATTGAAACTGAAATTGAAGCTTGATTAAATGCACAGCCCTGGAGCGTTCTTAGTAAAGTGTATTTTTTCCACAAACAAGTCTTTTATTTCTTTGCTAATTTAGTGCACAAGTTGATATTGTGCTGCAGGTTGTCAATAACAGCACCTATTACACGTATGTCATTTAGCCCTCTGTGGATTTGACTGATTTAACTGGTTTTGTGGTTTCCTTACAGAAAAAGGTAAGATTTAGGTCATGGATCTCCATCAAGGTCTAGATACATTGAAATTTGTGTTTTGGTCTGTATTGTCCAGCTCGAGTAGATACAGTAAAAAAGTCAACTGTCATCAATGTAGTTGATAAACGTTTTCACAAAGTGAAAATGCTCGGCATCATCATTTTCAGTTCCTCAATCCACAGTATTTACAACTTTTTCTTATTTTCTCTGTGTTGTAAATTGACTCATTTCTTCTTAGGCAGTTCTGTTTTCTTTGAGCAACAAGACATTTTGATAGGAAGTAAATGTTTTAAAAAAATTTCAAAGGTTGTTTTGCCAGAAGAGCGATCATTTTTAACTGACTCACAATTCAGAGACAAATTAATGATGAAAGGTCAAACACAGTTGGAAGAGTCCACATGATCAAGGTAATACAGGAAGGAGGAATCATGGGTAACAATGACAGCTGCTGTTTTACATGTCTTGACCCCTTTCATGCAATAAATGTGCAACAAGGAAAGTCTATGGACAACACTGTATATTTATACTGTGTTCAGTTCAAGGCAGGAGATAACTGACATTCCTCTTCAGAATCTGGCAGTATGATGTGTTTCATGATACATAACAGTGTGATAAATCGGAATACTATAATCAGGGCGACATACAACTTTTTTAACCTAACAATAGGGCTTTCATGGTAACTGAAAATATGAAATATTGTGATACTAACAAGCCAACTGTGGCAGAAGGTAGGTCACATGTGACATCACATCTCCTTTACATGACCCAATACACATTGGTTTTAAGAGGTGTGTAAGTGTTAAAGGAAATATTCTGATGAGTTTCAAAAATATCAGAATGTACATAACAAGGCTTATCCGTTCTGATTATTTGAATATTTGTAGAGGACGTCCATCCTATGTATGGTGCAATATTATTTTATATTAGTAATAATTTGTTGCTCTTAAAAGAGCAGATTAAGCTTGATTTTACTGTTAAAGATACAAATATATTTACTGATTACGGAAGTGTCGGTTATTTTTACGTATCAGAATTGATATCAGTGTTGGTTAAAGTATGCTCTCTTAAAATATTCACATTGGGTTAAAAATATTAATACAGTATTGGGTAGAAAAATGTTGCGATAAATTGATGTATCAGCAGTTTCTTACACCCCCTAGATAGTATAATAATGGTTTGTTTTACTATTGATAATGTTAACAAAGAAGTGTGGCAGTTTTTCAATCCCAACATCCTATTTTTATATATAAGAAAATGCTGTTAGACCAATCAAGAGCCTTATGTGTTCGTTAACAGAAAGTGAAAACATACAGCACTCATAATTCAGCTGTAGTTTACTGTCTTTGTGGCCTGGGGAAGAAGGGGAGAGCTGTAAAGCAGCTGCTCTGCATCTTCTGAGTACTAAATATTTACATCTTTCTGTGTGAACTCTACACAGATACTTCAATTTACACCTAAATCGTACCACAGGTATGATATGATGTTAACTTTAAACAATAAGCTTACATTAAAAGATGGCTACAAGTATCATTACTTCTTAACTCAGCAATAGCAATGTAACTTGTCTGAGTGAGTTTCATAACTGACACTGAGAGTAGGCCTGCTTTTGAATTAGATTTACAGATTTTATAACCTCCCTCCAGACAATGATTCCTCTGCGATTCAGTTTTATGTAAGGGCTGCATTGGTAACAGTTTATGCAACAGCAGAGAACATGTGCCTTAGCTGATCAGGGTAGTTAATTTTTCACACTGTGGAATAAGGGAGATGTCATTCTCTCTGCTGACATGATGTATTTTACTGTCTTAAGGCTGCCTACGGTTGATGGTGTCCCTGCCAACCATGGACACCGAGACTGGCACCTGCCCTGTGGTGCACCAAAATGGGACCGCCCATCGGGAATCTCCAGCCTTGAATCCAGCTGCTGCTGTTCTGAGACTTCATTTGTACCACAGCAGCCAAGGAGAGGGGAGCTGCAGCTTCCTCAGCTACCCACCTGGAGACTATGTAGCTGAGGAACTGTGCATAGATGCAGCCAAGGCATGCAGTGAGTTTTCCAAAAGTGCAGGCCTGCATACTTCATACGTCCATGTTTTGCTTTAACTGGGGCCATAGTTACTGAGATAAGGTTATCAAGAGGCCACAGTGTAACCTATCAACAGATAGATCGTTGGCTGCTTCAGCGTGCTTATTACTTTGTTTACGGTTTAACTTTTTTCGCCCCTTTGTAAGGATAAGCAATAAAACGGTTGCTTTTCTATTATCTCTACTTTTTGTACAGAGTTGCACACTTAAAGTCCGTTTTGTCACTGTGCAGCTAATACACAGAACATACCATGCAGGAGAAGGGGACTAGACAAACCTGCATGTGAATGGCATGCAGTGTGTTTGACGATAAACCAAACACAGCTGACCTTTAGGACAGGCTTTGTTGACCTTTTGTCCACCTGTTGGTAGTAGAAATAATTGTGTCCTAAAGAAAACACTGTTACATGCTTCTTTTTTTCCCAAATCAGCATTTTCTACTCTGCAAGGTTTAAAACACAAATATTTAACTTTTTTAGGTAACCCAAGTTTTACTGACAAGCTCAAACAATGTAGAAGTTATTTTCCTTGGCAATTTAAGGGCTGATGCCCTCCAGTTGGCTGGTATAATAGTTGGTTAGTGTGCTCTGGACCAAAATCCTATTGGTTGGACTATTACATGCAGTGCTTCCATAGGAAAAGGGGAACATGAACCATTAGTTGCAAGAGCGAAATGGAAACATACATTAAAACTGAATCAAAGAATTCTAAGAAATTTTTCTCTATTTGCACAAATAAATATGAAGGTAGCTTATAGCAGCTTAAGCTTTGATTGATTGATAAAATTTTGTGTCCAAAAATTGCTTTGTTTCTCATTTGCTCCATTTACAAGACAGAGGACAAGTTAAAAACAAAACAAACAGAAGCAGCACATTCAGAGGCTTGCATTTTGCTCCACGTTCAGTTTTAGAATTGATTGATGTACAAAAGAGTACTTCGATCAGACTTTATTGAAATGTGGAACCCTGTATCTCAGGTTTTGTGGTAATAGTTCATACTCACTGTGTATGATGTGTTCAGGATTAGAGACGATGCTGTTAGCCAGCTGTAGCATGTTCTACTGTCTATGTTGCTGACCTACAATCTTGAGCTTAGTCTGAATGTTCCAAAAGATGAAAAAAGGGAAAAAGCAACCACGTCTCTTTTGCCTGATGGCACATCAAGCTCTGCTGCTCACTTGTTGTCCCACATTGAGAATACTTAAAGAAAAATTGGGGCTTCAAAATGTACAGTTTATGTAACAGGCAGGCAAAGTAGTAGTAGTAGTAAGCAGATGCACTGAACGAATGCAGGGCAAAGGAGAAGAGATGCCTTGATTTCAGCGCATATTTTAGGTTTAACAAGTAAACAGCAGTTGTTTTTAGTTGTTAATGTTAGATATATAAACAAAGATAACATAATTATCTGAAGTTGTTTGGTAACTTTGAATAGTTATGGTACTGTAACAACCTTTTCATAGATTCATGTTTTTGACATCATATGAAAAAGGCAGGAGCATGCAGGTCATCCCTGAGTCAGTTTTTTTAAGTACAACTTTATGGGGTTACAGATCAGTCAGTGATTAGGTTGGGCTGAAGTTAACAGATAGATATCAATGACAGGTCAGTTGGTTGATTGGGTGTCATTTCAGTTTACAGAGTTTGTCTTTGGTTGACTACAGCCGTGATAAATGCATCTAAAATTGAACTGCTAACAATAAATTTGTGGACAGTTTACGCCTGCTTTACAACCTTGCACACCTTTTACAAGCAAGGTGGCACTGGCCTGAACTGCAGTTGAGAAACTGCTCTTTCTACACTACAGACAGACGAACTATAAAAACAGAGAGAAAATGAAAGGGCCGGTCAAACTGTGACATGCAGTTAAGGAGCAGTGAAGGTGTGTGTGTAAGGAAGAGAGAACTCCTGCAGTAGTGCACTGTCACTCTGGGGGAAACGCGGGTATAGTCAACTGTGACTCAGATAACATGTTACTAAAATTAAATTGAATGCCTCCTTATAGAACTGAATGTGTTTTCACATCCTCTGTCTGCTTTAGGTATATCACCCCTGTACTGCAGCCTCTTTGGTCTCTTCAGAGAGCGAGACCACCTGTGGTTTTCACCCAACCACATCTTCCAGCTTGATGAATCAGCTTCGGAAGATGTGTTTTTCAGAATAAGGTATCGTACTGAATTTTCCTTTTAGGTATCTGCTCCTCATTTGAATATCTTCTCTTACTTGTTCTGGTTACTCTTTCTGCAGGTACTATTTCCCTGGCTGGTACAGTGGTGGAGCATCCAGAGCATATCGGTATGGGATCGCCAAGGGGACAGAAAGCCCTGTCATTGATGACTTTGTAATGTCATACCTCTTCTGTCAGGTGAGTTTTTTTAGCACAACAACTTCTGTATTACATTTGCAAACATTTCAGATCTTCAACAAGGAAGATGTCTGACTTTGCTCGCTGGAATATCTGGGACAGACAGGGTTTTCAAATAACCATTTAAGTGTTTTTTAAAGGATTATTATGACCACCAAAGGTTATACCTCGCCTCTACAATCTGATCTTTTGATAGCAACAGAGAGAAAGTAAAAATGAAGTGTTGTGTTGAAAATCCTCATCTCTATGAAACGGTTACTAGTCAGACAAAGGAAGTTGGGACAAAATTGCAGCTAAATTTTTGCATATATTTTACCGGAAGCCAAAATACCCTCAGAGATGTCATCCTCCAAACAAACAGACTTTGTGTGAAAACCAGAAAAATAAATACAAACACCAACAACGAACTAAGGATAAAGTATTTTCAAATAAATAATGAGCGTTTTTTTTAACTTTCTTTGGTTGACAGTAGCTTAAGTTGCAGCAAGATCTCATTTGCAACAGAAACTTTGGATTGGCTGAAGTCAATGAAGACAAAATCCATGTAACAGTAAAAAATGAGCTGTCTGAATGAGCTGTTAAAAAAAAAACAGAACATGAGTTTGTGAACGCCTAATTGTGTAGTTTTTTATCTAATACACATCCGATGAGTATGTGTCAACATTTGAATGAAAAATTAAATGAAGAAGTATTAGTGAGGATGGCTACAAGACATTTGTATGCTTTAGGATCATTGCTTTTATACCAATAAACATTCAGTCCAATCTTCTTTCATTTCTATTTGTGAGCACCCTCAAGGTGAATCAGCTCATTTGACTTTGTCATGGAAATTTATGGTTTTGACTAATTTTAGTATATTATGTAGATCATCATCAGAGGCCTGAGTGTGGAAGGTGATGCTTGTGACCAAGAAGTCACACAGTAACTAAAGTGGAAGAAAACCATGGAGTGCATAAAGGCATTTGAAGCAGACATACACATAATTGACATACAATGAGCAAATGAATGCTAATAGCATGAAAGCAGGGATACAAACACAAGTAGGGTGAAAAATAAGTGTCACTGGGTCACTCTCAGCCGATTCTTTTGGAGGCTCCACTCTGAGATCCTTTCCATTGAAAAAACAAAGTATGAAATGCACATCAACAATAACACAACATAAATGGTGGGCACCTCTTTTTGGTGTAATGATCTCGATCATATTCATTTCCGAGAGAGAGAGAGAGAGAGAGAAAGAGAGACGCTATTGTTTATTTTGCACGATAGTCTTATTACAACCACACCTCAGTTTACATTCATTGATGTTAAACGGGGATGATAAATTTAAGCTTTAAACATTCACAGCAATATGATTGACTTAATATTATTTGCAACACGTGAAGGTGAAATATGTTCATTTAAGTCAGTTTCATGACAACTATCCCAACAGTCCAAACAATATCTCAAAGTTCTGAGTAAATCACTGCTTGTATATAGTCTAGTGGTATAAATCGTGGCAACTATATTTTATTCACGAACGGGCAACCTGGGTTCGAGACCCACCTTGAGCCAATTTTCCAAATATGATCAATCCCCATTCCCATTGTTATGCATTCTCCTATTATAAAAAAAGAGCTGTCACCCTGAACAATGGGGAAATTACAAAAACAAAGGTTTTCAGTTAGGTTTAAGGTTTTACCAGGATGATGTCACATGTGCGTGTTATTCTTGTTTGTTCATAATTCATGTGCATGAATTATGAACGAACATTAACACAAATTGTACATGATAAAATATGCCTGCCTAACGTAAAATGCTACCTGAAACCCTTGTTTTTGTTATTCTCATTTCAACAGGGTGACAGCACTATGTTTATGATAAGAAAATACATATGACAAGGAATGGGGATTGTAAACACACAGGTGTGGTTGTGATAGGACCGTCGCGCAAATTAAACAATCATTACACCAAACAGAGATGCCCACCATTTAGAATCAGAATCAGAAATACTTTATTAATGCCCAGGGGGAAATTTGGTGTTACCATCACTCATCACATGAGTACAACAGTAGGAAATAAAATAAGATCGGATATAATAAAATTAGCAAAAAGTTTAGCAATAAAAATAGCAGTAAGTACCAAGTAAGATAAAACAATAAAGTAGCAATTCGATAAGCAATAAGTACCAGATGATAAGCATAAGCACTATTTACATTAATGTATGTGATGAGATGCACTATGAAACAGATATTGCACTTTATGTTGTGTCATTGTTGACATACATTTTATACAAGTTTATTCAATGCAACACTATTTAGGAATCTGGTTAACCAAGTTAATCAAAACACAGAAAACCAGAAGTGTCTACCCAACATAACTTTAAAAGCAATGGTCTCGATTTTATTTCTTTATTTATCTTTGTACTTCATACCCTGATGTCACTTCCTTCTGACAGTGAAGAGGATCTCAGAGTGGAGTCTCCAACAGAATCGGCTGAGACTGGAGGTCTGCAGCTGGACCTCTCTTGAAAAACTGTCAATTCTCATGATGCACCTACTTTTCTAAGATGAACCGAGAAGTTAAACACAGATGGAATGACACCAGGTCTAATCTGGCAAATCTGTCCAGTCCTGTCAAACTCATCTGGCAGCAAAAGCCTCTAACCTCAGAGCTAGTTCCTACTTTCCCCCTTAATTCATGGTCTCTGGAAAACCTATATGGTGTAAGAAAAGTAGACAGAGGAGTCATATTGCAAACAGAAATCATGCTAATAAATTAAGGACAAAGAAACTACTTAGCCAATATACTGGAGACCGAAGGTATTTTATTTGATAAATATAACCTTGTATACTAACATTTCCAAAATTTGAGTGCAGTCCTTAAGAATTGCCTGTAAACCCATTATTTATCCTAACAGCGAGTGATTCATGATAAAAAATCTTTGCATGTAATATTTAAATGACACAGACGAAGACTGTGTGTAAAATGCCTGGGTCCAACAGCATCGCTGTATGCTACGACCTGAGAATATTTTATATCGTTTGCTAGATCATGTACAATGCAGGGTTTCCTGCAGGAAAATAGTTTGGCCAGGGGGGAGTGTGCGTGCGTGTGCGTGCAGTGGTAGTAGCAATAGTAATGCTATTACTACTAGTAGTAGTGGTAGCACACCAACTACTTCTGCTAATACTGGCACTGCTTCTACAATTGGCTGTACTAAAGCTGAGACTACTTCTACGACTCTAACGGCTATTTATGCTATTACTGTTACTGCTGCTTGTACTTTTAGTACTCCTACTGATGCTTGTGCAACTATACTACAGCTACTATTAACAATTATGTGGTATGTGGCTGTCAAGCTGCTAGCTTGCGTTAGTGTTTTGCTAGTAGCCAAGTAGTTACTGAAGCTGTGATAGGCTGGAAGCTCTCAACAAGATTTAATAATGAAAAAAGAGCAAAAAACTATTCGTACTTATGAAATGTTATTCCTTGTTTCCTCGTTTCAGTTGTACGGCATATTTTACAACTGCATGCAGCACAATGTGCCGGCATCCTTATTGTTTCCGTCTTTGCGCCTTCTACAACTACAGAATGCCCTGACACTTTGCCCCCACTAGCTTAGCTTCGACATAGGCGCGCAGCTCAAAGGGGCGTGTTGTATCTAGTCTGCTATGTATATCTATGGGGGACCCATTGCTCTGTAGCTGCCTGGTCTTCTTCTCTGGACATATGGACTGTCAAGTTTGGCTGAGAGCGCCCTCTGTTGGATCAAAGGGTTCACTGCTTGAGGCGCCCTATTACACTTCATATTTTCAATTAAAATGTATATTTACAGTTGAATATCAATTTTTACCCTCCAGTTCGGAAGGATATTCAAATATCAAGTATTAAGTATATATTGTCACCAATACCTGATGTAGTTATTCGACTTGATATTTGACTAATATCTGGTCCCAGTATTGTATTAATACATCATAAATCGTAGCCACCAAAACGAAACCTTGAGCTTTGCCATGTGCTGTGAAATGCTCTCTTGTCAAAACACATTTTCATAGTTATCCAGTAACTCTCATTCAGATGTACTTGTGATCATTTTAAATAATGTTATTATGACAAATACTAAAGTGAGTGGACAAACTGTAGACTGAACTTCAAATTGGGGCTTCAGATGCAGGAAAAGGTCACAAACATGAGCTTACACTCAAAGTTATTAGAGATAAATTTACCCTGTGAGAGGAGCAACAGTCTCTGGCAGCAGTCTTTGCAATGTGCTTGCAGGAATCCACAATGAGGTGTGAGCACAAACTTGCAGAGAAAGCAAAATTATTTATTCTCAGACTTTGCTGTGCACTACACAACGTTTTAACTGACCATTTGACAGGTTACAGGCAGGATTTAATCAGCAAAACAGTTTGAAATTCTGACTTATGATTGCAGATTTAGTTTTTAATTGACCCTAAGAAGGGATTTTCCAGACTTAGAATTTTGTCCATGACAAAAAACTTGCAGACATCTCTGCCTTGTATTAAACATGATATAGCAGTCTTCATTGTCTTTATATCTGCATATTTCCTATCCTTTTATTGATCAATTGAAGGACTTAAAGCTAGGTTTGGTAATTTTATTTAGATTCACTTTTTGTAATACTGGTTGAAATGATCGCTATGTCCCGATGGCAAGCAATGCATGATGTGTTTTTAAAAGAGAGAGAAAAAAAAGAGAGTAAAACGGAAAACACCAACCAATCACCGCAACAGGTACCGAGTTTATTCAACGAATCAAATCCTTTACTGCTGTTTTGCCCACCTTCTGCACGTACATTTTGCTGGCATGCACTGACCCTGATTCAATGCGCATAGCCGAGCTGAGCTCAGAGGGATCCAAGTATCCTGGAGAACGCTTACCTGTCAAGTTTTGGCTTTGAAAATAAGGAAAGACCGCTGCGAGCCATCCCACAACCCAAACCAAGCTCCAGTATCCCTTACATTTAAGACAAGTGTACAAGAAATCTAAAATAAACACTTAGTTTTTCTTGGTTTGTTGCGGCTGTGGGCTCTAATCTTGCGACAACTGCCACCCAGGCTACTGCAGGTGGCAGTTCTGGTGAGGCTTTTTCTTCTTCTTTGGTTGGCATCCATCATTTTGATGTATTACCGCCCTGTTCGGCTAATGACGGAGCTCAGTTTGGAGAGGCAGAAGAATGTTGTCCAAGCCAAAATGGGAGACTTGACAGCTTTGTGGAGAATGGCAGAGAAACTACCTATATCCCTATTACCCCTCCTCCTGCTAAACAGAGGAAGAGAAGAAAGATGAAGGCAGAAAAGGCCAAAACAAAAAAGAATTTGGACAAAGCCAGGGCAAAAACGAGAGTCAACATTGGGTTGTGAGTACTAACTAACTTGCCATGTTTGTTTGTTTTTTTCAACTTTACTATGATAATGTTTTGGTGTTTTCTTACCGCTGAGTGAGACATGACTTGGTGTAGTGCAAAACAAACACAATGTGCTGAGGACCAGGTTTGAGTTGAATCAGTCATATGGTCATGAATCAGCGGTGCTCGTGCATGTGAGCAGGGGGCGTAGTTTTGGAGGAGCTCATGGGATGGGGGGGGGGAGGGGCTAGGTGGAGCCTTGAGGAGATGCCACATTCAAATTCATGCTAGTTTTCCAAAATTACTGACCCTAGCTTTAAATGAATTAAACTTCGTATTTCTGGGAGAATTTCTCCAAATATCAGCTAAAATCAGCATAATTTTTGGAATTGATTAGGTCAGAAGACAACAGAAAGTGGGTTTTATTTTTGAAGTATGAACTCAGCACCATGCTGCAGAACTCTTTGTTTAATATGAGCAAATAAACGTCTACAAGAAGCAGACGGTCAGTTATGTAATACAATTGATTCTCAACACAAGAAGCAGAGATCCACTGCCACTGGCAAAATAGATAAAGAAATGATAAAAACTCAAAGTGGAAGTCCTGTTTGATAAAAGCCGCTAATATTCATTACAGTGAAATGTTAAACCTCTTATGACAAAGCCTGAGTGGAAACCCTTAATGTCAGGCTTAAAAAAGTAGTGACCGAGATTTAGCCTTTCCTTTTCTTGATCTTTTCTACTTCACTTATATTCAGTGCAATTTCTAACAATGTAAATTCACAACAATTAGCACAAACAATTATTTAACAATGTTGTCAATTGAATATAATTTTGCTATAGTGTATGGCAACTTTCGCTTGCTTCATACTGCCCGTATTAGGGATGTAACAATACAGAAACATTTTGGTTCAGCACAAATACATCCATCATCACGCCCTTGTCTCTATACATATAAACATTGAATTAATTCACTGAACTGCAAACAAACAACTCTGTTTTGTTGATATATTCTACATTTTAAGAGAGAGAGAGAAATCCTTAAGGTGGAGCTTTACTTAATTTAAGAACCCTGTATAAATGCAGGCAGTCCCTGAATGCTTTGTGAGTCACTTACAATCCCAACCAGGACACCCACCTTTAAGAGGTCTTACTCCTCATTAAGTAAAATTCATCAAAGAAACAGAAACTTTGGTGTGCCTTTTTGTTAATGCACTTACTGAAGCAATGTTTTTTTTTCTATTGAACAGAGCTCTCAATTTAAAAAGAGAAGTAAATATTGGCAGTGCTCTGACGTGACTGTGTGTCTTTACTCCACTTGGCAGTGTCTTGTTTGGTCATTGCAGGAGGTTGTGTGGTGAAGTTGCCTTTTAAAGGGATAGTTCAGTTTTTTTGAAGTGGGGTTGTATGAGCTCGATATGGCCACTAAGTACAATAGATGCAGTAGAAAGTTCTCTCCTCTCCTTCAGTAAGCCATAATTTGTAAAGGTTTGTGATGAAGAACCAGCCGCAAACAGGGAAATATTGTACCAAATACAAAAGGTATTTTCTCCGCCTACAAGAACTCCCATCAAAAAATAATACCACAGTTTAAGAGTAAGCTACCTAGAATTTTTTTTTGGGTGCATTAACTTTTCAGAAAATGAAGTTCATCTGGTTCTGCGTCACAAACTTTTACAAGTTACGGCTTACTGAGGGAGAGGAGAGAGCTTTCTACTGCATCTGATGTACTTAATGGCCATATGGAGCTCATACAACCTCACTTCAAAAAAACTGAACTATCCCTTTAAGGGCAGAGTCTGGACGACAGAACAAAGCAGGCAGAGGATAATCATGGCTCATCTCAAATAAGTAGCACAAAATCTAAATGAGATAAAGCAACATAAAAAGTAGGTGCCCTTTCCTCGTGTAGCTGTCCGTTGTGAAATCTTGTGGTTTCAAGGTAAAGACAACCATGCTGCATCTGCCATGGCAACTTGGTCATTGCAGTCACCACAAGACGAGTCCTGTTTTAACTGTTCAAAAACAACCTGTAAAAAGTTAAGAACTTCTCTGGCTAAGAAACTTGTTGGAAAAATTTAAGGTACTTTAAGTGTTCAGCTAAGAAATATATGTGTAACATCAGACTGGTCAGAATCTTTAGGGCCTCTGCTTTTTCTGATGCTAATCTTTACTAAAATGGACCACAAATATCTGACATGTTGTGAGAAGGATGGCAAAAATAAATCCTCCAAAATAAAATTGGACATTGTGGTCACTGGCAAACATGACTTGGACAGGAGCCCATGTGTATGTGAGAAGAGAGTATTGAGAATGATATGCTGTAAAAAAATGTACCCTGACAGAGTTATAATTCAGTGCAGCATGGAGGATCATTCATGTGTTTATTAGTCAGAGCCAGTGGTAAACTTCTTCCCTCAGGGCTTCCTTTTGGGTTAATGTGGCAATGAATTTGGCTTTGACTCAGAGCTTTACTACTTCACAAATACCCTGGGGGTCAATATGTCTTGCTTCCTGTTTTGGTTAGCACAACAAACTCGTGATTGAGGTTACGCTAAGTCTGCTTTGGTTTTGTGTAATGAATGAAATATATTTTTAATTTTGCCTCTGCTGACAACTGGAGTATTTTTAATCTCAGTGAAACAGAAGTGCACTGTTTGACATTTTTGTCAGATGTATCATCATGACCGTGCAGTCCCTTTTTCAGGACCCTGTGTGTCTAAACCGCATTGATCAAAAGGAGTCTGTACAGTGTAAGTGAACCAAGGGAGCTCCAGCCAGTGATATGACTGGAGCTAACCTCTGGTGAACTGAAGGATTATGTGGATTTATGCCTGTTGAAATCTGTGCTTGTGGCTTGGGAAAAGCCTATAAGAGAGAAGGGAAACACCGTTGTGCGGGTCATTTGAGGGTGCTGCACATGTTATTTAATCTGTACTAAAGCCACTAACGTAATGGCATAAATAATTATTTAAAGTATGTCTATGATCATTTCTGCACAGCAGTCAGGATTCATCAATCTGGGCAACATGGGCAGAGGATGGGCCCTCAGCTCCCAGAAACACTATTTTGTATGGGTTGTGGTGCAAAAGTCCATCTATGTGGGGAACTGTTAGTTCATACTAGTACAGTGCCATTTATACAGACAAGTTCACAGTTTCAAAGATACACAGTTATATAAGATATGAAATCTTTCATTGTATTCTCCACTTAACTTCTAAAAGTTTATGTACTGTGTGTTACTCTTAAAATTATGTTAAATAACTCAAGCTTTCGGTATTCATATGTACAAAATTAATGAATAAGGCCCTGTTTACACAACTCTGTTTTCAGCCGAATCTGAAGAGTTTTGATTGTGTTTAGGCCTCCCGTTTACATGAGACCAGTGCCCGGAGTGCTTGAATCCACAAACTTTTGAAACCAGGGTCCAAGGTGGAGAGTTTTCAAAACGCATCGCCACCCGGTCTCATGTAAACAGAATTCATCGTTTCAAGGGGAAACGCTGACGTCTACGCATGCGCAGTACTCTTTCACATGAAGGCTGCGCGAGCATACCAGGAACAACAACAGCTTCGGCCGTCTACTGAGTAACGTGTGATGCTTACCGTGCTCGGTTTGTTATCCAGACAAAACTATCCAGATAGATTTGTTGTCCCGACAGATTTGTTGTCCAGACAAGAAACTCATGCGTCCTCGTGCGTCCACTCGCCATTGTTGTTTGTGAAAATTTTTTCTTCTTCGTACATGTGTTGTAACAGCGCTGTTTCTCTGCAAACCTACATCGCCATCTACTAGACTGACATGCACGCTACAGTGTTTTCAGTCATTCTCGAGTCTCCGTCTGAGCGCAGATCATTTTTGAAGACGCAAAGGAAAAACCTTTGCGTTTCAGGTGAGAGCGTCTCCGTGTAAACAGGGCCTGAGTGTTTTCACCACTATTTTTCTTTAAAAACTTTAAGTGGGTGGTTTCAGTAACCATAGCAACGTACAGAGAAAATTATGAAAGTACAACTAAACAACTTGATTAATTTAACAGAAAACTTTAGGGAAGACTAAATATGCTGAGTGACAAGCTGCCTTGCTCAGGGGTCTAAATTGTCTTGAATTAAGAAATATTTTTCAGTTTGAAAATGCAATACATGGAGTTCACTTTCAGTGCATGTTTTTGACATTGTGGTAGAGCAAAGCTGTTTAGAAAAGTGATGCTGCAGCCTTGTCCAGGCTGTGTGGCGAAAGGGGGGCAAGCAAGAGTGAGGCAAAGTGTACTTATGCAAATACGTTGGTGGAAAGAAAAGAAGCATACTTTAACAGGTCACATTATACATTTGAGAGGTTTTATACAACCTGAAATCATAAATCAGTATGTGCTCCTCTCTCTGTGCAGTGGAGGAATGACTTTGTAAATGGTCTGGTGAAGATCCCAAATTCCCATGAGACTCAGGAGGAGTGCCTGGGCATGGCTGTCCTGGACATGACAAGAACAGCCAAGGAGAAGCAAACTTCACCCCTCGACATTTACCACACAATAAGGTACAAGAATAATGACAGGTCTATTGTCGACCTATCTGAAAATATCTCCTGCTTAGCTCTCTTTGATGTAATGGTTTTGTGTTTGACCTTACAAAATCTGAGTTCCAGAAGTAAGACTTTAAATTAGTGCGGTGTTATTGACACATTTTCTTCAAATCTTTTTGTTGCAAGTTCATGAAACAATTAAGTTTTCATAAACACAAATGTTGAATGTGGTCTTGGCATTAAGCATCAATGACATAAAAAACAGAACACATTAGAAACAGCAAAGTTACACTTTCAATCAGGAAATACCATGTCAGATATGAATTGTTGTAGTCCTTTGTGGGCTATATTTCAGGGCTTATAAGAGGTTGTTTTTATATCTGCACTTATGTGAACTTAGAAATTATTGAACATCCAGTGCTGGATACATCTGTGGTCATAGTCATAGCCCAAAGCTCATAGCCTTTAAAATTTTTGCTGAAAATTTAAAATACTTACCTTCTAACCTTTCTGTAGCTACAAGTCCTTCTTGCCAAAGGATGTGAGAGCGCAGATCCAGGACTGCAACTTCCTGACACGCAAGCGAATCCGCTTTCGCTTCAAGCGCTTCATCCAGCAGTTCAGTCAGTGTCGGACCACGGCACGTGACCTCAAGCTAAAATACCTCATCAGCATGGAGTCCTTAGAGAAGGCCTTCTACACAGAGACTTTCCAGGTCCGGGAACCATCCAGGGGACAGCTGATCATCTTGGTTGCAGCAGATAGCGGTATCCAGTGGTGCAGAGAAAAATTAAAAGACGCTGGCCAGGTTCGTACAACTGCCTCTTAATATCTCTGCTCTCTGTTGTTGCTGGTTTCCTGCAGCACATATTTGTATGGTTAGCTACTCTTTCTTTTGAGAAGTTTAAATGACATTGAAAAGCTTTAGACCTTGAGTCACCAGATCACAACCTAAAAAGTGTCAATAGTATCAATAATCCTTCAGCTGGAGGACTGTTGCAGTTCCCTAAGAACCTACATTTTTTAATGAAATGCATAAAAATGTAGAAAAGACAGAAATATGGCTTTGTGTCAGTGGGCTTTCTGATTATGTCAGATTTTGCTTCATAGCCTTGCAATGTATGAAGTGTGAAATGGTGCGTTCCAATTGATGATGGAACTGGGATAGTCTGAGTTGCAAGTTAAATTACGTCACTGAGAACGCCCCCTTTGATTGGAATTTCCCACCTTGAAATAGGACTTCTTTCAGCTACCCTGACTTAACCAGCTCGTAACTGGAACACATCTTGCTGGGATGTGACGTAATTCCTACTTCCCTCTTCCAAGTTACCATGTAAATGGAACGCTCTGTAAGTGTTGGACTTGGTAAACAATCTGAGATTACATTGCATTGTTTTAGTCATTTGACAGTACAAAAGCTAATCAGCTAAATTAAACAAGATACACGCTGCTACACAGCACATGCATGTGGTGTTTAGAGATGCATTTGAGGTCCAGTCAGAAATATTGTGATGCGTTCAGGTTAGCTCTGTAAAATGAGAATATGTTGAAGCTAAGAACATGATGCGCTCAAAGGTAATGTACGGGAGTTGGAGCTTTAGATTCTGTCTTAACCTTGAATTAATAATATTGGGTGGGGGTGAAATTAATTTTCTTGACAATAGGAAATGATTTCATTTACACTATGGAACTATGTTAAAATACATACATTTACACAAATAAAAACAAGTAATGAGTAATTTCACTGTGTAATTCAGTTGTCCTTACTAAAAGATACTTTATTGCATTGCTCCTTGAAATATTTTTGTACTGCTTTGTTACACAAACACTAAACCAGTCATTAAAACAAAACAGGAGACAAGATCATTATTGGTTCCGGCTGATCTCACAAACACATGATCAGTGATAGGTATCGGCAAATACAAGCCTGAAAGGGTATCCTGAACCTGAACAACATGTAAAATTTGATTTGAAGTACACAGTTTAGAAGTGACAAGTTAAGTTTGTAAGTAAGTTTGAGAAGCTGACTGGTGACCCCTTTAATTCTCACACGTCTGGGTGGGTAGCCCACTGAATAAGAAAGTGAGCAAGAGATTAAAAAAAACTCCTGATCACTCTGTGTTTGAATCCAAATACTTAAAAAAACAAGGTCACAGTCTTGCAGACATTTTCGTGCTCTATTTCTCTCATCTTTTATGAAGCTTAATGGCCGGCACACCCTCCTTTTAATAAAATGTGACCCTCTGCTGCATTACAGCAGCAGCAACCATCATTTAAGTAAGACAATGAATTAAAACATTTTCTAAATAAGCTGAAAAGAATGTTTAAAAAAACACATAAAGCCTACACTTGAAGATGCCTCCTGCTCTTCCTCTAAACAGCTGCAGGTCCCTCAGAAGCGACTGGAGACACATGATATGATAGACGTTTAAGTTGACATCATATTCAAAAGTAATAAAATGATCATCTAATAAAAACACTTTTGCAGCTAGTTGATGCTAAAATGTGCAGAAATACTATAAGGGGATTAGAATTTAAATGCAGAGAAAAGTGTTTTTTGCTTTATCTTTTTTCCTTAGAAAGGGGCAAAAGAGACCCATGTGGCTCCGTAGCTGTGGGTTGCCAACTCCCACATTAGCTATCATTTTTACCAGCAACTGATGCAGCAGTGGAGTAATTAGGGGTTAAATTACATGGCACTAGGCCAATGCTGTCAGGTTTGTTATGTTGCACGATTATTTAATTGGTCTAAATTCTTGTTCGGCTTATTTTTCATTCTGATGATGTCAGGACGTAATTTGTTTCATATGTTCTTTTTTAGGAGCCGCAGACCTGGTGTGACTTTCCTGACGTCACTGACATCAGCATCAAACAGGCCAGCAAGGAGGGTGCTGGTGAGAGTCGGGTGGTCACTATCAACAAACAGGATGGAAAGAATCTGGTAATTACATTTTTTTTGGTTATCTGCCATGTACCATTTTGTAACCAGGATAGGAAATGGGAACATCTCAGCAGCTTTAGGCAATAAGTGAAAGAATGAGATTTCTGCATGGAACAAGAAAATCTCAGCAGCTGTGGGCAAAGAATTATAAGAATTAGGTTTCTATTCATGCTTTTTATGCAATGTGAGTTTTATAATACAAAGTTTGGGGAAAGTTGGAAAGTGGCGGAAGTTCTCTTTGAAATAACACTCATGATTCTGATGAAAAGGATAAGCACTCAGTGAGAAAACTCCTCCTCTCAAATATGACCTCACGCCCTGCTGATCCATCACATAACCTTATTGGCCACAACAAAGTAAACAGCATTGCAATCTTTAATAGAACCACACTCTGTTTCAGTGAGCTTTCAAATAAGCATTTGCCTTACCTCATTGCTCTTGATGGATCCCACAATACAACCAGAAGTTAGTTAAGTGACATGAACCAAGACAGTACCAGGCTTATCAAGTGGACATATTCCTTCACTGGTGTGAAAATCATTTAGACTCGTTTCTTAAAGGTTGAAAAATTAAACAGCCAAGTATTTTAGCTCTCAACACTCCTCATATATGAGAAATAGAAAAAAAAAAGCTTATACCTTCTTTACCGTGTGCTTCCAGGGAGCGATACTAAGGCTTCTCTGATGTTTGGCTTTTGAGGTAAATGTGGAAGAAGCAGAGAGAGGGGACAAATTGTCTCTCCATTTTGCTGGCTATGAATGAAGTAACAGAGTGGTTAGAGGGGTGAAAGCTGATCAGCAGAGTGGGGATCACAGAGCTGTGTGTATATGTGGAGCTCACACACAGCTGCACCATGAAGTAAAGTGGATTCTAAGAGGCTGTCCAGTTAAGGGTATCCATGGAAGTTTTTTTTATCATGAGCGGTTCACAACTGGCATTTTTGAAGTACAAAATGCATGTTTATGAAGCTGGGTCCCAGAGTGAATACATTTCAAAACTCTGCCCTTGTGTTTCCATGTTTACAATGAATATGCATATTTTTAGAAACCATGAACTCATAGCCCACCTCTCCCTTAAGCCGCATGCGCTGACCTCAACAACAAGAGAAACAGTGGCGAAATAGTGTGGTGTTTGTGCTGCAGAAGCTACTGAGCTCCTCTACTGCCACCATGAGCAACAAGTTGACATTGAGAACAGCACACGCCACATGTTTGTCTACATCGCACGTTTTATTCGCATGCTCAGTGTCTTCTTCTCTGGTTTTGGTGTATGTCAGTGGCAGCGTTACAGCGCCCCAGGCCTGGCTTGTTGTCTATGGCGTTTTCATGTGGAGGGATATATTTCTTGAAACGGAAAACTTTACGGAAAACTTTTTAAAGTCAAAGTAGTTTGTTTTTGTCTCCATGTGGAGGGTGTTGGTGAATGCCATTCCAGCAGAGCTTAATTCTGGCACTTTTGCAGCAGTATGCACCCTAATTGGGGCTGCAGGGGGAGGTAATGCAGAACTGGGGGTTTTGTGAGATCTCACTCCTATTAGCTTAGGTTGTAAGTTCTACCCCATCCAGTCTTTTATTTTCATGCCAGAAAGGAGAGAGAAAAATAGGATGACTGATTTTTGCTTAGACCTTTGTTTGGTTCCCAACTGGCGTAGGTTTTCCACATTGTAACCCTCACACTGCGAACTGCTTCATCTGACGCCTCCTGTCAACAGGCTTTGTCTAAACCGGTGTTAATTTTGGCAGCACTTTTTAATTTAGTTTTAGTTATAGTCTTTTGCCTAAAATGTATTTTATTTTTAGTCATAACTTAGTCATCTAAATTGTTTTAATTTTAGTCTAGTTTTATTGATGAAATTTCACAACATTTTAGTCGACAAAATCTACTGTAAATTTAGTTGACTAAACATGAAGTGTAAAGTGTACGGCATTTTTCATGTTTTCTTTGAATTTCTGAAGTCATGTTTTCCACTTGGATAAAATGAAACATTGAATATCCCTTTATTGAATGCTAGTAAAGTTTGAATGTATAAATGAACAGAAACAAATTGAAATTCTGTGTGAAATGCAGTCACCTTTATTTAGGCTACCTGGCAGAGCATCTCAGTTACAATACCAGAATTGACAACAAACAGTGAACCTGCTCCGCATGAATATATCAATTCATAAAGAGAGTAGCTCTGATTGGATCACTTCCCAACTTGTCCCACCACCATAAAGCCAAGGCAGTTGTGATTGGATGTCTCTCGTAACTCATCTAACCTTCCCACACAACCAAAGTAGCTGTGATTGGTTATATTCGTAATTTGTCTCTACTTTCTACATGATGAAATTAGGTCTGATTGGATTTAGTTTCTGTCAGACATTTTCGTCTAGTTTTTATCTGTTGACAAAAATGTCAGTCAATTTAGTTTTAGTTTTTGTCAATGTGCACTTGTTTTTTTTCCGGTTACATTCTAGTTTTCGTCAAGAGAAAAAAGGTTGTTGACGAAAACTATGACAAAAATATTTAGTCGACAAAATTAACACTGGTCTAAACGCTCCCTGTTCTCCCAGTAGTGCTGTACTTCGTCATGCAATAAATCCTCTACATTTTCTATTATTTTGTATCATGTATAATTTTCTGTTTTTGTATATATTCTAGGAGCTGGAGTTCCCCAGCCTGTCTGAAGCTCTCTCCTTTGTTTCCCTCATTGATGGTTACTATCGCCTGACTACAGACGCACATCACTACCTTTGTAAAGAAGTTGCTCCTCCGCGGCTTGTGGAGGCTGTCGCTGCACACTGCCATGGCCCAATCTCGTAAGTGAAGAGCAAACCAAGCCTTTTTTTTAAATCACCACCATGTTTTGGTGGTGACAGATTAAAAAAAAAACTTAAAAAAAGATATTAATATATAGCTTTCATAAAAAAGTGTTTTTTGTGAGATTTAGATATTGCTCTAGAACGTCACAAAGATCTGTCACATGCATTGTTTGAAGTTATCTGTTCAACTGGCCTGAGAAGGTGGCAAATAAAAATACACTTTTACCACACAAAATAACAAATTGTGTTTTTTTTCACAGAGATAAATCTAAATAAATGTAGTTGTTAAATGTTCCACAGATCAGATAATTTTGTCAGATCAGGAAATATAACCTTGCTGTGCAGCTGGATCTGCCTGATTCAATATCTTTAATCAATCAGGGCCATTTTGCCAAGCTCCAATCTGAAAGAATATCTTCACTCTACTTCCAACATTTTTTGGCAAGAGTTTGTTGTATGCAGTGGTTTATGTTTTGAACATTACACCATGGCAGTTTTGCCTGCCTACTGCATTATCTGACTGGCCCATATGTCAATGTGATTGACAGAATGATTGTCCAGTCACCTGCCGGATATGCTTTTGAGCAGTTCTGCCCATTTCAGTTACTTTCTATGGGCTGTTGCCCAGATGGACTAATGAAATATATTGAACAGTCCATGCTGGTCTGTCAGCTAAAGGGACATAAGAGAGAAGAGAAAAAAATGTGTTTCCCAGCTTGTACTTACACATGACTGTAGATGCAAATATTTTTTTGCACATTTTCCTACGAAAGACAGTTTTGGTTTTGGACCCGTGTCACATGTATTCTGTTGTGTGTTAAGTTGTTTTATATTAAGCAGACTATAATGTCAGCCTTTCTGTTTGGAATGACAAGTTAAGGCTTTGATCCACAATCCCGTTCAATGCTGATTTCTTATGGCCTTATTTGTTAATTTGATTTTCTAATTGGGTTAATCCAGTAAGCATGCCATGGATGTAATAAAACTCATAAGAAGCGCTTAAAGGCACAACCACAAGTGATGTTAAAATTGCACTTATCATTATTCACAAAACGGCATGCATGCTGTGCCTGTCAAAGAAGGAACTCTGTTTCCCATGTGTCATTTGTTTTACCATTAAGAATGTGGTAAATAACCTCTTTCAATTGTCATTGCATGTTGTTTTGTTTTTACAGAATGGAGTGTGCTACAAACCGACTTCAAAAAAGTGGAAACAAGCGAGGATTGTACATTTTGAGATGTAGCCCAAAAGACTTTAACAAGTATTTTCTGACTTTCCCTGTTCAGGTATGTCATAGTCTCACATTGTATTTGACATGTTTTTTTGTATATTGATACAACAGAGAAAATGATATAGCCATATGTAATACACAGCCTGACTGTTGTGCACTTATTTCATTAAGCCACATGTGCTTATGCCGTATTTACAGTTGAAGTGAATTTCTGACAACCTTAGTCAATTGGAAATTTAAAAGAACAAAACAACTTCAACTTTATTATCCCGTGGGAATTTTTTTTGACAAAAGTTACTTAATTTGATAAATCAGTCTCATGATATAAACATGATCATTTCCTATTCACATGGAATGTATTACCATGAATTTCGACAGCTGCATTCAAACAACTGTTGACTGACTTTTTGTGGTAATTTTTGGTAAGCTGACAAAAAATAATAGGAAAACATGAGGATGAAAAATGTAACTAGTAGCATGCAACTCCCCCTTAAATTGCTTTTGTGTAAAGTTTAGGTTTTGCAAAACAAAAGAGGGAGAATATCTGAAAATATAGAGTAGCAGCTCACATTATTTAAAGTTTAATTATCAAAACGATCCTTGGCTTTGTTTTTGGTAAGACTTCAGACTCCCTGCATTGTGTTAAATCTTGTCACCTTGAGAGTTTCAAGATCTGTACAGCAGCATGATAGCGTTTCTTCAGGCTATAAGAAATAAGGGGTTTCCTTTACTTACTCCCTCCTTCCATATTTAAAAGAGGACCTATGGTTCTCCTCAAGCCTGTCTGATTGTTGTAGCATTCTTTTTTTCTGTTGATTCCTCATAGGAAACGAAACAATAACCAATATTTAATATCTGATTTCCTCTCTGTGCCTGCCAGGTATATGATTCAGTAGAATACAAGCACTGCCAGATCATCAGGTCTGAAAGCGGGGAGTTTAACCTCAGTGGAACCAAAAGAAACTTCAGTAACCTGCAGGAACTACTAAGCTGCTACCAAAAGGAAACCGTGCGCTCTGACAGTGTCATTTTTCAATTCAGCAAGTGCTGTCCACCCAAATCCAAAGGTAAGACAGGATCCTGAATAGGACAGTGATGTGGTAATCTTTGGGAAAAACACTGTGAGTGGGAAAAGCTCTGGTGTAAACATGAACCCTTGTTTGGTTGTATGTAAATAACAGTTCATATCAAGTGTGCTGCATGATGAAGACTTATTTGAGCCCCACCAGTAGGTATGTTCTGAGTGTATAATCAGAGGCAGAGGGGAGTCTAGTTTTTGCCATCCTAAGTCTGTGTGTAAAAGCAATTGTAACAAAAAATGTTGAATTTTCTGTCAATGAAAACACCTGTTTTTATGAATATTAAACCAGTGATAAGGTGAAGTCTTTCATTTATAAGTAAAGTTATAGGGCATCCAGCTGTATGTTGCTAAATCCTGTTAGGAAACATTGCCTCCCAAAATAAATTCATCAGGCCTTTACACGTCAAGATTTATGAAGTGCACCAAAATCTGTGGCCAGTAATTTTATGAATTGCTTTTAAAGTGAAGCCAATTCTTTTGCCAACT
Source organism: Cetoscarus ocellatus (assembly GCA_037902135.1). Taxonomy (NCBI): domain Eukaryota; kingdom Metazoa; phylum Chordata; class Actinopteri; order Labriformes; family Labridae; genus Cetoscarus; species Cetoscarus ocellatus. The sequence goes on from JBAMNC010000414.1 coordinate 1,558,255, forward strand.
TCTAGCATGTCTGTTTTTGGCTTGAAATTTAATTTTCTTTCCTTTGATACCAACAGAAAAGTCATGCCTCCTTGTGTGCAGGAGCAACAAGGGCACTGACATGCCTCCATCTCCATCACTTCATCGACACAACATCAGCCAGATGGTGTTTCACAAGATCAAGAAGGAAGACCTTGAATTTGTAAGTTTGGTTTGCCTGTTCTGTGCAGACTTGTGTCTCACTTATTCACTTAGACAAGATTCTTGGTAACAACTGTAATTCCGAAATATTTTACCTATGCCTCTCATGCTTTGAATTTATGAAGACACCACTGGTAGACGTTTGAAATCTTTCTGTAAAAATTAATTCACACCTTAAATGATATCTTTCATTTTAGATGGAGAGTTTGGGTCAAGGGACATTTACAAAGATCTTCAAAGGAGTTCGTAAGGAGCTGGGCGATTACGGGCATGTTCACCAAACTGATGTAGTCATGAAAGTCCTGGACCAAACCCACAGGAATTACTCTGAGGTCTGTGGATATGAATATTTTTTGGACAAACTGATGTTTATTGATGCCAGTCAGTATTTTTTACTGAAAAATCTACATCTTATGTTGTTTATGAATGTATTTATTGAATATATTTATTTTCTAATATTCAGTTGTAAAAAGTTGGAGCAAATGAACTTGCAGTGCAATTGGATGGGAGGTCATGACATATTATAATGAACTACATCAAATCAGTGGAATCAGCACATTTAACATCGATACCTGCAGATATCAGCCCTTTTTAACAACATTGTCCATCGGCAAATGAATGCTGATAAGCAGATATAATTTCCAGATGATTATCTGTTGTGTCAGCAGCATTTTAAATTAACCAAATTGTTATTTTTAATTCTGGTTTCACCATTGGCACTATTTTTAACAGTTGGTGCATCACTAGAAAATATTTGATATGCGATAACATTGTTCAATCGCGTGATAATAGGGATGGGATAATTTAGCAATAGATATAGTGCTTATAAGCCTTAACTTAGTGTCCTTACTTGTGCTATTTTCCTTGTTCAATACTTTACTGGCAGCCTCAACATGATTGAAATTCAGGAAACTTTTTCTCTGCTAAACCGGCACAAATACATTTAAAGGTAGCTTACTGCCAGTTTTGGCCTTATCTGTCTGCATTGGAAGTATGATAACATAGGGTGCTGCCTTGGTAGAGTGGTAAGTAACCAGGCACGACCCGTATACATGCTTCTGCTGGTCCAGGTTCAAATCCAGCCTGTGGCCAGTTTACAGAGAGTCTTCCCCCTCTCTCTCTCGCCCCCTTTCACAAGCCTACACACTGTCTCTCTCTCCTGTCAAAAAAGGCCTAAAAATGCACAAAAAAAGTTATGAAAACAGGGCTGATATGCAACTTTGATCAGCCACAATAAAAAAAGGTGTTTGTCATTTACTGTGATAAATTAAGACTGATGTCCTGCTTTTTAATGATTATATTGTGACAACAGTAAAGAAGCAATTAATTGTCCACCCCTACTAGATTATACATTTTATTTTACAGTACAAATTAAGTGCCTTGGGCATCATCTTAACATAGAGTTGAATTGCTTGTTGAGTGATTCAATATTAATTTGATTTTTTTAAAAAAAGGAGAAAAAATAACCAGACTAAAGCTTTATTTCCTAGGTACAATAGCTTACTGTTGATTTTACTTTAATGAGTACTGATTATAAATGTTTCTATGGCCATTAAATCATTATCTACACTCTGGAATACAAGTGAGCCCATGCTTTGTGAGTACAGTCATAAATTGTAGCCTGTTTTGCTCTTTTTTTGCTGTATGTATGGACAAAATTAATGTTTTTTCATCTTCTGTCTTCTGTCCCACAGTCCTTCTTCGAAGCTGCCAGTATGATGAGTCAGTTGTCACATAAGCACCTCATACTGAACTATGGTGTGTGTGTCTGTGGAGAAGAGAGTAAGTCAGCCTCAGAGATGCACACAGTTACACGAACATTGTATGTCCTTACACACACAACCAACCCACACAACGCATTCCTATGACGCTTGTTATAAGCTTATGTCATTGCATTGTAATGATGTCAAGAGTCTACCGTTGATGCTATAATCTTGACTAGACTCAATTAGGCTCAGAGCAGTGATTAACTGCATGGTGGGCTATTCTGAGGAGGATTACTGTCCCCTACCCAGAAACTCTGTGACTGTTTCACTCTCCTTTAAAAGACTTCTGCACTACTGACTTTTGACACTAATGATCAGAGATGGTATTCTTTAATTCCAATGTAGATATGAATTAGAATTTGAAATAAAGAAAGTATTAAAACTTTAAATAAAAACATTTGCCTTATTTGTTTTTGAAATAGGAAGAAACTTATTTCTTCTGTTTGTGTGCCCTTTTTGTAACCTTTGAAAGAAATATGGAGTAATATTGTAGCTGACTGATATCTAAACCGCAACGAAAGGAAGTAAGTACACTTTTTTTCGTGTGATATTTAGGTACTTTCTGTTTAAAAGTAAAGAAATATGTTACGTTTGCATTAAATCTTAAATGTCATATCCTAAATGATGCACCCTTGGGCAAGTTAAGGCGTGCCTTAAGAATCAGTCCAACCTTATTTTTACAACTTCCTGTTAAGCACTGATTTGAGTTAAAAGTATAATCTCAAGATTTGTAAACAGTGCAAGATAGGGCAGTTCTCCACTCTTAAGGCCCCTACACACCGAATGCGGTTTGCGTGGCGGCCACCACGCAGAGTGCGCACAGAGTGAGCGCAGAGCAGGGCGGCAGCGCGGCGCGGCGCGTCAAGCGCCAGTTGCTAAGCGACAGAGCAGGAAGTGTACTCCTTTGCGCGCTTGGTTCGACGAGTAGTGCATGATGCTCTCAATGACGCAGCAAAAATCTTGAGCTGTAATCCTCCTGAGGAGGAGGAGAGGAGCAGCAGCAGCGGCGAGGAGGAGAAGGATGTGGGTCCACCCGATCCTGATGGCTAGGCAGGAATTGGGGGAGTACTGGCTCGTCCGGGAGCTGCATTTTTACACAGACCGCTTCCAAATGTACTTCAGGCTGACCAAGGAGCAGTTTGAGATCCTGTTGTCCTGAGTTGGTCCAAGTCTGGTGAGAATGCAGATACCAGATGTATCAGCCTGTCCTCTATGGTTGGACTGTGTGGCGCTGTTCAGCTCCGTATCCGCGGCCACTTTTTTTTTCTGAACTGGCCTCTCCTATTGGATGTGCTAAGATGTCGTCACAGCGCGCTGCTCCCGAATTGAAAAATTTTCAATTCGGGCGCTGCCTTGCCGCTGCCTTGCCGCTGCCTTGCCGCGCGGCAGAAGGAAGTAGTGATTAGACTTTGTGGTTATCCAGATGTGGACCCAGGATTTTGGGTCAAGACTTGTCAACAGTTCGAGATAGGGCAGTTTTCCACCTTTGTGGCAATAACTCTCCCAACTTTGTTGGAAACGCCTTGGTGGAGGTTTGTGCTCCCGCAGCACTTCTAGTCTTAAAAAATGTGGCCTGTCAAACTTAAATTTGATACTTTGCTTAAAACAATTTAATTTTTAAATTATATAATGCTTTTACAATATTTTATAAGTAGGGTGGCAAAATTACGGTAATTTTCAAATTTGGAAACTTTCCATGGGAAATAATGGGAATAAACGGGAATGCACATGGAATTTACATAAAACTGAAGGTTGGCCCTTAACAGGGATTTAAGGTATATTTTTGAGCCCAGAGCATGACTACTGAAGACAGTGAAGCCTGTTTACTACATACAAGGTGTGTCAGAAAAGTTCCAGGACTGGTGTCACAAAATATTTATTTCAAACTAAGAGTTTTCCCCTTTTAGTTTGGATTCTAAATGAATCTTTCGTGACACCAGTCTTGGAACTTTTCTGACACACCTCGTACACTGAAGAATATTTCCCAAATTCCCCAGCTTGACTTCACATGAAACGTTTCGAGAAAGTTTCCAGAAATTTACTGGAAATTTTCTTCCCCTTTCAACCTTAGCACTGTTCATCTTATGAGGCAAAATAAGATGTCTGAAGGAACACATGTCAAAGTGAATAGTTTTTGCTATAAGTCTGTTTTTATACTTTCATTTTTTCCGTAATTGCCAAGGCTTGAGAGAACTATGTTCAGATGTAGAAAGGCTTGCACGGAAACACGTAGAAATGACCAGCAGACACATTAACAGCAGTGTTGGTCATTTTCTCTACAACTGAATACAAGAAGGTACAAATAAGCAACTATTTTTTTTTTTATTTGTTAAGAGGTTTGGGGTAATTTAGAGTACTCAGTATGTGTTGTGGGAAACTAGAGCACCCAGAGAAAAACCCACAAAGACATGAGGAGAGCATGCCCCCTCAGATGCCCTTTTTTTCGTGTTTGGGGGGTGTTAGTTTTGGGGTGGAGGAGGAGAAGGTCTTGTGGGAGCATCTTTCTTCTTCTTCCAGCTCTCAGGTTTTCGAAGCCTCAAGAAGTGTCTGTTGTTAAAGCCTCTGTACCTCCTGAGCTTCCAGGTGTTTCTACTTCCTCCTGAATGGTCACCTTCATGTCTGTCGGTCCGTCTAATGTCAGCTCAAGGTTGTGTGGCTGTTTTGTGGAGACAGGCAGGCTTCGCCGTCCTTCAGCTTGTTGGAGAGCGTTGGTGTTCTCTGAAGTCAGAAGGCTGATCTGTGCTTTCAGCTCCTCCACCTCTTCAGCATGACAGCTCTCTCTCTCTGTGATGGTGTCCAGCAGAGTAGTAATCTTGAGCTGAAGTTTGCTCTTGTCTTCATTTGACTGCTGAATTAAAAGCTGGTTCTTCCCAACCTGATCTTTTGGAGCTTGGCTGTACCCTTCTCCTGGAGGTCTTTATAAGCCACTTGCATCTTCTTAAGAGCTTCTTCAGTGTCTTGTTGATGACCTGACTCTGAAGGTTGTCAAGCTCATTCTGCATCTTCTCCTTCTCAAACACAGACTGCTGCAGGTCACCAATCACCTCTGCAGCCCTGTTTGTGCAGTAACAAGGTCTGCTTTCAGGCTCTGAATCAGCTGCTGATCTTTGGACTCTCTGTCTGCCTGCTGGTCAAGCTGGAGCTGAAGAGAGTCCGCCTGCTGTATTTTAGTCAGCCTCTCAGCAGTGGACTTAGTCTTTAGCTGCTGGTGTTCAGCTTTCATGCTGTCCAGTTCTGCTTGGAGGACCTTGTTTTTGTTCTCTTTTGCCTGGATCTCCTCAGTGAACTTCTTTGTGCTCATGATGTGGGCCACTTGAAGCTCCTCATAGTCTGTATAGAGCTAAAATGACACAGGCACATGTGACTGAGCAGCCCTTCTATCAGTGAAGTCTACAAAATATGGCCACCTTTAGGGACAGGAAGCAATGGTCATTTTGAAACTGCATACAGCACTAGCAGTGCATACTGATTTTTCCAATATGTAGTATGCAAACACTAACACAATCTGCAGTATGCAATATAACAAACTCATGTACACATGTTTTTTTTCCCTCCAGTAAAGCACTACTGAAGTTTATTTAAAAACTGTTGAATCAGATTTTCACCATTGCCTGAGTATTTCTAGATGACAGGTTACTGTGATCAATTAAGAACGTTGTATCAGGTAAAAGGAATAAATAGGGAAGTGCTAAGACAAATAACATTAGAAGATTATGTAAAAATTTAAATCCCACTCTTGTCAGTTTCTTAAGTGTCAGTGAGTGTGACCCTGCTGTCTCATTTGAAGTGGATTTGGTTAACCCCACTGGCAGAGTAGCTCATAAAGATAATAACATTATGCGGGATGAAATGAAACCGATATGTTTAAGAACCTGCTGGCTTTTTTCAAGCTGCTGCCACAATTTTTAACCCCGGCTCAAAAACTTTTGTCCTTGCAGACATCATGGTGCAGGAGCTTGTGAAGTTCGGGTCGCTGGACACTTACTTAAAGAAAAACAAGAACACGATAAACATCCTGTGGAAGCTGGAGGTGGCCAAGCAGCTGGCCTGGGCCATGAACTTCCTGGTAGGAGTTTGTGTAAACCAACACTTTTGGTTGTGTCCTCAGATTTTTTTAAGAATCTGTTCTGTTTTTGGATTTAAAGACAACACTGTGTGATATTTAAGACAAACATGGTATTAAATGAAAGGTTTTATTCTTAGTGATACTGACAATAAAATCCTTTTAATACTTGTGCACATTAAGAGAACTACGTGAGAATGAAAGACAAATGGAAATAAAACAATCCACTTAATCCACAGAGCAGATATCTTGAAGTGCTACTTTACAGTTTGATTGAGACATAGGAAAAGTTAAAGAGCACATTTGGTTACCCATATGATGCAATTCCAGTTTGTAATATCTGCTCAGTTTGGCTTGACCCTTCACAGTTTGGATACTACCGGCTTGGTTTACATTACAGTATAGACTTAGTAACTCTTTAAGGTAGGTGGGTTCTCTATTGCATGGCTGTGCAAAAATAGAGTGACATCCTCACAACAACAAAGGAGGAAAAAGAGACGATAAAGCTGTCAGCCCCTGCATGGATTTTGTCACTGTGAGGAGATGAGTTTTGTTTCAAAGGCTGCCGCATGCAGTTAAACGGTATGCTGTTCAAAGCAGAGGAGAAGATTTGGAAGTCCTGCAGCATTATGAAGTGGACAACATGTCAGATACGCCTGACTTATGGCGATACTTTGACCATTTAGTGGTCACAGCAGTGTCTCCATGACATGAAAAACTGTACCAGGTACTGTACACAGTCCCTAATGGGAGACAGAAACAACAGTAAAGTCGAGCAGGCACAACATAGTGGAAAATCCTCAATACTAGAATAAACATTTGAAATAGATGATAAGATATAAGATAATAAGAAGAGCTTTAAGTAGAGTTTTTTTGAAGGAGATGAATTTATCCCTCTTTTTCCAAACCTGCAGGAAGAAAAGCATCTTGTCCATGGGAATGTGTGTGCTAAAAACATTCTCCTGATCAGAGAAGATGATCGACGTGCCGGGACCCCTCCTTTCATCAAACTCAGTGACCCTGGCATCAGCATCACAGTCCTGCCAATGGAAAGTGAGTTGATGTGTATCCTCAGTTTTAAATCAGTACTCCTCTGGGAGCAGCAGAGGGCAGCAGTTCTACAATGATGAAACTGAAATGGCATTGCAAGTCCCTCATGTTGAACTGGATTTATGTGGAATTTGGAGTATAAGGTGCACAGATATAAGCTCTTCCAATACCATCTGTTCACATTATGTGGAGCTTGCAATCCTGGCAGATACCAGTGCAGTAGTTGAGCTCTCAGCCCACAGAAACATTGATTGTTGTGAAGTATGGGCCACATACAGAGAAACCACTAAATCCTCCCTTTTTGTTTATATCATATGACCCACCCCTGATACTTAAGGCATAGCCCAGTTTTTTTTTAAACAAAAATAGGTATGCAAATTCTGTCTTTTACCCTAAATTTTATAGTTTTTCCATTTCTTGTGATGGTCAGTTGAATTTAAAACAGGTTAAATAAATAACTGGACTAAGAACTTGGTGGTCCACAATAAGTAACTGTTTTATGACAAGTTCCTACAGGTGGTGCAGGAAACTGAGCATTTAGCTGAAGAGGATTAACTGGTTTACTTGTTCTGAGGTTATTGTGCTGATTTTGAATTTAAATGTAGAAGTTACCAACATCAGCTGATTGATTTTATTTGTGTTTGCCATCAGTTTTGATTGAGAGAATCCCGTGGGTGCCCCCTGAGTGTATCGAGGACTCTGCCAACCTGAGCTTGGCTGCAGACAAGTGGGGCTTTGGCACTACTCTGTGGGAGATCTGCAGTGGAGGGGAGAGACCTTTAGCAGCACTTGATAACTCAAAGGTAGGGGAGCGTTTTGAACCCAAGCCTGTTGTCTTTTTATGAGTATTTAGTTGGAATACTGTGTATATCATTGGATTTGTTTTTTTATTTAAAAAGAGAATTTAAAATTTCAGAAGGGAGGGGAGTATGGAAGTGTCTCCTAATTGGGTTCAGTTGGAAATAATTGTTGACCAGGGATGGGAATCAATAGGATTTTATTGATACCAATGCCATTATCGATTCTGCTTATGGATCCAGTTCATTATTAGTTCCCTTACCGATTCCCTTTAACTTTCTCTGTAGAAAACAGTGAGCTCTGTGCAATTTTACAGAGACATCATCAGACAAGTTTCCACTCTTGCTGGAAATTGCAGACAGATATTAATTCCCTAAGGTGGTTCTTATCCATTATCAACTGAATTAGGATTTCAATTTCCATCCCCAGTGTTGACACACACTTCCTGTAACTGGTTATGCCTCTGAAGACCACAAAAGTAGGTCAGCTGTTACATAAGTTACATCCTTGAGCATGTTCTACTGCCATGCCAAAAATGTGAGAGGGAGCTAAATGAAGGCAGCCTTGAAGTACCTTTGGTTGGCGTCATCTTCTCATTGTAACCTGTGCTTCTTGTTTAATTCACAGAACAGAAACTAGTTATTGAAATGTTTTCTTTTCCTTCAAAGAAAAATGACAAAATACACTCCAGATATTTAAAAAATAGCAAATGTCAATAAATCAAATAACATGCTTCAGTCAGGAGCTTGTGCCATGTACAGCTGTATTGGTTCATTCATAGGATTGGCTAAATGTGCATGTTTCCATCGTCCAAATTAAAACTTAATTTAACACTTAACATTTTTGTCTCTTAGAAAACCCTGTTCTATGAAGACCATCACCAGCTCCCTGCTCCAAAGTGGACCGAGCTGGCCAATCTGATCACAAGCTGCATGGACTATGAGCCCACGTTCAGGCCATCATTTCGTGCTATTATTCGTGACCTTAACAGCCTCTTCACACCAGGTTAGTGAGCACACCACTCATCAGCAGGACAGCTGGACCACCTCTGACAGTATCACAACAGGGAATCTGAGTCACACCACTGAGGAACCTCAAATGTCCTCAGCCCACTCACATACATTTATCATGGCATCCTCAGAGAAAACAGAGACCCTGCTCTTGTCACCTTTGGCCCATTATCACCATTTCTGTTTTTTTTAAGCATTTTGGAAAGAAAACACCAGCAGTTTCATATCTGAGTGGTTATAGCAGAGTTGTCCACAGTAGAGCACATAGTGCAGCTCTCTGACTGATTCACAGCACTTTCACACAGTTCCATGTTCTTGAGTTAAGAACATGGAGATGATAGTGTGTGGCTTGCTCTTACAAACATGTCCAGTCACACAGGATTAAAATAAAAAAATCTGCCAACACAAATAATCAGAGGTCCACTGACAAACTGTCGCTGTGAAGAGCAGTCTAGCTGATGTGTGCTTGTGCATCTGCAAGCATGCAATGCTCAAGCTCACCTCCTCCAAGTAGGCCAGGGTCAGGGAGTTAAACCGTGCTGAAGCATGGCACAGAACACTCAAACTACCCAAACGATACAGACTCAAGGGAGTAATCATGTTTCAGCACGGCATGCAATGGCTATTGTGTGTGCACCCTCAAGTTTCTCTTTCACTATCCCCTCCCTTGCCACACACAGCTTGAAAAGCTTGAGTTTGTTTTTGTGAAATTATATCATGTACTTATTTATTTTTTTTATTCTTAACATGAAGAAGAGTAGTACAAAAAAGGTACAGTCACTTGTGTAAAATTTGAAAAAAATGGGTAGAGATGACAAAAGTCGAGACTGAAAATGCACTTTTGGACATTAATGGAACCTGTGTTGCAGAAAATAATCACTGAACTTTACTTAGAGGACGTTGTTTATTTCTTAATCATTCATGATACTTTTATCCACAGACTATGAGCTGATCGTGGACAGTGACATCCTTCCAAACCGGACAGCAGGCTCAGGCTGGGCGACTGGAGGCTTTGAGAATCAGGATCCTGCTCAGTTTGAAGAAAGACACCTGATATTCCTACAGCAGCTGGGCAAGGTATTGGAAGGAAGACACCGTGTTTTTTATTTTAAGAGGAGCTCTTAGTACTCTTCTCTCCCAGCCAGTTCAAAAGTGCAGAGTAGAAATAAAGATCTCGGAGAAAGTGCAGAAATGATGAATTTACAGAGCACAGGAAACTGAAGAGGCTGTAACCTGCTCATCAAAGTTTGTCTTTCCTTTAAGGGAAACTTTGGCAGTGTGGAGATGTGTCGATACGACCCTCTTCAGGACAACACAGGAGAGGTGGTGGCTGTGAAGAAACTCCAGCACAGCACTGCAGAGCATCTACGAGACTTTGAGAGAGAGATCGAGATCCTCAAGTCTCTGCAGCACGAGAACATTGTCAAGTATAAAGGAGTTTGTTACAGTGCAGGTACACCTCAACTGTCATCAGCGCTTTTACGTATAATGATGTTCCCTGGCAAAAAATGATGTCCAGGGCTGCTGTCATACTTCATCTTAATACTTAACTTTGATTTTTTTTTCTTAGATCTGCTTTTTTTGTCTGTGAACATTATTTTAAAAATTGAAGCCTGTATCAGACTTCAGTTTGAACTTCATAGACCCACAGAAAAGGAGCCCAAATCTGATTTATATTATCAGATTTCAATGGGAAATTTACTTTTTTTGGGATGAAAAATATGATTCAACTAAGATAAAAAAGAAAAATTCCATTTGCTTTTGCTTTCAGCGTGAGTATATCCTAGGATGAAAAGAAAGTTTCAAATTTACAGCTAGTATCCACATCCTCTATACTTTCCTATACAATATATGACTCCGCAACTCCAAAAATCCATCTCAGAAGAAATTTTGTTTAGAGTAGATGAAGTCAATTTATTTGTAAATTAATGTGCAAAATTGTAAATTCTCATTAAGGTCACAAATATATTTTGAGTTGACTATTTTTGCCTTTTCAGGGCGTCGAAATCTCCGACTCATCATGGAATATCTGCCTTTTGGCAGTCTGCGAGATTACCTCATGAAACACAGGGAGAGGATAGACCACAGGAAGCTGGTGCATTACACCTCTCAGATCTCCAAGGTAACTTCCCTTTATGCAGTTCAGTTACTTTTTGGAGCTGCTGGCCATAGTAAATTAGGAATGTGCCAATACCACATTTTGTCAGAACAAGAACAAGTACTTAGACTTGGGTACTCACAAGGGCTGAACAACTTATCACTTTTACGTGGCAAGTGCAATGTATGCTTGTGCAGTAGTGTCGTCACAGGACGGGCAATGACAGCCACGAGACTCAAAATATGCCTGTCGGAGTTTTCTTTTCTTTCTTTCTTTCTTTCATCTTGTTTTGATCATAATTTTAAAAAATACTCATCAAATGTGCATTACATAAATACTCCAACATAGAGACAATAGGGCAGGGGTAAAATTTAAAACTCAGTCTAGCAAAACAGGATCAACATTTCTGGAACAGTCTAAAACTGCCTATGCTTCATCAGAAATGTAACATTTGAACAGCTTTTTTATTTTTGGGCAAGCTTAGAGGTCACTTTAAAGCTCTGACCAATTTATTGATCCACTGATCAGTGTGATATTAAAGCCCCACTATGTAAGATTCAGGTTTGTCTGCTCTCGAAGGGCCGCTCTGGTCGTTGGGTGTAATTGCACTGTCGTAACACAGCGCCTCACAGCAACGTGCATTTGTTGACATACAGAGCCGGGAGAAGCGAGTCGACAGGACGTCCGAAGACACAAATAAACCACGTGGACTGATATGGTACAGTATTATGATGTTTCTTTCCAAATATGTCGTTTTTCAAGCATCAGCAGTCGCTCAGCGTTTGCGTGTGAGCATCCTGGGAGCATCTCTCCTGCTGAAATAACCGGAGCTGGATGTGGTTATGTTGCGTCCACCATGTTCGCAGACTGCAGGACTTAGAAATAGTGAATGACCGAGCGTCACGGCACCATGAATATCTCCGGCAATCTGAGAAGCTCGCCGGCAAATAACCGCTGGTAGCATTTAGTGACAAAACGTCCGCCAAGTTACACAAAGCATGCAATGCTACGGAGCAACCACCGACTGAAACCAAGTGTTGAACGGGGGAAAACCAGACGAAAACATAACTTACCTCTCCAGCAGTAACTTTGCAAGCTCGGCGTCCGTCTTGCAATTTTCCATCTTCCGACGCTCTCGCCACCGAGCAAAGTGGGCTCCAATGTTAATTCTAGTTTTGTTCCTTGCGTTGTCCGATAGTCTCTTTTTGGCCCTTGAATCTGGAGAAAGAGTCCTCCTCACACGCTTTGCGGATGCCATGGCTGCTACTACTACATGCAAAACACCGGCTTCTTTAGCTGGAAGCCAAATCTCACGTAGTGCCGTAAAGCAGTTTGCACTTCTCGCAGCATCTTGCGATATGTGTCCCCGTCACGGGAGCAAAAGTTACATAGCCCCTAAACAGAGCAGGGAAGCGCTGTGGGGGGAAGGTGGGGGGGTCCATTCTCTCTGTTACAGCGCTGAGCTCCACTGAACAGACTTTGGAGACAATATTTGAAGGCTCAAAAGATCTGCAGTGCTGCTTTAAAGCAGTGGGAGGAGGGGCTGGTGCCTCTTGACGGCACAGCAGCTGTTGCAGTGAATTGGGGATTTGTAGGACTATCAGTGGGAGTGCTGTTATATGGAGGGCTATTGATAATAGACACATGGCATTATCTAGCGGGCCATACTTAATTATATCACAGGCGGGAGGCCTTGAGTTAAACATTTCAGCATTTGGACATTGTCCATTCTGAAAAGAACACGGTGAGCTATTAGAAGTTTAAAAAAAAAAAAAAAAATTTTTTTTTTTGGTTATTTTTAGAAAATTTGCTTGCCAAGGTTAGCGTACATTATCAGAAATGTTCAATAACAAAGGCTTTCAGCAATGGTATTTACAAGCAACAAGTTTATTTGTATAGTTTATGAAGAAACGTGCTGTAACACTTCCTCTGCATGTTTATCTTTTCCTGTTCTGCTTTTGTCTTCATCATTTATATTAAAATGTCACCAAACTGAATAGAGCTTCAACTTTTCTGCTCCAGTCATGACCGGCTAATCTGTTTATACATAGATATATAAATAATAAAGTCTGTAATGTTTGAGTTCTAAGACTTGGTATCTGCACCAAACTCTGTGCTGGTATTGGTATTGGTGTGTCCCTGTTGGAAATACAGCTTAACATTTGGAATATTGTGTTTTTCCCTCATGTGTCACCTACAGGGTATGGAGTACCTGTCAAGTAAGCGGTATATCCATAGAGATCTGGCCACACGAAATATCCTTGTGGAGAGTGAGCAAAGGGTGAAGATTGGAGATTTTGGCCTCACCAAAGTTCTGCCCCAGGACAAAGAGTACTACATGGTCAAAGAGCCAGGAGAGAGCCCCATATTCTGGTCAGACTTTTTTATCTTTGGAAAGTCTTACATACTGCTCCTTCCTGCTATTTTTAAAACATGTGCTCTTTTTGTTTTATGGCAAAATACCCATTTCTACGCTGAACTCTGATGTCTTCCCTTTTGTTAAGTCTATCTATAAACCCATAACCCATTCTGACGGTAAGCAGAACAGGAGCCTGAGGTCACTCTGTGTTTGTTTTGTAGGTATGCCCCTGAGTCGTTGACTGAGAGCAGGTTCTCTGTAGCGTCAGACGTCTGGAGTTTTGGAGTGGTGCTGTATGAGCTCTTCACCCACAGCGACAAGAACTGCAGCCCTCCTGCGGTATGTGATAACACACCTTCACACACATGCATGGGCAGGCTTTTATGTGCATGTTCACATCTTGTTCCTACTGAGTGTTTGCACAACAAGTCAGAACAAACAGATTCAAAAGATGTTTTGTGACTTAACCATCATTATGTGAACAGGTCACTTTTTCCTCTAAGATTAGATTTTGTTTGAATAACATGTTGTACCTCACAACATTTCCTCAAAAACTGTCCAGTATTTACCAGGAAACAAAAGTGAAAACTCGGGGGACATCTCCTCAGAGTTTTATTCTGTATGAATTTAAAGTGGCGTAGGAAACTCATAAAAATGGACCGAAAGGCAATAGTTATTCAGCATCTTAAAAACAAAATGTTTACATCTGAACTCTGCAACAGTCAGTGTCATCGGTTGACCTCTAAGAGAAAAGGTTAAGAGATGTCACCTCCTCTGACACAGCAGCTCTCTGGGTGTACTCTGTGGATAGTTCTGGTTTTAAAGAACTGGAAGAACCAGAAGTGATGTGTGATTCATCACAAACACATTTTTGCATAGTTCATTAGCTGCCTAATATTTGGCTGAGTTGTCTCAGTCATAACAGATTAATTACTGAGTTTTGGGGACACATTGTGCTTCATTTGTTGTTAAAATCATAATTTTTGTCTTTGTAAATTATTATTTTATTTTTCTTTATTCTCTTCCTTAGGTTTTTATGTCCATGATGGGTAATGACAAACAGGGACAGTTGATCGTGTATCACCTCACTGAGCTCCTCAGATCAGGCAGCAGGCTGCCTCAACCTCTTGGATGTCCCACTGAGGTATGATAACTTTTCATTAAAAGAAATTCATGTACTTCAAATACATCAAATGTGTATGCTAACACTCCAGCAGCAATCATATCCAGAATTAACACGTGAGCATACAGTTGAAATAAAAAAAATATTTTTGCTCTTTGTCTCGCAGATTCATGAGATCATGAATGAATGCTGGGACACTGACCCCAGCTTACGTCCGTCTTTCAAGGAGCTCGCTCTGCGGATCGACTTGTTCAGGGACAGTAAAGAGTTTTAGACAGAAATCACCCAAAGTGCCCCGGCGCTCTTCAACCAAGTTGCTCTTATCGTCGTCGTCATGTTGGTGACAAAGGGACAAAGGCCAAAAAAGGTTCATCCTTGCTCAGTGCCAGCTTGTGGCACAGCAGCGTGTGAGTGGAAGAGTGGTGGTTCAAACCTGAACCAGATGAAAAACTACTGCCAAGGTGCCTTTAAGCATGGCACTTAATGCCATTTCTGTACTGGAGCTGCTAATTCACTCACAGCAGAACAGAAATAGGGGCTCGGATGGAAGGATCTGTTGACTGTAGATGTTGCTGAGAAAAAATCTGTCACACATACTGGATTAAGTTTAAAGAAAATGAATGTTTGTGGGGACTGTGAAGAGGATATTTCTAGGTCTAAAGCTAGACGCTTCTGTCAGAGAAGTCCTCTGTATCTGTGTGTGTGTCGCTGTGTGTGTCAGTGTATGTGTGTGTTAGTGAGAGAGAAATTTGTGCGTTAAAAAAAAGCTAGCAGGGCTAGCTCTCACCATCCCTTTTCCCTCACCTGAAGAGAAGTAGACTTACAGTGTTAAGTGTTTTCTATGTATGTGTGTAAATACAAACAGTATATTTGTGTACATATGTCCAGAAAATTTTATAATTTTATAAAATGAAAATGCAGTGAAATACTTTATTTTAACTGCAAGCAGAATGTCAGTGTTAATGAAGTTGAAACAAAAGTGATTGAAAAATCTGTTACTGTTTTATGTTTTCATTGTGCAAGGTGTAAACATTAAACTGTTAAACTCCACAACGTGATGTGCTAAGAACTTTATTTTTATATAAACAGTTTAAATTTATTAAATTCATCCTCCAAGAAAGCATGATTAAAGCAGGGGTTCTCAAATGTTGTGTTGTGCCTTGACACAGGTCTCGGTCTGCCTTTGGATTAATAACTGCAACAACTAATAAGTAAAGATGCACTGATTTCCATCTGGTGTGCCAGGTTACCAATTTCTGTAATTTTAAGGTTCTTTAAAAAAAACCTCACAAGTAACTTTTTTACAGTTCCTGAAATATATAAGAGAAAGGAATTATCACATTATTGGTTACTCTAATTTAATATCTTTAACTTGTGTTGCTGAAGATATGAAATTCAAGGTAGTTTCAAATGAACTTGTGTGTAGTGTTTTAGAATAACATTTCATCAGAAGGGCAATATTTGGCATTAGTGGATACAAACAAACATATATGACTGTATTTAAAGTAGGCTCACAACACTTTGGTGGAAGCAAAACCAACCACTTACGAGTGTTTGTGGTTCAAAGTCTTTATACTGATGTGGACAAAATTGTTGGTACCCTTCTGTTAAAGAAGGAAAAACCCACAAGGTCACTAAAATAAACTGAAACTGAAAAAAGTAATAATAAAAAAAAATTACTGAAAATCAACTAATGAAAATCAGACATTGCTTTTGTCCACGTCTGTATGCTCCAAGAAGCCGATCACATAGATGACCTTTGTAGATGGCCTTGACTTGTCAGCTCACTTTTCAAGATGAATGTTGCTTGACGTACAGCTGTCCAAAAGTCCTCAAGCATTTCCATGTCTGTTCTGATCTGAAGAATGTTGCTAAGCTGACACCTGAAGAGATCAAGCATGGAGACTTCTGTTATTGTCTTAGATTGTCTCAGGGTACACTGAACCCAGGGCCAGACAACCCTTCACTCTCACCTGTGTGCATACCTACTTGCAATATAGAGTCAACAGTTGACTTGACAAACATATTTTTTGGTCTGTGGGAGAAGCTGGAGAACCCGGTGATAACCCACACAAGCAAGGGGAGAACATGCAAACTCCACACAGAGAGACCCTGACCATCACGGGGATCAAACCTGCGACCTTCTTGCTGTGAGGCACTTGCTGGTTACAGTGGCACACTTTTTGTCATGGTGCCACCATGTTTTCACATGAAAAAAAAACATAAAAGAGTTATATTTATATACTACATGCAAAATGTTTTTGTTTTGAACGATTACAGCCTGGGATATGTCAATGATGAGCAGCAACGCTGATTTTTTTTTTCTTGGTTGTTTTTGTGCTGTGACAAATACTCTAATTTCAACCCTCTGAAAAAAAGTAGTTAACGTTAAACAATATTGGGATGCTGGTTTGGTGAAGTGGTAAGAAACCAGGCACGTCCCATGTGCGTGCTTCTGCTGGTACAGGTCCAGGTCCAGCCTGTGGCCAGCTTGCAGAGTGTCCTCCCCTGCTCCTCTTGCCCCCCTTCATGGGTCCATCCACTGTCTGTCTCTCTCTCTCTCTCTCACCTATCGGTAAAGGCACAAAAATGCTAAAAAAAAAATCTTAATTTTTTTTTTTTAATTAAACAATCTTTATCCCAGATAACATAAAAGGCATGTGCTATGCTTAACGAAAGTGACTTAAAAATACAGTTTGAAGTGTGTGTACACAATATATTTTAGATTTAATGTAGGAGCTGAGCTGAAAATAATAAGATCAAATAAAATACACGATTTGCCACAGTCCATGCCATTTGCATGGGTACAGCCAGAGTAATCGAAGAAGGAAGAGTGAGAATGAAGAGAATTAAGAATGAAGAGCCTAAAATGGGCAAAACAGTCCCCAATTCAATGTAGAGAATATGTTTAAATTTTTGTTTTTGTTTGTTTGTTGTTGTTTTGTTGTCATACGTAACTTAACTTCATCTTCCGAGATTTTACCATGTGTTTTATTTAATAAACAGAATCTGTATTCAAACATTTGCATTTAAGAACATTTTAATGATAACTTTAGTTTTTATTGAGCGACAGATAGCAGTCACTTCCGCCACTTTATTTTGAAATCCGGATATTGCATGTAGAGCGGATTAGGTGGGCGGTGAGCTTCGCTAAAATCGAGGAGGTTTGAGGCTGAAACATCTGTTTAGATGCTTATTTTTGTCCCCACTGTCGCAGGCCATGGCTGCCGTAATGCAGTTTAAGTAATTATGGAGGCAAAAGTGAAATGGTATCGTAAACATCAATGTTAACGTTAGCTTATCTTTTGCTGTGTTAGTATTACTACCGTAAACTTTCTAATACGACCGCACCGTAACCGGCTGCGTAAATGTTTGCTTGACGCCGTCCTGAAGGAGATGTCAGCTGAAGGCTGGTGCAGAAAAAATGACGGACAGAAGAGGAGAGGAACTGTGACGGGAAGGAAGGTGAGCTTTTATTTTTACTTACTAAACTTGACTTAGTGTTTACGGTACGTTTATGGCGGCTCAATTTGACGAGCAAATTCAACTGGAGGCACCCTGAGTAAGAAATCTGTAATTGGTGAAACTCCATTTACTGCATTTTTTAATTTGTCCAATAACATTTCAACTGGACACTGTAAGGCCCTGTTATTAAGAGCAGTTTATTGTTTGCAGTGTTTCTCATGATGCACGATATCATTGGTACAGTATCGGTGTAGGCAGGGCCGCCCATCGGGGGGATTAAGGTGAAAGCTTTCTGGGGCTCACCCTCACCGGGGGGTCCATAGAGGTTAAAAAAAATGGTCCTTACTCATTTCAAGTATCCATGTAAAAAATAGTTTTAATACAAATACTTACATTTTCTATGGCAGAAACAACAGTGCTATTTTTTTATTTGTGCTCAAGTCGGCTTCAAATCATAAACTCCTCTATTCATATATGCTACTGGGCCTTTTCCATAAGATTATCATTTTACTGGGTCAACTGGACGTAACTTTTGTGTCCTCAGTGTTGGACTTTGGTCACTTTGGTTTATTTTAAGGACCATAACAAAAGTTGGGATAGTTGCAAATATAGGAGAAGAAAAGGGGGTACAGTCAGAGGATATGACTTCCGCATTAAGTTGTTTAAAGCCAGAGCCAGGGCCAGGTAAATGTTGGCCATGGGTCCTCATCCAGAGCAACGGTTTACATAAATAAATCACATTAAGGGCATATACTGGACCTTTCAGGGGCCCAGGCATTTCTTTGTCTTTGTGTGGCCCTGGGTATTGGTGGACAAGAGCATAAAAAGGTGATTATCAGTATCTACAGATATTACAATTCTGCTGATATTTACGACATATATTGGCAAAACACACACACATACACACACACACACACACATATATATATATATAAACAGAGAGATTGATAGATCAATTGATCGATCAGCCATGACATTGGCAGAATGTACCATAACACCTTTCCTTATATCATCAAATGCAGGGTTGGGCAACTGGCAGCTTGGGTCCACATGCAGCCTTCCTCCTCCAGTTGATGCCAAATTTGCAAAAATTACAACCATAAAGATGAAAAAAGTCTGCCATGATGTATTTTAGTCTGGTTTGCCACTACAACACCACAGGGAGAATTCATTACAACATGAAGGATGGTAAATATTTCAATCTCAATAATAGGCTTTGTTTGTATGTTTTTGTTCTACAAACAGATATGATACAAGAAAAAGACCACCACAACAGGAGATTTAACTCTGGCACAGCTGGGACTCCTGTTCTTTACAAAAAGTGCACATATTAGTCTTGGCATTGGTTTAATGAGTTTGGAAATATTGGCCTATCAGCAATTCAATGTAGTGCATCCCTTGATATTTTATTAATTTTCTTATAAGCAGAAACTTCAGGTCTCCGGAGAAGTGATATAACTCTACTGGCCTCTTGGATTGCATGACCAATTTTTATCCAACAAAATGCAAAAGACAGTAGTAGTGCTGCTGCTGCTGCTTGTCCATGTATTGCCATGCACTTTGCATTCTCATTTCCATTTTCACTTTGGATGTTTATCATTTCTATTGCATGACAGCCATACAACAGGAGCCTGGTGAGGACAGCAGCCTGCTGAGCAGCAGCTGAAGATGATGTCCAGATCTGCTGCTCCTCCTGATGGGGGTTATGGCTGGGTGGTGGTGGCTTCAGCCTTTCTCACCATGGGCCTCACTGCAGCCGTCCTAAAAAACTTTGGCATCTTCTTCCTGGACATCCAGAGTCACTATGGGGTTCCAGCCAGCATCACCTCCTGGATCACTGCCACTACGATAGCCATGTTTCACATTGGAGGTAAGAGTGGGGGTTTCAGCTGGATTAGTTGTTTTAATCTTTAGTTGTTTTTTGATGTGTCCTATCCCATTCTCCTCTAAGCTCCACTGGCCAGCGCACTGACATTGCAGTTTTCTCAGAGAGTGGTCATCATAGTCGGAGGCTTGCTGGCCTCCTCTGGAATGCTGCTGTCCTCCCAGGACCTCAGCCTGCCCTGGCTCTACCTCACGATGGGCATCCTGCAAGGTAACACATTAAAGGGAAAGTTTGCCACCCTCTTCATTTTCTTTATTTGGTCTTGGACAGTCGAAGGTGTTCAAAACAAAGATAAATACAAAACAGCAAGTGTCTCATCAGGTAGTAGTTATTTATTTCATTCATTCATTCATTAATTTTCTATACCGACTATCCTTTTAGGGGTTGCGGGGGACTGGAGTCTATCCCAGCTGTCATTGGGCGAGAGGCAGGGTACACCCTGAACCGGTCGCCAGTTAGTTATTTATTTGTTGATTGTTTTTTTGTTTTTTTTACTTTTTTGGTGCCTCGCTGTAAAAGGTCCTGGACTTGGTTGGGATCCCTCCAAGAAATTTCAAAAGTGAACTCAAGGCTTATTAATGGATCTGGAAGCAAAGACCTTGCAGCTTCCAGCTACCAAACAAACATAACAAGTTGTGAATTGTTAACCTGATACACCAGATAGACCATTCAATATAGTTCACTAGTCTATCTGGGAAAGAGCCCAGAGAAAGTGTTTGAGAATTGGTGGACACTTTCAAAAGCATATCGGGCAGGTGATTGGAAAATTGTACGGTCAATCACATTCATCACGAGCCAATCAGATAGTGTTTTAGGTAGGCACTACTGCCATGGTCTATAGGACAGAATGTGGGCCACTTCATAAATTAAACTCTCAGCAAAACATGTCAGAAGTAGAGCACAAATATGTTTTCTATAGAGAAGTTTGTAGTGTTGCTATTTTTTTTTTTCATTTAATAAAGACATGTGCTCCAGATCTGATAAAACAGCACCTTAAAAGCTGTTAACATCTGTGCCAATCTCTTTATGAGCTGTCACTTCCTGCTGTCATCTCACTTGTAGCTCCCACCCACTCCTTATCCAGAGGATGCTGTGACAACCGATGCCACAATTTACCAACCTTGCAGTGCAAATGGACCAATCTGATTTATTATGATGGTAGGGCCTGCCATTTTGTACTCAGGCCCATTTCAAGATATCTGTTTCTTTTTATTAGATATTATGAAACTCTTTTTATACTCTTTTTATGTTTGAAGTGCAGCTTTGGAGGTACCTTTGATAACAACCTTGCAGATAGTTTGTGGGTGTTACATACATACATACTTCAATTACATGGGTAGCATTTTTTTTCAGTTGAAAATAAACATTACTCTGTGTTTCTCAGGGAAATGTGTGCAGCGAGACAGCTCAAAGGCTCAAAGAGGAGAAAGGTTTTTGGAGTTTGAAGTGTCCTTACTTAATAATGGTGGACACAAGAATGTACTAATTCTACTCTTGTGATTCATATGAGAACAGAAGCAGTCAGTCCATTTATTTGACAAAAAAGGTCATTTAGCAGTGATTATTCATGAAAAAGACAAAATCACTTCTCCCTCCATGTTGAATTGAGATGCATTGTTTTGAAATATTGTTATTATGTGGTCATAAACGGTGTCCTGTTACTCTATTTATTCATTTTAGAAAGCATCTGCTCTGGGTTGTTAATCAAGGGATCTACCAAACCAAAGAGGATTTTGTATTTCCATTTCAGGCCTTGGCATTTCCTTCGCATGGATTCCTGCTAACAGCATGGTGAGCCACTACTTTGCCCGATGGCGTCCCATCGCCTACGCCATCGCCAGCTCAGGGGAGTGCGTCTTTGCCATGATATTCAGCCCCTTCTTCCAGTGGCTAATTGAAATGTACACCTGGCAGGGCTCTTTACTCATCATCGGTGGCCTTCAGCTCAACCTGTGTGTGTGCGGCGCCCTCATGAGACCCCTGGAGATGGTACAGAGCCCACCGCAACAAACCGAAGATGGACAGGAAATCGATGCTGCTGCTGCGCTCCCACCAAAGAGAAAGTTCATCTTCCAATGTTCACTGATGAGGAAACCTGAAGTTTTTCTCTATATTCTGTTCGCCATCTTCGCAGCTGCAGGTTTCTTCATCCCTCCTCTTTTTTTAGTCCCCTTTGCTCACAGTCTGGGGATGGACAAGTACTGGCCGGCCATGATCCTCTCCTTTCTGGCTTTAGCAGATCTGGTGGGGAGGTTGACCTGTGGCTGGATTGCTAACTTGAGGCTGCTGAGGAATCTGCAGCTCCTGACAGTGATGGTCAGTCTGCTGGGTGTGGTGCTCCTGCTGCTGCCCATCAGTCACAACTACTGGGTCATCGTGGTCTTTGCTCTGCTGTATGGCTTCCTGTTTGGCTGCGTGGTGGCCATTCATGTCACCTCAATCGTGGATATCGTTACACTGGAGGGATTTGACAATGCACTCGGGCTGTTCATGCTTTTCAGGAGCATTGGCGGTTTTGTCGGCCCTCCTGCTGCAGGTGAGTCTGATCTTTGGTGGTCCAAGTTTTTTTTTTTTAAACACATCAGAACATAATAAAAGTTTTCCTCTGGTGTGGTTCTTTTACATTTGTCACTGAGTCATTAAAAGAATCAATGAAACAAAAAATAGTTTAGAAACAAAGAAAAACAAACAAGGAAAAATGAAGAATTGAGCTAAAATGTACAGAAATAGTTTAAAAGATTTCAAAAGTTACGTCTGTGTAGATTCTCATTCATCCAGGTCATGGTCATGCTGAAGATTCAAAAACAAGGCAACTGGACTGTGTAGAGTTTGTTGGGAAACATTTCACTTCTCATCCAAGAAGGAACTGAAGAAGCTTCTTGGATGAGAAGTGAAACGTCTTCCCAACAAACTCTACACAGTCCAGTTGCCTTGTTTTTGAATCTTCAGGATTTCAAAAGTTACAGTGCAGCGTTGTAATTGGAGTTGTAACAAAAAGGTTAAAAATAGATAAAGGTTGTCACAAACCTAGATTTAAAAGGTCACATATATTGCTCGTTTCCAAAAATATTTTGAAGTTTTTTTCCGAAAAATCCACTTGAATATTGGATTTTAGCATGCCTGTAAACCCCGTCTGTTTCATCCCCTGCTTGATCAGGCTGTTTGGATGTAAATCCTCATGAGCTGTTTGACCACGCCTCACTCAGGAAGTGGATCTGACTTTGGCTTTAAAGTGCAGTGCTCTAATGTTTACTTTGTACACATAAATGGGCCATGGCGTGTTCTTTTCACCAATGCAGCTTATAGGCTGAAAAAACACTTGGCACAGGAAAAGTCTCCCATCAGGGGAAGGAGAAATATCCCCTTGTGACAATATTAGGGGCTTTTTTTAACTGGACAGTTTGGGCAACCATTTTCTGAAGGAGAGGAGGCATCATTTCTCATGAATGGTGGAGTTGGTCGTAGACATTTTTTTAATATATATAACATGCCTATGACTCGTCTACTTATAACTTCTTAAGGGACCTTTCAAAAGTACTATTTTATAATTATAAATAATAAAGCAGTTATATATATTAATGTTTATGGATGCTGACAATGAGCCTGTTATCCTTAGACCTCAGAGTCAGATTTATGTCATAACAGTAGTTGAAATCATATTTAGCAAATATTTGTTAAAATATCGTTAGTCTGGGCATTGAATGATTGTATTTAGATCCTTCTGTAGTGAATACGGGTAAAAATCTTATACATTTCATTATCATGACTGCCCAAGTATAAGTATGAAAAAGGTTCTTCTAAATATCAAGCAGTTCTGAATCTGATACCATTTTGACTGCAGAACAATAACAGTAGAGGTTCAAGGCACAAATTATTTTGTAATGTCTAGTTTTTAATAGAAAAGAATGAAGGGCAAACTCAGAGTGGTGTTTCTGCTCTTGACTTTATTCAGCAGCAGCGAATATTACATAGCAAAAAAATAACATGCATGCATGTTATTTACATGCATTTCTGCATGCTTGACTTGATACTCCATTATCAAGCAGTGTGTTTAAAAGGCAGAGATTGTGTGTTGCGACAGTCATCCTGGCGTGCAGGAGTTCAAGATAATGCCAACAAGAAGGTACAGAAAATATTGAAGCAAAAATCCTCATGTGACACAACACATCCCACTTCAATTGGTTTGTTTCTGTAAAGGATGCGCTAGTGCAAGTAGATGCTGATGATATCATTTTAATAGAAGAAAAAGTGGCTTGCAAATGTACTTGAGTTGCTGTAACTGAGCCTCCCCAAATATTGTCTCTGAATTTGTGCAATTTTGACAGCATTCCACCAATTCAGCCTGTCTGGAGAAAAGCACTGCAGCTCTGTTACACAAGCTTTTGAATACAACTGCAGATCCTCAGTCACTGAAATAGTAGGCACAAAAGAAAGAGGCAAAGTATGATATTCACAGTCTATTTTGTTTCACACATTGTTCTGTTTTAATCTGAAGTTCCAGTAAGGCTGACACAGCTCAGTGCTTTCCTGCAAGTCTTCACGCTCCTGTAGGAAATGCACACCTGATTATTTATTCATGACTTGTTGCATCCAATGACCCTCCGTTTCTCGTTTCTCATGCAGGCTGGCTGGCAGATGAGACCAAAGACTACAGCACTGCCTTTTACTTCTCAGGCCTCTGCCTCATCACCTCAGCAGTGTTTGTCGTCCTGGTCGACCGTCTGGTTCAGAGGAAGGAGGAGAGGTTGGAGGCTGGAGTTCACCAAGTCACCCTGAGGGGGGCGTGGGCGGAGGGAAATAAGTGAGAATCTGTTACATGACAAATAAGCCAGAAGGACTTGTTTCTGTCAGTGTTAAACACAAATCAGCTGTTTGTTTGTTTGTTTGAGATCACAAATGTCTCTTTTAACCCTGGGGATAGTATTCAGTCATGAAATGGTCAATGATATGTCAGGGTTAAGCTGTTATCAGCCTGGCCAATTATAGGGGCCAATATACTTATAAAACCTGCTGATGCAAGTAATCAAAAAGTGGTCCCTTTTAGCTCCTCTTTAAGCCCGTCTGCACCTGACTGTGAGGTTTTTGGGTTTTTTTTGTTTTTTTTTAACTTCCTGTCCACAGAAGTATTTGATTGGCTAAACATCACACAAGTAATAGCCAATCAATTCTGAAGCTCAGCTAATGAATTTTGTAATATTTCAGAGTACAGATTTTGATCATTTTAGTCTTATTACTGTCAATGCCTTATTGGTCTCAAAATTGGTCATTGGCCTCTTGGACCACTCTCTTTTCAGTTTTGTTCTGCTGAAAAAATCTTTAATATTCACTTAATCAAAAGAATGTAAGCACTGTAAACATAAATGTAAAATGTATTTTGTCAGTGAAAACAGCTTACCTGATCTTCTTATAGCTACAAACAGCACTTTAAACAGCCTGGTTTGTAGTACACTAAATGAAAATGTGCTCCTTCTCCATGAAGATGAGGCTTTTAAATTGAAGTTAATCCTCTCAGGTACACAACTGCTTTATTTGTTTTGTAGGGACCTTGCCTTGCCTTGACGATGACAACCGATTTGCAGTCATGAGTGAGCCATTCATTTGCAAGCCTTTCTTTACTGCAGCCAGTTTGCATTTAAGAATGCTGCTGCATGGACAGACACGTGATGCTGTCTACATGTATGACTCAACGCTGTAAACCTTTATAACACTTGAAGTAGACTTTACATGCTGTTCTGCAGAATGCCAAGCTGCAGTAATTCACCTCATTTTACTGTAACTGTATCACATAAGTAGCTGATTGATGAAGTACATACACTGGAGTAGTTTATTGTTCAAAAACTCATAAAAAGGCTGAAATATGTCACTCAGATGTCTCCAAACAGAGCCTCACCATCACAGATTGATGCAATGACATGATATTGGTGTCACTTCACATTGTGTCATATTGTGGTACATCATGGACTGTGGTGACATGTGGGCTCCCTGTGTGCCTAACTGTCACACTAACAGAGGTGTAAACATGATACCTTTTGTGTCCTTGCAGTGTGTTCGTGACCCATTCGTGTTTAGCTTTTTCTACCATTTTCAAAAACATCATAAAATCACATATAAAACTACCTATTAGGATTTTTTTTTTTACTTTACTCATGATTTGCATGCCCTTTTTCATTTGAAAAGGACAACAGTTAAAGTTGAACAAAATCTGCAACATAGAAATGACTAGTAGACACATTAACAGCAGTGTTGGTCATTTTTCTCCAACTGAATACAACAAGGTACAAATAAGGTGTTGTTGGAAACTGGAGCACACCAGAGAAAAACCCACAGACATGAGGAGAGTGCCCCCTCAGATGCCCTTTTTTGTGTTTGGGTGGGCTGTAAGGTTTTTTTGTTTTATTTTTTTGGTGGGATTGGGGGGGGGGGTGTCTTTCTTCCTCTCTCTGGTTTGGTCTCTGTTTGTTGCTTTGTTCTGTTTCTTTTAAGAAGGAGGAGGGTAGTATTGATCTTTTTGCTTTTTTAAACCTTGAGGGCTCAAGTTTTCGTCCATGGCTGTAAATAACATGTAGGTCAGACCACAGAGGGGGAGGGTGTCTTCGCCTTAAAATAACTCCAGGGGTCTGTGGTGTCGTCTGTCTCTGTTCACTGCTGCGTCACACAGGATGTCGGGCTCTGTGTTCTTCATGTCACTGTCTGGATGTCGCCTGGCACGATCAAATTACTTCTTCTAGTGCAATAATGACTGAAGTCATACACTAAACACACAAAGCTTTTATTTATTTATGTTTGGTTCCTTTGTACTGTGAAACCTCACTTCCCTCCATTAAAAGACATTTTATGCCAGTTTATGCAGAAATGTTTTGAGAGAATATACATGAATGATTATACGCTTCACTTTGATTTTGTGCCTTTTAGGATGTTTTTACTGGTGTAAGTTTTATCCTACATGAAATGTCGACAAACAATTTTTATCACATTGTTAGAAAATTATAACTAATAAATGAATGCACAGATTTTTTTAATGACCTTTCCCCTTTTTTGTCTCACCTGTTATTTAAAAACAATCTGAAGAACTACAGGCTGATCTCATAACTGAGACTTGCACATGTGGTATGTTGGGAATTTGCAGTAATCTCTTACAAACTGCTTAGTAGTGACAGTGTAGTAATGGAAAAAAAAATACATTAAAAAGTAGAACAAATACTTGAATTTAGTTTAGTTCAGTTTATTTAGATCCCCATTAGCTTTTGCATAGCAGCAGCTATTCTTCTTGGGGTCTACTCAATTTAAATGTGACAATACATATAAACAAAACAACTGGAAAACTTACAATATATATAAACACCAAGACGTCTTTGACATGGTACAATAATTCAGTACAAACTAAAAAACATACATACACATATACATACATATACACATACACACCTACATACATACATACATACATTCATACATACATGTATCAAAATAAATAAATAAAAACTAAGCACCATTGTTCAATCTGCTTCTATCACAAGAATTTCCAACAATGACACTGAGACTAGTGACCTTAGAGAACAGTTAGTTAATGAAATTCCTTTTCAGATAGTGCTCTTTAAGTTTCCTTTTAAAAGTTGTGATATTAGTTAGTTGTGTTATATAATTTGGTAGTGAATTCCACTCTTTCATTGCTCTATACGTCACTTTCCTTTGTCCAGCTGTTTTAAATTGATGTAAAATGAAATAGCCTCCGACTGCATGTCGTATTACTTAATTGTGCATCTCTGCGCTAAAAGATAATTTTTCATAGCAGACAGATAGTTTTCTTGTTGTGATCACACTTCTCATAAAAACCTTTAACAGATACATACATCTATTTCTCACACCCAACCAAGAGAGACTTTCATACATAAATAATAATATAATGAATAATATATTAGAAGATCAAAAGTCTTATTTACATGTGTAATAGGCTGAAAAAGTGCAATGATACATCATTATTAAGGCCAAAAAAACCAAATTGAAACATACAGTACAGCCCTGTAGAAAAAGCAAAAGCTACTCGATTTAAAATGTCCTGAAAGTGTTGAGTTTTTTGAGTCCACTGTGCTGTGTCGTGTAAAAATGAGTTAGAGTGTGACAGTTGACTCAAATGATGTATCTGTAGGGCAGCAATATCAAAGTCAAAAAAAAAAGTCAAAAGTATCTTTATTGTCTCCCTAGGAAGAAACTTGTCTTGGATAGAGGGGTCTGCTCCACAGTCAACACATTCAGCACATTCTACACATGCTTCCAGGATTAGCAAAAGAACACACAATCGCAATAAATAAATTATTAAAAAAAAATCATCAGTCAATCATCAATATGCCTTTATATAAATGAACTTAGTTATTAGAGATATCAGAAAAATGCAGTTGATCCTATCTGAGTCAGACATTTACAGAAGCACAATGTGTGTGGCCAAATTATTATAAATGCCGAACATAAACACAGGTGAAATATGATAATATTAGATATGAAGTCACCAAAACTAAATTATTGTATTTTTCCCACTGACTTTATAACAAGATGGCAAAACCAAAATATGGTACAAATATCTTAACCCTTGAAGATGTCCTCTTTCTGACCCACTCAGTATTAGGTATTAAACCAGCAGCATTCAAGCTTCAAGTGTCATTGCAGAAATCAGTAAAGGGATACTAAACTTGGTTTCAGTACTGAAGCTTAAATCTTTTAAAATGACAGTAGTGGTTGGAGAAAAACTTCAGCCCTTCATTTTAATTTTTTTATTCAGCACATGTCAACACATCACAAATATGTACTGAAGCACTAAGAATTATTTAAAAAACATGAGCACATAAACAGCAACTCGGTTTTAATAACTTGAGTAAAAGTAATTCGTTACTTTCCACCTCTGCCAAATCTCGAACAACACTTTTGTTCAGACTTCTCCAGGACTTTAGATTTACTAAATGAAAATAAAAAAGTCTTCCTTTAAGGCAGGTCTGAAAAAGTATTGAAACATTTGCATAGCTGTGTAGAAAGAGCGACACTGATCGTTTAATATTTCTTTTCTACACTCAGTGAAAATAATCTTTTAAAAAATGAATGTGTGATAGAGCCAAAAAAATTGCAAATATATAATCAAATATGAATTTAGAGTGATTAAGGTACCTCTGAGTGAAAACAAAGCTGTTCCTTCATCACGTGCTCATGCAAACACATTACACTCTCAGGAGTGTTGACTGAATTTATACATCCTTACCAACTTAAATGTACATTGAATATAAATACACTTCTGCACAACTTTCCCTCCCTGATAAAACTCTGAAAATGGACAGAACATTTTTTCAAGGGCTGCAAGTTTTTACAATTTGTTTAAAGTTCTGAGACCAAGAAATCGATAAGTGGTCCCTTTTTCTAGAGGTTAACATCTGCTTCTTGAAAATGTGTTTTTAATGTTCAAATTCAAGATCAGGGGAGCGCAGCACCTCTGATTTAGTGTCCCTTCCAGTGAGGCGTGGTTATTTTTCTTAATCCGTTTAATTAACACAAATATTTACAAATTATATTGGTTATACTTGTAAGTAATACCATCTAACTTTTTTAACTTTAAGATTTTATTGTTTAATACTTTTTTATTTAATGTCAACCTTCTTGCCTATACCTCATAATATTGCAACTGCTGAATTTTAATACATCTTTAAGTGCTTCTAAATCCCTTTAACCAATTACAATTTAATGTTTAATATTTTTACCTACTTTTTACTCTTTTTTTTAATTCATTTCACACTCAAGCAGGGAGTTCACCATTATTTTCACAGTTTTTACCCTGTGTCCTTAAACTTTTTATCTGATATTTTATCCCAAATAAAACAAGCAAGGTGCAGTCTTGATTTTATTCCCTCCCAGTTCCTTAAAGGATTTTAACACCGTTGAACCCCGTAATATATCTGTCATAAAGGTCACAGCACTGAGACTGCCCTCACCAAAGTGGCCAATGATCTTTCAGCAGCAGACAGAGGGGAGCGCTCAGTCTCAATCCTTATTTTTTTTTTTATCTCAGAGCAGCCTCGGATATCATGTTAAACGCAGGGTGGGAATCAGGGACACTGCACTTAGCTGGTTTCACTCATATCTTTTAGAGCAAACTCTTGCTGTCACCATGGGTAATCACACCTCCCCCACTTCTGTCATTTCTTGTGGTGTACCACAAGGTTCTGTTTTTGGTCCAAATTTATTTCTGTTTATTTGCTGCCCCTTGGCCAAATAATTCTCAGCCACCAAGTCTCCTTTCACTGCTACGCAGACAACACAGATATACCACCCTCTGAGACCTGAGGACCCAACTAGCTAAGCTGCTGTCAAAAACTGTCCAGATGACATCAATTGTCAGATGGCTCACAGTTCCCTTTTTCAATAAATACACATCTGAGATAATTATTTTCAGCACACATAACTCCAACCCCTCTTACAGTCCACTCTTGGTTCCCAACATTTAGGGGTAGTTGTGAGTCACTCAGTCACGTTTTTTCCAACTTTGCACAATTGAAAAAATAAAGTCAATTCTCAAACCACCAGACCTAGAAAAAATAATCTGTTCCTTCATCTTCTCCAGACCTGATTATTGTAACTCTCTCCTTTCTGGTATGAATCGTAATTACCCTGCCTCCAACTCATCCAAATGCAGCAGCTTGACTTTTGACTGGTTATGACAGATGATATCACATAACCCAGATTTAACCATATTTAAGCATCTTTACTTTGACATCCTGTTAGTTTTAGAACTTTTATTAAGACTTTACTCATTACTTTGAAAGCACATATACAAGATATGGCTGTTGAATAATGAGACTGAGCTTATAAGGTTGGGTATTCTTGCACAAACTCTGTATGTTTCCAAACAGTGATGTCTTTAGTTCACTGCTAGCTACTGATTGAAGTGCAATGCTTTTTGCTAATGTGTCGGGAAATGCGCCAAAACCTTTGACTTGCAATCAAAAGAAAAAAGCAAGCACATTTCTGGAGACATTTTGGAACAAATTGAAGGAAATCTACATTTTTTAGAAGTGTTTTGGGACAACTTTGGCACACACTTTTGGCATGTTCAAATTTTTGTGGACAATTTGAAGAAATGTCTTTTTTTCAATAGAGACCATTTTAGTTATCATTCCTATACTGAGTTGTGGACCGTGACGAACCATTGGTTTAATTTTTGAATGTGGTCAGAAGTTTTGATGTGCTGGGGGCCCAGAGCATTTGCCATCTTGAACATCCTCTCTGCCTGAACAAGATCTTTTGTGCCAGTCAAACACGTGACATGCAATGTTCCCCAAACACCCCAGTCAGTGTACAAAAAGATTTAGCTGCAGTTTTTTCCAACTCACCAGAAATTTCAAGATAAAGCATTTCTCAAGTTTTAAGCTAACCATTTTACGACGCTCTAGCTAAAACACATGCTCTACAATAATTAGCCATAGTCACTGTGCCTTTACACAGTCGCCACAATGAGGCTCTGTTACACCTCTAGACATTCACAAGTATGAGACACATACTTGTGGCACTCTTTTGTTTGAGTGCACATACTCCCCTTTCTCCAATATCAGGCCTCTGTTTCTACCTCTGGAGACTGATCACCTCATTCTGACTCAGTGACGTTCACTGTGGAGGCAAAGCATCACAGGGGCATAAATATTATGTCTTGAAACGGCAGTGTGAATAGGACTTGTAGCTCGCAGTCAACTAAAGACGTCACTTATTGGAATCTCACAGCAGTTGTGCGTGAAAACCCAACCTTCAATATATAACACTCAGTATAACTGTGAACCATGTGGTTCTCTCCTCATAAGCGCACTCTTATTATTTAATAGCCATACTACACATTTCAGAATTATTAATCCATTATGAGCCAAGGCCACAACCTTAGATCCTCGGACGAGGGCTTCCTGGTTGTTCCAAAGTCAAGACTCAAAACTAAAGGTGATGATTTTCTGTCAAAACTTCTCGACTTAGGAACAACCTGCCCAAAGAGATAAGGTGTGCAGAATCAGTCAGTTCTCTTAAATCACTTTTAAAAAAACCCTCTGTACAGACTTGCCTTTATGTGATACCATTTTTTTCTGTTTTACTGTCTTTTAAGCCTTTTATCCGTCTTTATTGCTCTTATCATCCTAGATCCTTCCTCTGTTGTTGGCTTTTTATATATATTTTGTTTTAAAATAATAATGTCATTACTTAACTTTAATTCACATTTTCTTTATTTTGTGCTGCATAACTTGACTTTTTGGCTTTTGATTCATCTGTTCATCATATGTTAAACCTTCATTATTTTTACAGGTTATTCTTCAGGCTCTATATTGTTTTTTCTCTTCTTTAAGTTTGTAGTTCATTTTACAATCTGTGTTATTCTCCTGTCTTCTGCTCTTAACTTTTTTATTGCCTTTTCTCATTATCGTTTTAATGTTTTTATCTTTGGTCCTCATGGTCTCGTTTTATGTTGCTGGGCTCTTGTATTGTCTGGGTTCTTATGACACTCCATATGAGCAGGTTCTTATTGTAAGGACAGAGTGCCTGGGTGGCCCGGGTCGGACCTCTGGGTGTGGTTTGGGGATTATGGGTGCACTTTAATTCGTGAACCTCTGGGTGTGGTTTGGGGATTATGGGTGCACTTTAATTCGTGGAGCTGCCCTGGTGTGTCGGCTTCAGTTTCTTGGTGTGTTTTTTAGGTGTTTCTGGTCCTACGGGCTGAGGGCCCTTTTTGTTTTATGGACTGCTTTGGGTGCCTTGGCCTGAATCGTTTGTGCCCATTGTGGTTTTAGGTTTTCCTCATGCTCCTTGAAAATATTCCTTGTCATTAGCACCGTTTGGCTGAGGGTCCCCAGAAGTGCTCCTGCTCCCTCTCTCCTTAGGTTCTTTTTGTGTTTGGGTTTATGATGCCTTTTGTGTATAACTGTAAAGGCAAACTTGTTGTTAAGATCACAATACAAATAAAGTTTATCATTTATTAATTCTCTGCTCCCCTTGTGGATTAGTTAAGTGTCATTTCAGAGCAGGCTAATTATTCTGTCAGTGTTTACCTATGATGCCCTGACAACAGCTGATAATCTGTCTAAAGTAATAACTCAACAGAAGCTGCAGATCTACCCATCAAGTATTTTCAGAGCAGACGGCTGCAGTTATTTCACTGCATACACTTTTACTATGAAGAACTGCAGCAAGACTTCTGGCCTCCATTTGTCAGTCTTTTGGGTCTGTCTAACTAATCTATAAATAAGTGACTTAAAATGCCCCGAAAACCCACAAAGGTGTTCAGAGCCCTTGTCCTACAGAAAAAGCGCTAATTTAGGGATTTAAAAATTGTTTTCCTCATAATCATATTGTGATTGAAAAGTCACTTCAGTGAAAACAAATGTCCGTTATTAAAATTTACTGAGTCCTGATCAACTTTTGTCATTTGTCCAAAAGCCCAAAATCTAAACATTAGTGTTACCTTAAGACAAAAAGTAGATACTATAATGTTTTTGGAAATAGACTTTAAGGTCCCATGTCCTGTGAGATCAATTTTCTTTGCTTTTAATGTTAGAAGGACCTTGGACAGCAGAAGAACACATTCATGAAGAGTGTGTTTGTCACAGGCGGATGCTATGACTGTTTGGAAAGTCAACTCAGACATTCATAGGACAGCCATTCAGTGCAGAGCTCATCATGATAGTCTCCCCGCCCCCTCATATCCAAGTGTTTCTAAAGGGGAGGGAAAGAGATGCAGCGGATCCTCTATAGACATTAATTTTAACGTTTTTTTAATCAACCTAAATCAAATCCTTGCTTAACAGACACCCAATAAATGATGTAAATACTCAGACACACCAGGATGTGGGACCTTTTAAATGTAGTAAATGTGTAATAATTAATGTTTGAACTGTTATTGATTCAAAGGTGAGCAAAATATGTATAGTTCAGTCAATGTATCTCAATGAAGGAATCATGAGATGTAGAGTTAAGAAACGTTTGCAATACTGCCACCCAGTGGTGAATTAAACATCACATCCATACTCACATTTAATGACAAAAATGTTTCATACAGACACAGACAGAAATTAGAAAATAATTAATTTAAAATCAACATTACAACTTTCTAATCTACTTTCAGAACAAAGGTTGCAAAAAATTAAAACACTTTGATAAAATAGTCACTTATTAAAAAAGCCTACAGTAAAGTACCTATCATGTTGTCAGGTTTCTAACAAGGGAAAGTCAATGCAGTTTTACACAACAGAAACTGAGGCACAGAGGGGTTTTTATTTGAGCTGGGGGTCTAAAAAAAGATCTGTACTCTGCCTCAAGCACAGTATTTCAGAGATGTGTGACAAAGCAGCCTCAGTCTCGCAGAGTGCAATTATTTGCCATCTTAAAGAGCAAAAGTTGCACCTTTTGGTCCATTGGAAAAGTTCAAGGAGGGGAAAAACCCCATAAAAGCCTGGTCCCCATGTCCACCTCACAGACATTAACACCTGGTTTATGGCATAAATATTTAACACCGGGCTGAGTAGGGAAAGTCTTTAATATGCTTTCAATAAACGATCATCATGTATCATTGGCCCATTGGGAGTCTGAGAACATGTCCTCAGAGGATTTGTACCACCGTGAGTGATTATAAATCAGATTTTTTTAAAACCATAAACGAGAGCGTCACACTGTTTCCTCAGGTATGTTGTGATCACCTTGTGGGGCTCTGAGCTTTCAAATTTTTTCAGAGTATCAGGGTTTTCAGTCTGTGAGGTTTTAGAGGCTGAACATTTAGTCTAAAGTGTCTATGAGGAGGCTCTCTTCTCCTCGTACGGAGACTCGTAGGCATCCATGGGAGGGCAGGTGCACACAAGGTGCTGGTCCCCGTAGATGTCATCGATCCTGGAGATGCTTGGCCAGAATTTGGTCTCTGGTCTGATGAAAGGCTAAAAAGTAGGAAAAGGACGGATAACATTAAAACATAGTCATTTAATGAGCCTGTTTTTACTGATATGTCTTTAGTTATACCTTGTTTTAAGGTGCTTGTCAAAGGTGATGATTAATAGTTAATGATCAACTATATTAGCTTTTGAGATCATTATAAATAAAGTATGTATTGATAGCAGCACAGTTTAAGTATTAATTTTTGCTTAGAAAATTAAAAGCTCTTATTAGGAGCTCTTATTAGCAAATTTAACCTGTTCTATTGAAAAACACACTTATCAAATCAGTGTGAAGTAATAAAGCTTAGTTATATAGAGGGTAATATATTTGTTGTTGGCTTAAGACACTTGTGAAAGCTGTCCATAAAGATGATTTATTCTTAAATCAGTTTGTTAATGTTTGTGTCATATCAAACTTTCAAATGCCAAAAAAAAAAAAATCAGTAGCATGATTTGATACTTCTGTGAAAAAGATTAAAAAGACAAAACTAGCAAAATAAACTAAAATATTTAAAGGAATTAACTAAAGGTAAACATTCAAACAAAATTAACCAACCACTTTGCATTAAAAATGTCAAACTAAAGTCAAACCTTTATGAAGGACCATTACTCACAGTAAGAATAGATTTTCTGTTGATCTCAGCAGACTGCTTAAGAAAAGGCTTTGTAACAGAAGTTTTGTTGCATTTCTTATTTCTCAACACTAGAGGGCGACACACACAACAACTTCCTGCTCTGAATTCAGAAAAGTCATGATAAAGATGGACAGTCAAATGTCACTCACCAGAGGGAAAGCAGCAAGCTCCCTGGAGTATGGTCTGTCCCAGGACGACGAGGCGATGCAGGCCAGAGAGTGAGGAGCCATCTGACAACACACACACACACACACACACAGAGTCACGACCAGAACAGAGTTCATCTTCTCACCTCATTCATACATGTAAAATCAAACCAGTTACTCACCTTTAGTGGATTGATTCTTGAGTCCATCCTTCCCTCCTCGATGTCTGCGATCTCCTGTCGTATGCTGACTAGAGCGTCACAGAAACGATCCATCTCTGCCTTGTCCTCTGACTCTGTGGGCTCGATCATGAGGGTGCCGGACACTGGCCATGACATGGTAGGAGCGTGGAAACCTGCACAGGAAAAAAAATAATAATAAACACTTGGAAAACAGATTGCATTTGGCACTTGAAAACAGACACATTCTTTCAAGGCAATGTCCACAGCAGAGGCTGTTGCAGCATCAGGATATCTTAAGTTTAAATGTCGTGAAGATTATAACACAGCTGACCATAATCCTGCAGCCTCTTGGCCACATCCACAGCCTCGATGTTTGCCGTCTTCTTAAATGGCCTCACATCCAGAATAAACTCGTGAGCGACAAAACCTGTTCAGATAAACATGAGGGAAATATTTTTGAACTTTAACATGAGCTGATTGCTTAAATATGTATTTTGTTAAAAGCTGTAAATTTAGATTCAGTGCTATACAAAGCAACAGTCAGTATGTTTACATGCACAGTTAAGCTGAGCTACTGTTATGGATCGATAGAGCAAGTTAATTGGATCCCTGTTGTCCCAGCATAGATACACAGGAGGTATCTTTCAGAGGCATGTCTGCTTCTCTAAAAAGGCAGTGAAAAATCCCCTCTCATAGGCTATATGCCTATACTTCACTTTTCACATAAATGCAATGCATGTTATGCCTCTAGATGGCAGGTGATACATTAAGGCAGAATAAATAAAAACAGATGCTCACAACCTCCAGGTCAAAACCCAGCAGGGACCATAGCTCCATTTATAACTGCAGGAAAACCCTGAAATTCTCCTGAGCTGCAAGGTTTTTCACCCAGACTTAACCCCTTAAATTTCCCTTTAGCATCTGGATAACTTACCCAGAAAACTGCCTCATCTGCCTTTTCACACTTGGGCCAGTCAGTTTTTTGTTTTTTGTTTTTTTCTTAAGGAAATTTCAGGGTTGCATGAGTAAACAGTGCTTGCAGAGCATAATCAGGACACTGCATCCAGTTTGGGCTCAAAAGGTGTTTAGATGTTAACACGTTAGTACAGATTCCGTTTCAGTTCAGTTTTAGCATGTAAACGCACTGAGTGTTGGTGAAAGTTTATTCAAATAACATTGTGTACATTCAGTATTTAATGAAACAGACATCAGAACTGCAGCTGAAAATACCTCTTAAATAAAATATAAAAATATGGATTCAAACAGCCCTGATTTTTTGTTTTTTGTAACAACGTACCTTTACTGCCTTTGAAGAGCACCTTGAAGTGACCTTCAAGTCTTTTGGCCATGTAGTTGGCATTAAGGATGGCCACCTCTGTAGCATGAACCAGCCCTTTAGATCCCATCATCTAAACACAGAACAGAGAGTACATGTTAATTTATGTAAGTATTGATGATCAAATTTTACAGCTCTATTCCTTAAGTGCTTCTCTTTTACACTTTGTCAGGCTGATGAATTAAACTTAAGGTTGAGAGACTTTCTATCTCCTGCTGCACTGTGCCTGTAAATCAGGGAGATTATGCAACATTCAGCTCTAAAGTAGATAAGATATTCTCTCCACGGTTCTTCTGAGATTTTATGCAATACTGCACACAATGTTAAAGAAAAGGAATGTAACCCCATTACTTCTTAACTTCTGATTAGTTTTTGTGTGTTCGCCTCTTTCTGCTTTGTTTATGGTCTTTCTCTCTTGCATAAGCCTTCACTGACTTTTTTTTTTCAAGTCTGAAGAGCCAGGTTGGCACTTAGAAAAACACTAGATACAGTTTAAAAGAATTTCAAGGATAATTTAAGAAAATAGTTAACTCCAGATTTATATTTCTGAAACTGATGCTAAGAGGAAGTTGTGCTGCTTTATTTGTCTTTTCAAATATGAAAAAAACTCCACATTACACGTTTTTATCTCCACCAGGGAGGTATATGTTTTTGCCAGTGTTTGTCAGTTTGTTTTTTGTCTCCGAGTAGGATAACTGAAAAAGTTCTCAACAGATCTAGTTAAAAAAATAAAAGAAAATCAGAGAATATTGGTCACAGTACAAGGAAGAAGTGATTGGTCATCTGAATACTGATGTGAATCCAGGAATTTTTACAGGATGTGTTCACATTGCGCCATAGGGCAGTTTTCATATTAGAATAAGAATTAGAATGTCAGAGAGGTTTTGGTGGAGGTTTGTTATTAAAACAAAAACAAAAAATATCTTTTTTTTTTCTGAAGTAGCAGATCTTGTTATTGAAGTTGTTATCTTGAAATACAAGTTTGTTTTTCATGACAAATAAAATCTCTATTGTTATCTGACATGAAGAGACACCGCAACATCCAGTAGACCATACGAGTCTGAGCCCGAGCAGCTGTTCATCCAGAGGAACAAACTTATAACAAAACATTGTCTTTGTCGCTTTAAAGACAAAAGTACCTCCTAGTTTGTCAAACTCCAAAACAAATAAAACAGCCAGGCCATGTATGTTTACTTAAACAACCTTATGATCCCTGCCGCTAGATTTTAAGGTGATTATTGCAAAACTGTATCTAATAATTTTAAGGTCATTATCTGGTTGATTCAGAAAAACAGAGCAAAAAATTTTCCACAAAAACCACGCAATATGGAGATAACAACCTTAAAAGAATATTTATTCTGACATGAAACTGCAACACACTTAATGACATGCTATGTAAAGCTCAAATGTTTGTTCTTTTCTGTGAAGAAATGTAAAACACAAATTCAGTTTTAAGCTAAATCAATAAAGGCAGAGAGTCAAACAGATGTTTTTATTGAAAGTTCGTGGCTCCTTTACCTTTACGTTATGAATAAAATTATTTTTACTATCAATTAAGAAAAAACTTTGAAAAAATGTCCAGGGGTTAATAAGCAAATTATTTTTTGTGCCTTCTACTGTAAACCTTACTTTTGAGCGTTAGACCTAGATTCTATTTTTCCTTTAAAACATTTATTTGGTTGATATAAAAACAGTGTCTTTGAAAATATTGATATAACTTAAAAAAAAAAAGGCAGATACTGCCTGACTCATTTTATTAAAGCATAATAATAAAGTTAATTTCTATGCATGAGAATGTGTTAATAGAAATATTAATGACCTTTTTGTATATTATGTTTAGAGCAAATATCAAATTTTGTGTTTGTTAAAAACATTTCAGGTTGTACATTTTTTGTATATAACTATAAGATTTTACTTCTCAGCTGAGTTTACTGATCTGATGGACTTCAGATGGTTGGTCTAAGGCAGCTCTATCATCTTTTTTGTGTCATCATTTATTGCACCCCCTCCTCATCCTCCTTAGACTGTCTGCCTTTGCTTTAGATTTCAAAAGTAATAAAAGCCACCAGTGCAGACCTTGATGTAGGCCCAAGAGATCGGCAAGATGGCGCTAGAGCCCCAGGGTGCTGCGCTGATGGTGCCCAGAGAGCTGCCAATGCTCACTGACTGCATGGGGACCACTGGGTGGCTTGGCAGGAAGGGGGCGAGATGGGCCTTCCTGTTTGAGAAGATATGTTAAGACGTTATAGTCAAGTTTCAAACTGCAAATGTAGCATAAGATGCTTGAGACTGACCCAACTACAGCTCCAGATTCAACATATAAGTCTGTGATGTCTAGGAAAAGATTGTAAACCCCAGTTTAATAGAGTGAAATGAATATCTGCTTACACTCCAATGGGCCCCATGCCAGGTCCTCCTCCACCATGAGGGATGCAGAAGGTTTTGTGCAGGTTCAAATGGGACACATCAGAGCCGTAATCTCCAGGACGACAAAGACCGACCTGAAACAGGGGCAGTCGGACAGTTAACCATCTGCAGGGAACAGCAACTTACAAATGCAGCCATCAGAGAGACTTTTTTTTTTTAAGAAACCCATAACTGAAGAAGGTAAACAAGCAGAGGATGGTTGGAGTTCTAATAAAGCAAGTACTTGGCAACTTATTTTACACCAGGGAATGGACTAAATAACTTGTTTTAAGAAGCAAAGTAATTGAATTTTCAGACAATTCAAAACGAGACTAACCCTTCCAACTCCATGGGATCACCAGCGCTCCAAAGCAGTAACACTTACTGTGTTTACCTACATCTCTGGAAACTTACAACAAATCTTTATCAGCAAAGCTGAATTTTCAAGCCCCCTCTTTTGTCAGTTTTTACAGCACCCTGGGTTGAATATATACCTTTCCAAGAGGTTTTTGGAAATCAAAAATTGCAGTGATGTTTTTTTTAAGAAACTTTGTCATTGTTGATCCACACTCATAATTAGTTATCTTTAATCACATTTTCTTGATGAAAAAAATAGCAGTGCTGTTTTTCGACCTTTATGTTGACCTTTAGAGGAAGTGACAATTTCCTGTCATGATGTCAGATGTGC
The DNA here is from genome assembly GCA_037902135.1 of Cetoscarus ocellatus. Taxonomy (NCBI): domain Eukaryota; kingdom Metazoa; phylum Chordata; class Actinopteri; order Labriformes; family Labridae; genus Cetoscarus; species Cetoscarus ocellatus. Next base: position 1,598,372 of record JBAMNC010000414.1, read on the forward strand.
CCAACATCTACTTATATTTTTTTGACAATAGTGTCCCATCAGGAGCAGCCAAAAGTCAACGGGAGAAATAATTGTAATTGGACAATTTCCAAAAGAATGAATAAGGAAAGAAATGTGAACAATCTGATGTTGCTCTTTGTAACATTTGAAACTCATGGTAGGGAAACAAAAAGTGATGAGAAATAAGTGTAAATAGCTTTTGTTCATATTTTGTTTTCGTAACTTTTATCTTTCTCTTCATAGGCAGTGATTGGCAGAACCATATTCAGATTTCGTCACTGATTTGTGTGAGATTTGTGTAAAGTTCTGTAAGATTTAAATTCCATTGTGAATTTTTATTTGATCTCTACCATCACACAACTTTTAACACATTAATCTGACATCATTACAGCATACGTTTTCTGATAGTCCATGTTTTCCTGAAAAAAGATGCCTTTAACTTTACTCTACTGTAATTAAAAAGTGAAGTCTGGCTAAATATGTACCAATTAGCCCATGTATAACAACACGGCATTAAGCCTTTGTTATTTTTAAACATCAATAAAGTATGCAATAACTTTTGATCCTGTTATTCCCAAACCCTGATATGATCATCAAAAGATGAGGAGGTTGGCAACCGAACAGTTAATGTGGGCAGGGTCTGTAATCCTCTTGCTGGCGTTAAAACCATCATCCGTATATAATGAGGACCAAAGGTTATCTGTTTACTCCATGATAACACACATCTAGACCTTCATACTATTAGCTGTCTGTGAAGACGATGCTTCACAAGAACACTATGCACAACATTTCACTGCTGTATCACCTGAGCGTTCATGTTAGCACCATCCAGGTACACCTGGCCCCCGTTCTCATGAATAAGAGCACAAACGTCTCCAATTTGCTCCTCAAACACACCAAAGGTGGAGGGATAGGTGATCATCATGGCTGCCAGACTGGCCTTGTGTTTATCCACCTGAAAGAGGACAAACATTTTTATCAATACTTTGACATTGTTTATGGTGCTTTGTGATAGATCAGCATATTTCATGATGATATCTCTGTACTCTGTATTAATGAGTCAGCAATGCCTCCAAAAATGATACTTACATTTCAGCTGTAAACCTGTACTCAAGTTTCACTGTTTTGGTTGTTATTTACATATACAATTATAATTTGTATATGTAAAAATGTATATTTCCATATATTTGCTTTACATTATTTTCTCTGTATCAATTCTTCTCTTGCTTTACTTGCTTGATAAGCAGGTGCTATAACACAACAATTTCCCAGATTGGGATTTGGGATCAGTAAAGTAGATCCGTCCACCCATCTATCGATCTGTCTGTGTTAGATCTTGAAAAAAACAGACACATAGAGTGATGGGAATGGATGATTTTTGATTAACAGGACAGGATATTTAATATAAACCTAACTGTAGCTCCAATAGTCCCCCCTCTAAATAAAAAAGACTATTTGATAAGGATTTAAAGGCTTGGAGACAATGGTGTTATCAGAGATACAACATCCTCTGGCTCTTGAAAAAGCAAGCCACTATGTTTTACAAGATGATAAATTGATATTTCAAAAAAGTAGAATAAAAAGAGTCCAACCCTCACCAGTGCCTTGAGGTGTGCAAGGTCGATGTTGCCATCTTTGTCCACCTCCACCACCTGAACCTTCATACCTGCCATCTGAGCGCTGGCTGGGTTTGTGCCATGGGCTGATTTGGGGATCAGACAGACCTGGAGTGATGGGACAAAAAAACAAATGTAACAGAAACATTTAGCAAAACCCTTAAACAGACATGTAGAGTATGAAAACCCTGTGAGGTGATTTTCAGCCTTTTGAGCAGATGCAGCTAAAAAGTGTTTAGTTTAAATTGGATTCAAACTCCCAGTAGGATAAGGTTTGATCGGATTTTATTGATACCATTGCCATTATCTATTCTGCTTAGTCTGCCAAGTCTTTATTGAATCCTTTATCACTCCCTGTGGAATCTGTAGAAAAAAGTAGGGCTCCACAGGTTTTCCTTTGTCAACAACGCCCAACACTCTTGATATCTAATGCTGTATTGCACATAAAAATGTTTCAGAACCATGATTACTTCTTTACTTTTCATTTTCATTTGTACAGACAGTCTCTGAGAGTGAATCCTCCTTGGTTTACAGTGGATCCAGACCTTAGAGCAGGGGTGTATAACTCAGTCATGGGCAGTGCAAAAAATTTGGCCTGAGATGCGAGCCAAACAGGATACATTTATTGAATAGTCTAAAAGTGACAGTTTGCATTTTTTAGGCTTTTCAAATTAGATGTTAGTATTTCTGTCCATTACTTTTATTTAATTTTGTTATTGTAGAAACTAAATTTTTATGCAGATTTAGTCAAATCACATGTTTAGCTGTCTCACAAACTGCCCGTTTTTAAATCAAACCTTATAATGCAGTTTTCCTTCAGCTTTTGTTCTGCGATACAGAGAGCTCTGATCCTTACTTTCCTCTGGTCTACACATTTATATCAGTGAATCATAATTTTTAAGATAAACAAAATCAGTGCAATTAAACAATGATAACTTCCTATACTGCTGCCACATACTGTACTTGTTGTTCTATTGCAGCATAAATAACTCAAAATTATTCATCCATATTATTATTCATAAGAACAGGAGTTGTAAAAGCTGAGTAGAAGGGAGAGCTGTAAATCTTTGTGGTTGATTTTTGATCCAGCCCCACCAGCACTAATACACAACCAGCCAGCAGCCCACTAATTGATTTTATCCCTTATTAGGCTGACACCTCTGACATTTTGCAACTGAGTCACACAAGAAAACTGGGCAAGTTGTCCTGAGTGTTGGGAAACATTGACAAATGAGTGACAGGGAAAACACAGAGAACTGCAAGTCACCGGTGTGACAGAGTCTTAAAACCTCCAAATATGGCATCTTGAATGCGAAGAGCCTATGGTGGGATCCGAGAGATTTCAGCCCCTTTGTTTGCACACGGTTGTTAGTTTGGACCTTGACTGTTTCTAAAGATCAGGCCACTATCTAAGATGTATCTACGAGGGAGCCAATTAAAAACAAGGACTTCAGGATCATTGAGGGAAAAATCTCTAGTCAGCCAGTCTTTAATCTGCCTTATCTCTCTGTGTACTCTGCAGTCAGACGGTCACAATATGGAGGGAATTTCTCAGCAGAATACCTAAAACATGTTACTCTGTGATGTCAAAGTGACCTGTCACAGCTGTAGAACAATAAAACTGACTGTTAGGAACTGACACTGATATGAGGTTTGTACTTGTGCTCTGTATTAACCTCTATCAGCAGAGAAGCAGCCAGCATAATCAGCCTCTTCTGATGATAAATCATTCTCAGATATGAGCCATGTACCTGCAGTCATACTAGTAGAAAAAACTTCTCAGAACAGTACTGAAAATATTGAGTTTTAGCTAACAGAGGAACTTTTGTCTTCACTTAATTTTCAGGTTTGTGCACCAGTTGAGCATCTATTTATTCAGCTTTGTTGAGTTCTGGGATTATTTATGTAGTTACATTAATTTTCTTGGCCAACTTTTTGCCAACAGCAGTACCATATTTTAAACTCAGGTGGCGCAGCAGGTAGTGCACGTGCCTCACAGCAAGAAGGTCCCCGGTTCGATTCCCGGGTCCGGCAGGGCCTTTCTGTGTGAAGTTTGCATGTTCTTCCCGTGCATGCGTGGGTTCTCTCCGGGCACTCCGGCTTCCTCCCACAGACCAAAAAACATGCTCATTAGGTTAATTGGTCACTCTAAATTGCCCTTAGGTATGGGTGTGAGCATGAGTGGTTGTCTGTCTCTACATGTTGCCCTGCAATCGACTGGCGACCGGTTCAGGGTGTACCCCGCCTCTCGCCCAATGACAGCTGGGATAGGCTCCAGCCCCCCGCAACCCCGAAAGGGATAGTCGGTATAGAAAATGAATGAATGAATGTTCATTACAGGCCAAACAGAGGCATGCAGTCACTTCCCTCTTTGAGCACAACTACACCAAACTTATAACTGCTGCTCTTTCTCCTCAAAGGATTCTGATAAACCAGGTAATACGTACTTCAGTTAGAGCTTTAAAAGATAGATCTGCCATATGATGGACACAAAACCTAGCAAATCCAGCTGCTTTGCAAGATTTTAAAAGCCTTACTGTATGTGGCCAGGACCATATTTATTTCTTGTCTTTTACCTTTTTATAGACTTGGCTGGAGTCTAAGATCTGGCAGGAGTTTTCTTTTAGTAGACTTGTGACTAAAGGTGATTGACCTGACATACCAGATGGACTGATCAATATTTTTCACTAGTCCATCTGGGCAACAGCACACAGAAAGTTTTTGGGAATGGGCAGGACCTTTCAAAGCAAACCCGGCAGGTAATTGGACGATCGTTCAGTAAATCACATAATTACGGGCCTTTGCGGTGGTGCAAAGGACAGAAAGTGAGTCAGTTTGTAAAACAAACTCAAGGCACAACATGATGGAAGTGAAGCAAAAATATCCATTTTATAGAGGGGTTTTGCTGTATTGTTATTTTTTTTTCTACTGAAGCTGTTAGCATCTATGCTAATCTCTGTAGAAGTAGTCATCTTGCTAGTAGTTCCCACCTCTTCCTGCTTTAGGCCGCTCACACCTGATAACAGACATTAATTCAGGCTGATCCATCCGCCCCGCATAGTCAAAAGGGGATGAAACCTTTTCTGTTAGGGCACAGAAGTTTTGAAGTTTTCAGCAGGAGGATCTCGGGTAAGACAATTCTGTGTCCTCTTAAAAATGATTCCTTGAAACTTGAAAGCCTATCATCCATTGTGGCTTTAAACATGTTAATAGGTACATCTCTGTTGTCCTCTTTGTACCTTAAGTATTTTAAGGTTTTGTTAGTGTGGAACCTTGAAACTCTGGTTTTGACTTTTGCATTATAAATTAAACATTATTATCATCCACATCATTAAAATTAAGTGTTATAATCTAGCACTCTGTGAGGTGGGCCCTGATCGTCAACTTACATGTAGGGAAAAGTTAAACACTCCTTTAATTGTTTTTTTTTTTATGCCCTTTAGTGTGTTTCCAACCTCCTTTGTGTGATAAAGCACTTCTATGCACGAGACAAAAATCTGCTGCATCAGGAGTTCTCTCTCCCCCCCTTTTTACAACAACAGTAATAACAGTTCCTATATACAATCCGCCACAATGAGGCTCAATTATATTTACACCTCGAGTCATTCACAGAAATTCTGCCAGGCCAAAACACATGTTCCGGTTCACACTGCAATACAGCTTGGATGTGCATGACATGGCACATGCCCCTCACAAACACAAACGCAGAGACCCTCATTTGCAACACTCCAGCCTCCCACGAGTCCACGTGCCGCCCCCTCTATAATATCACGCCTCTGCTACAACCTCTGGAGACAGAGCATAGAGGGATGAACCTGCTCTTCCCATTCTGTCTCCACAACATCTATAGTGGAGGCGAAGCATCACAGGGGCATAAATATAACAGTGTTGTGAATTGGGTTTAAAGCAACCTTAAAGGGCTCATTCCCCTGCGTTCCTATAAAGTCTCTGTGCTTGTAATGAAAATAATCCCACATAAAAATGTTGAAAACCAAAACCTTTTATTTTTTTTTTAACTTCAGTCTTCATGCCATGCAAAGCTTACCAGCTACTAGCCCTTGCTTCATATCTAAAATTGAAGAATGACAGTGTTATCTTTTACAAACCAAGGATTTCTTATCAACATTCTTTTGTGTTGTTTTTCCTGGAGTGTAGATAACCAGGAGACTGAAGCTTGATCAATAAAACAAACTTGTCTCTGGTAACACAATAATCAGACCCCACATAGTGACGTAATACAGCTAACTTTCACTAAAAGCTGATATGGAAACATTTGATGGGGTTTAGTGACACTTTTGTCCTTCAGTATCATACTTACACTTCTGTTGCTCTCTCCCTTTGAGTTCAGGTACGCTTTTATGGCAGCCAGCCCGGCATATTCTCCCTGAGCTCCACTGAAACACAAGTCCAACACACACATGTCATTTACTGCACACCTACACACATCCTTACCTCAGCACAGTTCAAAGGGCAGCTCGCACACATTACCAAAAGGGGACTTGTTGCACCACGATGGAAAAAGCACCAGCATGATAACTCCTGGACAATGTAGTACAGTGTGCTAATCGTAAAGTCTATGAGGCCGATAAGGAGCAATAGACAGCAAAGGACAGAGAGCATGCATCCTGTTTATGAAGCATGAGACTATGAAATAATGGAAACAGAACAATATTTGGAGTCTACCTTATACAAACAGAACATTACAGCTTTAGTTTTTGGAACAGGTTTACTAAAAACATGTTTATGAGGCAAAAACAACCAACTTTCTCAAGAGATGATCAAATAAAAAAATTATATACAGTGATTTTTTGACATTGTTATTAGGTAAAAATAGTTCAAATGAAATAAGGCACAGCCCCTTTCCAACAGTAGTTAGAATATTGCACACAATGTAAAAATAAAGAAGCTGTGATCATCTGCAAACCATTAAAAACCCCACATTAATTACAAATATGTGCAATACCAACATGACAATTAGGAAAAATTTACACCTTGAAAACATGGCTGTAAAATTTAAAACTCAAAGGTTAAGATAGAAAATCCCTTGAATTTCTTGTAAACTAGAAGTGAAGCATAAATCTTCACATTTTCATCATTGTCAGGCCAGTTATTGACAGTACTGTGGAAAACTACTCAATCTCGTACTGTTGACAAATCCTTGAAAAACATGATTGGGATCATCAACAAAATCTAATCACAACCTCCTAGTGAAAGGACCAACATTCACAATCAGTCAAGATTGATCAAGATTGACTGATTGATTCTTCCTTGTGCTGTAACCAACAATCCCTGAAAATGTATACGTTTCTAACATTTTTGAGTTATCCTTTTCATAAACTAACTGACTGACTAATGCCGGCAAAACGTGTGTGTTTGAGCTTCTGAGAGCACTGTGAAATCCTACAAATATTTGGTCATGAGTATCAGCTGTTTAGTTTGGAGGCACTAAGTTTGTTGTAGACCCAAGTTTGTGCATCTCACCTGTTTGGCTGGAAGGAGATGCTGTCGTAGCCTGTCACTTCACAGAGGTCCCTCTCTAGCTGTTTGAACAGCTTCTGGTATCCTTCAGCCTGATCCAGCGGCACGAAGGGGTGGATGTTTGCAAACTCATTCCAGGTGATTGGCTTAAGACAAAAAGAAGAAGATTTAATGATCCTATTTCTTTAACGTTCTTTCAAAGATCTGAAAAAGTCCTCAAATCTGTAGTTACCTACCATGAGCTCTGAGGAACTGTTGAGCTTCATTGTGCAGGAGCCCTAGAGAGGGAAACACATTTTGGCTTAACATAACCCTCAGGTATGATACCTATTGTTTTAAATCATTTTCTTCATTTGTCACTGACCAGTGGGATCATGCTGTGCACCAGAGAGATGTCCTTGTTCTCTAGACGCTTCATATATCGCACGATGTTGGTTTCAGAGTGATAACTGTAGACAAAGATTCAGAAGTAGGAAGTATAATCAATTGTGAGCACTGCATCTAATTCAGCTCTCAACAACACCAAGTTTAAAACCACAAAAAAAAAAAAAAAAAAAAAAATTACATGTTGAGTTTATTGGGTCACTTGATTAGTGTTTTAACTGGGTATGTTGCAATATTGTGTCAAGAAGTACATGTTTTGATAGCTGTTTTACAGCATTGATAGAAGGTACTATGTTTTTCTTCAGAAAGCCAAAACACAACTGCCCTGAGGCTCTATTGATGATTTATAGAAAAATAATTCTGTGGATGAAAATAATCTTACTTCTTACTTTAAAAAGATACAGCTTATGCTTATGTTTTATGTTATTTATTTATTAAAATAGGAGAAAGTGAACTATAATAAACATTAACATGTAAATGTGCTAAATTGTTGCCATTGATCACTTTCCATCTGTAGTCATTGGAAGGTTGATGTAATACATTTGTACAAAACACAATTGTATGAAACAACAGTGACAGACAGTAGCCAGATTACAAATACACAAAACAACATGGACTCTACACCGATTTTCCAAACATCTAAAATTTTCAAAATCTACAATAAACAAATAAATGAATAACATCAGCAGTAAATGCAGCACAGCTTCACATTGTACACATTTCATTGGTTACATAATTATATAGAACAGCCACAATCAAAATGAAATGCTGGTTTATTCAATTTGATGCCAAACATATAAATTGTACATTAATACTGCTATGATGCTTGGCTTTGTGTTTTAGTGTTGGGACTCAACTGAGTGAACCAACCTGTTGAAGATCTGATGCGTGAGGTACTTGCTCGTCCTCCTGAAAGGACTTCCTATGATTCCCTTCACCCGCTCGCCCATCTTCTCAGCAATCAGCTCCTAATATTCAGAATTTTAAAGTGAAACAGAGACTTCTTAACTGAAAAGCAGCTTGGTATGCAGAAAAAATCTTTTTACAATCCTGAATCTAGCTGCATTTTGATTGCTGTCATTTTTTAAAATTCTGCTAACATCCATAAGTTGATGTTCATGACTGACTTACAGCTGATGATTCACAGCCAAAGACCCACAACAAGTCATCTAAGTCCCTCTCAGTCACTGTCTCGTCCAGAGAGACGCCCAACTGTTGACAGAGAAACCATTGTCAGCATAGAGCATTTGCGTGAGTGGCAGAACATTGCTTGCACAGCAATATTTCCACACTGAGATGCTTAAGCTGTTTTTTTCTGTCTCTGGGGTGTGTGATTGAAGCTCTTACCACTCCATCGTTGTAGACTCTCAGGTTGATCTCCCTCTGAATGGCTCTCTCATAGATGTCTTTGGCTGCAACACTACAGTTGACCTTCAGGGTGTCGAAAAACATTTCACTGTGCAGCCGGTGTCCTGCTCTCTTCAGACCTACAACAGAAAAGGAGCAGTTACCCACAGGAACAGTACATCTTTTGACCTGATTAATATTCTAATGAGGGTCTGTTTTGACTGCTCTCTGTTCAGCGGGGCCTGTTGTACTGGGTACGACCTCCCCACCCCTCAGGTCAGTAGGTGGACTGTTTTTTTTTCTTTTGAATTACCTTGTTTTCTAACTTTGCACTCCTTGGTTTCCTAACTCATCCTTCCATAAGGTTTTTTATATGATAGGAGTAAAGATGCCTCGATAGATGGTCAACTGATAGTTATTTTGATTGGCAAATTTAAAAATTAAAAAAGAAATGTGACTGCTTGATCACCTGATCTTTTCACAAAGTGCTGACAGATTTTTGTTTAAAAATCAAAAAAAAAAAAAAAAAGATTGATCTAACAACTCTGGATAAATAATGTTGAGTGGGGGTTAATTTTTTGTTTCTTGGCAGTATAACATCAGATACATTATGTAACTGAGCTCATATTCATAACCAAACTGTCTTTCATTCATTAAACTATTTGCACTGTTTTGACAGTTGGATTAAATTAATACAGGTGATCGTGTCGGCCAAAAAAAGCCTGATTGGGGCATCCCTAGATAGGAAATGTATATTGACAAATACTGACAAAAGGAGGATATTCTGTTTTATTTCTTTATGCACCAAGAGGTATTTACCTTCTGCAAGAATCAAAGCAGCATTATGTGTCCTCTCAGCAGTGTGTTTTAGTCCCTGAGGACCATGATATAGTGCGTACATGGCAGCCATGTTGGCCAGCAGAGCCTGAGAGTGAAAAGTAAAAATACAGCGAGAACAAAAAAATGTTAGATCACAGAAAATAGATGCACTGATTGCTGAAACAAAGATAACATAAGCTCCAATTATCTGTATTTGATAACAAATACAGATAATTGGAAAATACAAATTGTCCCATAACTACTATCTTACTTACTTGTATAATAATAATATGTATAAAATCATACCTGTGCGGTGCAGATATTGCTGGTTGCTTTGTCTCTGCGAATATGCTGCTCCCTGGTCTGCAAAGCCAGTCGATAGACCTCTTTACCAGCTGCATCTCTGAAATGTAGAAATATCCCTTTTTTAGATTGTTCCCCAAGATGAATTCTGAGCTTTTTTTCATTGGTCAGTTCAAAGATATATAACTTTATGTTTTACCTCGTGACTCCAACCATTCTACCCGGCATCATCCGCACCAGGTTGTCCTTTACAGCAAAGAAAGCAGCATGTGGGCCTCCGTAGCAGAGAGGAACCCCAAACCTCTGGGAGCTTCCCAGAGCGATGTCAACGCCAAACTCACCAGGCGGACGCAGCACACAGAGAGCCAACAGATCTGTGGCACAACAAGCCAGAGCCTGGACAGAGGAAGAAAGAGAAAATCATAAGTCAGTTAACTAGAAGTGCTCCGAGGACACAAACCTGTCTTAATGTTAATGTCTTCTTAATTATTAGGAAAACCTACATGACCCCCAGTGAGAAGGACAATTTAAGACTGTCTTGGAGAAACCCTAAAAACAATCTCAGACCTTACCACAGTCAAGCCCTCTGACTGGAGAAGGCTGCGACAAATCACAAACTATGTCCAAAACACAACAATCTAGTTTTTTTTTCCCTACACAACAAAGAAATAACAGACCTGTCAGTTTCATTAGATGTCTAAGAGTTTGGAAGCATATTGATTATACACGTATTTGTTTCGATTGTTAAAGCTAGCTTACCCCTCCTTTGTGTGCACGGTCAACGAGGGCTGTGAAGTCCTCAACTTTACCATCAGTGTCCGGATACTGGAAGAGGACACCACTAACATCCTTCCCACTGAAGTCCATCTCATGAGGCAGCTTTAACACTGTCTTCACTCCAATATAGCTGCAACAGAGAAAATGTAATAGATTGTTGTCGTTGATGTCTCTCTATATCAGGGATGTAAAAACCCACCCAAATGGAGGCAACACCAAGGAGGTAGTTCAGGCGGATAACTCGTCACTCGACATTCTGACATGCATCATTATTCATTCACCTGTCAAACGTCCTTTCACTTGGCAGTCTATTTTAGCAGCAAGATTTCCTCTCTCTTTGTCTGCTCTGCTTTTGCAAGCTTTGCCCTTCATCAGTTCTAACGCTCTAACACCGGGGGATGGGGGTCTTTTTTTTTTTTCATAACTTCTTAAAATTTGCATGCAAGATAAATTAACATGGAGCGCTAATGTCATAACCTAAACTCCAAACTCAAATTCAAACTCAGTGCTCGGCTGCTCAGCACAAAGATAGGCATTGAGCATTTTTTCTAAAAAGCATTTATATTATCTGGGCTGCAGACTTAAAACATTTTCAGCCACTCAGGCCTTCAACAGGACAGAAATGTGTGTTCTGCTGCTGCCAAAAATAATTTAAACAAACACAAGTGCTAGCTGCCTGACTAAACTCCTGACTCTTTGTGCACTTCTATTGTAGGTTCATTATGGAATTTTATCAAAAAAATGAAAGATCATATTAATTGTTTTTGTCATTCAAGCCTTTTATGAATAAATATGATTTTGGATTCTTTCGAAATTTTCCATCTTCAAATTACGACACAATGGTACTTATGCTTGTTTGGATAGGGAAAGAGCATTGCATTAAATCCATCCATCATAATCTGGACTACTTATACCTTTAAATATTTTTGTCAAATTGATTTATGCTGTCCATTTTTTTGTTTTGTTGGAGGTATCATTACATTCCTATTGTATGAAATACAAACTTTTTTACAAACAGGAAAGCTCCTACCTTGCTTGAGGTTTATTAGGCAGTAATAAAACAAAACTGTTTTGTAAAAATAAAATCGCTGATCTCATCCAAAAAACTGTACTTTTCTTTTTTTTTAACTTTATTTCCATGAAGAAATATGAACATTTTTATACATGCACATATAGAACAATATACAAAAAACACAACAAAACATGATAAATGGGTATTTAAAAGGATCAGTACATTCATACTAACGGAGCGTGTCAGTTCATAGAATAAAAGTTCAGTTAACCTCTTTTGAGGCTACATACACAAACCATTTCTCCCAGTACTGCAAAAACTTTTCTGTTCTAAGATCCAATGAGAAGGTCAATATCTCCATACTTTGTATGTCTGTCACAATTTCTATCCAGTCTGTCTTTGATGGAGGAGTGAGATAAAGCCATTTCATGTTACTGCTTTTTAGCTGGCAGTCAATAACATTTTTATTAAAAGCGAGATAAATTGTTTCCCAAATAAATTGCTAAAAAGGAGCAAACAATATCAGCTCCGAAAATGTTTTGAAGGACCTGAGATATTTCTGCCAATACCGCTGTATTGCTGCATAGTTCCAAAATATGTGAAAGTGGTCTGCCATCTGTTCCCCACATTTCCTCCAGCATAGACCCCGTTCAACTTCATTTGTCTGTTTACATTTAATTTTAGGTGTTCTAAAATATCTCATTAAATTGCGCCAGAAAAACTCCCTCCAGCGTCCTGAGCTGGTTTAGGTGGACTGCGCAGAGCACAGATCAAACCAAACCTCCTCTGAGATGACCAGTCTGGACTCTTTCTCCCATTGGACTCTGATGTAATTTGTACAGTGTATTTTACTACATTGGATCCTCTGGTATAAGGCTGATAAGAGCTTCTTGGTATCCTTATTTTTGTACATGTCTTTAAAAAGATCAACAAGGTTGGAATCAGAACTGTTACTGCATTTCATTTCATTATTAAAGTAAGACCTGGTTTGCAAATACTTAAAGAAATCTTTTTTTCCCAGCTGATATTTTTCTGAAATTTTGTTAAAGCATTCCAGTTCTCCCTCTGATGTAATTGAGCAAAAAGAAGTAATACCAAGTCTTTACCAATCCCTAAACCTCCCATCTATCAGTGCTGCCTTAAAATCTGGATCAAATGCAATCCATCTCAACTGTCTAGACTGTCTCTTTAGAAGAGGATGTTTGCATTCCTTGAACCAAATTTTGAGAGGGACCTTAGTCCATTGATTTGGATTGCTGGCGTATTTCTCATATAGGGTTCTGCTCCCTAGTAACGACTGTATGGAATGTCTAACTGTGTGGTTTCCAGGTCCTTCCATTTAGCAGCATACTCTGGTTTACAGCTGCATGCCAGGGCTGTGCTGCCTTGTAATAGTCTATTAGGCATGGCAGTGATCTGCCTCCTTTTTCTTTCTGGAGTTGCGATGTTTTGTATTGAATTCTTGGCCTTTTACCACCCCAAATAAACCTCGAAAGCCACTTATCCCACTCACTTAATTGCTTGGTGGGAACCTCCACTGGTAAAGATTGAAAGAGATACAGCAGTCGAGGAACTACATTCATTTTTATGCTCTCTATTCTGTTATGCATATCGGGGGGGAATTTGGGACCACCGGTCTATATCACTCTTCAGGCTTTTATTTACGGGTCATAATTTGAATTATAGATTTTTGATCAATCTTAAGGTATTCGTAAACCAAGGTATTTAATTTCTAGAGAATTCCATTTAAATTCAAATCTCTGTAGCAAGTCTTTCTGAGGTACATAACTATAGTTCAAAATCTGAGTTTTTCCTACATTTAGTTTATATCCCGAGTAAGTACCAAATTCTTTTAATGAGGTCATCAATTTGGGCACGCTTATCTCCTGTTCAGGAGCAACACATCGTCAGCATACAAACAAATCTTCTGCTCAATTCCTCCAACTTTAATGCCCTTTAATAAAGAGCGCAAATAGGGCCAGGCTGAGAGGGCAGCCTCTCTCCAGGTTTATAGTCTTGGAAATGTCTCCATTTATCTTTATTCTTGCATTTGGCAAAGAATAAAGAGCTTTGATGCATCCAATAAAGTTATCATTGAATCCAAATCTTTTGAAGGTTAAGTCTAAATACTCCCAACACACAGAGTCAAACGCCTTTTCTGCGTTCTATGCTTATCACCATTGCACTACTATTTTCTCTTATCATATAGTCAGTTACATAAAACTGTACTTTTCTCTAAATAAATCAAGCTTGTCCATAATTTTTTAAATGTATTTGGAGGTCTATTTAGCCTGCATGATATAGGAAAAATATGCAATGTGCAATAACATTATGGATTGCGATAGCTAAACAAAAGAAGAGTGCATGTCCACTTCATCTTTGTGTCCTAACCTTTGCTATTGTTCCTGTTTTGTACAACACTTGCAGCTGCAAAATGATTTTTCTAAATCTAAGAGAAATCTAAGAAACCTTTTCCCCATTGAACTGGCACTAATCAATTTAAAGCTAGCTCCTAGATAGCTCAGGCCTCACTTGAAAGCATCAAAAGGTGTTACGTCAGGGCCATTACACCACGAAACTCTGCTTGACCACATCAAAAAAGTTGTTGGTAATTTCTTGTGATAACGTCAGACTGTGACCATCTATTTATGTGAACTGAATGAATCTCTGTTAGCAGAGTGAGGCTCATACAGTGGTTGTGTTTGAGTCTGATACTCACTTAGCCCTGGTCTGCACCACAGCGATGGTCTGGGGATGACAGCGTGGGTCAATGTAGAAGATCCTTTTTTTGTTCTGTCTGTAAGATGTTATCATACAAACAGGGTTAGTACTAGCTCCTGCTTGGTGGAAATAGTATGTATAATTGTTAATAAATAAAGACGAAGTGTTTAATCTCTGAATATTCTGCATGTGAACACCTGTGGCAGAGCTGCATGGCCTCAGCAGCGGCCGTTCCCTCGTCCAGCAGGGAGGCGTTGGCCACAGGCATGCCCGTAATGTCACAGATCATGGTCTGGTAATTGAGGAGTGACTCGAGGCGACCCTGAGAGACCTCGGGTTGGTAGGGAGTGTACTGAGTCACCCTGAGGATAAGACCAACATGGTGAATCAAGAGAAATAGACTGGACATGAAGACAATGGCACAAAGCTGGAGGTATTCAGCGAAAGGAGACAGGGCAGAGGAATGCTTTGTGCTGCTCCCCCAACCCTGCAGATTTAGAGAAAACAAGGGCAAGGATGGTTGATTTGGACAAGGGGGGAAGGAAACTCTTGTTCAGCAGAAATGAGGAGAAGCACATCGTCATGTATCTTTGGTCAAATCCCAAGTCACAAGAAATCCTTTAAAGCAGCACAGCAATTTAACTTTAAATGAGTAACCAAGCCTTATTGATAAACATGATTATCCATCTGTGAGCACAATTAGAATCAAACATGCTTGCTGTATATTCACATTATTGACTATTCTTAACTGAGTAGGTTCATTTGAGGGCACTCACCAGCCTGAATTCTCTAATAGGTTACGCTGGATGGGTGGAGGTACGGAGCAGTTGTAGTAGCCCATCCCAATGTAGGATCTCCAGACTTTGTTCTGCTTTGCAATCTTCTGTAGGGCCTCCAGAATCTCATTTTCACCTGAAAAAGTCCACCAGTACAGGTATTTATACATCTGCAACAACATCTCGTCAAATCAAATAGCATTTGCAGTAAAAATTGGCTCTGGATTCAGAGCATTATTGATAAAAAGTCTTAAGGTTTTTTCTTAGTCCCTTAATCAAACTACTGATATTATGCCTTTGAACCATTCATTATGAATACATGACATTCTTGTGAAAGTAAGTCAGCACATATGACAACAAGGAGTCAAGGGAGTAATCTTGGCCGACAGGAGACAAAAGTGGTCCAAAGTGTGGCTCATTTTTACAACATGGTCCTAAAAATGTCTGAATGAGCTAAAGCAAGAGTGGCAATTCCAGCAACTTGTTGAAATATCTTTCACTGCAGCACAGCATTTATTATGAGCGCTGTGTGTTTGATGTCTGTGTCACAGTAAACCTGTGTAGGCTGACTTCTTCAACTTAGATAATCAGCGAGAACTGAAAAAGAAATTAATAAAGAAAATGGATCAATAAGCAAACTTGATAATAGTGTTGGTATCAATAATATCTCATCAGTCCTATCCCTTCTTATACTCCAATTTAAATATCTGCAAATCTAATAAAATTAAAGAAAAAAAGAGAGCAGCATTATAGAATGCAGACAGAATTTTTCCTGCAAGCCACCAGACACACATCAGACAGGGCAATTTTCATGCTGTGAGGGACCAGTGAAAAAAAAAAAACTCAAGAAAACTTGGGGGGCACAGTTCATGAAACTTTCTCTAAATTTCTCAATTTCACATGAAAAAAAGCTTTTGAAACTGATAGTGTTGAATTAATATAAATAAAACAAACTGAATACAGATGATGGCTTTTTCATTATTTTTAAGCCACATTTGACATTGCACTTTATTTTATAAGCCTCTTATTGTTGTTGTTTTTAATGTTACTGGGTTTTTTTTTTTTCAAAATTGACAGAATTTTGAAACACTTGAAGTGTTCAAATAATGCAAAAGAAGCAGTGAACAAGAATATAGCAGTGGTCCTCGATTTGGTGCTAAAATATTGCCTGTTTTTGAGCAATTTAGTGTGTAGATGTTTGACTGCATTCTTAGGTACATTTAAAGCATGACAAACAACATGACAACAGTCTATTTAAATATTAAGAATTTTGGACGACCTTCTCCTTTAAAATAAGTCCCAAAATCTGATTGGTAAAGCCATTTTCGCACAAACGAGACGACACTCTGAGGATGAAAACCTCTGCCAAGGTAGCTCACATACTGCTGTGACACCTATAAGCAATTGTTCCATGATGAAGTAACCCTCATAATAAGATTCCTTGACCCTGAAAACCTACCTCTAGCACTCTGAATCATGTTGATATCATTATTAGTTTGACAATTATTGAGCAAACATTATCGTTCACTAGTGAAGCTGGTTAATAGTTGGGCCATTACTGACATGTCCTGAAAATTTCAGCAAAATCCACCCAGCAGTTTTTGCATAATCTTGCTAAAAAAGAAAAAAACAGACAGATGGACGCAGGCAAAAACATAACCTCCTCAGCAGAGGTAAAAATGAGAAGTTGGATACTCTGTGGAACATATATTGTCAGATATCTTGTGTTGAAAAATGAATTACAAAATGTCTGACTGATGTATCACTAATTCATAGATTTAATTTAGAAAAACATAAAACACAAATAATAAACTAACATCTTCAACGTGTAAATTTTTATCTGAGCAAGAATAAATAAACAATAAAACAGGGTTTTCCAAAACATCTGGTGACCAACATCTTGTGTCTCATGTGAGGAGCTGCCTGTGTAACTAATGAGATAATACAGATCAGTGTGGCGTGCCATACATTACTGAATCTGTCCCAAATCCTTAACATGGGATTTATTTCCCCATGCATGTGAAACAGACTAAATGCTTTAAGCATTAAGTACAAGTGTAAAAGCTCACAATAAAAGCTTAGGTTAATATAACACAAATATAACACATTTTTTCCCCCAATATTTAGTTTTTTGCCCCATTTCCCAGTGCTACAAGGAAGCTCTGCCAGTGCACAACCAGCCTCTGAGATTCCTCTGGCCTTCCTGGCTGCTTAGCAACTCCAAGGAATGGACAATACCGCCCATCTAAACCGAGAGTCCAGGCTACTCCTGTTTTTGGAGAAGAAAGACCTCTGAGCCCCTGGTGGTGAGAGGGAGTGAGGCCAGTATACAAGAGGATATTTACAGCTTCTCCCTCAAGCTGAGAAAGCTGGAGAATCAGCCAAATTTGATACAGTAAATAAATGTTTGTGACTCAGGATTTATCAACAGGTTTAGGGTGAGCGGTTAGTGAGTGTTTCTGTGTGGGTGTGTGGAGCAGTGTCAGACTGCTTTCCCATGGACCCAGAGTTCTGCAGGGCAGCAAAAAAAGCCTGATTCAGAACCATCCAGGAGGTCTATTGTTAAAGGGAGAAAATCCCGCGCTGGCTTTGCAAACTGAAGCCCTCCAAAGCTGAACAAGCAGAAAACCAGCATGGCCTCCAGTTTGTTCCTTCAGCATGGCTTGTTGCATTATGAAACCTGACAGAGTCAGTGAGGAGGGGCTGACACGGGGGCAGATCAGGAGGACAAGGTGATATGGAAAAGCCAAAGTACCTGAACATAATCTGGCTTCAGTGCTGAATGTTGGATTTTCTAGTGTTGAAGCAGTTTTGAGGGTTGAATCAGTTTATGGTCGCTCACAGAAGTGCTGTGTCAGCATTTCTAAGGTATTATGCACTTTTACCACACAGGGCCAAAGGACATCAAGCATGGGAAAGAATAAGATCAAATGTCGATGGAGGATTATAAATCAATAAAAAGTTTCCATCTTTTAATGGTTTCAATTTGTGGCATCACATGCAGAGCTGACGTATCTATTTACCAAAAATCATGAAATTATTTTGGATCTATCTTCATCTTATTTTTCTACTATGATTAAACATGTTTGATGTTAATGATCACAAGTTTAATTACTTTGCTTAATGCTTCTGTGAGGGTCTTTGAGCTCATGTCAATTTTGGCACCTCCTTGTTTTTTTTTTTTACAAAAAACTCATCCTGCTGTTTTCCACCTGTCAAACATACCACTCAAAAATAACTTTGCCTTGAAAAACCAAAATCTGCCTCAGAGAAAAGTCCTTCCTCTCCCTCTTTTGCTTGCTCCTCCTCTTTGAAAATGTCTGCTCACACAGTCTGTCAAACAATGTTCCCTTAACACTGTCATTAGGGGATATGCTGAGAGATACTCTCTGAGCCAATTGTTTGTCCAGCCTACATTGAATGAGCAGTACACATTAGAGCATAGCACTTGAGCAAAAGCCACACCTACTTCTTGAGAGAGACGTGGTCAGACTCAGCTCATGAACATTTACGCAAAACAGCCTATTTTTAGCAGGGCTGAAAAAGAGGTGTTTTGGGAACTTACCAAAATTCAATAACTAAGTGGATTTGTAGTTAAGAAACTTAAAGTACATGTTCTGAGAAATCTTGAATCAGCGCAAACTGGGTGAAAAGGTGTTAAATACAGGACTTGACCTCTGCTTTCCTTGAAAACTTCCATTAGGTCTTTTGGATTGGTATTCTCCTTTCTTCGAGAAATACTACCAAAAAACATGAAAACAATGTAAAGGAATTGGGGCCTTGCATGAGCTGCAGCTGTAAAGTAGAGCCAGATCAGTACTGCCCTGATGACAAGCTGGTATCAGATGTCCTGACCTTTCTTGATTTTGATTTTTCAGTGAGGGAGAATACTGAGGGCATTTATTCCCTTGGGAAGTTAAGCACCAGAAATCATAATTTTTGCACTAAAACAGTGACTAATAAAACTGCATCATCTCATCAGAAAATTACTGCATCGCAGTGGCTTCAGGCATTAATAATAATTAAGATACAGAAAAAAACCCTTCATGGCTGGTGTGGATGGATATAGGTAACAACTTGTTAAAGGCATCTATATATGGTCTTTATGCTTAACAATTCCCCTATTCATTCCTTCTACCTTAATTCTGCACATCTTGTCATGTAAGGGCATCTTGTGCTTATCTGAGGTAGCCAGCATGGGAAGATAAGATTATGGCAGGCAGGAAACAGAAGCATTCAAGATTGAGGCTTTATTTTAGACAACATGCCACTGACTATAAAGAATCCAGTGTCAGCAACTGCGTGATTTTAGGGTAGAGAAACCAGAAACATTTGTCTGTGCAGCACTTATATCAGGAGTGTTATGTGTTTGACCTTGTTGACCCAAAACCATCAAATTGATTAGCTGAATCCCTATTGGTACTGATATGAATAAAGTTTTAGGAAATCCAATCCCCACACAGCAGCTTTAACAATGTCATGTGATGTTTTGGTACAAAGGCCACCCATAAGAGGGGAAAAGGGTAAAGCTATCTGGGACCCAGAGTCATGAAGGGGCACATAGTGGTTAGCAAAGACATGGTTTATCCTTTATGTATGTATTTAAGAAATGTTCATTTTTATGTCTAATAAAGACCATCATTGATTATCAAGATGCTCATATTTTAGCCTGATATAGTTGCATTAAGATTGCTGAGTTTTTTGCATATTAATCTGAAATTTAGAGTATAGGATCCAAAATAGGGCATATTTTTTTGTCATCGGGTAAGTTCATCAGGGTTTTGGCTTTTGAAAGAGCATATAAAGATTGATTTTATTGTTACTGCCAAAAAATCATTTTACATATGATGTAGGTGTAATCTAAAAAGAACTCCTTTCAGGTCATTTCTTTTCATCAGTATAAATACAAGTATTGGTCAAAAGAAGTTCTGAAATGTCGACATATCGGATATTGGCAAAAGCCTGACATTGTGCATCTAAATATAGAAATTAGAGGAACATTTTTATACTGTTGCCCATTTATTGTTGCTAAGCCGCTACGAGCATTGTTTCCTATTCTGCTGACAATAAATAACATGCATTATTATCTATTACGATTAACTTTTACATTTTGCTTTTGCGCCTTTATTTGAGTTACAGAACAGTGGACAGAGATGGATATTGGAAAGACATAGAGCAGGGGTCATCAACTACATTTGTACAAGGCTCTTTTTTCAGGTGAGATCAAACATGAAGTCATTCCTGATAATTAATTGCAACTGTTTTGAGGGTTGTATAGCTATAGTTATATAGTTCACCGTAATAAAGATCAATTGAGTTATAGGGATGTAACGGCAAAAAATACCCTCAAAACAAAAACATTTTTCTACCTCACACTTTCAGAATTTGTTCATGTTCTGTGGGCCGGATGGGAAGCTGTGGGAGGCCTGATGTGGCCCCTGGGCCACCTGTTGATGATCACTGACATAGAGTATAGGAGGCACATGCCAGATTTGAACCTAGTCAGCCCCTTCAAGAACTACAGCCTGGACACATGACCCCAAGGCCGCTAACATTACAGTAAGTTGCATCTAAGGGGGGCCATGTACACGACCGTTCAGGGGCACAGCCATTCCTGAAGGCGGCCCTGTTTGGCCGCACAGATTCCTTTACTAAAAAGATGATTTTAATCGTGGTGCTTCATCTAGCACTTGTGTACTGTATAAATAACAGCACATGGTCAATAAATTAGAAAAGGCCCATCTCCAAGACATATATTTACATTTTAATTATAACTCATGATGAATTCATTTTTCAGCAGAGCTTAAAAAATACAGGAATAAAAGCTGATCATCTTAACTCGCTGTCTTATCTCTTTTGTTCTCTGAAATCCTCTCAGATAAAGCTGCCTCTATCTTGAATTACTTCAATAAACCAAAGCAGAACAAAGAGTAAACCCTGCACATATGGCACAGGGTAAAAAAAACACACTCATCTTGACAAACAGGCAGTCAGATCCCATGTTAAACAGTGAAGTCACCTTATTAGGAAGCCCCTCGGCTGTGATGTAATGTCAACGCTGTAACCAGATTGAACTGGACTTCAGACTGAGGCTCTGGGCTAAACTTTACACTCCAGTTGCCATCCTATGAGCATCGGCTTCCCAACAGGAGATTGGTGCCGCTCGCCGAGTTTCGCAAAAACAACTCCTAATATGTTCAAAGGAAGACTTAACAGAGGGGAGAGAGCTCTGCGGAGCACAATAGAGGTGCAACCTACATTTCAGCCACTCACTTGTCTCCATTCAGCGCCTCATTCACCATGCACAATACAGGGAGAGCGCTGGGATACAGAAATATCCTCTGTTTTAATTCATTATAAAGTACTATTACATGGAGGGTGATCATGCCCCTTTTCAGTCTGAGGTTTTAAAACGTCAAATGTGCTTTTACAGCACGTTTGACCAAATAAATAAACATAAAAATGAACTTACAGACCGGATCATCCATTTTCATACTCTTCTGTAAGCGGATGGATGCTGGAACTGTGTTTTCAATCAACTGGTCGATAGTCTACAAGAGAAACACATATCAATCAATCAAACATCCATGTTCAAATATTAGAGTTTATTATTGATGTTTCTGTGTGGTTTTAAAGGGTCTTATTTGACTGGTGTTTTGTCAATCTCTGCTGTTTCCCGTGCGCTCCAGCTGTAAACTACTCTCGCTTTGTGTGACAGTAACCATAATATGAATCCGGTTTAAATGTGTTCATACTGGTTCATGCGTCAGTAACAAAGGAGATCACGTTTTGCGCCTAATTTCAGTGAGATGAGTGTTGAATCTTACCTCCAGTCCCAGCGCATCCAGCATTTCTCTCTTCTCCCTCTCACCTGGACCAATGTGCCTCTCAGTAAAATCATCATGCCTGGGTAAAATCCTCTCTATCTGCCTGGAGGAGACGGCCGCAGACGTCCTGAGTCCCCGGGTTGTTGCTGCTCCTGTTGTTGTTTGGGATGCCCTCCGCTGAAGTTTCCAAACCACGCGGCTCTTGTCACTCAGACGCCTGCACGGTGCGCTGGGATTCACCGACTTGGCTAAGAAGATCCCCCAGGACTTGGCACAGCTCTGCATCTCTATATCACTTTGCAAGACAAGTCTGCAGAGAAGAAGCGGGTAAGAAAAATAAACACTCTAGTGACGCCTGGTCTGTCCACCCCTCGCCCAGCGCTGCTTCCCCACCTCTCTCTGAGACTGATGCGAGCCCTGCAGGAGACTCTGCCAACTCCTTCAAACTGCAGAGTTTATACAACTGCACAGTTGCACACGGGCGGGCCAATCAGAGAGGAGATGCTGCGTGACGTAGCGAGGAGCCACGGTCAAACAGCTGCTAAACTTTCTCACGTGCCCACCTCCCACCAAACCTGGGAGGAGAGAAGAGGACCATGGATGGAAGAGCTGCAGGAATAATTGTGATCAACCAGATGTTTTTTAACAAATTTGGTTCTAGTGCGCGTAAATGTAGCCTACTTACATTATCTGTGGATCTACTTAAGTACAAAAAAGCACTTATTTAAAATGTATCCAAAGTACTGAGTATTTTTAACCACACAATTTATTATTCTAGGGTAGCACTGTGGCACAGTGGGTAGTGCTCGTGCTTTACAGTAAGAAGGTTGCTGGTTGGTCAGGGCCTCTCTGTGTGGAGTTTGCGTGTTCTCCCCTTGCCTGTGTGGGTTCTCTCCAGGCACTCCAGCTTCCTCTCACAGACCAAATAACATGCTTGTTAGGTTAATTTGTGACTCTCAATTACCTTTATAAGTGAATGGCTGTCCATCTTTTTATGTGGCCCTGCAGCTGGCTGGTGACAGGTCCAGGTTGTACTCTGCCTCTCACCCAGTGTCAGCTGGGACAGGCTCCATCCCCCTGTGACCCTGAAAGGGATAAGCATTATAGATAATAGTTTTTGTTGATTTGTGTTCATAGGGGCTTCAGTATTTTTAGATGATTTTTCTTAGATTGCAGATGCAATTTAAAATTAACCTTACAAATGCCAAGTTACTTGAGTATCACCTGATGAATCCATCTTGCAAAGTGTTAAGCTGATACACTTGTTCCTGTCATAAAATCACTGAACCATCGGTATCTTTTGAGGAGGAAGTGGCGGCAAGTGTGGTTTAATGTGCAGAAAGTAAAAAGGGACTGCAAGCCTCCTACTGGCCTGTTATAGACATGACAAATAAAACATTCAGTCAGTCACCTTTTATAATTTTAATACATTCTGATGGACGTGAAACATATCCCATATATACGCGAAATGATGTCAGGTTTATGTATGAGGCAACAGCACTTCCAAAGGAAATTACTAAGGTAAAAGTTAAAGACTGATTTTAAAAATTGTTTTGAAAAGCACACTCAAAGGCTGAGTAAACCATAAGTTACCTTCCACCCCTAGAGAAGACACAGTGGGTCTGACCACTAGTCAAAAGTCTGAAACTCCAAAGAAATTCATATGTAAGCAAAGTCTGAGTTGTACAGTTTTTCTAAAATCAACGAAGAAAATGTGTATTTGAAATTCCCCAGGACTGGACCAGATAAGTAGCGGAGTGGAGAATGTACAAAACATTGTATTTCATAAAAGTCAGCTTTCTTTGATCACACTGAACACAAGCACAGGTAAAACTAGCTCTCATTGTCTCTATCAGGTAAAAGTTCTTTTAAGAAATGTACTCAGAGAATCTGGTATTTATGAGTATACTTTAGAGCGCCTCAGAAATGAACAACAGCTGCAGTTTTACAAGTCAAACAGTTAATTGTCTGAGTATCGAGAATATTAACATTTAATCCAATTGACAAAACCACAGTGGAGCATTTTGTTCTAATAATATCAGTATATTATACTGAAAATAAAAATGAAAGAGTTAAGCTTTATGTAGTTTTTACATTCGGAGTAAATAAATATCCAAGAGTTAAGATTTTTTGGTAGTGATAAGTTATGATAAAACACTGAAGCACGACTGTGAATTATGTTTTTTAAACTACTGAACTATCAAAGTCTAAATGTGCCCACCTCTTACCAATATCATGTTTCTGATTTATTATGTATCAACTTCACCAGCATGGTTTCAGTTTTGTTTCAGTATTGTTCCAGTATTGCCTTATTTAACACTTAACTTTATATCTGTATCATATCACAAAAAAAGTTGTATCATGACAGCACTGGTTAATAAAAAGTTTGACACAATTTTGTTACACAGCACACAGATGCTATGATGCAGAGAAGAACAATACTTCCTACAGGAAATGCACACAAAAAATAACAGACTTTAAAAACTACTCAAATTGCACAAGTACACAAATAAACTTCTGAATTACAGCAAATATAGTAAATGTAGTTAGTTACCTTCCATTCCTAAATATTAAAATATTCCAACAGAATAACTAAACAGAAACTAAACAGATTCAATACTAAAATGCATCAGAAATAGAAAAACAGAATCCCTTTCTAAAGGAGAGATTTAGGGCCCCCATAACCAGTCAGCAAGAAAGTATATTTTTGTGGCCACTAAGGTGCTTTGCGAATAAATGTCAGTGAGTGTTTATTTGGTTGCCCTAAAGTTAAGAAAACATGATAAAGTGCCTTGTGGGTGCCTATTTCAGAGCAGAAATGTGAAACTAAGAGTCCATCGATTTGCAATTACAGTGCGAAAAATAAGAGGCACTACCCACTTAACATGCCATTTATTAGAAAAAACACAGTTGTGTGCCTTTATGACACTCCTACTGTGGAAGAAACAATTTGATTGACTTAAATAAGTGACCCAAAAGTGGACAAAAGTCCCATCAAAAGTGACCTTACAGTGAAAATATTTCATATAGTGCCTCCTGGTCTTCCTTATCAAGAGAGATCCCAGAAACAAAATGATGCACATCCACATTGTTTGAGAATGATTAATGGTGCTAAGATGCGACTAACTAGTGGTACTTTTTGGACAAGCAGGTTTAGAGCGGTGATTTTCGTTTTGTAATCTAAGGACAGCTCTTTCGCATTTGTTTTTATCTGTTTTCACTGTGTTTGTGGACTCAGTTACATTACTTAACATCTGTTTTCAGGTTAAACTCCAGGAGTTTGCTGTTCATTTTTAGGGTACAAAATGTCAGGCTGCTGTCACTGCTTTTTATCTCTGACCTTCGTAACTCCAGCTCTGTTTAGTAAAGTGTTGTTTCACCTCTGTTGGTTTGTTGCTTTGGCTTTGCAGTGTTTTTCATTTTAGAAGGAACAGATTTTCATTTTGAGTCTGGATTTAAGAGACTGGAAACGCAGGGAATTAAGAATAAATAACCTTAAAGCAGCCAAAGTATTGCAAGAACAGAGCTATTACCTGGACATTTGACAGGAATTTGTTTTTAAGGATTGATGCTATTCCAAATCTTCTTCTACCAACTGGTTATTGTCCAAATAGAATAAAAGAATAGGCATGATGGGATGCTAACTTTTCATAAGCCATGATTTAGTGTTATGCCACATTTTTAGGTTCACATCTAAACTTCATTCAATTTACTAAATAAACAAAGCACCATCATTCTGTAAAGGATAGGAACAAGTCTGAAATCCATTGTCAGTCAACACTGTTTGTTGCCACATCTAAAAGTACAAGCTAAAAATCTACTGTGCAAAGCAAAAGCCACATAACAACAACACCCAGAAACACCACCAGCTTCTCTGAGCCTAAGCTCATTTGAGATGGACTGACACAAAATGGAAAAATGCACTGTTGTCTGACAAGTCCACATTTCTAATATTTCTAATTGTCATGGCCATTGTGTCCTCCAGGCTTAAGAGGAAAAGGACCATACTTTTCCAACAAAGGGAGGGGTTAGTGCCCATGGCATAGGTAACTTGCACATCTGTGAAGGCTCCATTAATGCTGAAAGGCACATACAAGTTTTGGAGCAACAAATGCTGCCATCTAAGCACCATCTTCTTCAGAAACGTTCCTGCTTATTTCGGTTAGACAATACCAGGCCACATTCAGCATGTGTTACAACAGTGTGACTTTGAAGGAGCACGGGTAATAGCCACACATTCATAATGTGCCACACATTGATATAAGGCACATGAAGTGCAAAATACAACAATGGAGAGCTGAGATTGTTGAGTGACTGAAGTTGAACATCAAGCATGAATAGGAAAGAATTCCACCAGGAAAGCTTCAATAATTGCTGTCCTCAGTTCCCAAATGTTTATTGAGTGTGTTAAAAGGAAAGGTGATGTAACACACAGGTATAAAGGCCCCTGCCCCATTTTTTCTTTTTGGAAAAGGTTGCAGGGACAAAATTCAAAATGAGTGAATATTTGTGAAAAAAAACTGTAAACTTCATCATTTTGAAAATTAAATATCTTGTCTTTGTAGTGTGTTCAATATTCAGTTGAACATAGATCAAAATTGATTTTTAAATTAATGTATTGGGGTTTTTTTTGTTTTAGTTATTCACATCTTACTCAATGGTCTGACTTCATCAGTATTGTGGTTTGTACTTTTCTAGCTCATTTTTCTCAGCTGTTGGACAGAGATATAACTTTAATACCAAATAGTTTATGAGCTGTGGTCTTTCTGCCCCCTCATGGTAAAATATTGAAATGCAGCTTTAGTCGCAAATTTTTTAACATTCTCACTCGAATCTGTTAGTTACACTTGCCCTTTGGGAGTTTGTTCTCCCAAAACATTCCTGATGAAGTGGAAGTGTAGGATTGTACTCACTGAAGTTCATCTCAAGGCTTAATTGATAAAAGTAGACAAGAGTTTCTGTACCACATAAAATTAATTTAATTTCAGTTAAAATAACATTCAACAGTTGTGGATCATTAAATGAGAAAAAAACTTTTTTGTGTGTTATTATCACACATCTTACATACCATCGATGTAAGCAATTATGTATTTACTGGTCACGACACTTTACTGAGTGCCTCTTCATTCTGCAGCAAAGACTCTTGTCTTTCTTTCCATAAATTGCCTGTAACTATACCTAAAAACAACAACAGTCCAAGGTTTCTGTTTGAGACAAACTTCTTCCAGCAGTCTTCTGGTTTGTTAATGTCCAGGGAGTAAATCTATAAGAGAAAGTAATGTCACATTTAAACACATAAACGTGTTGCAAAGCTACGATAATACCTGCTTATAATTATCATTTGAAGAGTAAAATCAAATTCACTCACATCAATAACTCACTCAGTTTTTTTTCATCGTGTTAGCTTACATCTTACTGTGATGTGAAATGACTTAAAGTTATAATGAACTATTGGTAGACAGAAATTATAAGTAACTTTTAAGTGTCGTGTTCCTGACCTGATGAGTGAGGTGGATGGCCACTGAAGACAGGACAGCATAGTAAGGAAGAGTCTGTTCAGCATTGATCCCAGCAACAGTTAGTCCTGACATCATGGCCACAGTGAAAACACTTAGCCAAGGCTTTGTCTGTTCCTGGAACCTTAGTGCAGTAGATTTGACTCCAACTTTAACATCATCCTCCTTATCCTGGTTGTTCAAGGAAAGAAAAAAGGGAGTCCAGTATGAGTATCTTTTCTTTTAACATAAGACATCAGGTTTATGTTTTGTTGACTCAGATGGAAAGGTTTAGGGCTTCACTTTTGGTACAACATTTAACTCCCTTTTGCTTTTGCACAACATTAGCTTGAACAAGGCACTTTTTCTTTTGCCTGTATGAACAATTTGTTCAAGAAATCATGAAAACTTGTGTTTTGGATTTGTTTTCTTTTTCTGTATCTGAACTGTTACTATTTTTTATTTCTAATGTCTAGAAAAAGTAGAAAATATTAACTGAAGAATGAGAGGAATTAGCTATAAGCACATGTACAAAGTTGAAGGACCTGATTAAATTGTAAGGCAGGTTCCATTTCCACTTTTTTTGCCATGTCTTTCAGTTTTTTACTTGAGGGTTCACATTCCTATAGATCAAAAAAAATCAAGCATGAAGTTTCTTTCAAAAAATGCAAGCATCTGTGCTAAAATCTACCCATCAACATTTATTTGAAGTGATCAGCTGCTTTATATGAAACAAACACAAAAAAGCTCCATTATCATGTGATTATGGTCATGAGCCTTAGAAAGAAATAAAATGTAATGAAACCTCCCCCATACCTGATGTGCATATATTGTGTCATATATCAGTGTCCACATCACTCCTGAAAAATACAGAGGGAGGCAAACGGACCAATCGCAGCATCCTTTGACAGCTGACCAGCCAAGCAGCGCTCCCCAATTAAAGGTGAGACCTAAAAAAAAGTGACAGAACAAATCAACAAAATCTTTCCTTGGAGGAAGACAAAACAACGTTAAATGTAACATATATAATCCTGTGGAGCTCATACCCAACACAAACTGTGGCCAGTAAGTGACTCTCTTCATGAGGGGGTAGGTGACAACAAGAGACAGTGAGGCAGCACCAAGAGCTATGCTGTGAAGACAATCAGCAAAAACTTCAAACTTTGTATTTTTTTCCTTTAAGACAATCTTAAGAACATTGCAAACCTTTCCTTCAAATACCTGTAATAGTTAAGACACAAGAGAACTCCAAGAGCCAGGGAGAGCTGTCCGCCAAGGAAAACTAGAGCCTGCATCCGTGAAATCTCTCCCGACGCAATTGGACGAGTAGCTGTCCGTGCCACCTGTACAGGAACACATGATATTTGATAAGCCAGTACAGAAACTGTTATTCAAAGTTATATGTCTTATTTAAAAGTATACAGCATAAGACAGAGTGTCACTGACAGTGTAAGAGACAGCGATGAGCACAAGAGACAGCTTCAAATATTAAAAGCAAATTATTGTATGAGATTTACACACAATAATCATATCGCTATTAACATGATTTCAGATACCTGCTTGTCAAAGTCTTTATCCCACATGTCATTGATGGTGCAGCCAGCTCCTCTCATCAGCAGAGCACCCGTACCAAAAAGGGTGAGCATTCCAAGATGTGGGAGGCATCCAGGGTCAGCAGCCAGAGCGATGCTCCAGGTACAAGGGAGGTAGAGCAGCCATGTTCCTGTCAGACACAGATACATAACCCATAGTTAACTAAAAACAAGTTGATGAGAGGCTGTGAGCAGGCGGCTAGTAAGTAAAAGTGACCTAGATTTTATATGAAATCATCAGATGCTATGAAATTCAGGCAATTAACACTGTCATTAAACATCAGATCTGAGTCATACAGGAACAAACAATCTGAATCAGATCACCTTTTCCGTAAGTGTAAACACATTCTCTGGAATTGATTTTTTTTTTTCAAGTGTGTTTTTAGAAGCTAGAGAAGTGCTTTATTCACTGGAGGTAATTTGAGGCTAATGGAAAGAGGATAATGAAAACTCTTCTGTCTTCATTTAGAAATGTTTATGAAAAAATTATCTTTCCTTGCTTTTTATCTGCAAAATTCCTCATCCAGATGAACCCTTTGTGTTTAAGCTTTAACTTACAATGTTCTGATTACACTGGATCACTAGAGTTAACAGCTATTGTCAACATAGTATAAATAATGAGACTTTAGAACAGTGGTTCTTAACCAGATGTGCTCATTGACACAGAAACAGGGAGCAGAAAAATACCGACTGCCCATAATCATGACTCACTGACAACAGCTTCCTGACCAACCAGTTGAGAACCTCTATTTTAATATGTTCAGTTGATAATTGATAGCATTTACAAAAATCCCTTCTGCAAAGCTGAAATATTCCCTTCAGGCTCCTTAATGGTTATGCAACAAAAACATGAGTTTTTGGTGCTGTCTGTTTGAAGGAGACAGTTTTGGATCTCTATGGGATGCAAAAGTTACATTTATTAATGTGGCGTGACACTTGACCCCAAGTTGCTCCCCCTGCTGCGTCAGTTTCTTGTATGGGAATGAAAGGACATGGATGGATAACTCACATAGGAACTCCGTCCATCAGTGAGTGAATGGGTGTGAACAGGTAGATAGGACCTGCGGTGTAAAAAAAAACTCTGACTTATCAGAAATGCTAGACAGGCGCTATGTGAGCTCAAGTCACTTTTTTTAAAATCAATCAGCAGTTACTTTTCTGTTGGTTTCTTTACTTCTCTTTCCAAAGTACATACCAAAGATCTCTTTGCCCCTCGCTCAAATTAAAGCGAGAGCTGCTCTGTGAAGGATGGAAATACAAAATCAAGTCTATGGAGCAGAAGGGCACAACACAGTTTGAGGCACAAAAATGGTTTGATCATGATCAGCTTTTTTAGATTGTGGCGGGCAAACACTGTGATTAAAAATTAAATATCTTATATCAGTGAGTGCTGAAAACACTCAAGTAATGTCCATTTTGTCATCCTTAGTCTCTTGTACATAAATAAAAGATTTACTTCACACATGAAAGTACACACCAATAGGTTTGTCCAGTCTCATCAGTCGAAGGTAAGGCTGAATCGGTGCTGGGGCTGAATTCACAACAGCAGCCGCTGATAAACTCAAAGATCTTCTCCCATGATGCTCTGTTTCATGGAGTCTGAACATTGGGCAGTTTGCACTGTGCCTTTTTAATAACCTCCTCGACAGACTGGAATCGGATGGGTGAAAATGTCTCGTCTTCCCTCCATCTGTGCGAATGAAGCAGCTCGACAGGGAGTGCAGACAGGGGTGAGAGGCTCCAGGTTGGATCCTCCTGAGGATGTTCAAGGTTAACCTGCTGGTCAGCTGGGCAGGCAGCATGGTGATGCTTCAAGTCAGACTGACATTATTCCCTGTTTCCACCAAAAGAGTCACCCTGAGCACAAAAACACGACACAGAAAGAGGCTTTGTCAGTGGACATTTCACAAAGGACTGTGACTTTCCTTTATTATCAGAGTGAATAGAGAGAGAGGTGTCACTCAGCCAGAGAAGTTGTTGTGGACCTGTTGCAATCAAATGTCACTGAACCCTGGTTAAATTAACTGGTTTGAATAACTAGGCGTATTCATTGATAAAGTGATATCTATTAAGAAAAACAACTAAATGAAAGCATTCAAATCGAAAGGCTGTTAAATGTGAGTCACAAATTACCTCTGCTGCTAACTCCTATCAGGACTAGTATTACCGCGTCCTTAGCTGAAGGCGTAGTGATGTTACAGGAAGATAAACTTGCACCTCATGCAGTTGAGCATTAAATATAATTTCTAGTGAAGACGTTTAGGTTTTTCAGCAGGTCATACTTTTCGCCTTTTCCTGTTGTGGTACGACGCTTATATGGCGCCGGGGGGAAATACTACTGCAGGCGGAACCTATAAAAGGTCCTGAAGAGAACTGAAAGGAATCAGTCTGTAGGTGCTTTAGGTTAAAATTAGCGTGTAAAAAACACAATCAGCTTTGGTTTCACTGACAATTACCGTGTATTATATTGTCCATGTAAAATTTAACATGATTTTTTGCACATCAGGAGATGCAAACCTGTATTTTGGTGCTGTGATTGAAGCCCCACATGTGACCTCCGCACACCACTCGCGATGCGCATTTATCCACTTTTAAGGTAAAATATCGTTACAACATAGAGGTATTATGTTGCCATGCATGTTTACTCAATACATGTTTTATCATGGAGACCTTAGTCATGGTTAAAAGCGGGGCAAATACTCGGTTTTGAGGGGTTTTACGACGAAATAACACTTGGACGTCGTAATCCAGAAGAGGTTCGAGAGGAAAAGTGATCCAATTAAAGACATGTGTTTTAGTAGACAGGTTAAGGCTTCATGACGTCTTTGTGAATACATCAGTGCACTTTCAGATGTATAAAAAATTAAAACACCTATCTTAAAATGGACAAATTCAGTTAAGTTACGAAAAGTGTTCTTCAAAGTAGAGGACACAATTCGACGATAGTGAAGTACTTCCTGTTTAATATTTGTCTAATTTCAAAATAAGTGTATTTTTTCCACCAGCGAGCAGAACAACAATGTCTTAAAACCTAGAAAATAAAGTAAGACTTTTATCGACCAAAAATGTGTCTGTGTTCACATATGTAGCTCACACTGGTATTTTCATGATAATTTCAGGGCTTTCTGCAAGTGTGAATGGAGTTCAGGTGCAGGGCAGGAAAATAATTGACCAGCATTTTTGTACTTGTACTTTTAGGGTTAGCCGTGATGTCAGGTTTTATACTTTTACTTAAATAATGTCTGAGGGACATAATGCATCTCATTACACTTCTACAGGGGCACCACTAGAGATTGACCTCATGTACAGATATTGTTGTGGGTCCCCACTAGCACAGTCTGAAATAAACTAACTCTGAATAGGTACTTCAACAACAACACTAGTTTGAAGAAAATTCATTATAAATGAACAACTATAATTTTGTGAAAAAGATACCACTTTATTGGACTGCCTACAGCCCAGCACTGTTGTCCATGTGGTCCTTTAATTGAGAAAATGGGCAATAGATTAAACTGTAATACTCTGATATTGGGGCCGTTTTTAAGCATCGGACAGTTTTAAAAGGAATTTTATGCATCATAAGTGGTGATCTGGAAGATGCTTTTTTTGCAATAAAAAAGAAAGGTGTGTAAGGAAAGTTTATGCTCATTAGGTAAGGTCTGTATCTTTTGGAGAAAACTAGTTAATTTTTAATATTTTTAACTGTCTATAAAGACCCCAAATTCTGCCTGTATTACAGAATATTTACTATTCACTCAAGTTTCTCCTAAATGTAAAGTTATAGTCTGTTAGCTGCATCATTTGCTCTCCTGACCATTGCACCACTGTCTGGCCAGGGTTGTACTGGTTAGTTCTGATTGTTCACTAGATGTTACCTTAGGCATATGCTATTTTCATTTTTTTGTTTAAATTTTAGTTCCTGTTTTCCTGTTAATCATTACATCCTATTGTTTGTATTTATCTAGTGGGTAAAGTTAAGCGGAGTCAAATTCCTTGTAAATTGTAAATGTATTAAGTGTATTTAGTGCTTTTCTAGTGTCTTTACCCAAAGCAGCTTTACACTGTAGAGCACAGCTGTCAGTTCATGCCCATTTGCCCCCACATTAGTCACTGGTTGCTGGATTATCTATGTCACAGTATCAGCCAACACATCCACGCTCTCTGATACCCATTTACACGCCATTGATGCAGCAGTGGGAGCAACTTGGGGCTAAGTGTTTTACCCAAGGACAGCTGGAACTGGGCTCGAATCTGATCTGATTCTTTAGTTTAAACCAATTAATGTGATCATGCTTTTACTTGGGATAAAAACAAATTTCTGTTTTTGTTCCACCCTTGTTTGTTTTTGAAGCAACCACAGGAGGCACAGGACATTTATTAAAAGGACATTTATTTATTTGCCCAATCATGGCATGCATTTTATGTTGCGAATTAATGTCATGTTTTATGTGCTGTACCCAAAAATCCCGTCTCCACATTGCCTGAGAGTTCTCTGTCCACGCTCTTTTATTTTGAAGGACAAGTGACTTAAAACGGAAGTGGGTCCAGCCGAAACAGCACCAGCCAGGGAGAGTGGTACTCGCGGGAAAAATGGCGGAAACGTGAACGACTGCTGACGATATCAACACCGAGGGTTCAAAACATTGCTTCCAAAGACAAGCTTGGTTGTCGCCTGGATACGTGAGTAAACCATTTGTCTGTGCTTTGCACTGTGTGTATTTTGATACATTTACTCTCACTTCCGGTTGTATTTGAGAAAGTTCGTGTCAGTTTTGCCAGAAGAGACTGTGGTCGTCCTGTGTCTTCCTGTTGAGCGTTCCTTACTGAGAGTTTTGATGTCCAAGTCCTTGATAATTTTCACTTTTGTTCAGACCTTGTTAAACATCAGCATGCCTCTTGCAGTCAGTATTTACATGCCCTAGCAACATGGGTGAGTGCTCAGTCGTGCACACTAGTGTAGCACTATTAACAGGATGATAAACAAAACATCTTTTTATGTTCATAATTCCTGAGAAATGATTATGTGTTCTTCTCATCCAGGTGTGGCATATCTGTATTCTTTAGGACTCAAGATTAAAAAAGAAATGCAAGATGCAAGAAGGTATCTATCTATCGATCTTATTGCTTACAGTCGAAATCTGTCATGATTTTATCACGTTGCATACTCATGCTCTTACTCTTGATATCCATCCCCAGATACAGTGCACATCTCCACCACTGAATATAACCCTCACAATCAAGCCGACAGCCAAGAACCTCAGATCAAGCCCTTTAAGTGCAGATACTGTCCTCTCATCTTTAAATCCAAGGTTTACCTGTTTGAGCACCTCAATAAGGTTCATGGTCTTGATGTAGATGTCGCCCTCACTGATGCTGGCCTTAAGCAGCCTGGGACACACCAGACCAAAACTGAAACCAAGAGCAACAACCCAGGAGATACCTATGAATGCCAGCATTGCAGTTTTAAAGCCCTGAGTCTGGATGTTTTGGATGAGCATGAGAAAGTGTGTCAAGGAAAATCAGAGATTCAGAATGGGGATCCAAACCAGGTCATCTCTGAAAAGCCCAATACTAAGATACTATTTGTTTTGGAAACTCACCCAGAAGCTGTGGAATCTAAAGAGGGCACTTCAGTTAGCACATTAAAGTCTACCTCGAAAAATGACGGCACGCTAAACTCATCAAAGGACCTTAAAACATACAAGAGGCCAATGCAAACCATCACCAAGTACTTAGTGCCGTTACCAGGACACGAAGAAACATCCCCAGTGCTGTCAGAGAATAAATCAAAGCCTTCAGATGGCACCAAAGAAACCCTCATTTTGCAAGAATCTCCCTCCAACTCCAGACCAAACAGCAGTGGTGTGTTTAAAGTCACTGCAAAGCCCACGATAGATATCACCACCAAAAGTGACTCTACTCGGTTCTTGCTGGGGGACCCCTTTCCTGGTGCTAATCTGAAACCAAAAAAGCCTCAAGGGCAAGCAGCAGTCACAAACAATGTAGAGAAGAGGCTCAAGAGTGGAATCTCAGGAGGTCCTCAAGTGAAGAAAGCAAAAATATCATTTGAATTTAGTGAAGGCGAAGAAGAAAAAAATCTTGAGGACATGGATGTAGAAAAAGTTTACAGTTGTAAGCATTGTGATTTTGGCACCAGGAGCTTTGGGCTGTTGTCCAACCATTATCAAAAAAAACACCCTTATATCCGATATAATGCAGCCTACCTTCAGGACCCAACTGATCAGAGTTACACCTTCCGCTGCCTGGTGTGTCCAGTTGAGTTTTCGCATTTTGCAGAACTTGAAAGCCATTATACAGAGAGTCATCCCGAGGCCTTGCATCCTCTCACAATGCAATCATTTGACCATAATTTGGTTTTCAAATGTTTCGTGTGCCAATTTACTAGTGATGCATTGAAGGCCCTAAAAAAGCACTACAAGGAAAAGCACCCAACATATCAAGTCATTAATTCTCTGATGTACTGCAGATATGTGTCAAGTAAACCTCAAGAGAACAAAGGATTGCAGTTGACTGAATGTAAAAAGGCACCCTGTCCAGAAGAGAGGGAAGTCAGAAAAACACCCTCACCCCAACAACCCTCCTCCACTGGAGAAAACGCATCTCTGTATCAATGCAACAACTGCAGTTTTGCTCACAAGTCGGTCATCGTCATGCATGTCCACTATCAAAGGAGTCACCCAAATGAAGTTGTCACAATAGACAAAATCAAACAGTTGACCCGTGTCTCATCAAATGCAAAAAGGCAGGAGAGCTCGGATAAGCCTCCAGACTCTGTGATAGACAAATCTAATCTAATTGTGAGCAGCACAGATTCTCAGATAGCAAAAAATGAAGAAGATAGAACTCAGAAAAGGATAAAGCTGTGTTTAAAAAAACCTGCAAGCCCCCTTGAAACTCCCAAACCTCAGCCAGAGTTGCCCAAAAACATGAAAGTAGAATCTGCAAAGGACGGACAGGAAGCAACAAAAGCACCCACCCCCCAAAAAAAGTCTGATCTGGACAGGTTACCTGTCAGCAGTTCATCAGCTGCAATATTTTACTGTCAACTTTGCAGCTATTCAAATACCAACATCAAAAGTGTTGTTGGACATTATAATGCAAAACACTCTGATCATGAACGAACAGATGTTGTCGAGGTTGCGTTATATAGTCAGAAAATGCAGGAGAGGAAGCAAATTCAGGAAAGTCTGTGTACAACCCCTTCTGACTTTAAAACCCATGAACAAGCAGAGGTTTGTGGTGAACCAGAACCTCGGGACATGAAGGAGGAATCAAAAGAGAGACCTGTAGGTGAGCCCAATGCTTATGCATGTCCAGAAAACTTGTTCTACTGTGAGAAGTGCAACTTAGCGAATCCAACCGTAAAAGGAGTACTGAATCATCAAGTCAAACTTCATAAAGACATCCCGATCAATAGAGAGCGTATTATAAAACACACAGCTCTGATTCGGGATCAGATGAAGAAATCAACAGAAAATGACTCTGCTCATCATCTACCCCTTCCGATTCTAAACAAGGGTGAAACAGATGTGTTTTTCTGCCACCTGTGCAACTATAGACACAGTGTCATGAGAGAGGTACTACGGCATTATTTCACTAGACACCCTCGATTTAAGGTAGGGGACGAAAAAATTCGTAAGTACTCTTCTCAGATTTATGAAAAGTTGAAGTCTTACTCCCAATCAGCGCCTGAAAACCAAGAAGTCATAAAAGACTCCCTCGTTGGCAAGGGAGGCAAAAAGACCAAAACAAAGGAGCAGAGCAAAGTCTCAGAGTCACCATCAACGACAGAGTCACAAATGGAGAGAACCCTGAAGTGCCGTAGATGCCCATACAAAACTCAACAAATCTATCTTTTTAGAAGGCACATGAGGCAAATTCACCAGGAAAGCCGCACAGTCAAGGATATCTTAAGGATGTGTTATAAGCGTGGAATCATTGAGGCAGGGTATCACTGTGACATGTGCGTCTTTTCTCATCCAACTGCAGAAGCGATTTTTAAACACTACAGGAAAAAACACTCAAAACAATTTAGCCTTGAGTATGTGAAAGCCAAGTTACATGTTGGCCTCAAATCACCAAAATTTAAACTGAAAAAGCAAACTGATTGTTCAGATGAGAACAACATAGAGTCTCAGACTAAAGTGTTTTCCTGCAAAGCGTGTTCGTATAAAAGTGACTCATTGTCAGATATCACACAGCACTACCGGGCCGTTCATCCCTGGTCAGTGAAAGAGGATGGCTCAGTCCTGGATGTCACTGACAGCAGAAAGCCTGGTGCAAACAAGCTGCCAGAAGACCACAGTGACACATCTGTCACATTCGACAAGTACCAAATTCCTATTGAATTTGAAAACTCGACAGATTCCATGGGCAAAGTGACAGCGTCCTTCAAAAAGTTCAGGTGCCATCACTGCCCTGCAAAGTACTATAGTCAGTCCCGCCTTGATACCCACCTCAAACTCAAACACAAAGAGGCTGAAAGTAAGAACTTGAACAAACACCGAGAAGAGAAAGGGCAAATCCAACAACGTCTCCATGTTTTTAAGTGTCTACACTGTACCTTTGTGAACACGAACTATCATGGAATTCTTACTCACTACCAGATGAGGCACCATGGCCTTGAATTGAGCATAGATAGCGTCACCATTGATGTTGACAAATTTTTCAACATGAGGAACTGTTTGAAAAAGAAAGGCCAGAGTGTAAGATTAAGTGGGTACATGTGCAATCTCTGCCCACAAATTTTTGCAAAGCTGGAGAGGCTTAACAGTCATCACTCAAAGAGCCATCATGAGACTGGGGTGGAGTCAGTGGCAGAAGAGCCCCAAATTCCTCCCAAACCATCAGGCGTTAAGACACAAACACAAGCTAAGCTTCGTAGCAATCAGGGATTAAAATCAAAAGCCACATTTCTGAAGAATAATTCGAAGATGATTAGGTGCACTCACTGTGCCTACAAGTGCACCACAAAGCTTGGGCTTGGTCGACACCTTCTTCTGCGCCACAGTAGTGCCTCTGCAGCAAAGGTTGATGATCACCCCTACAAGTGTGCGCTATGCTCCAATGCCTATTTCAGGAAGAAAACTCTTGGAACTCACTATGCAAAGAGACATGGAAAAGAAAGCTTTGTGAAATACTTTCTACCACTTAAGAAGCAGATGGACAAGAAGCCCTGGCTTACAACCCCAGACTGCTTCATAGCCCAGCAAATAAAGAACAATTCAGAACTTAGAAATGATCGCACAGTAGCAGAGAAAAACAAAATAACAGTTTTTAAGTGTCCAAAATGCTCCTACGTGAACGCTAGCTACATTGGACTTCTCACTCACTGCTCAAAGAGCCACCCAGGCCTAACAGCCAGAGCAGACCATCTTCAAGTGGAGGAAGTTCTTGTTACCAACATAATTGGTTTTTCTGATGAAATGTCTAATCACAGAGGTTACAGGTGTAAAATGTGTCCATATATTTATGTATCAATAAAAAAACTGAAAGCCCACTCCAAGAGGGACCATGGTAAGACTGAGGCAACAACTCCTAAACTTGTGCTTAAAATCAAAAAGGAAAAGAAGAAACAAGCTGACGGCTCGCATCAAACAGTGTTGGAGGCTTTTTCTGTGGAAAATGACACCTCAGCTGTGA
This sequence comes from Cetoscarus ocellatus, assembly GCA_037902135.1. NCBI lineage: Eukaryota > Metazoa > Chordata > Actinopteri > Labriformes > Labridae > Cetoscarus > Cetoscarus ocellatus. The sequence continues at coordinate 1,637,182 of JBAMNC010000414.1, forward strand.
GCTGTAGAGAAACTGACTTGAGTCACAAATCCGACACTCCTGAGACAGCTCAATCAAACACAAGTTTAAAACGGGACAAGGACATGCTGTATCAGTGCCACATTTGTAACTACAAGGCTTGGGTCCGAAGATACCTGCAAAGCCACTACAGAAAATTTCACAAAATAGACGTTTTGACCACTTTCAAGCTGCTGGAGAAGTATAACAAGCGTAAAACCATGACAGAAACCATCCAGCCAGAGACAAAGTCTGAGGAAAGTGCAACAGTGGAGTGCAAGAAGTGTCCAAACCTAACGCTTGACTCTCCTGAGCAGCTCATTAGCCACTTTAGCACAGCTCATAACTCGGATCGCATTCTTGACTTCATTGTGCTATCAAAAGCATCAAAGAGGTCCACAGGGCTTTACAAGTGTCTCCACTGCCGAAAACAACTGAACGGAATACGGAAGACATGTTATCACCTGGACCGCCACCGAGAGACTGAGACTATGAAGACAAATAAAAAAAAGACGGAGACATTAGGTGTCACGACCACAACACTGATGGACAAATTTGTTGATGTAAGTTGATAAATTATACAGAATTTACTTTTTATTTGCTTTACTTTAAGGTCTAAACGTTTTTGTTTCTGCTCCTATATCAGACTGAACTGCCTGTGGTGGAGACTCTGGAGGAGCTGGCTGAGTGGAATGGGGAACCAGTAGAGACTCTGGATATGCCAACAAGCCCTCAGTCGTCACCTGTAAAACCAATAGGACCAACAGACCCAGAACAACCAGACGAAGATTCAACAAGAGAAGTTCCTACCTGCAAACAATGTGGGCGAACGTTCATGTCACTGAAAGGTCTGCGTTCACATGAGCGCAGTCATGCTGCATTTGCAGCAATCAAGAAACACACTCTGCCTGACACAGTCCCAAGGAACAAGTAAGAAGAAACCTTAATGCTAATCAAAAATCAAGTGTTTAACTGCCATGTTAAAGACCCCTTTATTTACCCAAAAAGTTGATTGCCGCCTGTTAACTGGTGCGACTCACTATAACAAAATGAAGGCTAAAACACATACTGTTATGGCCTAAGGTGTAAGCCACATTACACAGTAATGGTGGCATCTGCCCCTCACTTCTGATTCTTTAATGCATATTTTGTTTAACGACATCTAAACTTGACAAAAGACACTGGACACAGACAATGACTTTTTAACAATGAAAAGGTTGATTTCAGCCTATTCACCAATATATGTACTGTATATATATATAAATATATTTATATGTATATATCTCAAATCTATGACCCGCTGTCATGACCTCCATTATCATGGTGGCGTCCACACATGTCCGTCCTCCTTTCTGGAGTGAAATAGTACCAAAACAAAGCAGCTTGATAGCAATACATAAAGCTATGAAAATGTGACACAATGAGATGTAATTCTGGCCAGAGTTGGCAAATACCTATTTAGGTTACACCCTAGGTGTCGCACTCTCTTTTAGGGCGCACTCACAATAGGCACTCCATGCTGTGCTCAAGCATGCCCATAGTCTGGCTGCTTTGCATAGTATGAGTGCTCGGTGCCTTCCTTCAGCACACCTCACCTTCCTGGCACTCCTGGAGGAGGTTGGCTTTGGCACGGCACCTTTGCACATGCGCAAGCGCAGGCAAATGTACAACACTCCTCAAAGTAACAGCTCCTCATGTGAACCCCTGATGATTTGTTACAGTTGATGCTTATGTTTTTAATCTTGTACAGAGCGACACTATCTGTATCTAAGGTAAAAAAAAAAAAAAAACAGAATCCAGGGCATCAAGCACATCTTTGTAGTACAAATTAGGTCCTCTGAAAATAGGGTTCTAGTCCCAGCTCTGTCATCGTTTAGGATGGAGATTATTTTGTTGTTGTTTTTTACAATCTGTATTACTTTTGTTTGACTTTTTGTGCAAGAAAAAGGGGGTTTATTTAAATTTTTGTTGAAAAATTTACACCTGCAGGCAAAGGAAAAATTGTGTTTTTCTCCTACTTGGATAAGAGTTTGCTCACAAATTACACTGTGTATCCTCTTTTTACGCACGTAGTCCTCCACTCTGCCTCCTGCTACTCTTTACCTGTTTCTAATCGACTGTTTCGTTAGTTTAAGTTCAAAAAGTTTTACTGGCCTCACTGTGAGTTTACCCTAAGAGTACATTGCAAAGAGCGAATAGTAAATGCATAACATGAATATTATATCCTTTATTCTGAGCAACTTTATGGTTAGAATTTACTGGATGTCTTGTCATCATCTCGACAGAATGAACAAATACATCATCTATAAATCTGGGACCACGAAGCCTTTTGTGTGTAGTTTCTGTTCTTATCGGACCAACGTTATGGGCCTATGGAAAAGACATTTCATGAGGCATCATCAAGGTAAGTGTCTTTATATAATGTTTGTAATATTACCGAGCGTGGACTTGCAGAGGTGTTTTTACCATCAGATCTTTAAAAGTCCCTTTAAACAAGCCTAACTACTCTGTAAGACAGTTTCAACAAACACTGAACTCTTTGTCCTTCAGAATCGTAGATTATTTTCTGACTTATAAAAACAGCAGTCCCTGGGGTGTTTTTTTTTTTTTTTTTTTAATTTTAATTTTGCAGACAGATATTAAAATTCACTAATAGTTGGAGGACACTGGACATTTTTCATGCCAAAAATAACTCAAATGTGAAAAGTGCAAAGAACATGTCACTTAATAATCAAAGACTTAACTTGTCCTTCCTCTCATGTCTGTATATTTTCTGTGTATTCTCTAAATGCCCAGATGTTCTTGATGATCCCAATGAGTCTGAAGACCAGGATGAGGACAGCACTCAGAGTGACGCGGAGCCCAATTCAACAGAAGAATGCAGTGATTTGCCTGATATAGAGGAAAAAGCTGAAACAAATAAAAGCAAGTCACAGATACTGGACATTTTATTGAATCAGTCTGTGTATAGCTGTCAGTATTTATATGAAACTCATTCTCTGGATTTTACTCCAACAGGATCCACTTATGCGGAGCCACCTGATGTGCAGCGGCAGCTGGACCAGTATAGCTTATTGGCACAGGCTGGCACTTCATCAAGAACAAGCCTGAAAGAAACCATGTCTCCTGAAGACACCCTGCTTCACTGTGAGCTCTGCAGCTTTAGCACTGGACACCTGCGCAGTATTCGACGGCACTACGTTAATCGTCATGGAAAGAAGCCCATCAAGTGCAAGGATTGTGAATATTTCACTCATTCAAGGTAAAAAAAAAAAAAAAAACATGTTTGAGTATTTTATGTCAGAAGTTAATTAAATGTTACTACATACATTGTGAGAACTTAAAAGCATTTTGAATTTAATTTCTTTTTTAACCTTAAGGTTGTGCCTACTTAGCTACAAACTCAGACACTTTATTCACCCCAATGATAAATTTGTTATTTTTAAGTCCGCCCAGCTCATACATACATATAAAAAAACATCAACAAACAGTAGTAACTCATTAGCAATAAAAGTAAGTCAGTACTTACTGGCATGTTGGTACCCTCTTTAGGACCTTGTTAATATTAAAAACTCAAGACCTTGGAAGTCCAAAAGATTAAATGAATGCTTACAAGCAATACTGAATTTATCTTTTGAACTCTAGTTGTGTTATTACTCTCAAAAAGTGAGTTTTGTCCTTAATGGACTTTAAGTCCTTGTGTGTCTTATTCTGCAAAGAGGTCACAAGAGGGCGCCAACATTCCAGTTAGCGCTCTGTCAACTCAATGATGGCTGATTTTTTTTTCATGTCCATAGTTTTGCTTTACTTCTATAAATGAAGTAAGATTTTGTAGCTTAAAGATGGGCCTCCCCCTCAGAAATGCAACCATTTGATAGTTGATTGGACCCAGTGGGAAATAAGAATTCCCAGTTGAAAAGTTTTGGTCATTCTTACATTTTTGTTTTAAAAAGTCAGATAACAAATGTTTCTTTCATACCTTTAGATAACTTTTCAAAGTAAAGCAGAATTTTTGAACTCTTCTCATCGTTAATGTTTCATCACAGACATGAAAGGTGTTCAGTATTCAAGTCTCAAAAGTCATACAATACAACAGTAGGATGTAAAGTAAATTATCTGAGAGATCCTTGAGTTAAAAATTACAAACAAAGCTGCTTCTGTCAGAGAAACCAACGGAAATATTTTCATTATATCGTCAGGGAAGTACTCACAAACCAAGCAGAAAACGCACATGTAGGTGAAGGTTGAACATCTATAACTTAATAAACCCCAGGAAGAAAAAACAGAGCATTTTACAGGACATTTTCTTTAAAGAGGCATATCGCATTTCTCTGCCAGCTGAGAGTTTAGGGTCCTTCTGCTCCCAGAGCCCCTTCTTACAACATCACAAGCAATATACCTTTAATATCAACAAACCACTTAAAGGTACTGAAAAAGTTTGAAAGTGCTTAAAAAGTGCTTAAATCTGACCTTTTGAAAGGTGTATAATCTGTGTAATTAGATAGCTGTGGCCAAAATGTTAATCAAATTACATCACTTTTACAAGTGTCTGTCTCTTCCTGCTCTTGTTTGTTGTCAGGAAAAATCTGGACATGCACATGGAGAGGGATCATTCAGACTGTCAGCCAGAGCCCACCCAGCAGAGGGACTTTTGCTGCCCCTTCTGCCTTTACCAGACAAAGAACAAAAACCACATGATTGATCACATCATCTTGCACCGGGGTGGGTCAGATACGCAGCAGAATTAAATGTCCCTACAAACTTTGAACCACATCTGTAATGATACTCATTTTATCTGTTTGTTTCTCAGAGGAACGTCTGGAGCCAATCCAGGTGCGTCGTCCAAAGCTGTCACGTTACCTTCAAGGCATTGTCTTCCGCTGTCACAACTGCACTTTTACGTGCGGGAGCTCTAAAAACCTGCGTTTGCATGTGATTAAGCACCATGACATCAAGCCTTACAAGTGTCGACTGTGCTTCTTCGACTGCACTCTGCTCAGCGACTTGGAGGCACACCTGAGTGATAAGCATCAGGTGAGGATTTGCAGCTTAACCCCTCTACGCTTCACTGGAATCCTTTTGAGTCCACTTTCACAGTGCTGGAATTTGTAAAGTAAAGGGAACTATAGAAAGATTCTTTATTGTCTAATGTGCATTTAGGGGGTAGTATGGTCGAGAATTTGTTTACCAGTGCATGTTCAGTGTCACCTAAATCTCCTTTGCTCCCTGTGTTGCTGCTCTGTCCGATCTCCAGAAGATTGTTTTGACCATGTGATCCAGTCTAAATGTATTGATTGCTCATGTGATTGGCTAATTAGACATTTATTTGTACTAATGGGCAGCTGACAGTATTTTATAGTTACTTGAATTCATTGAAAAAGCTTGAATTATGTTAATTTTTCAAGATTTAAAAGCACTGTAGACTCTATCCTAAACAGTCTTAATAAAATAACATTTACTTTGGGGGGCAGTCACACTATGGCTCAATCCCAAAGAGCGCACTTTCAGACTCACAGACTTAAGTGCGTTTACATTGAGTGCCTGAGTGCGTACAGCAGTTCCATGGGAAAATCTTGGAGTCCGTGAGGGCTCAGTTTAGACTTTTCATCTGCAAATTAAGCGCTTTCCATAAGTCAGTATATCTGTAGACTTTCCAGCTGATTCAACTGCTTAATTACAAAACCTGATGACGTGAAGTTCATGACTGTCCAGTCCCCTAGCTAAGTATACAAAAATGATCATGTTTTGAGACAGGATTCTTGTTAAGATAATGATTGTAGTTATTAATAAAAGCACGGACTTGATGGGAAAACATTCAGTTTGTGGTCATTTTTAACACAAATTAAGAGTTACCTGTATTTTCTACCAAATATTTACAAAGTATATGTTTTCATGATTTTATTTTTGATACTGTGCTCAAACCTGAAAGTATTTTAATGAAAAAAACACAAATAAACAATTAGTCTTTTTGTAGGGGAGTGTGTGATGTCACATAAGTGTGCCCCTTTACTCATTTCTTCACAATCTTAAGCCCTCATGGACTCACACCTGATGCCACTTACGTCTTTGAGGGCTCACTGCTTTGGCTTTAGGGTGGACATTTGGATTGGACATGAGTCCAGTTGTCTTCTTTTGTGCTAAAGCACTGCTGTCCTCCCTCTTCAGTCCCCCTCTGGCCTACATTTGCTGCTGGACCTGAGCATTATACACACATACATGTGCATGCAATCTAAGAGTCAGAATGGTGGAAAAAAAGACACATAACATAAAACGTTACTCCCTGTATGTCAATTCAGAATTGTTTTGGTTGGATAAAGCCATGTCATACTCTGCCATTCCTTTTGACTATCACTCTTAACAATGGCTGTGTCTTGTTCACGCTGTTCAGCTGTACTTGTGCATGAGCAAGTGTTCCCGGCTCTTCTCCGGCCAAGGGAGTTTACTGTTTGTGCACAGTTTGGAGCACTTAGACTAGTCAAACCAACTGGACTTTAGGGGTCAAACATGTGTTAGTATGGTACAGATTGCCACTGTAACCAGGGTTTTAGTCTCAGATGTAATTCTGTGATTCTTGTGGCACCTGAAGTGGCTGTCTTGTTCTTAGGGATGGATTCAAAAATCCAGCATTGGTGGGTACGTGTACAAACACATCCGGTAGCTGCTGCACCAAATTACAACACAGATTTTGATGCCTTGGCTAGGTATCATTTACTATATGTTGGAGCCAAAGATACTGAGCACCCTCTACCCTCTCTGCAAAACAGACAATACAGGCAATGTAGGCAATATTACATGGGCCTCTACATGAGCAAATACTGTTGCTCCTTTTTCTTTTGAAAGTGTCTCTGCTGGAACTATTCAGGTAGTCACACCCTACTAGTGTGACTTCCTATGGTGAAATTGGACTCTTGCCAAGTTTGTAATTATTTTTCTTTATTATTTTGCAGGTCATGAGGAATCATGAGCTTGTTGGTCAGGTCAGCTTGGACCAGCTTGAGGCCAAAGGCAGTAGCATGCTGGAGGATGAAGAGGAGCCTACATCTGATTCAGAGCACTACAACAGTGACAGGGAGGTTGTAAAAACAGAGGACGTGTTTATAGACTGTGATGAAGCTCTGCAAGAGACACTAGCTAAAAATCCAGACTCAATTATCATCAAGGACAAAATAACATTCAAGGTTGAGGACACTTACCAGGAGGAAGGTGTGGATGGCTCAGAAAGAAATGGAGAAGGAAGTGAGGGTTTGCTGTCAGACCTTCAACATGATAACATCAAAAACAGCAGCTCTGATGAAGAAATACACGAGTGGGAGCAAGAGGAAATAAAGGCCAGGTTTATGCCAGACACCGAAGGAGCACAGGACACAGAAAATATCAAAGACCAAAATGTTAATGAAAGAATGGACTCTGAAGACGACGCTGGGTCAGAGAAAGAGAGGAGGACACCTGAGAACATGGCCCAAACCATGCTAGGAGAAAGCACAGACAGCAGCATAACATTGGAAAACAACACGATGGCCCAGCAGAGTTTTGCCTTGGAAAAAGATCCTGTACCTCTAATGCCCAGCAGTGCCCAGCTCAAAATCAGCCACGTTGAGAGCTTATGTGTTTCATCAACAAACTGTAATGAGGAACAAGTGAATAAGCAGAAGAGCAAAGAGGTCAGAGACCCTTATGGTGAAATGCCTGTGCTTGAGAAAGAATATCTCAGAGATGAGAAAGACTCTATAGACAACTGGCAGAAGGGAGATCATACTTATCATCTGAAAGAAGGATGGGACAGCACAAACAGGAGCTGTAAAGATGAAACAGATGGATGCACAGATCAGGAACAAGATGAAGGTGATGCCATAAAGGATGTGGATAAACCCAGTGTGCCTCAAGGTGAGACCTTTATCCTGTGATAAGATTGGACTTTAAATAAATCAGTTAATATCAGTTAATCAATAAATTCATTTTTTTTGCTCAGACATGACAACAACATTGAATCCCTTGTCAGAGCAGTTGCAGATTATCTTTGTAAATACATCCATTAAAACAAACTTTTCAGCGTAGCTAATTCAAGAAAATCCAAATAAAAGTTGTTTTTTTTTAAATTACTTTTCATTCTTTTTTTGGTCAACATACAGGCTAGCATCCAGTACTTCTTGTGTTCTCAAGGACACATCTCATTGTCTGGTGAAATAATTGTTGATTGTTAATTTGTCTCAATTGGCTTTTGCGAGGCCCCTCTCCCCAATGTGAATGTTACGTGTGTTAAACATTCCTTTCTGCCTAAATAGATCAGCATTTGTGTGAAGTATTTAGATCATGATAATGCTACTTAAGTAACCTTGCAGTGCAGCTTGATCTGCCGTCAATGTCTGTAATCAGACAGATCCATCTTGCTAAGCTCCAATCTGCAATGACTGTGCTTGGCCCAAACTAGTTCGGCTCAATCAGCTTCCTTTAAAGCAGGAAGGTGTGTGAGCTACAAGAGAGATGATGGCAGGAAGTGATTGCTAGTGCAGACATTAGCATCCATGCTAGTAGCTTCATTAGAAGTTTGTCAGATCTGGACCACATTTCTTTATTGATTGAAAAATAAATATGAATACTGAAGGCACTCAATATGATTTTCGCTTCACTACTGATATGTTTTGGGGACAGTTTGTTCCGCAAGGTGGCTTTGTTTTTCTATTTTACATCACGACAGTAGCTCCTGCCTACTGCCTCGTCCGATTTGCTTTTATGAATGTATGTGACGGAACGATTGTTCAGTCCCCCGCCCGATATGCTTTTAAAAAGTTCTGCCCAATACCAAACACTTTCTATGGGCTGTTGCCCAGATGGACTAATAAAATAAATCAAGAAGCGAGCTGACTGAGGAGCAAGGAATCAGGCGCAAACAAATGTGCTGAATTGAGATTATCTGAGCACACCACACACAGGACGATCAAAACTGTTCAGTACCTGATTTTTTTATCTTCATGTGTGGGGTCTCTAACAGATGTTTGTATATTTGTGATTACTGATGGGTTAAAATTGCCAGTGTGGTTGTCCACAACGTTTTATCCAAAGATGGCATAACTCAAATTAAGCTGTGGAAACAGGAGCTTTACTTCTTTACAAAGTGGATAACTTAATTTGCTTTTGCACACACCCAAAGCACACATTTATCCATGCTGAATATATAAAGTAAAGGTCACAAGTTCACTTTAAACCACTGCAGAGAGTTGTCCTGTGTAAAAGTGTGTCTCACTAGAAGTAGCCCAGCAGTGGTTGTTGTGAGACAGGGTCTAATTTAGTTATCAGAGGGCCAACAAAGCATCAGTTGATGCAACCTCTCCAGTGTTTGTTACTCAGTGTTTAACAGACAGTGAATAGAGTGGTGCAGGAATGAGTCAGGTTTGTGGTAAACACACGCACATGAGATTTAAATGTTTTGTGGGATATTATAAAATGTATCTGAAGTTGCTTTTGAATCTTAAACTGTTGGTGTGTGTTTAAAACAACAGTTGCCAACTAACTGCTAACAAGGACTACAAAAATTGCCAGAGACCCAACAGCAAACATTTTTAAACTTTTTTTTTTTAATATCAAATTATTCATCCACCGCTGCCACAGCCGTGAGCACCAACTTGCTCAGGTCATTCAATGAAGAGTAAATTCTCAAGGGGTTTTCCGCAAGAAGTTAAATATTGGAAATATTTTAGTTGCTGCTAAGTTTAACAGTCATGTTGTAGTTGGATAGTAGCTTATTAATAGCTTTTTACGCTTGCTGAGTATGTTTTAGCTTAAAACATTGTGAAAAGTTGGTTTGTTTGCTTAGTTTATAACAAAGAACAGAACATGTGCATTTCTAAAACACGGTGAAAAATCCATAGGCTTTTGGTGAGCTTGCAGTCAAGGGAATCAGCCAATGCTAACTTCTGCGTTGGCCTACAAAATTACTTCTCGGCATCACGCTATTAATGTTCAAACTACTCTCAATCCTGTCCTTCTAATTTCATGTACAGAAATACAAAATAGCAGACTTAACTCAGTCTCTTTTCTTGGTCTTTACAGATGGAGCTGCTGAAAACCCCGACCCCATAACTGCAGAGGAGAAACGGTTTACCTGTGAGCTCTGTGGACGAAACCTCATGAACAGTTTCGACCTACAACGTCATGTTGTGCGACATGGGATGTAACTTTTCTTTATATTACTGATCATAAAGAGAGCTTCCGCCATTTATTTTTGCGTGGAAAGCTACATTTTCTTCTAATAAACCATCTTCTACCTTTTTACTGTATTGTGTATTTCTGAGCGTTCTTGCTTAAAATGTTTTTTTTTTTTCGTCTGTAGATTTTCAGACATTTTCTTATGAAATATTTTATTACAGCACTGATGTGCATAGGGTCAAGTGTAATTCAAGTTATTAAACTCCCAAACTGTCATAAGATGACTGATAAGGTTGACAAATTGTCATCAAGGTGTTTGTTTTCTTTTAAGACAATAATTGATACTTTTGAGTAACTTTTTTACATCTTTAGTTTACCTGAAGGGGGAATTAGTCAGTGTTACCTACTGTAATTATTCGCACTGTGAATTGCTTGTTACATATGAAGAGTTCATCTACTAATGCAGAAAAATCCTTTAAAAGAAACACAACCGGTTTTTTTAATGTGTCCTACAGATAGTATGGTGGATTTATTTTATGGAAAAGTCTTACCTTTATGCCTTTTTAACAGTCAAAACCAAACTAATTGGTCAGATTGATGATACCCACAGTACATGCATGGTTTATGAAAACACTTTAAAACTCTGTTATCTGCTTTTGTCAATGACCTCTTCATACTGGACCAACCTCAAAATCCACATATTGTGGAAGTATTTATGCTGCCTTCAGGTGCTGTTGGGCATTTGATTACAAGTTGTGTACTGTACCTTTGAAGATGTAAGTTGTTTGCATATGGCTACAATAACTATTCAGTCTTACATTTCATGTAAATAATGTTCTTCTGTTTACTTTATCCTTTATTAACATTTGAGTTTCTTTTTAATACAATTAAAATGTCTGTTGTAAAAACTGTTTTGTCTTCATTGTGATGGTTAGACTACCAAACTTGTATAACTTATACCAGCCCAAATTCCACTGAAGTTGGGACATTGTGTAAAACAAAAATAATAACAGAAAAACAAGTGTTTGCAAATCCATTTTGACTAAAGTTTTATTGAATACACTATAAAAACAGGATGATAATGTTAAACTGATAAGCTTTGGGGTTTCTTTTGGCAAATATTTAATCATTTAAAATTTGATGCCTGCAGCCTGTTCCAAAAAGATGGGACAGAGGCATGTGTACCTCTGTGTTGCATCACATTCCTTTTAACAAAAACCAAGAAGTATTGGGAACAGAGGACGCTAATTGTTGAAGCTTTAAATACAGAATTCTTTCCCATTATTGAATGATGTACAACTTCAGTTGCTCAACAGTCCGGGGACGTTCCTGTAAAAGGTTTTGTTTGGATGGCAGGATATGTTGCTTCAAAACCTGTATTTACCTCTAAGATCTTTATGGTACCCTCACAGACATGCAAATTACCCATATCATCACAGACACTGGCCTCTGAACTTTGTGCTGAGAACCATCTGGATGGTCCTTTTCCTCTTTAGCCCGGAGGACATGATGCCCATGATTCCCAAAAACAATTTGAAATGTGGACCTGCGAGCTATTGATTGAAGTGCATGTGTTTGTGGTAAGGTGTCAGAAAATGATTGGCTTAAAAGTTGAGCAATGCATTAACTTGAAGGTTTTGCTGAAATTGAACTAAACAGCATCCAAGTCTTTTCATACATTACCTGAGGTTTATGGGAACATTGCATGTCACGTTTACGTGTGTTTGAATGGCAGAAAAGATTTTGTGAAGTCAGTTGTCAGACAATGAATGTCCTGGGCAACCATGCACATCAGAGACTTCTGAAAACAGCACATTTTGCATGAAATTTTGAATCTGACAAAAGTATGTGTGCCAAAGCTGTCCCAAAACTTATGACTCCTGATCAAAAGGAAAAACTCAAGTAATTTGCAGGGAGATATTTAGGAACAAATTGAAGGGAACCAAAATTTCTTAAGGTCAGTCACGGTACTTGACTCCCTGTGCCAGAAATGAAAATGAAAAGAAGGGACAGCTTCTGAGACAACTGTCTGAAGAGGACCTGATGCACTGCTTTGATCAGGGGAAGACCTGAATGCAGGTCTGTGTTGAGTGTGTTGATGCGGAAGGGAAGGAGATTGATGGAGAAAAACACTGAAAAATGTTTATGTTCAATTAAAACGCATAACAGCATCAGTTTTGTTGTATAAAAGATCCTCGTATATGACTGCTGGTTAATGAGGATAAAAAAAAATGTATCTCAACATTTGTGTATCCATAAACAAGACGGCAGCGACTCATTCCACAAATCTGGTCCAATTTGGGTTTTGGGCTTTTCATGTTTCTTACCAAAAGCTTTTACTTTTCTGAACACTCCACAATATTAAGGACATATTTATGTTCCGGAAAAAAAAGTTACCATCTTAGGCATGACACCCCAAGTTTTTATGGTCATAATTGTATGATGTGGACACCACTTTTTTTCAGCACCGTTATGGACACTTGAAGCTCTCTGAATAAGATTTCAACATGTATTTGTGAACATGTTTAAAATAATTAGATGTCCCTCACACCATTTCAATAATGGTTAGTTTAAAATGACATACAATCTTGTACCTTTGCCATGCTAAAGCCTAAAATAGGCAGTTTTGTTAGAGCAACCTATTTTTCATCAAAAATGTGGTTCGACTCTAGAATTTGAACAAAATCTATATTATATATATATGTTTGTTCTAAACATTTCAGATAAAATTTATCAAAAGTTGAAGAACTTTCTTCATAAACTTGAAGAAATAATGACCAAAAAATGTTAGTATGACAGAGTTGAGGCTAGGGAAACAGGGTTGAAAGGTTAGGGTAGAGCTGAATTGTTATTGAAATAATTCATTGGCAACAGTTAGATATTTATGTTCATAGAAAAAAGTATGGTCTTTTTACTCATTTTGCTTATCATATGGCATATTCATTTTCATGCAAGGCCATGAGGGACATGTCAAAATACCATGTCTCAACTGAAAAAAACAACACAGTATTTTATTTAAAAATAGCATCTGTAGTTTTTTTCACTTTACTAAAGGGGGCATTTTGACTGATATGAAAAGCTTTTCAAAATAAATGTTGGAGACTGAAAATATAGATGACACCTAACAACTCTGGGACTCAAGTCAGATCGAAATGGGGGGAATGAACTGGTGCCAAGGAGAGATGAAGCAAGAGAGAGGAACGCGGAAATACGAGCTTCCGAGAATCCCCTGAATGCAGCATTTACGACACAGTGTTGTCATGCCAGTGAAAGAGGACACCGCTTCCTGGTGCGGACTCAATATAAATGAGCCGATGATGTGTGGAGGTACAGGAGTCTGAGTCTGGTAAGTTATCGATGTGATTTATTGATTTGATTTCAAAACTGTCAGATATCTCAGCTGTGTTTGTGTTGGAGCTGGGACATGATTTATGATTCACAGCCATTTGTTTTTGAGGAAAGATGATGCTGAGAAATAGGCTACATCGGTATCAAACTGCGGAACTACCTTCAGAGCATGTTGAGCTGTAAAATCAACATTTTCATACTTCAGTGTCTGTCCAAATATGTCTGCAGGGCACTTTACTGTCTCCAACAAGTTCTTATGCAGGTATTAGGATTGATTCAAGAACTTCATCCTTGTTTCCTCCTGACCTGCTCCCATATATTCTGTGCCTAACAGCAAGAGAGAGGAGCATGACTTTATAGGTACATTTTTTACTGGCTGACATCTGGCATGAGGTCGGTCCTCTGCAGTTTTAGATTGTCATCGTTGCTGAAATATTACTGACAAAGGTACATACCACCAAACTTTAAAAACTAGGCAGAAAATGTGCAGTATTATTTCCATCTAGCAGGGAACATTTGTCTGTTCTTTATGGCATGTCCAATTATTATTATTATTATTATTATTATTATTATTATTATATCATCCATCCATCATCTATACCACTTTCTTTCGGGGTCGAGGGGGTCAAGAGTCTACCCCAGCTGATATTGGTCGAGAGGCAGGGTACACCCTGGACTGGTCGCAGGGCCACATCCTTTCACACTCTCAGCAACACCGAGGGGCAATTTAGAGTCACCAGTTAACCTCACAATGTGATTTTGGTCTGTGGGGGGAAAACCAAAGTGCTCAGAGGAAACCTACACAGGCACAGGGAGACCACACAGAAAGACTGTGGTCAACACAGGGAGTCAAACTGCAGTCTTTTTGCTGTGAGGCACATGCACTAACATGCTGTGCCAGCATGCCGCCCATAATCTTTGCTCTTATCAGTAGTAGTAGTAGTAGTAGTAGTACTATTATTGCTTGCATGAGTGACTACAAGAAGCTGTAAAACTACTGGTATAGCTGAAGCTGTACATTTTCAGCAACTTTAGACACCGATGTGGTTCCTATTAAGGAGAAAGTGGATCATAACCCCTTTGCAGTTGTGCTGCTCACGCTCCAACACAAATGCTTTGCAATCCAGGTTTTCAGCATTGGCTGAAAATGTAGTTTCATACAGAAAACAAATACATGTAAAGTTCTTTAACAGAGGGAATTCTTGTCCCTTGAGGTTGAACTCATTCTTACTGGCACATCTAATGTTTTGTTAACACATCTGTTTTGATAATCTTTGGATTCAGGTTCAAATGCTGTTCTTCTAACCTTTACTGTTTGTCTTTTTCATACCAGCAAGAACAGAAGAGGCACCGCACTCAGTTGGAGGAATGTCAGCTGTAAACAAATCTGCAGAGGATGATGGCTCCTTCTCCTCAAAGGTCATCAACATTGTGTTCGTCCTCCTGCTGCTGGACCTGCTGGGATTTACCCTGATCCTTCCTCTGCTGCCTTCAATTTTGGACCATTATGTACAGACAGGGGTAAGTGTTGTAGGAATTACACCCATAGGGTGCTAGAAGTTGGGACACATTTAGACACAAAAGATATTTTATTCTTTGTAAAGGGAATTTTGAAAGAACAGATTACAAAGTGTGTCAAAGGTTTGCAGACATCTATCCATACAGTCTGTTTTACAATGATTTACATGCTTAGAAACTTTTCATTTATTTATTTATTTGAGGTGGGGGGTGGGGGTCATTACCACTTCATCTTCTTATCTCAGGATATCAGTGCTTGTTTTTCCAATTTACAGATACACATCTTAAATGTCATGATCAAAGCGTAATACAAAAACACAAGAAATCACAATGGCTCTCACTGACTTCACCTACCAAAACAAATAAAAATAGAAAAAATTGGAGGTTTAAAATAAATGTTAAAAAAAATCAATGATTGATAAAGAAGACAAATCAAGAAAAAGACATGCATATAGGTCACAGTCTAGAAATCAAAGTGAAACTTAATCACTATCAAGTAAAAAAGAGTCTTAAATTAATTGAAGAGATGTTTGTCCTCCATGGATCTTCCAGTAAGACAACGGAACTCTTATGAAAATGTTTTATAGGTAATTGAAACTAATTGGAAGTATTTTTGGCCTGTAAACTAATAATTATGATTTTTATAATATTATTTTTTGGAAAATTTGGTTCTGGACATTCTTGTGCACATAGATTTTGTTCCTGCACCGTAACAGTTGTACTTTATTGTCAAAAGTGGAACCATAAGTGTTTCTTCTTTCTTGCTGTAGACAGTTATTGCACTTTTTTTGAAAAAAAAAAAAAAAAAAGGAATCATAATAAGACATATTGGCCGAGGAAGAGCATAACTGTTGAACAGAGGGGGCTTTGTTCTGCAGTAAACTACAGAGAAGTTATGAATGATTTGATTAAACAGTGTGTGAGTGACTGTGATTGCTGACTCATGCTGAAATGGCCTCTTTAATCCAGTTGAAGTTGTAAATTCTTTTTTATTCTTGTGCTACAGGATGTCTTATATGAGTCCCTGCAGGGTGTGGTGGACTGGTTCAGAGAGGCTGTGGGGATTCCTATGGAAAAGAAATACAACACAGTCCTGTTTGGAGGTAAAGAGTGTTGATACTTAAGATAAGATAAAATAATACTGATCCTCAGAGTGGAAATTCAAGTGTAACAGCAGCACAGGACAAAGACTAGTGCAGGAGTTAACAACAAACTATTTAAAAAAGTAGAGAAGATTTAATACTTTAAATAAAGCAGTAATAATACAGATGCTCTACAAAGGAGTAGAGGAAGTACATAGCACATATCAGATACAATACACAATCTAGTTTATTAAATCAAAATTTAAGATTTTAAAAACTCATAAATTGCATTTTTTCCAGTATTTAAATTACATATTAAACTCAAAAATTCTTTGTTTGGTTTCTTGTAAATTCCCAACTTTATCGTCTCAGTTTTTTTCAGGAAAATTAATGCTTTTTTCTTTTAAGGAGTGGCCTTGATACTCTGTTGTATTATTAGAAAAAGTGAGATGTGACAGCTTATATGAATTAATGGGGAGATTAAAGCTGAGTGTCTTCTGCCTAAAAGCGGTCTGAGAAATTGTGCTCCTCGTTGTTTTCATCCTTTGGAAGCAGAAAACAGGACAGGGCCTTAGGATGGATCTCTGTGAATCCCACTGGTTGGACCAGCCTGGAGGTTGTGGCATTCCCTTGGTTTAAGAAGAAATTCTGACAAGACTTACTTTTCTTAGCATTATCATTAGATGAGGGCCCTTATATTTTACAAAAAAATCAATTTATTCACTGTTTTTTTTTGCCTTTTAGGTTTGATTGGATCACTGTTTTCCCTGCTGCAGTTCCTCTTCTCTCCTGTGACCGGGGCTCTGTCAGATCAGCATGGCAGGCGACCAATGCTCATCCTCACCACAGTGAGTAAAATACCTAACTTCAACTTTATTGAACTTTATGATCATTAAAATATACTGTACATATGATTTTCAGTACTGGAAGCTCTATTTTATGGGAACTGGTGAATAGTCACATTTCCCTGGTTAAGTAAAGCATCATTCCTTGCGCACACTTCATTACCACTTGTAAGAAACCGTGCCAGGCTTTCACTCTGATTTATTGGGTCTTAATTGGGTGCCTTTTTCCAGTTAGGGCTGATGTCCTCCTACGCAGTCTGGGCAGTTTCCCAGAACTTCAGCATGTTCCTTTTGTTTCGAGTAATTGGGGGCATTTGTAAAGGAAACGTCAGTCTCTGCACTGCCATTGTGGCCGACTTGCCTTGTCCAAAAGCCCGGAACAGAGGAATGGTAAGAGGAGATTGAAATGACTGTTTCTGTGACTTTATCTGTCACTTTATCTGGCCCTCACATTTTAAGTTGCATGTAATGGTGCTGAAATGTAAACATAAGCTATTCCGTGTTTCCATGTTTCCATCTGGAGGCTATGATTGGCATCGCCTTCTCTCTGGGCTTCACAGTGGGACCTCTGATGGGTGCCTACTTTGCTGCTAGCTCCAAAACAACAGGAGGCATCTTCTACCAAACTCCAGCTCTGCTCGCCTTGGCCTTCAGTGCAGTGGATCTGCTCTTTATTTGGATCATGCTGCCAGAGACGCTCACGAAGGATGTCAAGGTTAGAATAAGAACCACATTTAATGCCAGCTGATATGCCTCTCTGCAGTGTGTGCAGAACATGTCTTTCTCGCTCATTTAAAGATGAGCTGAATTGTTTAGCAGCTGCTTGTACTGGGCAAAGAAACATTTAAAATATATATATACGAACAAAAAACCACATGACCACTCAGACTCACTACTGACAACAAAACGTTAAGTCGGAGTTTATTTTTCCCCTGAACTCATGCAACTACAACATACACATTTCTTTAAATTTTTAAAATATTTCTTTTTCTTTTCATATATATTTAAACATTAAACCTATTTTATCTTCACTTTCTTTCACCCTTCAATGTCACAATATTACTCATTCTAATCATTATAATTTAGTGTCCCCCTTCTAATTTTAATACTTGTATTTTTATTTTAAAAATTATTATTATTGCTACTGTTATTATTTAAATTAAATGCTTTGGTAATGATACCCCACATTCATGCCAATAAAGCTATTTAAATTGCAGTTAGAGCACACAGATCCCCTATGTAGAGTAGAGTACTTAGCCGTCTGCCATATGTGTAGCTCAAACCAGCTACAAAGTTTAGGTGCATCGTCTCTCAGTGTTATAAGGAGTGAATAACAAACAAAGAACAACAGGTGAATAAATGACAAGAATGATTAAGTGGTATAACAGCAAAAGTCATTAAATAATGGGACATGATTTGATGCATTGTTAAAAACAATTTTACTTAAAATGGACACTTTCCCCTCTAAATGTGTGCCCTTTTATGCTGTGTTCAATGTTGAAATATATAAAATGGATGGTTTTCTAATTCAACAGCCACAATAGGAAAAGCTTTTGTACTGATGAAGTACAAATATAAACTGTAACAGAGATGGTTTAAAGATCTGATGTTTAGGGGTGCTCCAAAAGAAATTGTGATCTTCTTGGTCTAAGTGTACACCCTCCAATTATCTCAGTTTACTAAACAGATTTTTTTTTTCCTACATGAGAATATTTTTTTCAACAAGAGTAAAAGTAACATGAAATAAGTTACATGAGGTTTACACCAAAAGATATAAAATAAGATGTGAATTGATCTGTTTTCAGAAAGAGTTTTCCCTTTTCACATGCATTATTATTAGAAAAATGTCTTTCCACAATACTTTGAAAACCATTTGAAATCAAAGTACTTTCTCCTTGAGATATATTTAAATGCAATACAGTTTTGCTATTTGGCTTTAGTAACAGAAGTTTAAACATAAACTTAACATGCAATAATTCATATCTAAATTTTGTATAATCACACTGTTTCCTTATAAAATAAATCATCTGTGTCCATTTCCCAAGTCTAAAATTACATTTATGGTACGACATTTTGAAGGTGTCTTTCCCCATTATACAACCTGAAAAGTGCACACCCCTGTTGCTCCTGATTCAGGGGTGCTGAGACAAAATATAAAAGAGCTTTAGCACACCCAAACATGGTCTTAAATTGTCTGTAAACTGCTTTTTAGAACATATTAGGTGTTGACATTGCTAGCTAAAATGATTTCTCTTCCTCTGTGTAACTGTAGAGTAAATTTGAAACTACTGTCTACTGCCAGGTGGCTCAATTATCAATCAACCAAATTTATTTATAAAGCACTTTTCATACATTAAAAATGTAGCACAAAGTGCTATACATGTTAAAATCAGTCCTCATCCCTCCAACCCCCCTGTTCACTACACCCCGGCACATACACATACACACACACACACATATACACACACATGCACACAGATAAAATGATCTTAAAAGGATGATCTTAAAAGGCTCAGCATAAAACCGTAAAGAATTAGGAAACAGAGTGTCTGAAATGACTTCCTTTTGCTGTTTAAAAGGGTATTCAGCAGACTAATTCTTGACCAGGAGATATTACTTCCTGGAATCTTTGCGAGTTACCTGGCAACTTTACAGTTGGCTAGAGCTTCATTACAGATTATCTTAAACTAATAACAGTGATAACAATGTAGAAAGACCGGCTCTAAAACTTCTAAAAAGGTGAAGAGAATAATTAAGCTGCTGTCAGTCAGTGTACTCCCTACACAACCACACTACAGGTCTCATTAGGTGAGACACACAACCCTCAAGCTCACATTGAATAGAATGCAGATCAAGTGGCTGAAGGGCTGGGTGTTGGTGTTAAATGTTTTGAGTTAGTTCAGTATTATACTGAACCATCCTTAGTGCCTTGACCCGGATTATTTACCAATGCTCTATCTCTTTTCTGTTTTTTAATCATGTTTGGGAGTTAAGTATATGGTTGTCTAATTTGTCAGGGTCATTATATCATTAGCCTGATGCATTTTTTTTATCATTTTCTCCAAGGCTTCGTCTTCAGGGTTTGGGGACTCCAGGGACCTCATTAGTCCATTATCTCTGTTCCATTTTTCAGCTGTTACCAGGACTAAAGATCCACCCTCAAATGAAAGTGAGTACTGCACATTCACAAAGTATCCTGGTAGGTGCTTACACCCATTTGACCTAAATATAAGAAGTAATTGAACTTTGGCACACTGATACAAGGTGGAAATGTGTTTACAGGAATGCAGAAGCTTCGAGTGTTGGGCCTGGTGTATTTCTGCTACCTCTTCCTGTTCTCTGGTCTGGAGTTCACTCTGAGTTTTCTAACTCATCAACGCTTTCAATTTACAAGGTGTGACTCACAGATAAAGTTGTCCACAGTCAGCACACCTGAAAAGCAGCATTGTCACTCTAACAAGCATTTCCTATCTCACTAGTATGCAGCAGGGAAAGATGTTTTTCTTCATTGGTGTCATCATGGCGTTAATCCAGGGAGGTTATGCTCGCAGGATCAAACCTGGGCACCAAATAAAGGCTGTTCGCGTGGTATGAGTGCCCAATAGATGAGCAATAAAAAAACTCAATATGTTGCTTTTGTGATATGACTTAGCACTGTATGACTGTCTCCTGATTAACTGTTTTTCTCTTTTTTTATAGGCTATTTTAACACTAATCCCTGCATTTATTCTCATCGGACTCTCATGGAATATAACAATGCTTTACATCGGCTTGGCGTTATATTCATTTGGTGAGCTGACTGGATATTTTATGTCATTGAATCACACCAGCTGAACCCTTTAACAGTCACAGAAACAAGCAAAAGTTATGTAACATTCATACATTGACAATATATACTGTATAAGAACAACAAAGTCGTTGTTGCACATAAGAAATCATACTTCAGATTTTCAAGACTTTTCAAGTGAGCAGGAAATGCTAGAAAAGCGTTACTGTTTCTCAAACGCACTCTCTTTAACCTCATGTGACCCTTAGGCCACTGTAATCTCATACACGTTTATGCCGCCACCTTGTGGTCACAAAAGTAGATTACAAGAATCAATGTTAATACAAGATGGCCACCATCCTTACAAAAACACTTCTGTTACAAAATTCAAAGGGTAGAAATTATCCAAGCTTTTGATTTATATGTCTTAATTTTTGTTTCTTGTTATGATAAAGAAAATTTAACATATTTATCAGTAGTTTCAGGCTAAAAAAAAAAAAGTCTATAAAGAAAGTACTCCTATGAGGACATTAGGGCTTGCTCAATGGTAAAAAAAATCAGTTATGAACTACTACACATAACCTGAATCACTCACCCACCTCAACAATGATTTAGACAAAACTCTGACCAAAAAATGGATTTTTGTGGATATTGTAAGGAATTCTCATGTGTTTAAGAGAATTCTCTCTCCTTTATTTTTGTAACCTTTGAGGAAAAGGTAAAGGTAATTCCCAAAGCCAGAGAACCATGTAGACTGACAAGGTACAGTATATTGTCACAGGATTCTGTGCAGCTGTTACTCAGCTGACATATCCAGCACATATTTGAAAAAAGTACATATGTATTACCCACTCATCCAACAGCAACATGTGGCTGACTTTTCCCCATCCTTCTCCATCTCTCAGCCATATCGTATCAAACTGTACTGTAACGGGTTGACTGGTTTGTTTTTTTTAGCCAAAGTCAGGTGCATGAACTACATCCATTAAGCTGTATGCACATGCAAGAAAACCAAAGCCTGCTGCCAAAATTACACAATCTTAAAGTCCAGCTACTGGGACACTCTAACGCAGTGGTTTTCAAAGTCTTGTTGACCAAGGCACATTGAAAAAAACGCAAAAATCTTGAGGCATGCCATGTTCATATCCAAGCAAAATAGCCTCCCTAACATGTATCAAAGTATATCAGCTTGTATATGTTAATTTTTATCTTCAAATGCGTAATTACTTTTAGAAAACTGTCATACTCATGAAATAGTCATTGATAGAATTATTCATCTACATACTTGAAACTTTGCTAAGTACTGAAAGTGTACATTACAGACTAATTCATTAGAACTCACAGTTCTATGAATCTGCTTGAATGTAATGGGATGGACACTGTTTTACTGCAATTGTAAGCTATTGTACTTGGTGACTTGGTGACAACTATGTTTACACATAAAAGTCAAAGTTTAAAGAGCCAAAGGAATTAAAACAATGCATCATCAAGTGAAGTCAAAACCCTAACCAACTGTTTCACAGTCTTTACATTTCTTGCACCTTAATTCTTCTCTTATTCTGCCATATGTGAAGCCAGTTACTTTTATATAACCTTAATTTTTAAATTTGAGCCAATCCCTGAAATCAGCCATAACTGTATGCTCATTTTGGTTAGGTTAAGCCCCCTTGAAAGTGTAACCAGACAAAACTGGAGGTCAGCTTATAACAAGCTACAGAGGGATCCCTCTTCAAAGGTTACATCATGTGTGTCCATAGACTTAAGCGGCTGAAGATTCAAAATAGGAAAACAACGGTTTAATGAACACTACAGCTTTTTGGCAGTCATAGAGTATGTGTAGACATGTCCATGCTCAGATGGAAAACATGTATCTGTATAATTGAAAGGTTTATTGATTGAAAATGTTTTGGTTATATGTTTCTATTTTTACAGCAGCTGCAGTTGTAGTTCCATGCTTGTCTACACTTGTGTCTGACCATGGTGAGCTCTTTATGTAATTGTTATAAACATGTCCCTATTAAACAGTTAATAAACTAATTCATACCAAAACAATGTTGCTGATTGTCCTTGTGCATACTCCACAAGGCTCTGCCAGTCAGAAGGGCACAGTAATGGGGATCCTACGAAGCCTGGGAGCTCTGGCCAGAGCATTTGGACCAGTGGTGTCATCCTCAAGTAAGACAGGCAGATTTTCTTTGAATAGTGTAACTTACACTTTAGTGTAATATGTTTTTGGTTAAACTTTTCTGTTTCCCCACAGTTTACTGGATAGCTGGAGCTCAGACCTGTTTCCTCATCACATCAGCCTCTTTTATTGTCCCTCTGGCTCTCCTGAGATCAGCTGGAAGGCAAAAGGAGGAGTGAGAAATGTCCTGACTTGAAATGACATTTGGTATTTGCTAGCTTTAATGAATGTAATGTTTACATCTGTAAGGAAAATAAGCACTGACTTGAGTACACTTAGACACATGAAAAAGTGGAGGCATGCGCAGCTGCACTCTTTCTGCCATGGTTCAAAATATGAATGGGACCACACAGTGCCAAACAGAGCAATAATAATGAACAAAAGAGAGATAAGTGGGAGTATGTCCTATGTAAGAGTGCACTTTTATGATGTGCATGATGAATTGCACAGGTTCAGGTTGGTTACAGATAACATTTATGTTTATAGAACATTGATATCCTTCTATATTGCAGTATTTTATCAATCATTCTTTTTTTATAAAAGCTTTTTATACATTCTCTTAAAAATGTAAATATTGTCATTCAAAAATAATTAAAAATATATATATATGCAACACTTGTCTGTGGAATATGATTGTTTTCTTCAAGATTGTGCAAAAATCGTTACACTTACTTTTAATGTGGTGGTTTAAATTGAGTACATTCACTCATTGTGCAACTCAGTATAATGCAGATTAAACCAGTGTACTTCTATTAATGTTTCTATTTGATATGCTATTGAATACACACTGCAAGATACATTTCACTTGATTAAATGTAGCAATTGGAAATAATTGAAAGCATAAAATTCACATAGAAATTCTATTTTCTTTTTCATTTTTATAAATCTGCCTGCCTCATCAGTAAATAAATTTTAAAAACAATCAGAAAGCAGTGATTAAAAATCATGATTAAAAATCCAAACATATGTTTGAGATATACTAAAATGGCAAGAAACACTGATAATACATTTTTTTTTTATATTCTTTGATATATTTCTTGGTCATAAAGCTGTAAATAGTGCTCTGTCTAGATAATATTGGTGCAAAATTAAAGAAACAATGATTTTAATTGTTGCTAGTCTGTAGCTTTTAAAACTTTTTTAGATCAGAGGTCGGTTACAGAAAAATGTTCATCAAACAGTCAAAGATATTCAACGGACATTTCCTGTATTTCCTAGTTTAAACTCTGTATAATATTGCTTTCAAGTTAAGACAAGTACAAAATCTACAACAAGTGTACTTAAAATAATGTGAAAATTAAAAACAAAAATAACTGTCTTTTGTGAAATTAAAATATTTTATATCATTGTACAAATTTTAAAGTGACATCCAGGCTGTGTCAGAATTGTACATCACAAACAGAAATTCACATACTATCAAGAGCTGTATAGAAGTTATGTTGCTCTGGCGGGTAATTTTTCTATAATGATTCCTTATTCTTATTAATTTTTTATTCATAAATTTATTTGGAAAGACAACAACAACAGTCCAACTTTTCTAAATTACCTGTAAGAATACATTGTACATACAGTGTTTAATACTTACCTATGACAAGGTGCAGTTACAGTTTTCGTCCAGCGGGTGTCGCTGTTAGCTCCTCTCACTGCTCATCAGCTGTTCCATGCTCTGCTAGCCAACTGCTAACTTCTGCTATGCTATCAAACAGGTTGCTTAGCCTTGTTAGCCGACGCTCGATTGCTGCTGCTAAATGTAACGTTGTTGTGACAGGGACTTTGACAGCACTGGTGAGCTCGGTCGAAAATGCGGGGGTCTGAGCGTGTAAAGGAGAAACCCTGAATATGGACAAGGTATTTAACGAAAACTAACGTCATCCTTGTTTTTAGCCAGGTAGCAGGTTAGCTAGCAGCGCTGACGTACGTTGGTGCACTTCAGTGGCTAACTTTGGTCAAACTTGTTATTCCTTTTTTTTATGATTATCGGAAAAACCTGATGCTGAAGGCTTTGCTGAAGTTTTGACGGGAAGCCACGGTGTTATGAACATACTTTGTTGTTGGAGTTAACTGCGGACTTGTTTTATCGGTGTCAAATTTGACGTTAATTGAAAACAGCGCTGAATATAATGTAATAAAGGCGCATTAATGATGTTTAAATGTGGATAACTTGACAAGACGTCAGTGATCTGTGGTTCGTACACAGCCAGCAGCATGCTTGTCAAAGGTCGCATTTTTGCAGACTGTTACTGAATGACTCTCCACTTTTCTCAGGAGAGCAAACTGACATCTGCCGACCTAAAACATAAGAGGAGGCAAAGGAGGGAGCCTGCAGAGCCTCACATCAACTCACAAACACCTCTGGTTTTACCCAATCCTCATGTGTCTGACCACGGTTTGAGAGGGTAGGTGAAAATTATTTTTACAGTGCCATTTCATAACAAGTGCTATCTCAAGGCACTTTGTAATATAGCAGGCTGAAGTCATACTCTTCATTTTATAGATACACATATGCAAATACATGTAATTAATATATTTGTATTTACATATACAGCATCCAGAGATGTATCCATCCAGGTAAAGAGAAAGGAATTGAACTGATTTGAATTTAATTTGTTATCACAAATGTTGGATTACAAAGCTTATTTTTCCATGATACTGTGTGTGAAAATGTGAACATGCTTGTCCTCCTTGGTTTTCTGGATTGAAGCACTTTATTAAACACTTTCATTTTGACTTCTCTCTTTGTTGAATCACATTTTTAATCTATCTTAGTGCTAGTCTGCAACATTTTCACTAAATAGAAGTGTGTTATGAGGTTAGACCAGTTGAGAACTACTGTTTTAAAGGATCCTTGAACAGTTTATGTTCCTTTGTTTTGTTTTACTGATGGGATATTGAGCTTAGACAGTGAGCACAAAAAAGACCCCAAGGAATTGGTAATGCTCTAATTTCTGACTCCTCGTTTTAAACCTGATTTTTTTTATTTTCTAGGATCCAGTCAGCTTTAAGCCAAAAGCAGAGCCAGTCAAAAACAAATGGCGTCCCTGCAGCAAGAGGAGGGGGTGCGTCAAGGGCTCATCGTGGCTGCAGCAGCAACCTTCGCATTAGAGAGACCCACAATCAGCAAGAAAGGACTGTACGGGATCCTCTGGCAAAGGTTTGTTTATCTTTGTTTTTGTCTTTAATACATTTGTATTAAATCTATTTTTAATATGGCAGTTTAGACACTTCCTCACCAATCTGACTGAGTCAAAAAGTCAAAAATATATTTTTATAAAAACCAACAACATTTGTGATATTTATGCCACTTCTTTTAATTTTCCATTGCAGGCTTCAAAAATCAACAGTGACTCTCCCGCTCAAGCCAGAGTAATGGGCAAGATTCAACAGGATTCACTAAGAAAAGGTAAATGTCACACATTACCTTGATATTTCCCTCAAACCTTAATTTACCACTGTAAGTCCCAGCTTTCTCCTTATTGCCTTGTTTGTGATTGGACGATAGGCGTTAAAGGTGCCAGATCTGCCCTGAACTCCGCAGGGAAGTCAAAACCATCAGAATCAGCCTCAGCTCCATTTGAGGTGAAGATGACAGATTTCCCAGAGTTAGCTGGTGCATCTCAAAGCAAAGCTGGTTCTCCTTGTGTTCAGAAAGAGTGCTGGGGTCCTGTTTCTCAGAAATCAGCCTCGTCTTGGAGGGTAAGTTTACCAGAATGTCAGATTTGATATTGAAGCAACAATAAATAATAACATGTTTCCTGTGTTTTCAGATAAGGCTGCACAAAAAATTGAATGATACCTATTTAAAGTACATTTAGGGAGTTATAGTGACCAGGATTTGCTTTGATTTGTTTATAGAGTTGTTCTTTTGTTTAGTCATTTTCTTGTTAACAGTCTGAACAAAGAGATCCCCTTGCACAGTCTGCCAGCCTACAAACTGCCACAAATGTTCAGCCAGAATCTGCCATTTCCTCAGGTAGGAGAAAGACTCTGCAAACATCAGTTTATGACTTTTGCGTCAATAACATATAAGAAATTGATCATTAACAGTATTTGTTTCTA
This sequence comes from Cetoscarus ocellatus, assembly GCA_037902135.1. Taxonomy (NCBI): domain Eukaryota; kingdom Metazoa; phylum Chordata; class Actinopteri; order Labriformes; family Labridae; genus Cetoscarus; species Cetoscarus ocellatus. The sequence goes on from JBAMNC010000414.1 coordinate 1,664,122, forward strand.
TTGTTGGTGTTTACAGATCAGTCAGTGGTGACTTCCTGGGCTAATGTTGCCTCTCAGCCTCCAAAGAAACGACCCGTCCCTAAAGAGAAGACAATCAGCAGCAACAATGTGCAGGTTAGTTTGTGGGTTGTTTCAGATTTTAGCAGAGGAGCTTTGTTTTTTCAAGGGGTACCAACAGGTCCTCAAAAGTTTCTGATGAACTTAGAAGGTCAAAAAAATTTGCTTGATAAGTCAAGCTCAAAGGAAATGGGTGCAGTGTATTTATAACCTCTGTCAAGAAGGTCATGTTTCCACAGATGTTTGTACACCGGTCTGTCTGTGAGCAGGATATCTAAAAAAGTTCTCCCAAGATTTAGATGAAATTTTCAATAATGTTGGTCTTGGCACAAGGGAGAAATCATTGTACGTATTTTGGCGGGAATCTGAGTCTAACAGAACCTTGAAATGTTTTAAAGGTTTTGTTTACACTGCGACACAGGGAAGTTTCCCATTTTTCAAAAGTTACTCAGCTAAGAGTTTCAGAAATGCCTTGGTGTATGTTTGCACCACTTTAGCACTTCTAGTTTATAAAGTTTTCTATTTTAATCCATTTACCTCCACACGGAGGAAAAAGCTGTGTAATATTTTTGTGATATTTCTTTGGCACTACAATAGTGAAGGTGTTTTTTTTTTTTACAAACCAAATATTTACAAAAATATTGACATTTGCCAAACAATTGAGCAGAGAGTTTATGGTGAATTACTGATAACAGTAAACATAGTGAGAAGCATAAGAAAGTTCAAGCATATTGCTTACTTTTTTTTTTTTTTTACCACTTTTATCTTTTTGGACATCATAAACACTCACAGGATAGTCAGTGAGTTTTTATAACCTCTTATCCTAGCATATTAACCACTTTAAGAGTGTATCATTTTTCTTCGTTTTACATTAATATTATGTAACAGTGGGTGCATCATAGTGACACCACTAATAATTCAGAAATCTTACTATTTTTATTTCTTTTTTCATTCATTTGAATTACATTAGCTCAGAAGTTCTACAGCTTTTACAGCCATACGCAGATAAATGCACTGATTTTGGTTTGTCCAAAATATTTCGGAACTAAAATGAACTGTCTAATAAATACTGATAAGTTAGATGAGGTTGGTCTCCTGCTGTCTTAGTAGATAATAAAATGCTGCTGTGATTTTTTTTTTTTGCTGACTTGTTGTATTCACTTTCTGTCTCTTTATTTTTTAATCTTTTTAGACAGAGGAAACTGTAATAGAGCAGGAAGATGAAACCTCAGGGAAGAAGAAACGCAAGAAAAGAAAGAAAAAGGCAAAAAGCGCTGGAGAAGATGTGGAGGCTGAGTTAGAAGTGACAGAAGTGTATCAGGAACCTCCAAAATTTGAGGTTGATCAAACTTTTTTAGTTTAATTTTTGAAGTAAGAGCCATAAATGCAGAACCATTACATTAAGATGATGCTTAATGATTTCTTGTCTTGTCAGGATGAAGAGGAGTTTCCTGGCTTGAGTGTCGCTTTTGCTGGGACTAACAGACCGATAGCGAGCATCAGTGCTGGAAAACTATGCAACGAGGTTATTATTGCTAGTTTTGCACTAGATAAGTATTGAAATAAAAATGTATGCGCCAACTACCATGCAAGGGGAACCTTACAATGTTGCTTTATTCCTCAGGAAAACCAAAGAGATGGTGTTCAGCATCAATCTGCAGAACATAGCAAAGGAAAATCCCCTGCAGCAAAATCTGTGCCCACAGAGACCACTAAAAAGACACAGGTTGCTCTTCTTAATCTTAAATTTAAGCAGGCTATAATCAGGGGAAGATAGTTTGGTTTAAGTCTGGTTTTAATTCCTCTTCTCTGTCTTGTCATTATCCTAGAGAGTGGAAAAAGTGTCTGGAAAGAAAAGCAAAGTTCCTGTTCAGCTGGACATTGGAAACATGTTGGCTGCCCTGGAGAAGAAACAACAGTCTCAGAAAGCCAAGCAGGATGCCAAGCCTGTCATTCTTACAGGTGGGACATGGTCGGCTTTAATAGAATAACAGACATGTTGCTCTTTGGTTGAACGTCTGATCCAAAGTAAATCCTTCTTGAAACAATTCCTCTGTAGTTGGTGGAGGATTACCTGTTGTCCAGAAGCAGCCATTAGTCCAGAAGAAGACACTCTGGCAGCAGGATAAAATTGCACACAACCCTCTGGACTCCACTAGCCCTTTGGTGAAGAAAGGAAAACAGAGAGAGGTTCCCAAAGCCAAGAAACCCACTCCCCTTAAGAGGGTACTCATTTGCTTTGAGATGAATAAAAATGCAATCCTCTGTTCAGGTATTGCCCTCTCTGTACAGCCGTCTCAGTTTGTCTCTGCCTGATCCTTAGATCATTTTGAAAGAAAGGGAGGAAAGAAAACAGAGACGCCTGCTTGAGGAGAGGGGGCTGCTGCCAGAAAATGAACCAAGAGAAGACAACGCTGCAGAAGAAGACCAGTGGGATAGAAATGCCACAAGTAAGGGCAAGCACTTGAACAACAGTTTAAATGTTGTCCTGTCTTTTAGTGTCCCAGATATTTGAACTGTATTTGATATTCTTTATCCTCAGGTGAGTTGGAGGGTCTTACAGAGGAGCCTGATGAGGATCAGTCAGAGGTAGATGGATCAAACCAGCCGGAGAAAGAGGTGGAACAAGAGACCGACAAGGAAGAAAAAGAAGAAACTGCGGAGCAACAAACCCCTTTACCCTTGACCCTCTCTGTCAGTCGACCAAAAATCCACAGCAGAAAGTTCAGAGAGTAAGACTGAAAAACTGTCATTTTAATAAAATGACTAATTCTTAGTTGATATCTGGTGGGATTTTTGTGCATAGCTAATAAAAGGAAGCTGTTGATCTAAATCACTCTGTTTACTCTGATAATTTAACTTTGATATTATTCTCCCGTCAGCTACTGCAGCCAGATGTTGAGTAAAGAAGTGGACCAGTGTGTGACCGATCTGTTGAGGGAGCTGGTCCGTTTTCAGGACCGCCTGTACCAGAAAGACCCGATGAAAGCTCGCATGAAGAGGCGCATCGTGATGGGGCTCAGAGAGGTCTTGAAGCATCTCAAACTCAGGAAGGTCAAATGTGTCATCATCTCACCCAACTGTGAACGCATCCAGTCAAAAGGTACAAGGTTTTACAAAGTCTTTTGGTCTTTGCTTACATGAGAACAGAAGTGTCACCTTTTGCTTTTGTTTCGGTGCTCATCTGCTTCAAAGCATAGCTAAATATCTGTTCAAATAGGGTAAATCTTTGTTAAAGTTGCAGAAATGGGGGTTCTCTGGACTTAGCATTTGATCAAATCATAAGAAATTAAATCTTTATTTCATAGAATGAGTCCTGGTGAATTGCTGTCTTAAAAGGATTTTTCTTTATATTTCAAATGGGAATTGATGTTTTTTTTTGTTTTTGTTTTTGTTTTTTTGCATTACTGTTTTAGCCACCGCAATGGCAGTCATCTTTGCCCCATAAGAGATTGCCATTTTACAATCTGTGTGCGTGAATGAGTTGTAAGAGAAAATCAGGTTAGAAAAAAGAACACCACACTGAAAAGTTTCACTGTGTTTTACATGGAGCTCCAAGCCCCTTTGGTAGCAATTCATGTATTGCTTTTGTGCTAAGTCTTTCCTTGTGGGGTCAGATCTTATCACCATTGCTGTGACTTACATACTTTTGACAGGGACATTATTCAACCCCACTTCAGAAAGACAGAAATATCCCTTTGAAATAGAGTGGTGTATTTTTGTAGGCCAACTACGGAAGTTAGCATCGCGCTGGTTCCTGGATCATTGCTGATAATAAGCTCTGTATTGAACAAAAACATGAAACACTGGAGATGATGTTAAAAACACTAAAACTGGAGAAAAAACAAGTTATAATAATAGTAATAATAAACTCAAACACACACATCAAGAAACTCCTTACATGTAATTATTGAAGTGGTTTCTTTCCTTCTTTCTCTCAGTATTGGCTATAATTAGTTGTAATGCGATGTTACATTCTTTTATTTCTCTTTGATTCATTTTAAAGATTTAGATGTATACATTTGCTCTTTAAATTCTCTTTGACTGGGTTGTGGATGTTTATTTTAGGCTGCTTACACATTCAGGTGGTCCACTATGATCTGCAGCCCTCTCTTGCTCCTTTGTTGCCGTATTTCGTATTTTATAAATTACGTTTGTCTCAGTCACAAGTTTCATTGTTTTTTATTTGGAGCGCAGTATGCTGCACGTCTTCCTTGTTTCGATCAGTATATCTATGATCTACCTCACAACAGTTATAGTTTAATGTAAACAACAGTTTTTCCAAGACCTTTCATCACACTAAGGAAAAGTTTAAAATGAATATAACAAATGAATCACGTTTTTAACTATAATGATTGGTCTTTTTGCAGGAGGCCTGGATGAGGCTCTTTACACCATCATTGACACTTGCCGTGAACAGGGGGTGCCGTTTGTCTTCGCCCTTTCCAGAAAAGCTTTGGGTCGCTGTGTCAACAAAACAGTGCCTGTCAGCCTGGTGGGCGTCTTCAACTACGATGGTGCACAGGTCTGGTTAATATTAACTCAACGCTGACCACGAAGAGTACCAAAGCTGGTGAATTAAATCTTAATGTGATTACAATTAGCATTTCAAATCTTTATTTCCCCTTCAGGACTTCTACCATAAAATGATCGAGCTGTCGTCTGAGGCCAGACTAGCGTATGAGGTGATGGTGTCAAGCCTAGAGCAGGGGAAGGAAGAGCAGACAGCAAACGCTACAGAAGAGCTAGAGATCAGCAGCCTGATTGAGGCAAGCGAGCCCTGTTCTGACACGACACAGCCAGAGGAACCAGAATACAGTAAGTTACTCTCATGTTTTTGTTTATCGCAGCTATCTCTGATTCATTCTAACAAGGTAAATCCAAGATTAAGTTGTAAATTCATGTCTTTAGCACCTACATCCAAACTTGTGATCTGTCCCTCTTTTAGTCAAAATTTGGAAGAAAATGTTGGAGAAAGACTACAACCACAAATTTCTGAACTTTGAGGAGCAGATGAGCTCCCTGCGTTTGGACAGTGAGGGCACTGAAATCCTCGATGAAGATGAGAAGAGCTGACAGTGGTGAACTTTCTGGGCCTAAAAGGAAAAAACACTTGTGATGATCACCAGCTTAAAATAATTGAATGGACTTTACCTTCACCTGGAGATTTTGTAAGGAAAATTATGTTGATAATCTGTGTAACCAGTCATGAAATCCTTTATTTTGTATTCAGTAAGTTATATTTTTGTGTTCAAGATAATCAAGAAAATCAAGAAATGATGTGTATAAATGAAGAGTTTACTTGTGGGTTGTAAACTGGAAAGGTTACACGCTGACTTATTTGACCAGTCCAGTCACTTGAAGAGACCCACAGTATGAGTTTTACACAGTGATTTGTGTGACAATGCCCTGCGAATGTAAGGAAGTTTACATACTGAATGTGAGGAAACTAATTATGATTACGCATTACCTTAACACTGTCAGGTTAATTTTTACATTGTGGTCTGATGTTGAAGCTATTATGCAGTGATTTTTTTTTTTTTGAACATTTGATTTTTTTATTATCTTTACATTGCCGTTAAAGCAATGCCAGTACATGTAGGAAGACATAGGACTGCTGGCATTGCAATTTAATAATTATTGAGGAGAATTTAACATTTAATTTGTAACATTAACTCCAGATGTTTAATGGCATTAGACTGCCAAAATGCTTCACTTTGTTAAACATTTTGTAAGAAGTTGTTAATATTACTTGATTTACAGTTTTCATAAGAAACAATAACAAAACTGATTGTGAGCCATTGCAATTACTCTCTGTTTCTTTTAAGTATTCACTGGAAAATTAGAGAGCTAATTCCTCTTAACACTGAATTTTTTTTCTTATATTTATGTGGTAAACCATACTCAGTGATAGTGAGGGATAAACTATAAATCAAAATAGGAATTTAGGAAGTGAGGCATTACATTAAAAGTGTATTGTCCTCGGTAAAAGCTTTTCTAATTCTCCATAATAAATACGTAAAAACTGCCTCCCGCCACCTTTATAGATGTTCACTGACGAAACTCAGTAAATTGGTCTGAAATAAATTTAAAGTTTAATTTTGCATTTAGGTTCAAATGCAGTTTATTAATACAATGTGAGGGTTATCCAAATGATAAAGTAGTGTGGACTGAGTACATTTCCTTGTGGCATTCCAATATGACAATATGCAATTGCTCATTCAACACTAGAGATGCATATTTGTATGAGAAACATTTTCTTTTGTGTCAGAAATTGAATGTATTTATTGGAAATTTCAGCCATAATCAAAACATCATACATTAATAAACATTTTTTGATGTGGTTAAGCCTGTAAAACTCCAGGAACAATAAGACTTGAATAAGAGTATCCTTACCCCAAGTCAGTGTCATTCATCATTTATAAATTTGTGGTACTTAAAATACACTTAACCTGAGGACTGGATGTTGGGATGAGACTTTGTGCTTATTTCTCTGATTTCTGGGAAATGTTCTAAGTTAGACATTGTTATTGTTTAAAACAAATAATCTGATAATCAAATGATACAGTTATTAAGATATTTTCTTAAAGCATCAGTGGTCGACACTGAAAACAGAATAAGCAGGAGACGATTAATTCTTACTGATGATGATTTTTCTGGAATATTTCTGTCACAGCCATGTGTTTAGCTTAATAAACTCTGTTGGATTTTTTGGACTGTAGGCCTTAATGATTTGACAACAGCTGAAGAGTTCTTAAAAGGTACATATCATGAAAAACAACTTTATGTGTCTGCACATACAATGTGGTATCCAGAGTATTTATTGACTAAAAATGTGAAACCAGCACATTTAATCCTTTGTTAGTGGTCACCTTATGTCTCAAAACATGTCTGACAACCTTGCAAACAGCTGGATTTCCCAGATTACCCGTAAGTCATGGGGCAGATCCATTTTTCAAAGTTTTAAGATTGAGTCTTTGTTCCTGGTCAGAAAATGGCCGGGCTAATCGACATCCTGTTAAGGCCAAAGATGCAGTTGCTACAAGTGTGGCTGCGTCACATAAGCAAGAAGTGACTGCAAGCCTCTGAGTGGCCTGTAATGAATGAGATGGTCACACATTTGTTTGATCACCAGTTTAGAAGGTTTGGCCCTTTCCTGTCACTGTCTGTGGGATGTTGCTCGGACTAGTCGGGTGTATGCTTGTAGGATGAGTACATTATATCCAGCAGATATGTAAAACAGTCCACCTGGCATGTCAAGTTAAGTATCTGACAGTCTGTTCAGAATCTGGTCTCATGGTGATATCACTGTGAGCCCTTAAAATGAAAACTCCTGTCATCTAGTATCTCCACCCAAAGGTCTCCATCCACAGGCCAGAAGCGCACAGCTCTACTTATGTTGCCGCATCCAAGGAAGAGATGCGTAGTGAGAGGGAAGTCAACATTTTTAAAAAACAAACAGGGTTGCTGCATAATTTATAACATCAACTTAAAGACTTTAGACCTTAAAGAAAAATTCAGAACATTTTAGCGTCTTTTAGAAGAGGATTTAATCCTGTAGAGGCTTTGATTCTCCTAGTCCCAGGTTTAAAGCTTTTACAGATTTTGTACTTTGCTCACCAAATATCCCCTTTATGTTCTTCATTTTTATGCCAATTTTTTTATAGCAATAGAATTAACTTCTTTCTTCCCATTGTCTGTACATTTCTACATCATTTGCTGCTTAAATGTTACTTTTATAAATTTTCACCTGAAAAATCACAGACGGAATAAATTAAAGAACATACAGAGATAGCTAGGCTGATTAGATCATAATCATGCAATTCTATAAGAAATTAAGATCTGTTACATGGAAAAATTTTGAAAATCAAATTTAAGACTTTACAAGGGTCTTAATGAACCCTGCTAACCTAAATGGAGTTTTCTGTCACAGGCTGATTTTTGGTGGTTAATGGAGAGTCAAACACTTCCTCTGAGAAGGTGTAATATATTTCCTTTAAGGTTATCTGTCCTAAATCGTTTGACATATGAAACAAAACATTAAATCAGAAAAACAGTTCCACTGAACTGACAAATCTAATCCATTTTCAGTTTTTATTACTTTATCAAAAGTAGGTTAAGCTGCACTTGCGCTGGCTGCTGTTTGTTCTGCTCTGCTAATTTAACTTTGTTTAGTTTAATAAAGATCTCAGAAGTTTTAGTTTGTTTCTATAAAGTGCGCACTAACACTGAAAAAGTACTTTACATAAAAGGTAATGAAGGTACATTATCTACATATCCACTGTCAAGTTCTCCCATCATACTGGCTCCATTCACTTGTCTTTGCCTCTGAAGGTCCCAATCTATGTAAGTACTGCATTTCTCTTTATGGCACGTGTCATCAGCTTTAATTTGTTTTTGCAGGATGACCGTGCAGTCACCCTCCACGTCTTTCACTCTGCTGTAGCCCTCTGATGTGCTCTCCTCTTGTCTCTGAGCAGATACATATCCATAGCCATGGAGTGCAACATTTTCTTTCTCCAGGATGAGAGTATTGTCAGTGTTTGTCTCTTTGACTCTGCTGTACTGCAGCTGTTTCACATCCACCTCCTGTTTGTTCTCCTCATGTCTCTGAAAATCCACATAGCCGCTGTTTGTGAATGGTTTACCGGTGTCATCATGACTCTGATCTGTTGCTTCTGTAATGAAGTTCATGCTCAGGCTCTGCTGTTTCTCAACATGCTGTTGTGTTGGCTCTATGTTTGATAAACTCATCCCGGGAAAAGACTTGTCGCTTTTGTGTATTTCAGTATTTCTTTTTCCATCTTCCTCATTTAGACTGGGTCTTGAATCCTTACTCTGGATTTCAGAGGGTAGGCAGAGGCCAACAGGAAACATGAAGTTGTTTTTGTTATCTTGAGAGATGAAGCAGTTATGCTGAAGCCTGCTATCATGTTCAGTTACAATTAAGTAGTCCTCCATCTGATCCTTCCAGGCCACCATAAGAGGGAAGTTTTGTTTCAGGGCATTGATTACATCTTCAGACGGCCCGCTCTGCAAAGATCAAAATAATTCAGTGTGTTATCACAATACTGTAGCTATTAAGTCTAGCGAGGCAAAATAAAGTCTATTTATCTATCTATATATCTATCGATCCATCTATATCTGTCTAACTCTATCAGTCTATCAGTGTACTTATGGATCTATTTATCTGCTGATGTGTTTATCCATCTGATCATGTATGTGTCAGCAGGAACCTTAAAGACATTGGAAGGTTTATTGTGATTACAAAAAGGAAAATAAAAGTCCTGGAGGTGCCACTGACAACCAGAGAAAGTCTTAATTTTGCTGGAAACATTTTGCAGATGTGTGTTACCTTGAGGAGGTGAAAATCAACTCCTCTTATCTTTGGACCAGGAACAGGTGGCAGAACACACTGCTTCAAGCTTCAGGAACAAGAGAAACTCTTGATTAAAATCATCCCTAAAATCCTGACTTAATATAAGATGCATCCAGTTATCTGCAAAGGTGACTCACTGTTTTCTCCTTAACACCACGATGTACACTGATGCTACAAGCAGAACTACAGAGAGGGTGTAAAGCAGAGTCCAAAAAGGACTCGTATTCTGAAGATCTGCTTTCACAAACAAAGATAAACTAGTTTGGTCAGACATAATAATAAACACACAATATAAAACATATTCAGTAGTGTCAAAAAGATAAAGATGAATGTATCAATAATCAACAAAGATTCTTAAACTGTGTTTATAAATAATATATCAACCATTCATGATGTGTTTTAGAAGATCAGTCAAGTATTTACTTAAGTTGCACTAATGTTTAATAGTGTAGTTAACAGGATTTGGTAATTATAAAAGGGTTCAGTTATAGCTGACAATTTAGTCTGAGGACAAAAATAAAACAGTTTGACTCACAGTTTGGGATTTTGACAGAGGAGGTGTTGCTCCACTCGCTCCAGGAGCCGTGGTCCAACCTACAGCGCACCTGAACTGTGCACTCTGCTCCAGGACTGACGCTATACAGACTGAAATGAGTTTGTGTGCCAGACCTGTATTCCTGGAGAGAACGGAAAAATGAAAAACGTATAAAGGATTTATTGAAGGGTCGCTATTAAAGAGGCTTTTGCTCTGTACAAATTCCCCTCCCAGTTCTTTTTGTGTATATGCAAGAAAATTTTAATCTAAAATGCACTTTATTGATCGATTTCTATTTTTAACAGACAAGCCCCCTGTTTTATTTTGTCTTTGTTCTTACTTGATATTCTTTATTATTCATTGTTAGGTGTCTGTTTGAAAAACCCAAGAATATAAAGAATTTAAAGGGTGGAAACTTTTATCATTTTGTTATGAATGAAAGACCTCTACATCAGTTTGAAAGTGATTGCTTGCTGCAAACCTTAACAATGCTCCTGAAGTAACCAGGCATTTACTCTTTTGTCCCAAATGTAGCATTTAGCAGTCTTTAAATTACTCTAATGTTTGTTTAGTTAACAAAAAAGGACAGTATTTTGGGTAATGTTGAATATACTTTTTTTTTTAAGTCTGTCAGATTTTTGGGGCAGTTTAAAACTCACCTTCCACTTGTTGCCTCCTTGTTTGACTCTCAGCTCATACTTTATAGTGACCCAGCCAGAGTTGGTGTCTGTGTTATTAGGACGCTGCCAGCTGATGAGAAGATGTGGACTGTCCTCGATGTCCTTCAGCAGCATGGTCACATTTTCAGGAGGGCCCGGCTTCACTGTCGAGCAAAGAGATAAAAAAAATTAACATTAACCTTACGAGGATGTTCTTTGGAAAAAATTGCCTCGCACCACATGTCAGCTTCAACGTGATGATATTCTCATAATTAGTTAGACGAGAGGTTTTTTTAATGTTTTCACTGAAGTTAATATGGACTCTTGCATGAGATCAAATGTGCCTGCAGTGTTCAAGTTTGTGGGCATCACAGAAGCAGCACCTGCGTACTTAAACAAAAGCTGACTGTATAAAGGTGTAAAACTGAGGACAAAACACTGTTTTTAATCACACACACAAAAAACATGTTTGTGATTATGAGAAAACATTAAATCCCTCCCTCTTTTGATATAAATACTGAATATAATTTAAATACCAATATTATTTTTGAAGGAAGGGCCTCACCAATTTCCATCACTTCAAACTTAAGGGGGTCTGAAGTTGCATTTCCGAGGGCATTGGAGGCCACCACTGTCAGATAGTAGTCGACCCAGATGCACGTGTGATTCTTGTCAAAGAAACATGAGTTCTTGCCACGTGATTGATAGTCAGGACACTCGTGTGTCCCCTCTAATCTGTACAGAGACAAAAACAAGATGTTTAAAATATAGTCAACACAGCTCTTCACAGTAACTTCTTCTTTACATGTTCCACACCACCACCATACATGAGAAACACACACTAGTTTGTCCCTTCAACTGAGAAATAGTGTCTCATGTTAACAATAAAACTGCACATGATGTTTTGAAATTTTCCTGTTGCTCTTTATTGTCGATATTCTGAACTCCAAACCAAACAGGATGACGTTGCAACACACTACTCCATTACAGATAAACCTTAACACATACACTTCACCTGCTGTGATTATGGTATATTAAATTAAGGAAAACATTTAGAGACACATTTAATAGCATCAGAGTGTCTTTGTTGAATGAACTGCTGATAAAATAATGAAAAAAGAGCAGAAAAGGGCACACACAAAAAACTTGCAATAAGAAGTCAGGCAGGGCGACTCCACCCAGCTCCTCTCAGCTCTGTGCTTTGTTTCCCTTTACTTAATGTCAGAGCCAAAGATGCTGAATCCTCTTTGCTTTCTCTGCCCAGTGAGCTGTCCAATATTGCCCATCAGCCAAGAAAAAATCATTCCAGGTCCACAACAAGAGTAAACAGCACAAACATTAATAATACTCTTTATTTCCTGCTTCAAGTTTATAGTACAGAATCATTCAAACACCAACACAAATGTAAAAAGCATTGTTTCAACATAGGTATTGGAAAAAATCAACTTACAATACCCTAACCCTAATCATTATTTAACCTTTAAATAATGATTAGGGTGAATAAGCATACATAAAATAAGTAGTAATAACTGTTGAGTGTTATTGTTCTGTCAGTTAAACTGTGAAATTACCAGTTCAATCTGAAAAAATTACAAGGTGTCACTTTCACTGTACAGTCCGTCGCCCTGGCATGCAACAAACTGGTTACGTGGAAAGATTTAAAATCATTAATATAAATAGTAGCATTTTCTAATCCAACTAAAAACTGTCAACTGTTGGTCACATTCCTGACTGTGGTCAGGGGTCAAGTCAAAGGTTTAACCTCAGTGTCAGTATGAAAATTTGGCTCCATTTTGGTTCAATGATCTCTTAATCTTAAGTCTGTATGGCTGTCTACTCTTGTATAATAAAAATGTAAGATGCTGTGTCCAAGACAAGGTCATTGCAATTAAAAGAATCATTTGTCACATATTTCAGCAGTCAAACATCATATTGTTGGAAAATGCTGCCATCAGGGTTTGGATTTTGTCCTCAGACCGGGGTGAGTCAAGTTCTCTCAATCAGGTTTCCCTGAACAGAAACAAAATCTGTGCTCAGCTCACTGATAGAAAGTGTGTGAACAAGGAATCTGGTATTTTTCCACTTGCCTGCACACTCACAGCAACATCAGTTTTACTTTCACCCTTGTGCAGTGTGAGTATGGTCTTATCTGGAACCAAAGAGGGGGTCTGGTTTCAGAAGGGTCGGATAGAGACAGTGTGCTGTGATTAAACCTGTTTTGACTGAACGTCACTGGGTCTCTCACCCCTATATACTGTGGTGTCTCTATCATGACCTGCTGATGTAGGGTATAAAGTAAAATAAAATACCAGCTGTGAACCCTCCACTGACCTTTCTCTCTCATAATAGAGGTGGTGTGTTGTGGGCAGACCTCCGTCTGAGCCCGGCTCCCACCAGCATGTAAATGTCTCCTTCTCAGGGGACCTGCAGCTCAGCAGGACTGGTTTTCCTGGTGGAGATGAACCTGGCAACAAATGTGACATGCAAGTTTCCTATTTTGGTACCAACACAATTAAAATTAGCACACAGATCTTATCCCTGACAATGTGAAGGAGTTCAGAGCTGGTCCTCTTTTTTCCTTTTATTTTTTTCATTGATTTCATAAACTCTACATCCTTGATTGTTAAAGCATACCAAGGGATCTGTGTTGAGACAATAGAACATTCATGAGGCTTTAAGTGAGGAATACTTCATGTTTAATTGATATGATTGATAAATATTAAATATTAATTATTGCGTTAAAAACCTCTCAAAGCCTTAAAATCCTTGTCTTTCATGACCAAGCCTGTAAATGTGAAAGATAATGACAAAGCAGTCTCATTTGTTTCAGATAGAGACGTCAGCATTCATTTTACTCATTTTAACTTTATCAATAATAAAAACATCACTCTTTGAGTCTTTTTACTTGTAGTTTTTAAGCAGAATGAAACAATTGAAATTGGGAATCTGGCTTGGCGTAAAAAAAAAAAAATGGAGGATTGTTTAAAGGATATATCACCCCACCCTGTTTAGTCTGTATCAATGCTCCTTCTCTTTACATTTTGATTGAATTAAAACATTATACTAGCATCCAGAGAGCACATCCCTGACACCTCTGCACTTACTGTTGGACTCTAAAGCTGCAGACAGCAGCAGGAGCACGGCCAGATGGAGATTTCTCCTCATCTCAAAGCTTGTCCTGAGAACAGTAAGTGACATCAAGTGTGTGGTTGATGAGGAGACAAAAACTTGTGGCTTTGCAGTGTGAGCTGTTTATACCAAAAACATTGGAGGTGTGCAGGGAAAACAACGAGAACAGACACAAAATGTTTGTATGGTGTTGTCGACACATCCAGGACATCTGCGGGTAGTCAGAAACAAGTATTACATCCCTCCACAAAAAGTAATTACAATTTTAGATTAAAATGCACTTAAAGTTCAGGAGCTGGTAGGTCCATTCCTTTTCAGAAGATCACTTACCTGCTTAAAGATGACAGCACATTTTAAATACCTGACAACTTCATTTGACTTATATCAGGGGTCAGGGACCCTTGGCCTTGGGGCCCCATGTGGTCTCCAATTTACTGACTGTGACTTGATATTCTGTTTTACATACCAATGAACTGTTAACATCAGGAAAACATGACAAAAGCCTCCATGAAGAATTTAAACAGAGATCTCGACACAACACCAAACACAAGGTCAAATGCAGTACAGCCGGAAAATTTATACAGTAATCTTTGGTCAAGGGTACACGTTTTAAGCTTTGCAAGAAATATTTTTTATAATGGGCTGTTGTCCTTTCTGTAAAACTCTACAAACTCAGTCAGACTCTCAGAATTCTGACTTTTTTCTAAGAATTCTGAGGGGAAAAAAAGTCAGAATTCTGACATTTAACTCAGAACTCACTTTTTATTTTTACAGTGGCCCTAATCCTTTTCCTTAAAGTTGCAATGACACTTTATAGTCATTAAAAATCAAAAACAACAACAAGGGTAATGAGCCACAATAAAGACGGTAATTACACTAGCATACGTGTTGATGCTGCAGAACCACAAACGATAAAGCGGAATTCAAAGAGCAGCCACTAAACATGGTCAGTAGAACAGAGACAGAAAAAACCCCAAAATCAAATAAATATCTCAACAAAGATCAACGTTTTCTCACTTACCCTGATTATGCAGCTTAATCACATATGTTAAGTAAATGTTTAAACATTGATAAAGTTGTCCTTGTACATCACGACAGACGACTTCCTCTCACCTGAGAAACAGTGAGATTACCCATCAGGTAAATACAGGCGCGTTCTGTGTGTTGAGGGGAGGGGCTTATTTCCAGAGCGTACACCGAAAGCAAGATGTTTCACTCCTGCCGGCTTTTGTCGACCAGTCTACTTTCAATCGTCTAAATCAGGGATGGGCAACTTTGACACCATGAGGGTCACATTAATGTTATTCTCAGTTCCAGAGGGCCACGTCATTTCAAATGAAAGAAAACTATCCATAAGATTAGCAATTTTATCTATAATTTGACAACACAAAAAAATATCTAGTGGTTTTTAGAGCCTATATTACCATTTTTTAAGCTCAAAACCAAACAGTAGAGCTTAATTTAATGAGCTAAACATAGAGTTGAAGCATTTAAAATGTATGTTTTTAAAGGTAATGAACTATTACGTTTTTATTAAGTAATATATATATATATATATGTATATATGCTGATTTCCAATATGCTGATAATTCCAAACTCATATCATTATCTCATTATCACTGCTTTTGATAATAATACAATCTTTTAAGAGCACCAATGCTCTACTTAGATAAAATTGACCTGCTTCTTCAATTTGTGTTAGAAACAGATATGGAGCAAGAAAAAACATTACTTAACATTAATAAATGGTTATTTTGATGTATATTAGTGGACATTCACTGATGTGAGGTAAACCATTATAGTGCATTTGTACATTCTGCCATTAACATGACCAAATTATGGGATATTAATGGCCATTTTGTATATCCAAAATATCAAAATATCAAACATCTCTCTCTCTCTCTCTCTCTCTCTCTCTCTCTCTATATATATATATATATATATATATATATATATATATATATATATATATATATATATATATATATATATATGGGAAATTTTTTTAATCTTTATGGTCACAGTTTTTGAAAACTGGAAAAAACAAATATTAGGGGGGCTGAAAGTGATTACTTTTCAAGGTAAAGTCAGGATCATTTTAATAATTTTAGGGGGTTTTGCTTTATTGAAAGGGGTACTAGTGGCAATTATTAAGGAGGGCGGGGCTTGGCATGTGGTCAGTTGTCCACTGAAGAGCACAGAAGCCTAAAACAAGTTCGCAGTGAGTCATCTTGAGTCACAGTCGATCTTTGGAGATGCAGCCACAGCAGCAGCAGCGTGCGGGGAAACCACCACCACAGTGAAGTAGGTGTCTGTGCGGCTCTTCGGCGCTTCTTTCAGGAAGTAATCTTGTGTTGCTTCTTCGGGGCTGTTGTAGACAAGTGCAACAACATCGTCTTCAGTCCGTTAATAAAGCGTCATGACGGACTCTTTGGACAGATTCACAAAGATCAACCTGTTGAAAGAGCCAATTGTGAAGAGGCTCTGTGAGGTCTTGGACAGATCCAGCAGTAAAGGATGGCGAAAACTGGGAGAGATCGTCGGAAATGACAAACGTTTCAGAGTCAGGTAAGCTGTGATGCACCCAGACCGTCAAATATACTGAAAGGAGTGAAGTCGCTGAAGCAGCTCTAGTGCGTGTCCTGAAGGTGAACTAGTTTGGCAGGAGGATCTGATGACGCATGATTAAAAGTCTTTGGTAGTTTGTAGTTAGCTATATTTTAGGGCCAAGTGCTTTGATTTGTTAATATTAAGGTTGAAGACTTATCTGAGTTGGAACTGAGTTAAAATACCAAATTGTGGGATAAAAAAATAAATATAAAGGTTTAAATATTAATACTTTATTATTTCTTATTGTCGTTTAAAAGGAAACCTGCACAGCCCTATTGGAACTGGATCAGAAAATGTAGGCCCAATGTGTGATCAAGTAGTTTTTTGCATAACAGGTTTAAGATCCCGAGAAAACGAGGAGACAATCAAGGCAGACAGTCATCTTATATTAAGTGGTTCAGCTTCTAGCCTTTATTCATCTTACAATCATGGTCTATGCAAAGTTTTCCCTTTTTGAGCTGTAGTCCTGCAACAGCTTTTGGTTAAGAGATCTTTGTGATATAATCTTACTCTGTTAAACTTAATCTATATAACCTACAACCTTTCAAATTTGTTCACTGAAAGCTTTTGCAGTTTGGATGTGGCATCACTAAAATCATGTGACTGAATATGTAGACCATCCATCCATCCTCCATACCACTTATCCCTTTCTTGGCGGGGCTCAGGTACACCCTAAACCGGTTGTTGGCCAATTGCAGGGCCACATAGAAAGACAGACAACCATTCACTCTCACACTCATACCTAAGGGCAATGTAGAGTCACCAATCAACCTAATGAGCATGTTTTTGGCTGCCGGAGGAAGCCGGAGTGCCAGGAGAAACCCACGCATGTACGGGAAGAACATGCAAACTCCACACAGAAAGGCCCTGCCCGACCCGGGGATCGAAAGGGCGACCTTCTCACTGTGAGGCATTTGCACTTCCTGCTGCGCTACCAGGCCGCCCTGGTGTAGACCAGTGGATCACAATTACGTTCTGTTATGCCCCTCCTTTAAGATGGATATCTTCTCATGTCCCCCACCCCACCACCACCCATGAAGTTAACAAAGGGCTATTTAAGATTTTTCTAAATTTATCCAAAGATATGACTACTAATTTCTTTAAGTATTCCTATTCAAACAGAGGAATCAACTAAATGTATTTGCCCTTGTTATATCCATACATAAAAATGTTTAATATTCTAACCCCCATCTAGGGTTAGACAGTATGGCCTAAAAATAAGATTCCGGATTTTCCTTCAGTTTTAATCAATATTTTTCCCTCTCAAAGAAAAAAAAATGCAAATGGCACAGGAATTACATAAAACAAGTTATGCCTTAATTGTATTAAAATATGTTACAAACTAAACCAAATTTCCATGATAGAATTAGAGTACAGGCTGTAACTTTGTAGTCAAAGCCACATTGTGTGGTTTGGGTGTTGTCAGGCTCATCTACATCAACAACTGAAAGTGACAATATTACCACAAAGCATTAACAGGCCTGGCAAAATGAGCAACAGATTATGTTCGGGGATTTTTTTTTCTAATTTTCTCTGATTTTTATTTTCTAAATCTCCTGCAGCAAAAGAATTTAAATAATAATTTAAATCAACATATTTCCCAGCCCTGATAGCTACTATTGGTCATGACCCAGTACATTGAAACCACTGGTCTAAAACAGCATTAACAGCAACAACTGCCCTACAGTTTTACGCATCTGCAAACTACACAACTGCCAGAAAGTGAAAGTATAGTGGAGTCCAGAGGAAGAGTTAGGGTGGATTATATTGTACAGTGAGTCATGGAAATCTCGTATAGAAAGGGATAAACATAAGACCCAGAGGCCTTGTCCTATGACCTTTTACCTCCAGATGTTGTCAGTTTGTCATTAAATCAGAGTGGAAATTGGTGCAAAGCTTGTTGAACATCCTTGAAAGAGTTCTCAAAACATTATGTCCACACCCAAGAGGTGATTATGAGGCCCACATACATTTGACCTTGTCCTTTTCAAAATATTGCCAATTCATCCTTGACTCAAAGTGGACACCTGTGTTTGAAGACAATCCCTCCATTTGATCTGTGACCTCAGGGAAAGTGGACATTTTTGCAAAGTTTGATGAAAGCCCCTAAATTTTTCTAAGATAGAGATGCACGGTAGTTTATTTTTACCAATATCTGATATGCCAATATTTGCAAACTCGTTATCAGTGATACTATTATTGATACCAATATTTTGTCAAGAGCACAAAGCCTCCATTTAACTAAACTGACTTGTTCCTTTTATGATGACAGTCCATTTGTGATAGAAACAGATATGAGGCAAGAAAAAACAACATTTTTTTTATTTGATAAATTATAGTTTCGATTAATTAAAATAGGCATTCAGTGATGATGAGGTACACATGTTACATGCTGCCAATATTGAGTCAATATATGAGATATTTATGGCCAATTTGTACAGCTAAAATATCTGCAAAAATGTTCATATCTGCCAATGCCAGTCATCATCCTTTTAGGGAATTAGCTGCAGATACCAATGTTGTTCTGATAACATCATGCATCCCTAGTTCACAAGCAAAGGATGATCATGAATTCCACAACCATGACTTAAAATCTATTTAGTCCATTCTTGAATCCAGGTTGACATTTGTATAAAGTTAAAAGAAAAATCCCTCAAAGAGTTTCTGCATTCATAGGAGTCGACATTTTGGCCTGTACGGATGGACAACCTGAACATAATGCCTCTGGCTTCTGCTGTCACCTGTGTGGACCCTAAAAATCTTAAAAATCCTTTTGTCTGTACATACAGCTGTATGCAGTCTTACTATTGTTGAAGTGTTAAATAACTTGTAATAAAATTGCATTCTGTTAGCATATTTCTGTCCTTTTGGACCAGTATTGTATCTTTTCATTTCAACTTGAAGAAATTGCTGACATGTGTCCTAAAGCATGTCATCCGACTCAGCCAATTGAGTTTATACTGATATCTGAAATATGACCCCCGGTCAATCTCCTGTCTCATCCTCCAGTTCAGATGACATGGACATGTGCTCTCTGAAAGTGCTGGAGCTGGAGGGCAGCCCCAGTCGCATGCTGCTGAGGCTGATGGGAGAGCGAGGCTGCACCACAGGTCACCTGTCTGACTACCTTCAAACTCTGGGAAACTCAGAGGCCCTGCAGTGCCTGAAACCACCAGGTAGAGGATAAAAAACATCCAGCTGGCTATGATAATGTCAAGGATCACACTGAACTTTTTTCCTCTGTGTTCTATTTTTAGCTTACACGGAGTTTCTGATTCACCTCAAGGTGTTGCGTCTGACATTTACAGTCTGTCACTGCTGCTTGTTAGTTCAGTGGTATGAATGAATCAGTTCAGATTTTTCGTAAGAGGAAATGACAGTGTTCAGACTCCAGATAAGTACCACTGGTGGGCTTTCAGCAGAAATCATCTGCATGCAAATAAAACCACTTCTTTGTCTGACTCTGTCATTAACATCATGCTGTGAGCTTTACGCTAGAAACAGGAAGTCTGTATTTAGTACTTCAACTACATCAAGTATTTAGACTGAGTGAAGTCTAAAAATGTAAAGTTAAGTTGGATTCTTCTTCTTGTACAGCCCTGCAGATCATCATCCAGCCTCAGTCCGTGTCTCTTGTATCCGGACATAACCTGCGGCTCAGCTGTAACGCTGTGGGAAAATCTCCCGTCCAGTACCAGTGGTTCAAGAGCAAGGAAGAGGTGAGAAGTGAAAACTCATGTCCTGAAATGTGACTTGTCTAATCTGGATACTCTGTGCAACTTGATACTAGAGATTCATGACATGTATGTTTCTGTACTGTGTTGCCTGTGATCACTTCTGTTTGGGTGAAGCAAAGAAAATACAGTGGATTTTATGTTGAGGAAGAAGACATGCTTTTATAATTCCTGATGGTAACTTCACTATTTCACTATTACTTGATCTTCTGCACACAAAGATCAGCAAAACAAATACAGTTTAAAATTCTCACTCTTACAGATCACTACATGGTCAAGCTGTAGAATATTTATTTGAAATTCTCAACCCCTATCAGGCAACCCCCTTGCTCAGGTCAAAATCACAACAGTTGCTCTTTATTCCTGAAAAGCCGTGGTGATAAAGCTTTTCAGGCAAGAGCTCCTAGAAACAGGAATGTTCTGTTCCTGGATCATAATCCAAACTGTGTGGATGAATTTAAAAATAAGAGAGAACACCTGTTCAACATCATTTGGATAATTTTACTGTGGTAAATGAATCTACTAATTCTTCTAAATGTACGACGTGTCAGGATCCTATGTGCATGATCTAATTGAGAGATGTCAAAGTGAGGGGGCTTCACTCATTTAGGAGTTCCTGTGCAAAAGCATCTGGGGATTGCTAAGTAAGTAAGGTGAAACCTCCAGCAAACAGACCCAATTACATATTTTGGTCCTGAACATGATCAGGAGATGCGATCCAAAATCACATTTGAGTAGTTTTTTGATGAATGGCAATAATGTCCTAAAGGGACTTTTATTAACAACAAGCTTCACATTTATCACATCCATGAAACATGAAAATAAAGAACATGTTTGTACATATTAATATGGATGTATCAAACATAGGCTTGGCATCCTTTTTCAATTCAGCTCATGGCAATATAAACAACATCGTCTTACCCTATATCTTGATGGAAAATAAAACACTTTTTTAAAACTCTGTAAATTGTCCAGCCTTAGTCAGTATCAGGACCTGAACTGGGGACCCATCCATTCCCAACCCAAGTCTCCAAGCTCCCGCCACCTCTGAATTTTCTATTGTAAACTTTTGTTTTGTTTTTTTGTGATACATCAAAATTTGTCCATTGTTCTGTCAGAAATAATGTGAAAAACATACAAGTGCTTGAAAAGTATGATTGAATCTTTTAGCTTTTCAGCACTGTTCACTTGGACTTTATTTCAGTGTCAAATGTCAACCAGTTGCTCAAGATTTTGCTGTAGCTGCAGATGAAGACTTAAAACAAATGTTGGAGCATAAAACCTAATCCAGCCACTGTAAAACTTTTCCCCAAATCTGCTCACATAAGAAACCAATTGTCTTCAGTATGCCATGTCCCGAAATTGTAAATCTTATTTTACAGCCCCATTCACACTGCAGTTTCATCGGGGCAACAAGTTGACCCCCCATTAACTGCATTCCCAGAGGTAACATCAGAGGTGTGATATTGGTGAGAAAGAGGGACATGTGGACTCAGCAGAGGACAGGAGCGTGTGTCTCTGCATTTTTGTGCGTGAGAGAGCAGGACATGGTACTTCCAAAATATTTGATATCCGCAAAAATTCAATATCATGCACTTTAGTCACAATCAAAAGAGCAACAACAAATGTTTGCTTTTAAGACAATGTGTAGAAGTTTGCTTTGGTATTAAGAAATCACACAGTACAGAGCGTTGACTGTTTTTTATTATCATGGCATTGAAAAAGTTATCAGTATTGTTGTACTTGTATTTTAAAACAAGGTGTTGAGACAACCCAAGCTTGAAGTAAGTCATACAGCCTCTAAAGTTACATTTGGGAAACTGCTTGGACACTAAAAACCTACTGGTGGTCTCAAATATTCAGTGAGAGAAAACAGTCACTTTGTAATAAGTTCTTTATGAAAGATAAAATTCCAGCCGTTTCTCCTCTGTGTTGTCCAAATAAATAAATGTTTTTCTTATTTTCCCTCATTCAGGTACCAAACAGCTGTTCTCCAGACCTGGTGATAAGTCCAGTCCAGCTGGAGGATGCAGGCTTTTACATCTGCAGAGTCAACTGTGGAGAGATGTTTGAGTTCAGTCAATGGGCTCAGGTGGATGTCCTGAATGTCTCCTTGTTTAGGGGTAAGGTATCGTGGGTCTTTTATGTGACTTCTCTGTGTACAGACATGTCATGTTTACTTCTGCTGTAAACCCTGTGTAAAACTGTTCTCTGCCATGAGGAGTAAACCCTTTGAGGTAGGGCTGAGAATCTGGACAGCAAACATTTCAATGTTATGTTTCAGATGACAAGTAAAAGATATGGTAATTTATTTTGTGCAAACAGTCCAGAACTACCAGAAGTTGATAACTTCTTGTTTAATATGACCAAAAACTGCAGTCAAAACACTTCATAATAATGAGTTGGGTTGTCAAAATATTTTAAAGTCATAATTATCTTGTGTTCTTAAATAGTTAAATCTATTATTTTTAAAAAGCGGCAGAACCAGAAGCTACAATTGCTCTTCAGTCATAAAACTGCAGAAATACACAATGATGTAAGAATGCGCCTCAACGCTACTTGTCCTCTCCTAATGTCTACATATAAAAACCAGACAGTATCATTTTTTCAGTATCAGTTTTTCCTGGCTTTTATTTGTCTGTTTGTCTGTTTGTGTGCAAGATAACTCAGAACGTTATCAGCAGATTTTGATTAAATTTTTTGGTAATGTTGGTCATGCTACAAGTAAGAGCCAATTAGATTTTAGTAGTGACCTGGATCCAGGAATTAAAAAAAAGATAAATAATCATTGTGAGATAGGGCAGTTTTCAACTTATTTTCTGGTAACCCGGCTTATGAATGCAGAGGTTTGTGCTCTCTGAGTACCTCTGGTTAAAGACTTAAGTGTTGTTTTTCTTGTTTATTATCTTTTCCAACACAAATAGACTGTCACAATCAATCAGAAATGTACATACTAAATAACGTAGCAAAATGTGATTTTTCTTTAAAAAGAGGGGCTCTACAATGAGACAGCAACGTTTTTTATGAGTTTAACAGATATTAATGACGTGTTCTCTCCTGTGCTAGGGCAAAGTTATCAGTCTTTAGGCGGTCGTCTAAAGCTGGTAATCCAGCCTCAGTCTCAGCAGCTTCATGTTGGAGAAAACTTGCAGCTGGAGTGTGGAGCAGTGGGGAGGCCGATCCCTCGATATCAGTGGCACAGAAATGGAGTCCCAATCCCCAACGCCACAAAGAGGAGACTGACAGTGAGGAAACATTCTTAAAGAGGGTTTATGATCTCTTTTTTGAATTTAGCCTCTGACAGCGTACTTGTTAGATAATCTGCTGTTTAGCTGTCTCTAAATTAACAAAGGTAAGACATTTTAGGTTACTCAGTTCTCAGAAGTTTTAATGATTACAGTTCTTAGAGGACAGGGTTTATATCCCAGAGCAGTTTAATGCGACTCATTTAATGGATGACAAACAATTAAAAATACACACTACACATCTAAAATGTTACATACAAACCATACACATCATACAACACATCCTACCAACTCAGCTTTACATACATAGAACCTTTCATACATAAAAACATGTAGCCTGAAGTGCTTCTCAAAGAACGGACAGACAAGTTAAAAGTCTTAAAAATCAATATAGTAAAAGCAATAGAATGATAAGAATCAATAAAATAACATTAATACATGAACATGTTTACATATACATGTACATACCTGAAGATAAACACTTGGGAAACATGGTTTAATTAAAGATTTTCTTGGTTTCAGATCCCTCATGTGCAGCAGGATCAGCATGGCAGGTATCGCTGTGAGATCAGCAGCAGCACAGAGAGAATGTGGACTAATGAAATCAATGTTTTTATTGGTATGTTTCACTTCTTTATTCTTTAACCACGGTAATGTTCAATCTGCTTTATTTTTCTTACTGCTCAGTGATTACTTAATTTGTTTTTAACTGAAAGTACCAAGGATATCTGTCCAGATTTCAGGAGCAATGGAGTGCTCTGAAGGTAGAGTTGAAAGAAAATTCACACTACACGGGGAAACAAAAGCTGCACGAGACAATAATCAAAGGTGTTAGAATTGAGCTTGCAACTGCATGGGGGTCAAGGTGTTGATTTCTTTTAGATAACCAGCACTAACCCAACACATGGTTTATGTGGTTTGATCTCAAGGTAGTGCCTGAATTTACTAATATCTCTTTTCAAAAGATAGACATTAACCCTTTTAGACCTTTAAATGTCTTAAAAAACACCCTCTGAAACTGAAGTGTTTCAGGGGGTTTCAGAAGTCTTAGCCCCTGTCACAGATAGAAACATGAAATAAATAGAGACATTTGAAGCTTAAACTAGTAACTTTAACCAAGAGTCACATAATTTGCATTAAAATGAATAAATATTATTTTAATAATTCATCAGTCATATCAAATTTGTAATCCTCTTTCACCCAGGTCTTAAAGGTAGAATCACGATTGCTGCATCAGGTCTAAATGGGTTAAAGGAGGCTGCAATTTATACTTTTCTTATATCAACAAATCCCAAACTAACATTTCTCTAATCATAATACATAATCACATTATCAGAGCTAAATGTGTCGAAGACATTCAAACATGAATAACAGAGACAGTAAAGAAAAAAAACTAATTTGTAACATAATGCATACAGTTAATCCATTAACCTTTGTTTTATAGTTTTGACGTCGAATATTTGTTGCTTTTGTGGTCAGCTCTATTCTTTGTTGGTATAATGAATGCCACAGCCTTAAGATATTTGAGCTCACTTTTGAAAAACAAAGAAAAATGCCTTGAGAAGTCCTAAACTTTTTTGACACAGCCTTATTAGACTGTAAGATCTTCATTAATTGTGTGCTTTTACTATGTTTCTCTTTGCTCACCTATATAAAAAAATCTAAGAATGATGAACAGACACTCACCAGAATACTGAATTTGTCCAGTTAATCCCTCAAAATGCACGAATACATAATTAACCTTAATTTCATTCTAATTGCTCTGTTTTGAGTGCATGGAAAATAACCAAGTGTGTCATTTCTTGGAGGCTTTCCTTCTCTGTTCATCAATCCTATGTCCTTTTCCTATATGATGGTTACATTTTTGTATTTTGATTTCCAGATGATGTTTATGCCATTGGAGAAGGTAAGAGTCCACACCACTCAAGTGTTACTACTTTTCCAATCAGGTTGTCTGTTCCTCACAGCATTTGTTTCATGATCCTTTGTTGTGTTACTCGAACATCTCTTTAGGTTCCAGTGAATTTTTCCTGAATAGTCTTCCGGAGCAACTTTATGGTGAGCTTCTTTAACTTATTTATCAGTGATTATTTAATACATTCTAAATGTGACTTGTATTCAACAATTACATTTTAATTTGTGATAAATACAACTGATGCATAGTTCCTCTAGGACTACTGTGCTACTATTTTGTATGATAGTGTAGCCATCTTCTCTATCCTGATCAACCACCTATACCAGAATAGTTGAGAAATGTGTAGATTCCCTAAATTATAACAAACACAGCTACACAAAAAGACTAATAAACACTTAAATGCATGAAGCAGTCGGAAAACATCAGAAAAAGTAAAAAAAAAAAAAAAAATAGATTAACTGCAAGTTATTAAAAGGTTAATATGCGCTGCAGTGCTTATTTTTTTACTTCATTCCCACTGCAAGAGGTAACAGTACATTCTTCATGCCTTCAGTAACACCTTGTGGATCTTTAAGATGTGCTTGCGAGGAGCTGTGGGCCCCATGGGAAACACATTTGGCCCCACTACAACGACCAAATCTGACACTGAGCCTTTGCTTCAGTCATACCTCTGTTTTGGGAAACACCTTCTGTTAAAAAAAATTATAACTTTCTCTGACTCAAAAAGTTTGCACTGATAAACACAAATGTGATTTGTGATAATTCCTTGATGTCATCTGCAGACCTGTTTGTTTATATTTCACACATTTAACAGGAGGGTACAGGGAAATTAACAGTCTGTTAGTTACAATAAAGTAGGCTGCTGGGCCTAAGAAGGTTGCCTCAGCACTATGCAGTGATTTTGACAAATAAGCAAATTATAAAAAGGTAAGTTACTCTGTTTTGAGACAGTTAATGACCTTAGAGATGAGAGAGAAAGAGATTTCATTTACATTTACTCATCAGATCTTTGTTTATCATTATATTAGCACCTTTTTATTTAATTATATTTTTAAATAAGTCCTTATAACTTTGTGATATAAAACTCACTGACAGACTAAAAAAACTTGTTTACCAGACATTTAACTTTTTCTTAACAATGGTACATTTTGTGACTGTTATATTTGAATATGTAATCCAGACAATCAGGCATGCTGTGGAATATATAATCCACTGAAAAGGCTTATTTTCCCTAATCCCTTACAAATAAGAATGATTAAAGTAAATTGATGAATATAATTAAATGTGTTTTTTACAATACATTACAGAAGACCAAATATCAGTCCTTAAACGTGTGTTTTAAGGCAGCAGTAGACTCAGTTCTTAAATTAGAAAGAAATCAAAGATGTCATATGAATTCTCATACTGTGATGAACATTTTGATGTCAGATATGTAACTCTAGCTCATGAGTAATTGCACCAAATATTGCACTGTGAGTTCATATACAAAAAGTTGTATGAGACATTTCCCAATATTATAATCAATATGCAACAAAAATATGATCCTGAATATCATGCTGACTTTAAATTTCTGTGAGAAAGCATTAATAAGTGTGCCATTTTTGGTCATCCCTCTTGGAAAAAACTGATTTACACCACAGACGTGCTCCTCCCTTTAATCTTCTTCCTTCAGCTTTTGATAGCGTGTTGTTCTTACCTGAGAGATCAAACACGGTGCTCTGACAGTCACAGTGATTCGGTTCTGAGACAACACCCAATCATTTCATGAAAATGAAGGGGGGAGTTGATCTGAACAGAGAATGAATGAAACTTACTGTTTTACAATGTAAAAAAAATGGAAACAGCAATTATTACATGTCCTTTAAAATTTTTAAGGGCTCAGCTGGTTGCGGGCCTCTAGAATCTTACTAACTTTTCCCTGCCATATGGCGCCTTGTGTGCTTGTCTTAGTTCACTCATCTGGTAACACTAAAGTATAGGATCCATGAATTATCTGCATGAAAAAAAAATGAAAACATGCATGTATATGTGTACGTATGATAAGTTATCAGTTATACACATGTAACAAGCCTGATTTCCTATGCTAATGCATTAGTCAAGTTGTTTAAATCATCATGAATCATAAATCATTAATGATATTCATGAGTTTTAACCATTGAGAGACCAGTCATTGCTCTGCATTATTAGAGAGTCCACAAACGTGATGATTTCGTAAAAAAGTAAAGATGAGACAGTCATGTTTTTATGGCCTAAATTCATAGATGGGTCAGTGTTTTTTCTTGGTCCTTTAACTACAGACTTCATATAATAAATATAATATGATTAAATATCAGTGGTAACTCATGAATCACAATGATGGCAACATTTCGCGTCAGTGGTGCAGTCTGATAGTGCGCTTGGTCAGTAATTGGAGGTTGCAGGTTAAAGCCCAGCTCCGGCTTTCACATGGCGATGTGTCCTTGGGCAAGACATTTAACCCCAAGTTGCTCCCACTGCCGCATCCGTGGTGTGTAAATGGGCATGAAAGTGAGTGTGTTAGCTGATGCTGATGGATAACTAACATAGAAACTCCAACCATCATCACCACTTACCATTTATCTCAGTTAATGTATTAAATTACCTTATGAAGTCAAGCTGTTGTGAACTCCCCATTAGGTTTGGTTAGATTAACCAAGGCTCAAAGAAAAAGAGACCAATAGCACAAAAGAGGGACATCCCTCAAGATGAACAGGTGAAAAAAACAGTAGTAATCTTAAATTAAACAGGAAAAAGTGTGATTGAAATAATCTTATCTAATGAATCAAACAGGGTTTAACAGTTGGTTTTCTCTCCTAACAGCGACAGACAAAGTGGCCCTCCTGATCGGTAATCTTTCATACCAGAACCATCCACAGCTCAAAGCTCCTATGGTGGACGTGTACGACCTCACAAACCTCCTGCGACAGCTAAACTTCCAGGTGGTTTCACTGCTGGACCTCACAGAGTCAGAGATGAGAAACGCCGTCGATGAGTTCCTGATGCTGCTCCACAAAGGAGTCTACGGTGGGTTTGATTATACAGATCCTGAGAGAAGAGATAGAAAAAATGCAGTAAATAATGAGGAATGTTTCTGGTAACAGTCTGTAAGAGATATTTGGAATTTTGGTGAGAGTTCAGAGAATTCAAGCACAAACTTTCTGCTTTAGGTCTGCTGTACTACGCTGGTCATGGATATGAAAACTACGGTAACAGTTTCATGGTGCCTGTGGATGCTCCAAACCCGTACCACTCAGCCAACTGTTTGTGTGTCCAGAGCATCCTCAAGCTGATGCAGGAGAAGGAGACGGGACTGAATGTTTTCCTGCTCGACATGTGCAGGAAGAGGTGGGGACATTAGGCAGAGATTTTGCCATCTAACTAGACTGATAATTTGCTGATTAACTGTGTCACCTCAAAGACGAATGAGGAGCAACATAATATCATAATTTAATGTAATAAAGGAAGTGAGGTTAAGTGTTCTCCAAATTAGTTTGAATAATTGATCTAAAGAGAGGTCAATCAATTGAAAAATAATTTCAGTACTTTTATTTAACTGACAGTTACATCAGCTGGTAATTGAATCCATTAGTCTTGTTAAAAATAATTAAAGATGAAGTTGACATCTAAACCTGTTTTATAGTCCAACAGTTGGCCCTCTGGGTTGTTGGTGTGCTTTGTCATTGTCGTTCTTATGTACACAGCTGCTATGTATTAACATTACTCTGTCATGACGAACATAGCTAAAATTTCACAATTCTTGGGATTGCTATCATGCAAGAAACAAAAAGATCTATGGACCAGAAAGCTTTAGTTCGAGGATTTATTCAGCAACGAGTTATGTTTCCAGCCAAAGTGCTCTCACTAAGACTCACAAAAAATGTTTGCAAGTTGCCATCTTAGATATAAATAGACATGCACGTGACCAAACAGTGTTTAAACCAGTTCTTTTCTAATAAGGTACCAAAATATGAACATTATATATATATGTTTAGTCAGAGGTAAAGAGATATTTTATATCGGGATGGGAGTTGGTACAGTTTTATTGATATAAATTTTATTGATATTATAGATTCTGCTTATCGTTCTGATTCTTTATCAATTCCCTTTTCGATTCTTGTAGATTTTCTATAAGAAAAAAAGGCGGCCACACAGGCTTTCAGGGGAGACAGTGACAAATGCATGACATTCTAACACTGAATGCTGTGTTGCGTAGACAGATGCTTCTGCACATTGCCGTTGTTTCCACCCTTGCTTTATATCACACAGACATAACGACTGGAATTGTACAGTTACTGTCATTTTGTCTGAAACTTTGTCGCTGGTCTGACAACTTCTGTTTCCTCTCTGCCGTGATCACATCTTTGACATGGTTGTTTTCATTTCTGCTGGCTGCCTCTGATAAGAGCATAATGTCCTTGATTTGCAAAGCATGCGGGCAA
Organism: Cetoscarus ocellatus; assembly: GCA_037902135.1. NCBI lineage: Eukaryota > Metazoa > Chordata > Actinopteri > Labriformes > Labridae > Cetoscarus > Cetoscarus ocellatus. The sequence goes on from JBAMNC010000414.1 coordinate 1,693,842, forward strand.
AGTGGAACAAATCGATAAGGGAATTGTTAAGTATTAACTATTAATTTGCTATTTAGGAATATCCATGATGCCAGCACTCCAAACATTGTCCTGAGGGTTACAGCCAACATTGTCTTTGGATATGCTACGTAAGTTTAAAAGTATGAACCATCAGTGCTAAATTTACAAGTTCTTCACAAGAATATCAAATGTTTTGACCTTGGTTTGACTCCTCAGGTGTCAAGATGCTGAGGCCTTTGAGCTGAGCTGCAGCGGCTTCACTAATGGTGTTTTTGTGAAGTTCTTAAAGAAACGACTGCTGGACGACGAGAAGATCACTGTGGTGCTGGACAGGGTGGCTGAGGGTGAGAGAAGGACAGAGTGATTTGTCATAAAGATGAAAATGAATTTTATTAAATGCAACTTGCCTGGAAATGTTTGTGTCAGAAGCATATCATCTTTTATCGGGCTCACAGAGGATCATATTTAATGGAGTATTAATGAGGAACTATAACTAGAAGTGGCTGTAGGAGGTACCTGTTTTTAAACAAAGTACAGGATATGGGCCTTAACTCCAGTATATTGACAGTTATTTATAATACTGCACTCCTCTATGGATTTGTTATAACGTGATCCATTTCCTTTAAAAATGGACTGTTAACTGTTGCTGTGCAGTTTGTGATATTTTAAGGGTATTTTAAGTAAAGGGAAGCTTCTGTTGACATATAATGTTTTTATTGTGTGCTTAGACATGGGTCAGTTTGATGCTACCAAGGGAAAACAGGCTCTGGAGATCCGCAGCAGTCTGTCAGAGAGGAGAGCCCTGACGGATCCTATTCTACCCGGCGACAGCGCTGATCTAGCCCACACTCTTAGCTGTCAGTGGGCGAAGGCTCATGGTGAGTAGGAAATACCACCAACCAGTACATATTGGTATATGGATAGCTGAACAGTTATCTCAATAGCGTGACATTTTATATGATTTGACTATTGTCAGTTTATGGAAAAGCAGCCTTTCCCATGTGGCTCCCATGCAAAATAAATCTGAAGAATTTTAAAGCCCATATATACACATAAAATGAGACCTTAAGTATTTACAACAGCTTTTTTTCATAAACGGATAATTGAAATGTCATCACTCAGCTTTGCACCTTTTTTAACTTTCATGATGCTATCTTCTGCATTCCCCCTCCTGATAACATGAATGTCTGCGAGTTGTGCACTGACATATTTAACTATGTCAATAGTTCAGTACAAGTTGAACTACTCTGGCTTTATCTTTTTTCGTGTTTTGTTTGTTCTGGGACCTTAAAAGAGCATCCACCAGTCAACCCATTACCTAAACAGAAACCAAACTCCACACTGAACGGCCCTGACGGACTCAGCAAAGTTCTTGCTGTGAGACACAAGCACTAATCTGCTGCACCACCATGCAGACCACCTAAAAACATTTAATTGAATATTGTATGATCACTTTGAATATAATTTCAATTATCCTCAAGGTTTGTAAATTTGTATTCATCCTAAATTAATGGTTATTGCTCACCTGTAGTGGCTCTGGGGCCCAACAAGGGGCCACAGTGCTATACAATGGAATAACTCCCTGAGGTAAAGAGACTAAAATGATAAAACATCAGAATGCTATGGTCCAAAAAGTTCCCACCACTTTGGCTCTTCAGCTCTCTGGTTTTAAACCCTCTTATTACAAAGTGTCAAAATCTGATGTGAAGTACAAGAGATATTTGTGTTTTTGTTGTGATTGCAGAGCTTCCAGAGAGTATGACTCTAGACTTTGACTGCGGGGCTCAGATCAAGTTGGGCTTTGCTGCCGAGTTCTCCAACGTCCTGGTCATTTACACTCACATTGTGAAGAAGCCAGAGGAGATGACCTTCTGCCAAGCTCATGTCACCGACTTCTCACAGGTCAGCATGCTGTCCTGAACATTGGTAAAGAAAAAATAGAATTTTTGGATTGGACTTACAGTTATGAACCCAACATACAAAGATAAGAAGATGGATTTACTGTAAATGAACTTTAGTTTGGAAACACAGCCCCTCAGGTTTTATATAAGTTCATTTAGCTTTACATTAAAAACTGTTAAAAGTAAAGTTTAAAATTATAAAGTAAGTTTTTAGGACATATGCTCCAAATGAATTAATTCAAAGTGTATTTATAATACATTGTTCCGTACTACTTTACAATACTGAAAGTATGTTTAGAGTACTTATGTAATGCTTAGTATGTGTCCAAGAAATATGTTCAAATATTGGATTAGTATAAGCAGTTGTGTATTTTTCCACTTTTTTCGTTTTTATCTTAATTTTCAATTGTACTTGAAATTTGCATATTTCTTTGTCCTAATAATAAACTATCATGCTATTGTAGGTTCCTTGGAAAAAAAAAACTTGTATTCAACAAATAATATAAGAACAAAAAAGTAATATTGTGCTTACAGTCACTTTTTAAATATACTGAATATGACTGATGACCTGATAGACTTCTTGAAGTATGAGGGAAAACACAGAAAAGACACAGCAGAAATATTCAAGGACTGCTCCTAATTTAAAGTAGTAAACTAAATGTATTAAAAATTATTATTGTTATATATTGCTGTTGGAGCTATTGACAGTATTTTTGCCTTATTTAATTAAACTTAGTGAATTATTTTGTTTCTCATATCTTGTTTAAGGATGATAAATGGTTGAGTAAATGATTGCTAATTTTATTATTTAGAATATGTTGGCATATATTTTGGCTTTTATTTTGATAGGATTGGTAGTTTTGGCTCTGGGTGATATGTATGTATGTAGATGGGCAGGGTGGGTAGGCACTGGGGAAGGTAAATATTTATATATTTTTTTAATAGGAAGCAAAGAGTACGCTACGGGGACACTCATTTTTTTGTAAGCATTTCTCTCTTTTTTTCAAATTTTTGCAGAAATAACATTGTGGCATATCAAATACAAGGTTTGGTATGATGTCTGTAGTGACAAGCACCCTCTGATCTCTCCCCCCCCCTTTCCCTAATCCACTCGATTCACTCTCTCTGTGCCACAGTGGCTGTTTTGAATTTTTACTTTACTGTTGGTTTATAATTGAAAAGACCAAATGGCTGCTATATTTGCTAAACTAGAAAACAATTTAGTATACATACATAAGCACATTGCAAGTACCTTTAAAGTGTAATTTTTGCATGTCTTTAAATACACTTAACATACTGGAAATCATTCTGAAAGAAATCATGTGTTGTGTATGAAGCATATCACATTTAACACATTTTTGGTAAGATATACAAAAATTAACCCCCCCTGTAGTAGCATGTGTGCATATTTACTGATAATTCTGCATTTTTATTCTTCTGTTTGATTCTCTGAGTACAGGAGCTTGATGTGGACCCTAAAGAGATGAACAGAGAGACTCCAGAGGAGACAGGGATCTACCTTCTGTCCAGCAGCCTGCCTCAGCACTGCCTCTACACCAGAGTCAGCTCACTGCAGAAGCTCAGGGTAAAAACACGCAACATACAGCTGGTTCCTCAGAAGTTCCAATTGGAAATCTCACCGCTTTAAACAGAAAAACATGCACATTTTTATTGCCTTTCCTTATTGCCAATCCTTTAATTGCAGTTTTTTAGGGTTTTTCCTTAAAGTTCACACCAGAGAGCATTAGTGCTGGTGTAAATATGTTGACATGTTCATACTGAAATGGTGTAATTTAGACTAATTTTGTTATATCAGGATGTATTCGCACTGAAGGCCAGAGTAGCATCTATTTTCTGATGGAAAAATAACCTTTAACAATGATTTAAATCAGATCCTGGCCACTTTCATTCTTGGTTTTATGAAATTCAAACAGGACATGTTTTGAAAAATAATGTTAAAATAAAATAACAAAACAGATCTAAACAACAACGTACATTTTTTTACCTCATACAAATGTCTTTTTTCCACCTTTGAATCTTTTTTAAGATTACAGAGGTAAATAAGAATTGAGCGCAGAGGCTTGCAGTGTGAATACAGCTGGTGATATGCACCATTTTGCCTGTTAAAAAATCTTTGACCTGCAGGTGGTGCTATGTGTAAGGCAAGGGGATGATTTTGTTGGCTAAGATGGTTCTTAACTGGTGTGCCTTTAATCATGTGTATGTGTGCCATGAGAATTTTTATAGCCATAAATTTAATAAACAACAACTAATGACCAAGTTTTTAATTTTGTTTGTACATAAGGTGCATTAATTTCAATACACTGTTGCAAGTTCTAGAATTTTCTGCAACATTTTGTAAAAATCTTTCAGTGGATCACTGTCTTCGGCTGTCAACAAATTCTGTTGGTGGGAGATTCAGAGCCTATACCATAATGTACCTTTAGCCAAATTACATAATATACTGTTTATTCAATTCTGTTTCAGTTCCGATGACTTCTGAAGTATGTTGCTATTGCTAACATAAAAAACCCTAGTTTTTCATATATTAAGTACCACTGATCCACCTGTGTGGACGCTGTGGAAGTGGTGGGACGCATTGTCAGTGATGTCCTGCAGCTTAGACAGCATCCTCCTCTCTGACACCACTGTCAGCCCAGCTGCACTCCCACAACATCACTGGCCTGACATAAATGCATACCATACACATTCTTCTAGACACATTCAGTTTAGAGTTTAGGCTACCAGTGTTTCCTCACAATACTCTTTTCTTTCCCCACATGACACAGGAGGAGTTGGTCTTCACTGTTTGCCTACAGGGCACTTTTCCAGCCATGGATGATGATCCTGTTCACTGGACCAAAAGCATCAACATTGGCAAGCCACTGATTGCCCGCCTGGACCTGCACCGGGCTGTGAGGAGAAACAGCTGCCTGCAGACGTGCCTGATGCCTCACAGCCCGTCACACAGCCCCTGTCACAGCCCTGGACTTGACCGTCACCTACACCTCCATCACGGGACACACCAGGCCCAGGACTACAGAAGACTGTCCCCTCAACAACTTTACCTGGGTGCAGTGGGTGGGGATTCATTCTACGAGAATGTCAGCCAGTCCCAGTATGAACCTTCGTATGAGTCGGCCACGGGACTTTCAAGCTCCCCTGGCAGACTAAGTATACCCATCGAGACCACAGACGACATCAATGAGCTGCAGACTGTGTTCATCAACAGCCTGCAGCTCCAGCAGCAATAGACTTAATAAAACAACATGACATTTAGCAGCAGTGAAAACAACTGCTGGATTTCCTGCAAAAGTCTCCCTGGGATAATGCTGCTCTCTATGTTACATATTCTAACTTCATAAGCTTTAATAGATAATTAATATTCCTCAGTTTATATTGTTTATTCAACTCAACAAGCTAGCTACTGACTTTTTTAGTTGTATCTCCTGTACTTTGACATTTTTTTCCAACAAAAATTATAAGTTATGTTTCATTTAACTGCCGTGTTAAGTACTTCTGAAAAAAGGGGTTGAAAAGATATGCATTATCAGAAACTCAGACTTTTTACAAACATAGAAGCAAATAAATCATAATGGAAATATCAAATTATACATCCCATTGTACTTTTGAAACATTATTTAACTTTTCCCATATTTTAAAGATTTCAACTTTTGACAAAGTTTACATGTTAAAAAAGTTTTCCTCACTTTCTTAAACAGTTTTTCTTTTCCCTGAAACGTTTTAACCTGTTACACATTTTTTCTAACCTCACACAAATCTGTCCTCTGAATCTGTTTGGATTCTTGGCTTTTATATATTGTTTTCACAGCTAACAAATATGTTTCCCACTTAAAATTTATCAACCTTTAATTAAATTTCTACCTTTTTCTAAGACAGCTTTAACCCCAGGCTGCATGGTTGTGCAGCAGGTAGTGCTTTTACCTCTCAGCAAAAAGGCTGGCTCAACTCCCAGGTTGGATGGGACCTTTGTGTGTGGAGTTTGTGTGTTCTCCTCTGCATGCAAGGTTTTCCTCTGCTGCCCTGGTTTCCTCTCACAGACCAAAAGCATGCTTATTAGGTTGACTGATGACTCTAACTTGCCCTTGGGTGTGAGTGTGAATGACTGTCTGTTTTTATGTGTCTTCTCTGGCTGGCAACCCGTCCAGGGTGTGCCCTTGAGTTGGAGTGGGAATTTGTGTTACAAGGAAGGTGTTATGAAGATGTAGCATTCAGGACAAAGGCCTACAAATGCACAGACAGCCTTTAAACATAATGTCTTCAACCCTATTGCTGGCAAAGAGGACATAAAACATAAATATGTTACACCAAATAACACTCATGTGCTCTTAATTTCAGTCTTTTTTTAATCAGCACTTTTACTTTGATATGATTTTCTTCTGTGGGAAGCATTATTTTTAGCTACATTTCACTCAATATCTAATTACTGAGTTACAGAATACAATAATTATAAGGTGGAGAGGAGCGATATTGATCAATATAGCAGCATCTTACTGTGTATACTTGACTTAAAAATTAGAATTTATGTTAAATGATGCTTCTGTTGATGCTAGATGTAGGATAAAAGCGCTTGGAGTCAAGCAAGTCCACATCAGCAGGTTGTCCATGTCGATAGTCAGAGCTACAGTATTATATATGCAATATTTGGAGGAACTACCTTGTATTCTCATTGATTGATCACTTTGAGGTTAATATTGGGAACTCTAATGATAATGGAATGGGGTAAAAGAAAGGCCAAATATTTTCTAGTTGTGGCAATTGAAGCTATGTAGGTCCACAGCATCAGGCCGTCCATACCATATAACAATCCCGAGCAGCCTAAAGACAAAAACTAAGGAGCCAGATTTCTTATTTTTGCATATATCATATTAGCTCAAAGGCTATTATGCACTAGATGCTGCTGTTCCCTGAAACAAATAAATGGTTGGCTCAGCACGCTCCAGCTGTTGTCCTCTTTTTCTACACAGAAAATATAAAAATACTCAGTACTATTACATTTTAAATGAAGTACTTTTCACTTTTTATCATAACATATTCACAGAGTGACACTTTTCTCTTACTTGAGTAAAACTGTATTAAATTAGACTGTAAATTTTTCTTTTCCCATTCCTCCTACCCTTTATCTCTCATCAAGAGCTTGAGAAGTGGAGAAAGTGAGTCTGCAAAAACTCCCTCAGTTGTTGAATTATTGCAAAGTTCGTAGCAAAAGCTGTTTGCAGACATTAGAAAAATGTTGATATAACTGTGAATCAAAAACCCCTTCCATGTTTTGGTATATCCACACATTCATGCTCTGGTTCTTTGTCCTCTAGCTGTACTTTGGATGGTTGTAGTGGGCTACATAGTGGCCCATTCCCCTCTTCAGCAACACTAACTAGCTCTTTGGACCTGGCTACTGCACCCAGTGTCTTTAGCTCCTCATACATCTTTATATAGCTCATCTGTGAACCATGAAATCTGTGTAAAGAATTTTCCTTGTGGGATTTAAGGCATTATGCCCTCTATTCCCTCTGAGATGTTTATATTTCTACTTTTGGATCAGCCTGTTAGTTAGAGGTCACAGACTGATGGCTGCCTCTATAAGTCCACTGCACTTCATTCACATCCTGGTAGTTTAATTACTGAGTTAATATGAGTTAACATGTGAATGATTAAGATTTCAAACAAATAACCCTGAGCTGGTAAGCAAACCAAACATGTGCTTACTGTTCACCTCTACATGTTTGGTTTTAGCATCCACAGAGTAAATCTCCTCCCCATTAAATAAGAGAACAACCCCAGTGCAAGAGTCAGATGTGCAACAATGAAATCTGCTTATCTTATGTGCATATGTTTAAACACCATGTCAAGATCAGTCATGAGAGGTAAATGCTATGGGGGAGATATTAAGAAGGAAATAGAAAAAAGGCTGTAAAGACAACAGAATGCAATCATTTTTAAAAAGATTTTGGCACATAAAGTCTGCAGGAAAAGACAAAAGCTTGAAATAGTCTTAACCAAAGAAATGTGTTAGTTATAGTAAGACGTGTGATATGGTGGTGCACTTCGTGTAAACCTTTTAGCCTGTATCCATAATGCAAACATGAGGGTGTTTAAGTCAGTGTTGTTGTAAATATTAGAACAGAGGGTTTTTCTAGGGGTGGAAAAGCTCTCACATATCCCACCTAAATGGAAACACTCACATGTGCAGGTACACCATGAAAAATATCTAAAGCACTGTATGAAGTGATGTGATCGTGTTTTTTTTTTTGTTTTTTTTTACAAAGGCTGTTGGTGTATTTGCAAATCCTGCTAACTGCGTGCTTTGTTGCCTTGCAAAGTATCACCACCATAGCAGAGCTGCGGCTGAATACACCTCACCTTGGGGTTTCCTCCGTGGCTCTCACAGAGATGCTTCTCAAAGTTTTTTGTTTGGCTTGAGAAAATCTTGCTGACAGCTCAGTGAACATGTCACAAGTATTTTGCATTTGTGTGGTTAAATATATATGTTTTCTTTTTATTAATTCCTTCAGCTATTTCAGTTTACTTTTCTATTCACAACAAGGTCTTCTTTTCCAGTGGTGTGATTTCGCATTTTATATACCCTTTCAGCAAGTCTACAATGGTCTCAGATGTCCCCAGAAAGTATTTTTAAGTGTCTGGCTAAAATATCCACTCCAATATTGGATTTTGGCATGTCCTCAACCCCTGTGTTACAGCTCTGCACATATCACACTGTGTTAGTATAAATGCTCATGAGTTCTGTTTTAGTGCATCCTACTTAACCCTTTAAAGCCTGAAAACACATATTATAGCCAGAAAATTATATTTTTTTGGAGCTGAAATGTTTATTTCACTTTCTACTGAAATCCAAAAAAATCAAAATTTCCATAAAATTTAACAAATATATTTTTTGTATATCATTTGATACATTAAGTGTTTTTGGCAACTGATAGTCCACTTGAAGACATTTTGTATCATTTATCTTATTGTATTCAGAAGTTTTTTTTAATAACTTGTTGATCATTTTGATAAGATAGATGTATCAAAAGTATGTATCAAATATGATACAACAGGCTTTAAGGGGTTAAAAAAGGGCATGTAGTTTCAGGGCTGTTCTCTAATGTTTACAATGGTCTAGACATTTTCTTACCACTGGAGCCACATGGGGGGGTGAACAAACACTTAGCTCAGAGAGTGTAATGTCCCTCATGACATTGTTAGGGATTATTTTTAATGGACTGCTTAAGCACAGATTTTCTTAAAGCTGGCGCCAGCAAAAAAGGAAAGGATGGGATTTTTCTCATGTTGGGGGCAGGGATGTAAACAGGCCATTGACACATATTTTTGTATGAAGCCAAGAAAAGACTTTTTTACGGGGGGGGCACTGACAGGTGACAGACAGCTCAGTTTATCAGTCAAGACTAATCTGCGCCCTGTGGTGTAAATCATTTCACAATATTAAAGAGTAACCTTGTATTTTCCCTTTAACTGGATTTATTAACTTTTCTATCAAAAGATTTTTGGGGGGTGTTTTGTTGGTGAGTCTGCTAGTCTCCCTTCTGGATTCAGAAAGACGCACCAACAGCAGAGAAAACTTATACTGAACCAAATATTAGTGATTTGACTCAAGTGACAATAACATTCCTTTTAACATGGTTACCTTTATGAACAGAAGTATACAGAAGAAGAAATTCTTCAAAACGAGATTCGCATAGCCATTTTCTGCATTGTAAAATATTGCCAAATACAAGGACTTCCTGGAGGGAAAATAAAGCACTCTGAAAATTTTCAACCAATTGTACATTTGACCCAGCATCGTTTCACAGCTCCTTTCTATGTAAAACACATTATTATGCAAAATAAGTTTCTTTCAGCTTTTCTCTCACTGACTGAAAAACTTGTAAGTTTAGCTGGAGACTCTGACTTGAGTGGGCGCGAGTGTGCCTGGTTATTTCAGCCCTGTGACTGCGACCAGTGATTGATGGATGGAAGCTAATGTTGTCAATATTGGTCAACCTGAAGGTCTTTAGTTTCTTTTTTTTTGAAATAGAAAAAAAAAGACTTTTTAAGTAGCAGTTAAAATGTCACAATAGGGTATGCTGTAGAAAATCAGCGATTTTGACAGCCCTAATTTAAACATTTTGCCTTATGCATCCTTTTTAGTTGTAGTATGTGTCTATTCCCTGTAGAGTTTGAGACTTCATACACTGTGACTGTTTACATGATACTATTTCTTTCAGTGATTTTTGCTCAATAAGAGAGTGCACCTCCTAAGTATACACTAAGTTTTTGTTTGTTTGATTGCTCACGTGTGCTTAAAATAGACATTCTGTTTTTAGGGCTTACAAAAAATAACAGCATTAGATGATGCTAGATAGTTTGCTGTAGTTGCAATCTTTATATTGGCTTGTTTTCCCATTTGTACTGTTTTTTCATAAGGATGAGGACATGTGACCTTCAGCTAACATGACAGGATAGGGCACCTTGAGGAAGCTCAGTGGATACTGCACAGCAGCACTCTCATCTGTATTTTTTCATCTATGTGTAGAATAAAACAAAAAAGCATAATTTTACTTAAAAGTGTTTAGAGCAGCATGTTCTGTGCATACCGACGTTACACCGCAGTACAACATGAAGGAGGAACCCTGTCCGTCTGATTAAATTATGGATGTGGTCAGCCACCAGCCTGCAGGGTGATACCATAGCTGCGTCACTTCTGCAGCTGAGGGAGGGGGTTGGGGGTTGCTACATGATGCAGTAGCAGGCAGTAAGAGCAGAGAGAGAAACAGTAAGAAACCTGCACGCAAAGAGGACAGAGGGATTATGATCATGTCAGCCTCGTGGAAGCAGCTCTTTTTTCAGATCTTCCTGCTTCTCATCTCCTGCAGGCACATCAATACAAGTAAATGACTATATTTAAGTCTAATTTTTACTTGATAGCTCTGTTCAAACTGTGGTTTCTCTTTTCCCCACTATATGATGTGTGAGGATTCAGAGAAAATGTCATCTTGTTTAACTTGCCATAGATTGGTGTTAATCATTTTATTGTATTTCTACATATACGCTCCCACAAGAAACTCGTGAAACTATAATGTAATATGTATTCAAAGAACAGAAACTAGATGAAAAACTGTTGTAGAGATATAAAATACTTTAAATACATATTGTGTCAGGGATGCCCTGAGGATCATCATTTAGGTAGAAAAAATGATTCAGTTATCAGGGCTTATGTAAGTGAACTAAGAAGCTGCCTCTGATGTAACCACTCAAGAGTTTTTTATGTGGCATTGCTGTGCTATTTTTTTAAGAAATGTATTATTTATAGGTTACGTTCTAAAAACTTTAGGGAAGAGCAGCTCTGATTAATTTTTTATTGTTTATCTAAAAAACTAAAAAGGATGGGGTGCTTTTAGATGACATTTATCCTTTCTTTTCATCTTTAGTTGCCCTTGAAACTTTAACTAATCTATTAACTGTTTTTTTTACTTGTACTCTAATAGGATGCTTACTTCATTTCACTTGGAGCAACTTTGAGTCACATCTAAGTTAATGAAAAAGTACTTCTGAGGATTATAAATGCATAAAATAAGTACAAAATAACACATGTAAACGTATCATCACATTGTAACAATCCTTAAAAACTACTCAAGAACCATTTATCACCCTTAACAGACTTATACCCAGCCCTACCCAACACCATCCATCAATACCATAGTTATCACACACGATGAAATTTAAGGCATTTAGCCACAAATTAGCTTACAAAGCACTGACTACTCTAACAGCAAGTCTTAAAGAGCCTAAAGTGAGAGCAAATGGTCCAAGTTATATTTGATCAATTATCTTATGAAGTCAACATGAACAGGGACGAAAAAGGCACATAAATTAACACTCCATGCAGACGATGTAATTGCTTATCTTATTAATTCAGTCGCTGCATAGTTGTATAGTTTTAATCAAGAACAAATGTTCTTTTGAGATAAAAAAAAGTTTTTGACAGTACTCTTCATTACATCACATACACAAACTCAATATTACATCCACCATCTGCACAGAATTGCTTAACCTTTAGCAAAATTAGACTGGTGAGGAAAAAACCTCTTCACAATAAATCTCCCGTTCAACCAGACTGCAAAAGTCCTCTGCTGAAACTTTGTTGTGTTTGAGTTGTGATTTCTGATTTGTGTCATTTATCTTCAAGATTTATATAGTTGAGAGTTGTTTTCTTAAAACTGTAGTATTCCAACAACAGAACCTTGTGGAACTCCATGGCCAAGTTTAGTGTGCCCTAAAAACTTGGCATTATCATGTACAAACCATGTTTATGAACCACATAACAATCACTTACTGGACTGTCCAGTAACTCCATAGTACTAAAGATGCCTCAGGCAGTAATGTGAAAACATCACACAGAGTGTGATAAGCTCTCTGCTTTGAAATAAAAATACCAAACATCCATAGAAGTTATATATATATTTAACTAGCCTTTAGCCAGTCAGCTAGCTTCAAAGTAGTTTGGTATGCAGCCTATGTTTTTTTTTTGCATTATTTTGTTAGTTTTCATTGACATTAGTATTCTTGTGTGTTTTCTATAACTGTGCTTCTTTGTCAGAGACAACAGGTCCAACACCCCCTCCTCTGAATCCCATCAGCCCTCTGCCAACACTTGAGAGGAGCTTTGTCCTTAAAGGTGAATATCAGAATCCCACAGTTAAGATAAGATCACATTATTTTTCAGCTTTGTCAACATCCCAATGAGTTCAGTTAAAATATTTATGAAAATATGATTTTTATGGGGGTGCACAATATATGGGCAAAAGATAAGAACTAAGACATACTTTTAAAAAAAATGTTAACAATCGATGTGTCAGCTGTAGCCCACATGTTGGCAGAATATATTTGTCCCATAATGCTACACTTTATAAGGCACGGGTCTTCAACTACATTTGTACAAGGGCCAGTCTAATTGATATACCCCAAGGGGGGCTGAGTTTTGAACTAAACTGAAATAATAGAAGTATTTTGATCTTACTGACATGTTATTGGTTTAACCTTTTTTTCCCCAAATTATTTGTGTTTCAAAGCCTTTAAAAGTGAAATAAGTCCTTATCAGCCATGCTGCTGCCAGCCAGCTGGGGCAGTGGTGATATCTTTATTCTTTCTGGGTCGGCCATGTTGTCCATCACAGGGATTGACTCATAGACTGTTAAAAGAACTGGATGAAACCTTGTGACATCAGCTGTTTGAATGTCAACATTGTGGATGTTTTGCAATGGACACTGCCATACTGCACATGTCATCTCAACCGAACTTTAGCTCAACCTGCTCACAGACAGAGAGGCTGTGTCTGACCAATAGCGACTTTGAGTTTTCAAAACCATAAATCCTCAATAAAATAAAAACAGGTGAGATATAAAAAAAATTCACCCCCCTCACAGTTACAGCCCATAGATGTGTCATATATATTAGGCTGAAGCCATTTTTAACCAGGCTTTAAAAATGTGTATTTTGGATGTAAAAAACATTTTTTTCCCTGTACACAATCATTTGGGTGACAGGTTTCTGCAGTCAGCCTTTAAGTGGACACTCGGGGTACTGCATGCTTTGGCATTTCTCCATGGGCCTCCATTTTCTGCTCTGAAAGTTGCTTCCTGGTTTGACTCTGTTGCACTTGTGTATTGGCTAATAATGAATGACAGATGGATCTTTTTTTTAACAGATCAAACAAAGTCATTCCTGGTGAAACTGTTTCAGTCCATAATGTTTTGGGACTTACTCTAATAGTTGAAGGGATTTAACAACAAAAAAGACCTGACTATTTTGACAGATATTGAGATCATGATTTTAAAACACGATTATTAACTGATTTTGTAGTAGAGCCACATGCAATCATTGAACTTAAACTACACTGCCTGGCCAAAGCATGCATATATATATATATATATATATATATATATATATATATATATATATATATATATATATATATATATATATATATATATATATATATATATATATATATATATACACACACATATATATACATATATATATATATATATAATTTATAGATATATAGATATACACACATATATATACATACATACATAAAATCCAACACACATCCCAGATTACTCAAACTGTTAAACATCAAATAACTACTCTGAAGTGATGTTTTTTCAAGATTAGATTAGATTAGATAGAACTTTATTAATCCCTTGTGAAGACTGCCTCAGGAAATCAGGAAATAAATGAAAACTGCAATATTGAAGCATAACATCTTTCATACCAGCCTGGTTATCTGTTGATTAGTTGTTCCTTTGTGTCTCTATCAGGTGAAAGTCACGCTGAGAGGGTTGAGCTGTTGAATCCGGTCAGCCTGGTGTTGATGTGTACCTGGGCTGGTCATCAAAACAAACCATCAAACATAACCGGCTTCTGGAGGAAAGATGGGGACGAAATACAAGACAGCCGTGTCACAGTGCAGTTAAAGAACGAGCAGTATAATCTCAAACAAATGTATGTACCTCGAAACTTTAAGAACAGCTTCACAAAATCCATTTTTTTCCCACAAATGTTTGCAGTTTTGATCAGTATAAGTGGTACACTATTGTCTTCTATCACTTTATTGATCAAACTTATTCATGTGTGAATCATTCTTTGAAAAATGGTTCCTAAATAAATGATTAAATTACTACATATATGTTAAGTCTGTCTTTTCTCCATGTCAGATAAACTCACTTCTCTTTTTGCTTTTTCAGGTTTAATATTGTCAGTGAAGAAGACCTTGGACGTTATACATGCAATTTTGGAGATGAGGCAAAAATAGACATTGTTTTGGCAGGTGCAGATCATTTCCTCTCATGAGTTATATTTATAAATCACATTTTACTTTTTCAGACAGGATTTGTACTGTTACCGGTTATATAAACCTCCGCTGCTTATTTATAATGAATACTGATATCTCTACTGTTTAAAGGATGCAAGTGCCCTTCACCTCATTTTTGTGTTTTACTTGTCCACTAGTTCCTCAGATTGGTGATCTGCGAGATAAACCAATAGTGAGCTATGTGGGGGACTCTGTGGTGATCACATGTAAAATGGAGGAATCCAAACCAACACCAAACACTTGGAACTGGTTTAAAGGAAATGACACAGAAAAGGTGTGTGTGTGGTCCTAAGCTTTATTCACCTCTACGAAGGAGGTATATGTTTTTGCCTGCATTTGACCGTTTGTTGGGCTCCGTTAGTGAGCAAGATAGCAATGATGAAGCTTTCAGTGATTGTTGGTCATGGCACAAGGAAGGAGTGATTCTGGGGGTGATCAGACTCTGGATCCAGGAATTTTGTAAAGCATTTGTTAACTTAGCGAGCCAGGGCAGTTTTCTGCATTTTCACAAATAATCATTACCATCATATTTTTATAGTGCCCAATCACAACAAATATTATCTCAAGACACTTAAAAAAAAACAAGTAGATATATGCCATACTCTTTCTGTTCATTTAATTTAATTTACTTTTTTATTTATATGTATTTATTTACATGTATTTATTTATTAATCTATTGTTTATTTTATTGATTAAAGAGAGATGTAGAAAGATAGAGGAGTGGACAGAGACATAGGGACTAAAATGAGAATTCATGATAGTGAAAATTTATGAACAATAGTTCTCTCTGTTGGATATTATTGGATGTTACCCCTTGAGATGTGGTATCTAATTTTCAAGAGGGTCATCCTCTCTATATGGTTGTAAAGACAGCTGTTATGGTGGCATCATCAATAACAACCATGGATAATCACGGTTTTTGATGAAATTTTCAGGGAATGTTGGTTATGGCACAAGGGAGAGGTGATTACATTTTGGTGGTCATCTGACACGGATGTGGACCCAGGAATTTCTCACAGGATTTGTTAACACTGCACTATAGGGCAATTTCCCTCAATATCCAGAATAGCTCAGCTAAGGATGTGAGAGAGGCCTTAGCTGAGGTTTGTGCTCTCTTCGCAGTTTTAGTTTGATCTTGTTTTTAGTACTGTTTATTCCTCTGGTGTATCCTTGGACATGATTTATCATCTTCAGATCTATATCTAATCACTAACCCTTGGACTATTTTTTTTTTCAGGAGCAGATTTTCACTGCTGCAGAATCTCAAAAGTACAAAATTAAAAATGAAGGGAATAAAACCAACCTGGTGGTTTACAACCTGACAGAGGCTGACTCTGGCATGTACTATTGTGGAGCAGTGTACAACATCAGCACCACTATGGGCCATGTGGAGCTGAAGGTCAGTGTGAAAAAGAAACTAAGCTGGTTTATGTCCATCTGTACTTGTACTAAATTACATTTCAGACATCATACCTCTATAAAACAGCTGTATGTATTACTTCTTTAACCAAACAAAACAAGCAAACAGTGTTCTTCACTTTGACAGGGACAAGTAAATACTTTATTGATTCCAAAGAAAAAGTCCACAGACTGCTGAACTTCTCTCCAATAGTTACCTGAACACTCATGGCATTACTGTCGTATTCTTGACATCTGCAAAATTATTCAGTTGAAAGACAGCATAGCAGCTTAGCAGTGGTAAAAACATTCAGTTAAAATGATAACATAAAAAAGAAATTCAACTTTGTACGACACAGTGGTAGTAGAGGAGCAGAAGATTTTGCTGTAAAAGTCACAACAAGCTCAGTAGCCATTGCAGCATGAATGTGACTCTGTATTCCACCACTGTCTCCATAGTTGTTGAGGGTAGCACAGGCAGTTTAAGGGAGAGGCGGGGATATGAGATCATAGGGGCATAATATCAGACCTTAAAACTGCATTCTGAGTAAACCCTCTGAGACAAAAACCCTGAGAGGTCTCCAGTTAAACATTTTTTATTCATGTTGTGAACATCTGGACCACAATAGTTTGAGAGAGGTGTAAAGAGGACATTTTGTTCCCCCCACTTTAAGTAGCTCCGCTGTATTGCCCCAAACTGTTTCAAGCAGGACATTCTCTCAGAAACAAAAACTTTTACATATCAGGGTCAAAGCAGTGACTGATTTTTTTTCTTGCTTGTAAGGTCATCACTTTCTTTGAGCCTCTAAAGCCCTTCATAGCCATCATGGTTGAAGTGATCATTCTTGTTGCTGCCATCCTGCTCTATGAGAAGAGTCGGTCCAAGAAAGACTACTCAGCAGCAGGTAAACAGGAAGCTCTAAGACGGCTCCATTTTGTCTGCTGTTATGTGGTGTTTTTACAACATATTTAGAATTGTTTACTTTTTTCTCAGAGAATACTGCAAATGATCAAGCCAACTCCCTGTGAGTAAACAGGAATTTTAAAAACATATTTTCATGTATTTTTTGTTATGTGTGATAATTTACAGTTTATAATGTATATTTTTATTCTTTGCTAGGACTCCTGGTGAAAACGGTGGAGCAGATGAAAGCTCTTCAATGAGACAGAGGAAAGTTTAAACGTTAATCCAGTTTAATCAAACAGACCTAAGAACCTTTAAAATTATGGACACAACCATGGACAAAATAGAGCTTTAAAGCAATATTTCATTTGAATTATATGACTGTTATCTCTTATTTTCACCCAACAGAGAACAATAACCACCACATGATAATCATTCTTAAATCTGTACACAATTGCCTCTTATATGTACATTTTTCTTTTTGGACAAAGCTGCAGGATGTAGGTTCTGATTTTTTTTAATCATAGGAAACAACGTGTCACTCAACCATTGACGCCTTTCTTTCAGACAGGAAATTGTTTGGTAATTCATTTTAGCTGTGGCTTTATCTTCAGTTCATCATCACTTGTATTAAGCAACATAAAGTTTTTAGCAGTGCCTTACACTCCTTAATGGTACTCAAGCGACCAATTACACTGTCCTTGCAATGACTCTTAGTGACTTTGCATTTTTTTTGCTCTTTCTGCTAAGTGTAGCAAACATACTATGTATCTGCATCACTGTAATTTATCACCATATCTTCTTCTATATGCAAATGCTTGAGTATGTTTTTATGTCAATGGCTCATAAGATGGCCAGTAAGGTCATCTCATGATCTTTTGCAGCATGATGTCATGTGAGTATTTAGTAGATAACTTGCACTAACATTAAAGGTGTCACTGTATAAGTAAGCAAATGCCATTATAATGCACTGTCATTCTGCTTAGTTGTCACAAACACTGCATTCATGTTTGTGACAACTAACATAAATTCACAAGCAAGGACCACACCATCAACAAGATGAATTTGACAGTTATTATGAAAAACATAATAGAAAGGGGGTGGGAGGCTGATGTGCATTATGCATATGAAGTAAAGGAAGGAAATAGTCTGTGGAGCAACTGTGACGAACATGAACACAACCTTTTTTTTGCAATCGAGGGAGCTCTGTTAAAGCCATATGTGATACCACTGCACTTGGAGCCCCCTCCCCCCTGCTGACTGTGCTCAGTATAATCAAGACGCTCTAAAATAAAAATGTATCTCACTTTATTTCTTCTGTTGGTCTCTTATAATGCAGACTTATACCCAAATGATGTTGTTATAGAAGGTGTATAGTGGTTCTCATCTGGGGATCGGGTCTTTGAGCTGTTTTTAGTATGTGTGCCTGGAAAAAAAAAAGTCTATGATGTGCAGAAGTCTTATGCATATATGTATTTTACTATATTCCATTACCTCAAGATAATTAAATCCTGGTTGTTCTCTTCAGATCTCAACTTCTCTATCTTGTCATCCTGTAAAATAAAAAGGCCAAAAAAGAAAACAGTTTCCCCACTGAAATGTGTTTAGTGCTCTTAATCTATAGATTAAAATCAAAATTAAAATGGTGTCCCAAGAACAGAACAAATAAAATATATGCATGTCTTCCCAGGGCTTCAGTCGCAATATGCTTTTAATGACTATTTTTGCTGTCCTGTCTCTTTTTTCTATCATATCTATTTTTGTTTATCTAAGGTCAGCACTTACAAACTTCCATTGATGAGTTTGGAAGTTTGATATTTTTCCGCAGTTGAGTTGTTACCTCTCAGGTGGTGATGGTGATCCTGAGGCTAGACCAGTTGAGGAGAGCTGACGAGTGTGTACATCAGGGGTTTCAACAAATCAAGGAAATATGAGGCCATTCTTGATTATGGTGGCTGAAGATGGCAGGAAAACATTTGCAAAAGCAGGAACGCAGCAGAACTAAGTACAACAGAAGTGCTGCAGGCCAACAGAGGGGTCTTGTGAACTTCTGTTGCTATATGTGGTTATGCTATGTGTCTACTCTTGCAGGTGTTTCCTGGGTCCGTTTGTCTTGGGTTTTGTTTCGTTTCTAACTTGTAGTGCGTTTCTGCTGGTGTTATCCTCTTATTACCACATCTAGCTGCTATAGGCCATTTGCCCTCTTTATGTCCTGTCAGAATAGAACTTCATATCTGGCCTACCATTTCACGTAGATACCTTTGAGAACATCAGGCCTGACCTTCAATGGGCTGTATTTTACCTGTGTGGTGTACATTCAGATCTTCCAAGCTGATTACAGTTGACCAGGCCTTGTGTTGAAATAAGAGGCAGGTTTACATGGAACATAACACAATGCCTGTTCCAGTGCCTTTATTTTGGCGAAAAGGTCAATTTGTTACAGTTAACCACTTTGTTTTTTGAAGTCAGGAGAGTTGTTTACTTGGGACAGCAGGAAATAACATCTAAATCTAAATACATATTTAATTTCCCATCATCAGTCCAAGTTAAAAGGCAAAAATTTGATTAATGTACTTTAATCTTTAGAGAGGATACATGAGTAAAGTACTCTTGTGCTATTATAACTGCTCCATTTTTGTTGTAAAAATGAAACAGGGTTTATTTGAAAGTACAATTTTATTTCTGCATAAATACAATATGCACATCAGGCATGAACACAGTTCTACTATCTCTAAGTTTCACATGACTCAACAAGCATCTCCTTTAATTTATGTTACAGCCTTTATACCACAACAGCTCTATGGCTGGTTCAAAAAGAACTGGACCAGAACTTTTAGGACATCATCATTAAAACCCGTCACCTCTCCGTCCTGCACGCTGTCGTACAGTTGCAGACTCTCTGTGCCCCACAGAAGGTTTTTCCTGGGATTATTTGCGTCGGCCTCCACAGAGAGGGCCAATGTGTTGAGCTGGTAGCAGAAGAAGGAGAAGAACTTTCCATCAGTGACCACAGCCTGTGACACAAAGGGCCGGGTGATGTCCTCGTGGTTCCAGAAACCTGGAGCAGGACAGAGGCAAGAATTACATTAACCAGTTCTGTCTTGTAGAAGTGTGCATGGAATTGCTGAAACTAGAATGTCCTTCAGGATCAGTACAGTAAGTAAGTTATTGTGGATCTAAGAAATCCTGAGAATTATTTGGAACAGGTCCTTCCAGGTTAACTTCTCCTTCTTTAGTCCACATCTGTATTTAGTGTCAGTGTTGATATCTCACCCTGGTACATAGCCTGAGCTCCAGTCCAGGCGAAGAGGCTGGCGAGTCCGTTGGCTCTGAGGAACACCTCCACCTGATCAGACTGCTGCTGTCTGATCATGCGGTCTCTGTGGTATCTGTCAGGTACCAGATGGAACTGGGTGTGACCATAGCATGCTGGGTCTGCCAGCTTTGAGCCTGGAAACAAATCAAGAGGACTCTTTAAAAATAATTCCAGCTATTCACTTTCTATGACTGAGTAAAACAATATAGGACGATTAGAGAGACAGTTTTTGGCATCAGAAAAAACAACCAAAACTCAAACTATCAAAGAGAACATTCATTAGAAGCCAATGAATCACATAAGCTAAAGGTTTACACACCTTTTCAAGGTCAGATTTAAGCGCTTTTAAAGCACTGGAGTTATATTTTTAAGTTGTTTCAATGAGCTTAAATCTGCATTAAATTTAAATCCATGAAAATTATAGAATAGGATTTTGTCGAATTCCTTTATCATCTAAAAAAAATTATAGAAAATGTATTTCTAATATCAGTCTATGAATAGATGACTACTCTCAGAAAAAAACAATTAGTTGAATACAAATCCTTTACATTTCACCACCCCAAAATTACGCTTTTTAAAAGAATTTTGATATTATTTGTGAAATTGTATGTTTAATGATGAGAGATTCCTGAAGAAGTTTAGTGCCTGATGTTCTTCAGGAAAGTGTGTTTACACCAAATATTTTTTTTAATTGTGGTTTCATGTTTTTCAAGGGAAAGACCCTCTGAGTAATTTTACTTCAATTTCATAAGAAAACTTTTGGTTAAGTAAAGGTTTTTCTTTTGTACCATAAAACAAGATCCAAAATCTGTGCACTTTTTAGATAATTCATGACTTCAAGTCCAGAATACTTAATCTATATGTTTCTTAGTTGGTTTGGATTTTTTATATTTCATTTTCTTCTTTATTTTAATAAATGTGATGTTTTGGGCTTTTAAATTCTCTTTGAATAACGGCAGAAATTATTTAAATAGTTTAAACTTTAGGAACAAAAAACTGAAATAATGAGATCTTAACCCCCTCATTTGCACATGTTACCCATTAATAATTTAAAATCAGTGTGTGTCAGTTGAATCAGATGATAAAACATTTAAATTCCTGCTGTAATACCTGTAAATATGTTGTTGCTGCACTGTCTCCTGAACAGAGGCATCACATTTGGAGCTAATGTGATCTCTGGAACTTCAGTGGTATAGGACGCCTCCATCGGGACAAACTATGAAACAGAATGATTGATACTGATTAGGACAACAACAAAAAGATCATTGATTCATTCTGAACTTACTAAAGTGTTTTACAAATATTTTCTTCAACATGTCCTCTGATCTTATCTACACATGCCACCCCCCAGACTAAACAATGCCCTGACAATGTGGACTCTGAATACTACACAGATGATTTGCAGCCGTATATCTTACCTGTGGAAGCTGTTTGGTTATTCTGATCTGAGTGATTGGTTGGTCATCTATCTGGAACCTGGTCGGCTCCAGGTGGCCTCTTCGATGTCCTCTTGGCAAAATTCTCTCTCCTCTCCTCCAGTAAAAGTGCACCATGGCATTAAAATCTGATGGAATAGTCAAACAAATACCTTCTTGGTCAGTGATTAATTAGGAGGAGGGTTTCCTTCAATTCACCTCACCTTAAAGTACAAAACCCATCACATTTTTAATCCAATTTCTTAGAAATATTTCTAAAATATATTAAACAAAATTAAAATGGTAAGCTACTATTATAACCATGTTTGCATGTTTTCAATGTGCATACATGGATTCTTTCTGCGCACTCTGGCTTCCTTACACAGACCAAAATACATGCTTGTTAGGTTAAGTGGTAATTGGTGGCTCTGAATTGCCCTTAGGTGTTGGTAAGTGTGTGAATGGTTGTCTGTCTCTATGTGGCCCTATGATCGGCTGGCAATCAGATGCAGCCCTATGATCGACTAAAAAGGAAAAAAAAAAAAAAAAGCAGATAGGTCCCTCTGTTGGTCAAAGTTGCAGGGCAATACATCTTTTTCCCATATCAGCTTTAATCGTCCAAACTATTATTGCTGTTGATCCCACTGTGATGAATTGTTACATCCAAAAAATTCTAAACAACAAATTCCAAAACACGCTTCACTGGTCTAAGACCTTTGTAAGAATCAACAACTCAAACTGACAAAAAATAGTGCAAATTTAATTTATACTGTAGGAACTGTCCCAAGTGTCACATGAGCAGGAAATTAAACTAAAAAGAATATGTAAAACTAACTAGACAAAGTAGTTCTGATAGAGGTAGTTCGAGTTAAAGTGCCATAAAATTCAAGGATTCTCCCCAAGTAAGAATAATCCTTTCATGGCCTTGAATCTCAAAAGTCTAAATAAGACTTTTGAGGATCCTACACTTTTTCAGTGACGTTCACAAGATAATAATAAAGATGATCAGGGACAAACTTTTGAGTGTCTTTTAGGCTGATCACTGTGTTGCCAGCTTCAGTAGTTCCTATTCACGTACAAAACTTGTGTGCACTGCATGTGTGAATGCAAAAATAAATTTAATTTCTTAAATTCTTGTAACACATGCGCAAAACCTTGACAATTTCATATTACTTTCTGGAGTTGCATGAACACCAACAGCAGGATTTTTCAACAAGAGTTGACCCAAAAACTACTCCGATATCCTCCTACTCCTACTTCGCACCATCACCTGACATGCAAACCACAGAAAGACAGTGTGAACAAGTGAATCAGGAAATTTTCTGGGCTGATGATGTCAAGAGTCCCTGGCTTTCACCAGGTTTGCAGTAATTCAATACAACTTTAATACTGCACCACAGACTTAACACAAAATATGCAGGGGAATTAAGCAAGGTAATCCTGCTGGTCCTTTTCTTTTTCTTCTCATCATGCAAGAAATACTACTTCATATGGATAAAGACCCATTCAAAGGTACAAAGTTGGCTGGAAAATAAAGAAAATGCTGTCAATTAGCAGATTACACATTTTTTTCTGCCCAGCCCCCTGACATATGCACTTCTCTACCGCCTCCCTCACCTAAGAGGGAAAATTCCTGCAGTGAGGGACAAGTGTGAATAAGCAGCTCGTGATATTGTCATGATTGGAGCTCCTGAAATCTTGCTTACAATGTTCAAAACGGCATGTGTGAAAACAGCCATACATACCCATACTGGAGTGCTGGAGCAGGGGGTTGTACTTTAATAGGCTGTAGGTGAGACCCCTCGCAAGGTTCCTGATCACAGGTCCAGCCATCATCTCCTGCTCTCTGTACAGTGGAGGTTTTTTCTTCTTCAAGTGCCAGTACTCCTGTAAGATCACACGGGTGACCATGGAGCGGATCTCCCTGAAATCTTCATCCCCAATCCCCGGCAGCGAGCTCTGAGCTGCGGCTGACGGTGAGCTCTCCTCCCCGGTGCTCTCCTCCGTTGGTATGGTGAATTTGTCGGGCAAACCAGGGATGTATGCCGTTTTGGTGAAGTGTTGGTACCATTTGTCTGCATGCCGTGCGAAAGTCTGAGGGTAAACCACAAATTTCTGCCGCTCGATACGAGTGAGGAGGGCGAGCTTCTCCTCCACCGAGGAGGCGCAGATCTTCTTTATTTGCTCCTCTACCTGTCGTCTGCGGGCGGATTTACTTTTAGCCGTGAGAGAGGGGACGACGGGGGGATAGGCTGGCTCCTTGGCTGCAGTTTCCGTGTGGACGAGCTGTTTGTTTCTAAAAGGAGGCAGTTTTTTTGGAAACAGCAAGGGCAGGCGAGTGCGGGCCGCCATGTTTCCTGCGTGACGTAATGCTCCTCGTTTCCGTTGACAAATAAGGTAGCAGTTTGTCACGACAGCGCCCCTGTGGAAATGTGATAAAACATCTTAATAATATCTTAAATCCGTATAATTGTGGAAAAGGGTGAACTTAACAACAAGCTAGTTTATTTAAGTTTATATTAAACGAATTTTTAGTACTTATAGTGCAAATGCACATTATTAACATTGGTGAACGGTGAGGTTCTTGAATCTAACCTTGTACACGTCATATCTGTGCTCCCTTAACGTACACTCGTAAAAATCGTAAAGTTTGAATTCTTTGAAATTATTGAACTTATTTAACTTAAATGTGCCCTGGCATAACGCCAAACTAAAATATATTGGACACTGAAATCATGTTCTGCAAAGATTGGGAGGCAAAACTGCTTATGTAGGCATTTAAGTTTATTTCCAGACATTAGAGTGCCTACTACGTGTGGTACCGATAGTATTATTTAAAAGACGTTAAACTTATACTAAAACAATGACTTCAGATTTCTCAACTGCTGTTTACTCAGCAGCTTGCAAAAATAAAAAGATAAATCTTATAGTCGACCAGGTTTAATATAGTTTCCTAACAAATCCGGAAATACCTGAAGGCATCACCTCCTGACCAAAGGTGTTCGACATTGCAGACGTGCAGCCAAAACCACTTAAACTATGTTTTATTGAAGTTTTGCATTTAATGTCGTCTTGTCGTGTTAAATATGTATTTACGTAATGTTTTGCGGGCGCAATTCATCGGAACAAGAGTTGCTCACCTCAACCTTTTACCTCTTGTGTTTCGTACTGAGGTACCTGCTCTAAAAGTGACCTATTTTATTATCATTACCATGTTGTCGAGAACAGCAGCCGAACAATTTGACAGCAATTGTCCTACCAGTCCCAGTGGTAGTCTTGGGAAAGCTGGTGTGCCCGACCACGAGGTTTGGTCCACTGTGCCCCTCGTAACTTGTTGTAATGTTTTGGAGCATGTTGTCTGCTCTCAGGTTTATTGACCTCTGTCGTGTGTTTCTGACCCACAGAGACAACTGTGCTCCAAAAGTGACGAGGTGAGGCTGGCACAGGAGGCCAGCAAGAAATACAGCTCCCCAGCTCCAACTATCTTCTCCAAAGTGATAGACAAAAGCATCCCTGCAGATGTAATTTATGAAGATGACAAGGTCAGCAATGCCTTCAAGAGATCGTGTGGCTATATCTTAATTTTAAGTCGTCCACGTCGAGAACAGAGATAGATAAATATGAACTTACACTGTTATAGATAAAGAAATATAGGGTGAGGTTGTGCAATTAAAAATGCTATTTTTGTGTGTTTATCAGTGTTTGGCTTTCAGAGATATCAGCCCACAGGCCCCTGTTCACTTCCTGGTTATTCCAAGGGTCCCTATTCCCAGAATAAGTGAGGCCAAAGATGATGATGCAGAGGTAAGATATTTAATCCAGATCTGCATAAACACAACGACGATTCATCAATTTCTAAATATCTGAAGGATGAGACTTCCTACGTTTAAAGCTTCAAAAAATAATCACATTTCTTTACCAGGCTTTTAGCTTTTTTTTGCCCCAATCCAGTTTTTGTGAGTCCTTCTCCAATAGTTACATTTACTTTGGCAATCCTGCTCTAACTTGTTATTTGTTTTTGTTTTTGTTCGATAGATAGATGGGTAATTTGATTAAAGTTTTCTTAAACATTTTTCTCTTGCTGTTGGAATCACACCCTCATTTGATGTTTTAAACAGGGCCTTAAGTTTCCATTTACTGAACCCCATTATTTCTACCAAACCTGAAGGCCAGCCCCAACAGTAGAGCAATTAGCCCCAGACCAGACACAGACAAATATGTAGTGTGTGGGCAGGTATGTCAATGCACTTCAGGCCATACTGTAATGTGTATGTTCAAACTTAAAATCCTCTAACAAACACTGATGGGACCCGTAAACCCCTCACAGCTCACCCTCAGGTTCAGACCCCTGCAGGACCAGTTTGCTGTGTGCAGAGTCTGTTTGCTGTCACTGTCACAGAGTGCAGCCTGAGGGGCATTTTACACTCCTTAGCGACTGTATAGAATCTCACCGATGCACTGTCACTGCTGGAGTTTAAGCAACTGCAGCTACTTTGCACATTTTTCTGAAAAGATTTGAATGTATTTGGGGTTAATAGATGACCTTAGGTTAGTCTATTTGATATGTGGTGACACAGGATGAAATCTAATGCCAAAGTGTAGGGGAAATGTTTTTTATATGAAGTATCACAAAGCATTAACAGAAAATTCAATATCTCTTACACTTTGATAAAATAAGGAAATCAGACCTTGTTCTATTTTAAACCCCTTATTGGGTTTGATTGTTCAGAAATATTCATTAAAATTATTATCACTCCGGCTTATCTTTTTTGTCAATTTCAGCTTTTAGGACATCTATTGGTTGTTGCCAAAAATGTTGCAAAGCAAGAATCTTTAAGTGAAGGCTACAGAGTGGGTGAGTCGCACCATTGGCTGATAAAAGAGTCAGTGTATGCATTCATCATTATTGTGAAAATATGGATGGTCTGTTTAGATGCACACTGATTTCTGCCTATATTTCTGCCCTTTGCAGTGATCAACGACGGAAAACACGGAGCCCAGTCGGTTTACCACCTTCATATTCACGTCCTGGGAGGGAGACAGATGAAATGGCCTCCTGGATAGTAGTTTCATACCTCTGTTTATCTTCTCTGTTTATTTAATCCTCTTTCAAGTGTTTAATCCAATGACTTTGACATTTATAATAGACTGCCCAAAAATCAAGAACTGAATCATATGTTCAGCACAGATAACTTCAGCATTCAGAAAATAAATTGAACATATATTGAATAATGTGAAGATACAATGTTAATGTAATTGAAAATTACAATACAATATTTTATTCTTGAGTCTGATTTTTAATTGTTTGTTGACTACAGCAAGTGACGGCTGCCATGAAAGATGTAATGATGGATTCTAATCAGCTGAAAATAAAGACAGTATAACTTGCAGTTTTGGGAAAGATTGATTTTGAAGTGTTTTTTATTAAATGTACATTAAGGCTTTGAAATTAACTGAAAGAAAAATCACAGTACATCAGTTGATCACCTTTGTGTGTCATTGATCTCTATACTAAGCGCACAAAATCTCAGAAATGTTTTTCTGATAAGTGAATATTTGACAGTGCTGGAAATTGACTTTACATGCGTTGACAAGTCTTATCGCAATGTTCATTGGTTAAAAACAACTCAGAAGTTTGTAGGGAGGAATAAAGGTTGGAAGTTCATGACCCCCATCCCCCCATTGACATATGACCTTAGTGTTTATTGGACTTTTCTGCTTTAAATAGTTTGATTCGTTCAACTGCTTCTGCAATTCTAATACATGTGTTCCTTTGAGATATGTAAATGCACATTTTATCCTCGTGAAGCAGGAAATTTGATGTTTATAGATAGTTTGGGTAGACTTTTTGCATTGGGTGCTTGGGCTAAATTAAAAACAATGTCCCCTTCAATTTCAAATGAACAGTTCAAGTAAAACATCACAGGCGTCGAAGTCTTTCACATTAATTGACAGAACTAGTTTTAACAAGTAGTGCCTTATCACACCTCGTGTTCATTCCACCTACTGACTGGTATCAGGTGCTCAATGGCAATGCGGAAGCACAGTTTTTCAAAGGTCAAACAAAGCTTCTGTTACTTAGATTGTTCATTGCCAAATTTCTTGCAAATATAGGATGGGTGAAAAATGATGAATCCCCTCTGTAATCATTTCCTACTCTTCACTCTTCATAGAGTACATGTGTCGGATGTTACTGAGAGGGTCGGAGACAGTCTAGACGTGATGTGACAGGGTGGTGTGATTCAGTGACCCTGGTGCCTGTGAGGAAGGTAACAGTGTGTCATTTTACAAAAGGAGGGGGGTTGAACTTTATCCTGTATTGACTTTGCTTGAAAATCACGACGTGTGAAGCTTCGCAGAAAAGACCACACACACACATTTCCAAAGTTGTTGTTTTTTTAAAGTAGTTTGTTACTTGATCATGTGGGTTTGAAACATAGTATGATAGCAAGGCAAGACCTAATTTAGTGCTCATTTATGTTTTATATTGTTTTACATATTATAGGCTACATATTAAACTGAAAATATTCAGTAGAACCTTTAACTCATTGTGCCCTTTAGTCATATGTACACTTA
Organism: Cetoscarus ocellatus; assembly: GCA_037902135.1. NCBI lineage: Eukaryota > Metazoa > Chordata > Actinopteri > Labriformes > Labridae > Cetoscarus > Cetoscarus ocellatus. Next base: position 1,722,247 of record JBAMNC010000414.1, read on the forward strand.
AGATGTCTTGTGGAGTTCTCAGGAAAGTAACCTACTGTCATGGACAAATCCTGAGAGAGAAACGAAAAAGCATTTGAGATCTCAAAAAAAAAAAAAAAGCTGTAATGTAGCATCACAGAAAAACTCAAGTAAAATGTATGTTTATATGTCTGCTTCAGGCTTTCACACGATAGACTTGTTTGAAACATTTTTAGTCTGGCACTTAAAGAAACTCGGTAAAACGGCTGCACCAGTCAAGAATCTCTGCTAGTTATGAGTCATTCTGTCATGATCCTGTTTATAATCAAATTATTGATATAAACAAAGCAGCTGCAGATGTGCTTTCAGACCTTCTTCACCTGAAGAGCCCTAAACTTTGGTCAGGCTTTTTCCATGGATCCTTAACTGGCATGAGTGTTTAAAGGATTGTGAAGGTCTCCCTGAGGAGAGAGTGAGGAAGAGATGTTGGTTTGTGCTCATCAAGGTCTCTCAAAGGCTGATGTCTTTCTCCAGCCAAGCATCTGTACAAAGGTTGGTAAATATCTGTCCTGCACATAACTTCAGCTCTCCAGTGGATTTCAAGCACAGCACGTAGATGTTGCAGCTGTTTTAATTAAAAGAAGACACATTATTATCTGTATTGGCAGTTATGTTGAATATTGTATCTGCAGATGTAAAATTTCTGCTTTTATGTTCAGCAGAAATATACAGTATGTACATATGGGCAGAGTGTATGGGCCCAAGTGTGGTGAAAACGTTTTCTAATGACTGAAGTTTTAGGTCCAAACAGCAGCTAGTGTTACAGGATGTTTTTTTTTGTGTGTATGATTTTGTTAGCTTAAGCTAACTTCCTCTGATCTGGCACAGGGAGCCTCCCTGCATCCAGTTTTCTAATGAGAATAATTCATAGTTTGAAGGCAGGGCCTCCATAAAAGATCACATTTTTAATGTTGGCTCTACAGAACTCATAGCCTGTCTGCAGGTCGTGACAGTGCTGTTTGTAGCTCTCACAAAGGCAGATGAAGGATGATTCTGCTGTTGAACATACATGTTGCATATAATGCAGTCTAAAGAATTTCTTACTTTGTCTGCCTAAATTAAACAAGAAAAAAGGAATTAAGATATCCATTGTTATGTCTTATTTAATGTCATTTTCATAAAAGAAAAGACCAACACAGTAAGAGTAATAGGTAAATTTTGGTAAAGGTATTTGAAAAAAGTGACATATGCTAAAATAAAAAAGGAAATGGCTGTTAAATCTGATGTGGTATGTCCATTATTTTCTACTAGTGCTGAAAAAAGTGGAGGGGATGTTGAACAACTTGCCCATTTTGCCTTGTTTACATTCATCCTTTGAACCCTCAGGTCCCATCTGTCCCTCCTGTTTTAAGGTAATTTTTTCATGAGTAATTGATATGATATTTCATTTGACAGACATGTGCATTTTTTATTTTGAAAGTGAAACTCCATCTGCTGCAGTTAGTTTATAATGCTGTGTAATCAAAATAATCACACTTAGGCCACTAAGGCCATAAATGGCTAACAGGGTTACTGTTCAGAAGTTAAATGTATTTTTCTGAATTTATGAACAGGACTGAAGTATGTGAAAATATCTGATGCTGTGAAAGAAGAATATAATGTAAACGTTAAATATGTTTTATATGTTGGGGTTTATATGTTGCTTTACTGACACTTTTGATACCTAATGTGCTTAGTGTGACATTTTCCTGTAATCTGCCACAGCACAAAATAAAGGAAATGCAACAAAATCAGTCTTGCCTAAAGTCAATGGCATATCCAAAACAGTTTCAGTTTAAAAGAAAAAAATCTGTAAGCAATTTGTACAGGGAAGTAATCATTTTAAAGTTTTAAAGTTACAGGGCATCCTGTACTCAAACTGGCATATTGGGAGTTGACTGTCTGAAAAATGTTTTTTTAAACTTTGAACATGATTGAGGTTGCTGAATATATTTGGTTTAGATAAAATAGAAACAGTTTTCTATATATAATTATTTTGAGGCACTCTGATGCATCCATATTCAGAACTTTTTAATGTGTAAGTTTTTGTAATGGCAAAAGAGAGTTAAGGGATGAGTGGTTGAAAAAAGTTTAGCTCAGAGAAAATCTTTAATGGGAAGTTTTAGTTCTTTTTTTGTGTTTACCAGAAATGGTTTCAGAACAGTTTTTTAAACCACAAATCACCCTTGGCTTACTTGAAGCGTTTAAGCTGAAGAAAGATCTTCTAACACAATTTCATTTACATTTCCATGTTTGAAGTAAACAGTCTTTAGGCACAGATAGTAAATATGTTTAAGACAAACATGAAGTAAGAGAGTAACACATAACTCATGTTTGATGTGAGTCAAGCTCCTCCACGCATTATTTGGTCATAGGGATGGGGTCTGACTTTGCCCCCACCCCCCACCCCACAGTGACTGACTCCTGTTAAAACTTAAACAAACAGCTGTGAGTGAGAGCCGTCATCTGTTGGATTTTTCTATGGGACCAGGGACTGAGTTTTACAGACTGCTTTAAAGGTAAATACATCTTTTGTTTCATATGAGGCTTAAAGATTAAATCTATTTTTGTGCCTGAAAGAGAGACTGAAGCAATAATTGCATAATATTCCAGCAAAGGCATTGTTGACACCACTTGATGTGACTGCACTGTAGTTAAAGTGTGTTAACTTTGGTCCTGAGACCAGAAAAGAGATCATTTTCCTGTTCAGGAGAAAAGGAGAAAAAACAGTAATGCATCCAAGAAATCTCCAATATGTAGTGTCTACCCTTTAAATTTAAAAAAGCATTTTTCATATAGTGTATACTTCTTTTTTTCCATCATGATTGTATTCATTGTTTATATCGTTTACCTTTTTGCCACTGTGCCTGTACTCTACCATACCAATGCAAAATGTTCCTTTGAATTTAGTTAAATCAAAACGCTGACAGTACTGGGTTTGATAAGACTTTTGCTTTTTTTTCTAATGAAATGGTTTGTGATTGTGTTGTTCATCACTTTGTAAACATAATTTCTCTCCACATTCTGTTTAAGCGGTTCATTAGTCTTTACATGTGACAAGGTTGTATTAAACTTGCATCAGCAGCCCCTGTTATTTATGCAATACCCACTGTTGCAAAATAGTCCCTCTAGATGGTATTGTTTCTCTTTCTCCTACACAACTGTTGGGAACCATGAGCCTTGATAAGTCTCTTTTTGAGGGTGTTTAAATACAATTTTTCACTTTGATGAACTTCAGATCATTGTTGAAATTCCTATATGCTGCTTCGTCTGTTGTGTTTTTTATACAAGTGAACTGAAACATTTAAAGTGTAAGCTAAAAATACATTTTTATTATCCCTCATAATATTTACAAATTTTGTATTTCAGGAGTTGATAGCTGTGCCATTACTTTTTGTCAGCATTTGATTTTCCTTAATAAATGTATCAATTCAAGTCTATTCTTTTGTGAATAATTTTATGCAAAGTTACAACTTGTAATCATAAATTATGTCTCATGTTTGAATGGTAATATCCACTTTTGCAAAATACCTTGACAAGGTGACATTATTTCTCTGTCCCATGATGCGAGTTGAAATTTGGATTAATGTCTTGATTTTTTTCCTCCTCATCAATTAACAGTGTTTTAAATCAGAGGTGTCAGGTCTCTGGAGTCAAGCTGCTGCCTATTATCCATTTTCAGTTGTCCTGCAGTGAGCTCTGATGCAAAGAGAGAAAAGGGTCTACAGAGCAGAAGCTGCATTTGAGTCATGTTTCATAAAGGTTATCACACAAATATGTTTTTTTCTGGTCCTACTAGGTTTCAGGTCCTAGCCCTTCATCAGACAAGGTGTCTGATCACATCTGTGGTGATAATCATTATCTTCTTTTGGATGTGCATGCTATTGTATTTATTTTTACCAGCAGTAAGTCTATAAAACTGAAATAAAATTGGTTTCACAGTAGAACATAAAGCCTTTGTCTGATTGATGAATAAATACACATGGATTGTGGCATTGAGTAGCAGATCAAATGGCATTCACTTCTGCCTTCTCAAGGTTTAAGTGACAAAGCCAGCTTCTCCATCTTTATAAATGAACGCTCCCACAGAGTTAGGCAGCTATGTGCAGTTTGTTCTTGTTTTGTGTCTGAATGTGGAGATGAGCCCTCTGTGCAGCCTTTGATGGAAAGCTCCATGTAGCTTTAAGTTTATCCTCAACTTTTCTATCAAATTATATTCACTTACGCAGCATATCTTAACCTACAATGGGTTGCTACTTACTTTTATTTAGGATAGTTACCAAATCATCCTAGTCATCTCTGTGTATGGCCCTTATGAACTGCCCAGAGTAAAATGTTTTATTCTGTTTCCAAGTAAAGATATTTTTCTCTGCAGTACTTTGAACATGACACAAAGATTTTTGGATTGTGTGTACGTGCAGATGATCCAATGCTCTCTGGCACAGAAGTCAAAGATTTGGCAATGAGACCCCTGCTGTGTGTTTATCAGAGATTGATTCATTGACTGTGACCTGCTGCTGTGACCCATGTGAATGTCAGTGTCTTCTAAAGTGTCAGTTTTGAATAACTGTATAAGTGAAAGGCCCCTTTTCAAGACATCTGTTACCTCTCATCCATTAATTATATTTTCTCTGTTTCTCAGTATTACAGCTATGAACGGCAGTATCAACGGGTATGTAAAACTTTGCTATTTTGGTGTTTTCATCATGTTTAATAAACCACTTGGGCTTTTCTTCTTACTTCATTTGTTAAAAAAAAAAGTTTGCCTCTGATCTTGGGTTTCCGCTCTTCTCTATCAATATTTCTACAGCAGTCTGACCAAAAACTCTTCAGCTTCAACAGACTCTTGCATCTTGAATGGACATGCTGTAAGCAATGAGCTCAGTGCAGAACCAACTTCAGGGTCTTGTTCAGCCAACTGCACCGAATCTTCTGAAAATGGAGTTGCTGAGGGACATTCAGGTAATCACATGAGTGTATTTGGTCTAAAGAAAATACAAGAGAGGAAGACTTAACAAAGAGTAGAAGATTTATATTGTTTGGAAACTCAAACAGCCCCCATATGAAGAAGCAATATTAATTAGTTTGTGAGATTTAGAAATAAGAAAAACTTTTTTATTTTTCACTAACTGTAGTTACCAAGAGGGTTATATTCATCTTATTTTCACTGCCAGAGAGCCAAATTGTTACAAATTTTAAAACATCCTAAATGGGGTAAACGTAATAACATGTAATCTAACAAAAGGGGAAACTACACAGCATACAGACATTGATCTCTCTCTCTCTCTCTCTCTCTCTCTCTCTCTCTCTCTATATATATATATATATATATATACACACACACATATATAAATCTATAGATCTATATATATATATTTATTTATATATATATACAAAAACACACACATATACATATATATTTACATACATACATACATACATACATATATATATATATATATATATATATATATATATATATATATATATATATATATATATATATATATATATATATATATATATATATATATATATATACACACATACACATGAAGTATTTTCTAATGCAGTGGTTTCCAAATATTATTCTGTGGAGCCCTGACTAACAGTTCATAAGAGGAATCAAGCTCCCCTTGGGACAAATAAAAAAAAGCTGATACAGTGCTGGGCAACACTTTCTTTGGATTTTTTCATGTTTTAAGTTTACAAACAAACAGCATATTCTGACAAACCAGTCCTTCAGCTGATTATATCTGCTGCAACATTCTGCATAAGTGTGGTTTAACCTTGAAGGACGCCAACTGCTGAAACAGTAAAGCTCACAAACAAACTCAAATCTCAGTGTATTCGGTGTATTTATGTAGTTTATGGTCAAAAGTATCTCATTGTAATTATTAATGATAAAAATTAAACTTTTTTGGTGTCTTGAAATGATCATTGGCCATTCTACAATTCAAGGAACTCAACAAGCACAGCTTTTCTTTTTTGACTTGAAATATAATATTGATCTGGTCATGTCATGTGAATGTGGATGGAAATGACTGTCATGAGATTTTTTCCCTAAACAAATATGACTAAAACCACAGAAGAAAATAGAGCCATGTAGGGGAAGAAATAAGGAATGGAGGAAATATGTTTTTATTATTCACCTCTAACCTTTCTGAGCAGCTGAATTCACCAGATTTCATGTCTGACCACCATCTCAGAATGAAATCAGCCTGGGTTAATCAGGCTCCTATAAAAACAAAGATGTGGTGGCAACAAGTGCGCTTTAGTTGTCCTGAAAAAGTGCTTCTCTTTTTTCTTAAGCTACATTACACAAAAAGGCTCCTTCTTATTTCTTCTTCCTCATAAATAACTCCAATACACTTCCTAACCCCCCCATAAAAACAAAAAAAAGCCCTTTTTGAGAACCTTGGAAAATGAGGGAAGAACTGAACAAAAATGCCCACTTTCACTTTTTTGTGAATGTGCACACCAGGCTAATAAAGTAGCTCTATGCATCAGTTCAGGGTAACACCGCCTTGGAGTAAATGTTATGGCAATGATTTGACATAGAATTATAATTAGTCCCAAAGAGGGAAGTTTTGCTTTTGGGTGCTTGAAAGCAGCAAAACAACACACTGTTAAACAATGGGAATGTTAAGTAAGTCATACAGCATTGTTGAACTGACAATGAATGGACATCCCTGTCTCTTTGTGGTGAAACCATTTTAGCAAGGCATTCAAGAAGTGGTGGCTGCCAGCCAAACAGACAGCTACTTCCTTAGTTACAGCTGGCTACTATTTCCTATGATTGCCCCTGAATTGGCATTCATGTATTAATATTTTAGAAAATGTATTTCAATTTTCTGATGTATTTTGGCTGGAAAACACAGAGTAGGATTTAAAAAAAAAAAAACATGTTTATTTTTCAATTTATAATCCGCATCTCCCTGAATACTTTCTGTTTAGAATTTTAATTTCTGTTATCTTCTCCAACTTTAAATTATTGTGCACCAGCTTTAGAAATATTTTATGAATACTTTGTTGTTGTCTTTCATTCGTGCTTTGTGAACAAGGTTTAAAAAGGACATAATTTAACTGTAGTTTCTGAAATATGTTTCAAACTCAAGAAAAAATATTTTAAAAGGATTTTAAAAAATAAAACAACAATTCAAAACTGAAAATGAATTCTTGTTTTTGGTTAACCATTCTTGTGGTGACCATAGCGTTTCTCTTATATTTTGACCAATGACAATGCAAAGCCTCAGTTTGATCTTCTGACAAATGATGGAGTTTCAATAGTCAGTTAATCACCTTGACCTGAAAGGCTCTTTATGGAGTGGACTGCTGAAGCTGCTGCATACAGACAACCATGATTTAGTGGCCAGCAGTGTTTCTGTGAATCAACTCAGCTTACTTAGAAACTCAACAGAGGTTATGCAAAAAAATGTAAAAAGGTACTAGTTACAATGATAATGGTACACAAAAAAGTAGAGTGTTTTAGGGAAGTTGAGCTGATACCTCTGAAAACAAATGATGTGTTTGTAAATTAACTTATGTTTAATACCACTTTTTCAAAATGGCAACTGCAGCACATTCTCCTCAGAGGCCTCACTTCAGAAACCAAACTACTGATGTTACTTTGACGTTATCCGCTGTTTGCAAAACTTTATGACGACAAGTTGAACTATGTAAAATATAAAGTCAGAGTGCAGCAGTTGAAGGTTAGAAGCTGTTTTGTGGAAATCACTCTGTTTTTAACGATGCTCCAAGATCAGGACTTTGTATCACAGAAATTCTTGTCTTTTAAAGACAGTGTTTTATGTTTGAAAATGTTCTTTTTCAATGGAGAATGTAGACTTTTTATGAGTCATTTCAACTAAGAAGTCTTTCCATCATATTAAGTAAGAGATTTGGTCTGACCCCTGTAACAGAGGACTATTTTGAAAGGATGTTAGAGGGATGTGTTTGATTTAGAAAGGATAATACAAGAATCACAAAAGGATATATAAGGATTGAAAGGGATATTCTTGGGTTTGTAATGATTACAAAGGATATAGGGGGTGTGAGGATTTATTGGGTTTTAAAGTTTGTATTAGGAGTATACATTAAAAGAAGAAACAAAAAGAATATAAAGGCAGGTTATTTTAGCCTATGGGGTGTGCATTTTAGGAGAAAAAATGCAGTATTATTGATGTCTTTGTCCTCACATACTTTTTAATCCAATAACCTAACTCTGCTGTACTGTATCTAACCCATATTCCTTGTTGTGACCAAACCGGATTGGTAGGTAGGCATGGACTTTACAAAGCTTCCTGTTTAGTCTCAGGTATCAACATAGCCATCCCCCGTTCATGTAGAACCTGCAAATCATGTTACTCTGAGACAGCAGAGCCTACAGCGGGGTAGTCAAAGAGATGTCTTCAGTCCCCTCTTACACCTGAGTCTTCTTCTGAAAGGGGAGCTTGCTGTGTTACAGTCTTGTGCATTTGTTTTTGATTTTCGTCATCGATGGCTGGTAAACGTAACTGCCCCTGTTGTCCTGCAAAGCCACCTAAAACTCGTCTGTGGCCTTTTTATGGGACAGCAGAACTGGCCCCGGCTGACGAGCTATGGAGCATCAGCAGAGAGAAGGCGGTCAAGCTGAGGATGGAGGACTCGGGACCAGGCTCAGAGACCCCCATCACTATCCATCAGATGTTCAAGAAGACGGTGGACACATTCGGGGATCACTCTGCCTTGGCATATAAGAAAGATGGTCGCTGGGAGATTGTGAAATGGAAGCAGTATTACGAGCTGTGCAGAGCAGCTGCTAAAAGTTACATCAAGGTTGGTGCTTTTAGACATTTTTATGGCATCATTTAAATAATTTTACCTATAAAGAAATATATTTGTCATCAGAAGGCTTTGTTGGCTCTATTTGACAGTTTTTTTTTCTTATACTCTATTCACACATGCTCAGTACTCCAGAAAATGTCCTGCTTTTTTCTGGATGCTGTGTGCATTCACATGTGCAACTTACACCAAGGAACATTAGGAACATTTCAGGAGTTAAGTGCAGGAGTGAAAAGGGTTTTAGATACTGTAGATTTACACAGAGCTTTTGTAGTGTGCATTCGTTTTTAGTTTACTCTTTATATGCTTTGATTTGATTTGTTACTTTTCATTATCATTTCTTGTCATTTGAGATTTGATCTAATGGTTATGAAATAAGATCATCAATGTATGTGTGTGAACTATATTGTCAAAATGGGCAGATACTTCTTATTTAAGTTACATAAGTCAAAAATAGAATTTAGGATAGACATTTCTTTCTGTTAACAGTTATAATAACAGTTACTGCACTCATTTAGTACCTAAAAAATAACTATAAGGATCACATATTTCAGTGGAATAAGCCCCTCAATAAGCTGTAATTTATGGACTTATTTGTAAATATTCAATTAGCAACAAAAATTAAAGTAAAATGTATTAACAGGATTTCTGCACCAGATATTTTTGTGAAGAATAAATTATGAATTAGCAGCTTTTGCAAAAGTATTTAGTCAGTGCGTTTAAAGACATTTTAACACAAGTACCATCATACTGTAATGACAACAAAGCTTTGTATGCCTGACTCACCATAAAATAATTGAAAAGTTTGTGTTAAAAAAATCTGTGTGCAATTGCTGTGATAATGTTATAGCTGATTAAGATGTACTTTACCTCTGTTGTCCCACATATATTATATATGTAAATACACCTGCTTGAATTAGAATGTTTGAAATGTACTTTGTTTCAAGTTAAAGAGCTGAATGTCATTTTTTGCACAAGCTCTAGTTGATTTAAAGCTGATCTTATTGTACATGGCTACACCATCACATCAGCACAATAATGCTGAGTAATGCACAGTGAATTATTAGATTAAACTCATCAACGAGACATAATAAGTTGTTGCATCCTGTGCACTTTCAAACTCTTAAAATAGAATCAGAGCCATGAAGTCACTCTCTTGAAACCTTGTGCCCTAAAGTTGAGCTAAAAATGCAAAATCCGTCAGGTTCTTCTGTCTACGTGCACATTGTCATCAATCTATCTGAATGATTCAAATATTCTCCTGACACACACATGAACATTATTCCAGCAATAACAAGCTACACACATCCATTTCCTGACACCTGTTTTGTAAAAAGCACCTCTGTGTTTCCTCTCTGCCTTTGTAAACCACCTCGGTTGCTGTAAACCAACACTTGGGTGTGTGAAATTCACAGCTTGTGTTACAGTATGTCTCCTGTTTCATGAACATCTCATGAGGTGAAGTGACTTTTGAAGTGAGATGTAGGTCAAGAGTAACGGAGGCACCGTGCCTCTGTGTCATTAAAGATACATGGTCTTTAAAAATAACACATATCTCGTCTGTTTTTTGTAGTTGGGGCTGCAGCGATTCTACGGTGTGGGAATTCTGGGTTTCAACTCCCCTGAGTGGTTCATTGCAGACATCGGCTGCATTTTTGCAGGGTAAGAGGACATTCAGTGAGATGGTCCAGATAAGACAACATGAAGATTTGACATTCCTCTGTTATACTTGAGATGCCTGAGCCTCATTTTACCCGAAACTGACACATTTATCTGGCCATGTTTATCTAAGAGTCTGTCTCTGTGTCTCTGCCCACACCTGTTTGGGCTGTCTCACAAAACCTGATGTGGGTGTTTGACTTCCAAGTCTTCTCTGCTCACTGTGGGAATACGGAGAATCAAGTTAGATGGTCTGGATCAGCTGTTCTCATCTGAACCACCCTCAGGATATACCACCACCTCCATTACAACAAAGTCCAACCCCAAAATCTTGAATTTTCTAACCTCACAAGTTTTTTTTAACACACTGCATGGTGGTTTTATGCACCACTAGGTAAAGAAATGCCTGAGAGTGAAAGTACAGCAGTGGGCCAAGAATAACGGCTGGAGTGATTTCATAATTCATTGCCATCTAGCATAAACCTCCTATCTCCATTTTTTATGATTTTCATTTTTTTCACAAAATAGTGCTATTGGTCACTTCCATGTTGATGAGTGGGTTTTATAAACCTTGACCTTAAAGTTCTAAAGAATTAAGAGTTTTCAGGACAGTACAATATTTGTTTATTCAGTAGTAGAGTGTTTTTTTTTTGCCATTTCCTGAAAAGTAACCAATTTTGATTTAGTAGGTTTGTGCCCGACAGCCACAACATGTAGTTTGATTTTTAGAAATCTTATAAGCAAGGGACAAGCATGAGACTTGAAGACCCTTAACTCTGTAGTCCAAAGTCAGTTCAGTTCATCCTTTAATCAGAGTGGATGTCTGTTCAAAGTTTGACAGACATCCTCAGAGGCTTTCTGGAGGTATCACACTCACAAGGAAGGAGCCCAATGGGGCCTAATAACGTTTTACCTATAAGCTTTTAAATCTTTTTTTTAAAGTCCCTTAGTTAGGATATTTGTACAAAGTTTTCCAGAAATCCCTCAAAGCATTCTGGAGATATTTAGTTCCAAACCAAAGGATGAACTTGACATTACAGACTTATTGTCACAGCTTTTTCTCCTGACTCACATTTTCTTCACTCTGGAAACATCTTCCCACTTTATCAGTGAATTTGTGTAATTGACAGAGCTAGAAAATAAAGAAGTTTTAATTTGATGTAAACATAAATTACTTAAATTCTTAAATGAAAAAATAAAGTCTTAGTGAGTGTCTTTGACTTTTTCTGGTCAAAGACATCTCATGTGCTTATTTGACTTCATATTTACCTGAAACTACTGCCCTCTATGCCTTTGTTTTTACGAGCAAAGGAGATAAATGGTATTCTGCTACTATTGTTTTGACTCCTGACAGGCACGACTGCTCTTCACCCGTATCTGCTGTCTGAATTTAGATGCTTTGTTTGACATCTTGTCTTATCTGTTTTATACAGTCCCTGTTCCTGCACTCACAGCTCTCACAGTGAAGTCTCAGCTGATTGACTATCAACAAGTTTTCTTGAGACCACAATAGTTTTTGGATTAAGTGTTTAAAAAATGCTAATTATCTGCAGATTGATTGTCTTCTCTTATTGCAAGAGATTCTCCTCTAATATTTTATTTTAATAGGTTGCAAAAGTTTGCAGTGTTTTAATCTAATTTGTATGTCACTTCATTTGCAGGCACTAAAGATTTGTTTTTCTACCTGTGCATTCAGACTTTTATTTATTTACTTTCATTTAAATGTTCATTTAAGAACTACAAGCTAAATGATAAAGTTCTTGAAAACTCATTTGTGCTGCAGGGGTCTGGCAACTGGAATTTACACCACCAACTCCCCAGAAGCTTGTCAGTACGTAGCCTCTAGCTGTCAGGCCAACGTCCTGGTGGTGGAAAACCAGAAGCAGCTCGACAAAATCCTGCAGGTAGTAGATTGATTTCAGCACCATGTGCCTGTAACATCATTATATGATGAACTCAAACCAAACATATCTTATTTCAATGTCTGTTTTTTGACAGATTAAAGATCAGCTACCTCACCTGAAGGCCATCGTGATGTATAAAGGCGAGCCGCAGCAAAAAGCACCAAATCTGTACACAGTATGTTCAATCAGCAATCTCATTGATCCAGTATATTGATTATATCTATAAGTATGCTGTTTGTGATCTGACTGGGACAAGTAACTTAATACTGTATCAGTTACTTTTTGTCTCAGGCGGGATGTTATAATGATGTGTACGTGCAGACTAGCTAACAGGTTTAACACCATGAAGGAGGAGAGGATAGAGTGAGCCATACTTTCATTAACTTAAAGTATCATCTTTATCTTGAAGGATAAAAAAACTTTATTGTTTGTTAAAATCTTTTTCAAAAGTATAAAGTACATCAGTTTTTAAAGAGAAAAAAGTATTAGGTCATACTATAATTAAGTGATTAGGTGCTTTTGACCCTAAGTGATAAGTAAGGCAATTTAGGTCCTTTTTTCAGAAGTAACGAGTAACATATCAAACACTTTTAATTCCTAAATCACCTTTTGTTTTGGTGAGCTGTTATGATGCCTGCACAGGAAAGAGCTGGAAAGTCAACACATCATGGAGGGAAAGACAGAGCTGCAGTTTCAACAGCTCAGATTATTCTCTTTATTTTAAATGTGTGTGCATAAATGATGTAAAGATCACTTTCATTTACTGTAAACTTCCATTTTGAACCCATAGATCAGTTATTCTGAGGAGGGAAAAGTAATAGGTAATCTACAAGTTCAGTCATAGTTCCTTTTAAAACTTATTTTAAATGGAAGTAATTTTATTACTTTTTAAAGGGGTAAAGAGTGAAAAGTAACTTAATACAGTTGTTGAGTAACTTGTGTCTGTTAGTTAAAAAATCTGTTTCAGTTAATATGGCTCAAAGTTATTGAAAGAAACTAAAAAAAAGATAGCAAAAGAAAAATTAATCAAGTTATAACCCATGAAGTTAACAACTTAACTATAAATTAAAGTCTGTGGCCATGTCAAAGAATAAGGCTCAGGACATTTTGCCATAATTTACCTAATTTTATATTTTAGTTCCAGCAGTTCCAGTTTGTTCTCATTTTCTTTGAAAGGTGATTATTTTAGTTTCAGTTTATGAGACTTTTCGAAAACTTTTTGTTAATAAGTCAGTAAGTTAGTTTACGTAAACAATGATAACTTTGATTCACAAAAATATACTACTTTTATTTACATTATTACATTATTAAATGTACAAGCATAATCTCTGTATATCTTTAGTGGGAAGAGTTCATGAAGCTGGGAGAGGACGTGCCTGAGCAGGAGCTTGATAAAATTATCAACAGTCTGAAGCCAAACGAGTGCTGCTCTCTCATCTATACCTCTGGAACCACAGGCAACCCTAAAGGAGTTATGTTGAGTCACGATAATGTGAGTTACACAGAAGACATTCAACACACATTATATGCGACGGATTGCTTTTTCTTCACAGTTATTTTTACGAAGTTCAAATTTTCAGATTCACAATTCAGTCAAGAAAAATGTTAACTTCTACTTTTCCTCCTCTCTCACTGTTTTGATAATACAGCTTACATGGACATGCAATCAAGCAGCTCTCACATTTGAGATAAACTACACTGAAGAGGTCATGGTCAGTTACCTCCCGCTCAGCCATGTGGCAGCCCAGCTCATTGACATGTGGCTGGCTATCAGCTACGCCACCACTACATATTTTGCAGACCCTGATGCCCTCAAGGTAAGAATGCCTCTGCTTTATAATAACAATATTGATCTATATTTACAGAGCACCTCTGTGACTAATATTACAAAGAGTACAGAATTTAAACACAGAAGAAAAAAATGTATGCAAGCATGGAGTCACTAAAAGTTTGTTTTGATCACCTATCTTCACCTTCACATTTCCAGGGCACGTTGGTAAATACAATGAAAGAAGCTCGTCCAACTTGTTTCCTTGGGGTCCCTCGTGTGTGGGAGAAGATGCAGGAGAAGATGAAGGAGGCGGGAGCAAAAGCTTCCCCGATGAGGAGGAGTGTGGCGAGCTGGGCCAAATCAGTAGGCCTGCAGTACAACTACAGTGTCATGAATGGGTGAGGCACATTTTGGATGACAGGACAACACCTTTTTTATCCAGAGGGCATGGGTTAACACCTCTGTTGTATAGCTGAAAGGCTTCTGCCTCAGGTAATAAGCCAGAAAAGAAAAGTAAATGACTGGAACCCAATAGAGCTGTACAGCCTGAGAGGATATATTTCCTCTGCTTTGACCAGCTGCTCTAAATCTCATTGGCAGTCTTATCAGTAATGATTCCATCATTATTCTTTTACGTGATATTTCAAGTGTTGCAGTTTAACAGACACCTATATTTTATTATATTTACTGAGCAAAGGACCACTCTTGGGCTGTCCTGAGAGACCTGGAGGAAACATGAACAGCACAGGAGCAGATGATGAGTGAAGCAACTGTGCTCAAAGCTCCACCTGCTGACTTGTGGCAATAGAGGTCATGTGCTTAACTCCCATTCACATTTGAGGATAAAAAAAAATACAAACCAGAATTGTCATTTAACAAGTTTGTGTGAGAGTTATTAGATTGGCTTTGTGTATTAGTATTTGCAAAAAATACATTTTTTCATTTTTAAGTTTTCATTTTTTTTTATGGTAACCAGGGAATGCAAAACACAACGGTGAACAGGAAAGCACATCAACAAGTCTTTTTCTTTTATTTTTTGGTGTTTTCTTAATTATTTTAGTTTTAAGATTTTGTTGTGTCTTATGAACGTGTTGTGATGTTTTCATTTGATATTGTGATTTCTTAATTGTTGTGTTTTTATGTTGTTGTATTTTCTTATTTCTTGTGCCTTGCAACTCAGGGCCAACTCTCTTTACTGGATTTGCAGAGATTAGGAGATAAAGCAAAAGGAAACAGAACAAACTCGCACTCACTGGCATGACAGAAAATTTATTTTTCATATCTTGGGTTGACTGACTTCAGCTGTTTCAAGGTGCAGCATGTCAGAAAAAAAGAGAGACAAGTTTTCCATATTTATCTGAAGTCAATTATGTTGACATCTGGTTACATTTGAAGCTGGAGTCCTCACAATTGGCATAAACTTGTCTAGCCAGAGAATAAACATCCTGTAAGACCAGAAAACATAAAAACAACCCACAAACATAACAATAACAAGTGAGACACACATTTCTGTTGCGATCTTTGCTCATAACGATAGATTAAGTCCAGGTGTTACATTTGTATAATCTTTTGTTTTACAGGGAGAATGTGGTGCCATGGGGATACACGCTGGCTAATAACCTGGTCTTCAAGAAAGTGCGTGCAGCATTGGGCTTAGACCGCTGCAAGCTCTGCATCACAGGGGCTGCCCCCATCACTAAAGATACTTTGGAGTTCTTCATGAGCCTGAACATCCCTGTCTTTGAGCTCTACGGCATGAGTGAATGCACCGGCCCACACACCGTCTCCTTCAGCAACCAGTATCGCATCACAAGGTCAGAAGCAAAGTATCAGTGATCATTTATTATGTATAAAATATAGTCTTGATATGGATTGTGTAACAAGGTGGTTGTTTTATTCAGTTCAGCAACTTTTTAAAATGAAGCACTGCTGTTTCTAAAAGAGTTCAGTCTGCTGAGTCAGCATGGAGAGCAAGAGCAAGTTTCGAAAAGTGGAAAAAAAATTTAATGCTCCCGACAGCTTTGTGGTTCTGTTCCTGTGCTCTGTGTGAGACTGCTGTCCATAGAGTGGGACAGTGTTGTAGGACTTGAGTCCAGAACTCATGTCGGACTGGTGACTCGACTCGGACTCGTGCGCTGATGACTCGGACTTATACTCGGACTCGAGCTCTAGCTGCATTAGGATTCGGGGGAGGACTCAGAGGACTCGAGCTTATTTATCATTGAATCCTTTGTATTTTTATTATTGTTTTATTCATTATTTCTTCTGGTATAAGGTCCTCATATCAGTCTTAAAGCCCACGGTGGGCATGTGTGTTAGTTTACCTGCATGCACGTTCACGCGCTGATGTCGAAGCAGGTACCGCGGGTTGTACGTTTTGCTTTCAAAGATTTCACCATAAATGCAGAGCAACGTGTTCATTATGTAAAAGAGCCATTGAAGTGAAGACGGGGACAACGTCGAACTTTAACAGACATCTGTCTAGGATGCACCCAGTGAAGTGAGTAGATGGCGATGCTAATGTTACTTTGACTGTTCATAACGTTATAAGCTAGCTGCTAAATAACGACAACGTTAGCCTCTTAACCCTTGGAGGTCGGCGCTATCGTATACGACAGCAAAGCACACCGTTCATGAAATATTTAATAACTTTACAACCTGCAGGATTTTGTCATAGCCACTTACCGATTGTTTTGATCGAAAGCTAACAACATGATGAGCCCTTTGGTGCGATTGTTGCTCTTCCACAGGCTGAGATATCTCTCCTGAAACATCAGTGTCTTTTTGGAGACGTCGTAAAAGTAATCCGTCATGATAAATACAAAAGTTAGGTCTTCTAGGCACATTATTTAATCCAATTTCTGTATCTGTACTGTTAGCACAGTAGATAGTCGCCATCTTGTTGTCACACGGATGCAGTTCATCTACTATTTCCTGTGTCTTTGAACAAAAACATAATGAAAAACGTTATATATTTACCTATGCCCATTTGGTTTTTTTTTTCCAATTTGTGTGGCTAGTGCGCACAGATACCTCAATATTGAGGACTCAGTCTTAGGCTTGGGGTACTTTTCTAGTACTTGGGCTAAGGTACTGAGGACTCGACTTGGACTCGACTCGGACTCGAGCTATGGTGACTCGACTACAACACTGGAGTGGGCAGCTTGGATTTAAATTCAGTCTGATTACTCTTATCATTCCCTCTTCTCTTACTCCCTAATGTTCAACTCTATCTGCTAACATTTTTAATCAAAAAAGGCAAACAAACCCATTAATAAGTCATATAAGTACATAACTGTAAAACCTTTGTCCAGAATCAGGTCATGTGAGGTTTTAGTGTTCATGTTGTCATGATTATTTCTTTCCAGTTGTGGAAAGGTAATGGCAGGCTGCAAGACAAAGCTGGAGAACCCAGACATGGAGGGGAATGGAGAGATCTGTTTCTGGGGTCGACATATCTTTATGGGCTATCTGAACATGCAGGACAAAACCGCAGAGGCGCTCGATCAGGACGGCTGGCTGCACTCTGGAGATCTGGGCCGACACGACCAGAGACACTTCCTCTACATCACAGGAAGGATCAAAGGTGAGCTGCTGTTAAAAACAAAAAATACGCATCATAATTTAGGACAGTTTAAAGTTTGAAACGTGGATTCAGAGAGCAATTACTATAACCCCATGCACAGAAAACCTGAAGAATTTTCTGAATTTTTGAGGGTGAGCTGATTGTGAGAATACAAAAAGCAGAGTTTTTCACCCAGTCTTATCCTGAAGTTTCCCTGCTAGCCCCTCTTGTAATTTTGCACAAACTCTCCACTGTCTAACGGACAAACTGCAGGAAATTTCCCTGCAGTGAGGACCAACTGTGAACAAATGAATAAGGGAATTTTCTGGGTCAGTTTATTTGAAATTTGATGAAAAGTTTCAGAGTTTTTTTTGAAGGGCTTATGTTCTTTTGAACTGAATGAAGATGTTAGTTTTAAGCAAATTAGTATTTTTTTAGTTTGTCAATTAGTTGCTGATATGTGTCTGTCAGTATTAACATGTAAATCTTTATCAATATTAAATACACACAAGTTCATAGAATAAACTACTCATAGAATAAACTGTGTATACACACACACACACATATATATATATATATACACACATATATATATATATATATATACACAGTTTAACTGTTGAAGTACAAAAACATAATACTCTTTAGTTTGATAATTGTTGTTTTACTTTCTTTGTATTTCATATCATTTATACTACAAGACATACACATCAAACTCTAGGCTGAGGGTCTTTTATTAAAGGCCCTCTATTAAATAGCGCTTCCACTGCTTATACTACGAATGCCAAAATGCACTGCAACAGCTGCCATGCATGACCTGTGCGTCAACCCCACCTCCCATTAATTTAAATCCGATCAGTGGTCAGCAGATGGGTGCATTGGTCTGTGATTTCACAGTGACTTTGAAATCTGCCAGCAAAAAAAAAAATGCTGTTCAAGTTCATTTTTCTGACTGTTCAATAAATGTTGATCCTGTTTGGCCCCGCATTTTAGACTGTATTTTAAATTTAGGGCCCCTCTGTGACTGAATATGACACTCCTGTTATAATACAAGGCTGAGGTCTAGGTTGGTGATTTGAGGAATACATTATTTTTCTTCTGCTTGGTGAGACAGAAGAAAAATAAATTGTATATGTCAAAGACCAACATCAAGATGTAATGCTTAGAATGAAGTACCCATGGCTTTAATCGTAATTCAGGGTTTGATCATTGACAAACAGGTGACACATTATTAAAGAAGTCTCTTTTATTCACAGAGCTGATCATCACAGCAGGTGGAGAAAACGTCCCTCCCGTGCCCATAGAGGAAGCGCTTAAGGCAGAGGTTCCCCTCATCAGCAATGCAATGCTGCTTGGAGACCGACTCAAGTTCCTCTCCATGCTGATCACTCTCAAAGTAAGCCGAATATTATTCTCCTCACACACACACACACACACACACACACACACACACAGTGCTGCTGAAGAGGTAAAACAGACACGATAATGACTCTAACATCATTTCCCTCAGTGTGTTGTGGATGAGAACGGTGAGCCCACTGACGAGCTGAGTCCTGAGGCTTTGGACATCTGCAGGAAGAATGGCGTCAAGTCAACAAAGGTTTCAGAGATCATAGCCAATAAAGAGCCAGCAATATACACATCCATTCAGGAGGGGATTGAGAG
Organism: Cetoscarus ocellatus; assembly: GCA_037902135.1. Lineage (NCBI taxonomy): Eukaryota > Metazoa > Chordata > Actinopteri > Labriformes > Labridae > Cetoscarus > Cetoscarus ocellatus. The sequence continues at coordinate 1,741,631 of JBAMNC010000414.1, forward strand.
AGTCAATGCAAAAGCAACGTCCAACGCCCAACGGGTCCAGAAGTTCATCATACTAGAGAGAGACTTCTCCATCACTGGAGGAGAGCTGGGTGAGTTTAAAGATTTAGGTGCTCTTTTTGTCCTTTGACGTACTCCTAAACCTCATTTCAGTTGATTATTTCTCCCATTTATATTTTATATAGTTTGGAAACCTGATTGGTCAATTTTACAATGTGGTACAACTTGTAAGGATTGAATAAAGATATGTATGCCCAAGCAAATGTGACAAGTAGATGTACCCGGACACATATCCAATCATGCAAAAGCACAAAAACATCTACACACAGGGACAGAAATAAATGTGTTAACATTCAAATGTTTAAGTACACATACAGGAGAAACAGTATTGAAAAAGGAAAACAAGAACATGATTAAAAAGGTGAGTTTAAAACTTAAGATATAATTTAAAAAATAAAAGGTAAAAAATGGATCCGTTAAAAAATTTAATTGGAAACATGAGACAGTGTTTCTTTTAAAACCAGGAGGTAGCCTAGGCAAACTAGTTACGTTTTCCAGTTACATTGCTGTTTACCCAAATTAACAATTTGTAAACAGAAACATTTGAGCCCTGCTTTGAATGAGCAAACTAGTGTAGCTCTCCTCTGGTTCTCAGGTAGGCTGTTCCAGAAGTTGGGACCATAAAAACAAAAAGTTGCCTCAGTTTGCTTTGTATTTATGCTCAGCACAGTGAGGAGACATGTCTCAGATGAGGGGTCTTGGTGCCTTGTATGCTTCATGTGAGTCTAAGAGGTGTTTAGGCCAGAGACTGTTTAGATACTTAAAAATTATTAAAAGAATTCTGATGTCTGTTTTTTATGACAGAAAATAAACACAACATACTTGTGCCCTAATGAAATAAGGAGCAATTCCCTAATGCACCATACTGATAAACTACCTTACCTACCACGTCCCTTATCTGTCATTGTAACCCAAACCGCGTTGCCACACCAGCAGACTCAGGGTCTGTACATACAAGCTCCAAGTAAGGAATACTATACTAGTACCTATCCTACCATATGGTCACTCACAGGCCCCTTAACCAAATGATATCGATCAAGGGGAAGCAAGAGCTAGGACATCAGTAGGGTTGTCTCTCCAATGTTTGCTTATTGACACCCCACCTAAAGCCATCTCACCTACTTGCATGTGTTCACAGCCCTTTGTGCAAACACTTAGACCTCCATTACCTACCCTGGCACAAAACCAAAACATCAGTGCCATCAGTAACAGCCCCAGGCTAGTTACAATGCTGATACTACCTATTCTAACACTTCGCCCCTAATTTTTTCTCACAGATAAGTCCATCTGCTTCTGGTGCAGAAAAGTAAACAAATAAATAAATAAGCCTTTATTTGTAGAGTGCTGATTCATAACAAATCTTATCCTAGGGCACTTAAAGAAATAGGTCTTGACCATGCTCTGTATTTATATAATTTTATCATGATTTTATTTTTACTCTGCTATATACGAATCAACATGAATCCACCACCATTGCAGCACTTTGCCACATATAACAAAAGTAACAGTGGCAAGAAAAAACCTTTAAGAAATCCTGAGCAGAACCAGACAAGTGAATCCACCATTCACTCAGAGTGTGAGAGGACAGATAGAGACAAAGTAAACGTAACCAGAGAAAAATTTACAGCTTAGGAAGAGGATGGCAGTGTGTTGGTGTACGGGTGCCCTGATTAGTGCTAGCAGCTAGATTATAATTGGGCTGATGCTCTCTTCTGCCTCCCACTTGTGAGTGAAGAGTGAAGTCAAAAGAACAAGGACATTTATGTTTATTTATGTTTTTTTTTCTCCTAATTTTAATGATGAAACAGCGGATGTTGCTATAAACTCTGTACAACCCACTTTCACCTGCCAGATCCTAACTTTCAAGTCTCTGCCCCTCAATCTGCCTGTTTCATCATTTCCTTCTGTATATCATTGTTTAATAAAACAACTTCTAAGTATATAAAGCTGTTACAAGTAGCTCCATCTTTTACCATTAAAATGAATTACGATTGTAAATACTTTTGGCTTGGTCCCAACAAGGATTTTCATTTTGGAGTATTTCTGTATTTATTGATCCCTTTAAAAAAATTTTTTTATTTGAGAGGAGAATAGATTGTTATTTTTACATCACAAGAAATATATATGTAGGCAGTAAATATGCTGCTAAAACTGACTCTGCTACTTCCTGCTGTTGGACAAAAAAGACATCCTACAAATGACAACACAAATTAAAACACAAATACTTACACATGCACCATCACATTGCTGTCACATTTCCCCATAAAATGTCTGTCATTCCTGTGGGGCTTAGCTTGATCTTTTTTGTTTGTTTGCTTGTTTATCTTTATTTATTTATCTATTTATTTCATCTTAGACTGTCCTTAGTTTGTTGCACCTGCTACTTGTGTCATGTTTTCTCACAATGCTCGTTGTTCTTGCACTGTCCCGCATCACCTAAATAAAAGTAAAAAAAAATAGAATAAAAAAAGAATACAAGTAGAAAAACACATCATGTGCATAATAAACTTTAGGTTACCAAATTCTGACCTTAGCTGCTCTTATGACTCGTCTTTTGGCACATAAACTAGAGCAAAGGTCAACAAGCAGTACCATTATTAAGACTGCTGTCACATTTCACCATCTGTATAGTGTAATCACCTTTTTCCAGGTCATGTCATCATTTGACGAGCCGTTCACATGCCAAACAACATTCCTGTCTGATTGTATCGCCTCCTCTCAGATGACTCTAAAGCTACAGTGGGACAAAGGTTATCATTCTTCAAATTTAATTAAAACCAAACGTGTGTGTTTGTTGTGTTATGTTTGTGCAGGACCCACTCTAAAGCTGCGAAGGCCCATCGTTGTGAAGATGTACCAGGAGAAAATAAATGAAATGTATCCGGAGACAAAGCAGTAGACTGTGCTGCACCCAAGAGAGACGGTCACCAGGAGGTAGATGGCAGGTTTATGAATAATATAAGCTGCCGAGATACTTTTGGAAAATGTTTAAAACTATTCTTAACCGGGATGTTTAAAGTGCAAACTAAAAATAAATATATTGAATATGATCTTGTTTTATTTAAAGCTACATTTTGATCTGTCAAACCTTTGTCGTCTGTCTCAAATAGATATTTAAGCTGTGAAATGTACATACTGCTTCACTGCATATATTAATATTGTGTAAATAAAATACTGAAATCAGAGCCAATATCCTGCCATTTCTTTTATGGCAAAATACATGCAGAGTAGATACACTGGATTGTGTCAGTCATTATTATTTACAAAACACTCATAGTTTTTAAGGGAGGTTCCAGGTGCATTATTTACTTGAGTGAAAAAAATAGAAACTTTCTCAAAGGTCATGAATCTTTTATTACCCCCATCAAGGAGGTTATGTTTTTGCTGGCGTTGGTTAGTCTGTCTGTTGGTGTTCAATATAACTTGAAAAGTTATGGATGGATTTGGATGAAATTTTTAGGAAATGTGTGGAATGGGATAAGGAAGAAATGATTAGATTAATTCCTGTATCCAGATGGTGATCCGGATCACCATCTGGATACAGGAATTTTTTCAAGGATTCTGTAACATTGCCAGATAAGACCATTTTCTCCCAAGTGGACTGAAGCTGCATGGCGGAGGTCTGCGCTCTCTGAGTGCTTTTCTAGCTTTATTTTTGAATTAGCTCATTTTTTTTCTTTTGACAACATGACTAATGTATATGTGGCATGACAGTTGTATCAATCTTCAAACATTGTCTTTTAAATATTGATTGTAATGTTTGAATGGGGGTTTGATAATGTTAAGAAATCATGTTCATTATCTGAATGAGTGCAGTCATAAGACTGTGCATATGGTAAAGCACATTTTCTGCTGCTTTGTGTACAGTTCCCAAAAATGTTTCTTATGTGGGATATTCATAATTGTCAATAAAAAGAGATTGATTTGGATCAATGGAGAGATTGAAAGTGTGTTTTTTTGCTTCAAATAATATAATATAATGTAGTTTGTATTAAGGTCAAAATAGAAAAGAAAGCAATTGTTTTTTTTGGTGTTGCTGAAATTGGCAAATTTGGGGCTCAACAGGTCTGTTTATGAATGATGTTAAGTCATCTTGCATTTATCATATGAGCATGCAAATAGCTGAAAGCACCAGAGCTCAAAAGGGTTGTTTGTTCTTCCTAATAGTATTTTTAATATAAAATCTGGTGAGCCCCAGAATTATTGTAACTCATAATATGATTACCCACAAATTCAGACATCTGATATATAAAACTCGTGTTTGCAGTTTGACTTCCTCTAATACAGGTTGCAGCAACTATTAAATGATGCACACAGAGTAAAGGAGAACTGTATGATGTTCTTGAAAAAATGTTTCAAAGTGATGTATTAATTATAATTAACACTATCAAGAGGAATCATATCGTGTTCATCTTCAAGCACCAACACTCCTGTGTAGTTTACTCCTGTTTTGTGTCTGAATGTCTAAACCATCTGCATTTCCTCTCTGCTACATGGAACAGCATTCTCATCCTGATATGTGGTGGTAGAGGTGTGCATGATCCAGCCAGGGTACCCCTGAAACCTGACTGGCTACATCAAAATCCTCCAGTTTAACTTTTACCTTGTGGACAACTTCATCAGCGTGAATGACGTTATCAGAATTTATTGCATTAGTTAAATAAGTTGCAATTGGAATAAGCATGATTACAAACATTATAATAAATGTGGGTGGCATGGTGGTGCAACAGGTGGTGTACAGCAAGATGCTGGTTTGAACCCCGTGCCAGTCTGGGCCTTCTACGTGGAGTTTGCATGTTCCCTCTGTGCATGCGTGGGTTCTCTTCAGGCACTCCTGCTTCCTCCCATAGACCAAAAACATGTTTGTCAGGGTTTATAGGTGACTCTAAAATATCCTTAGGTGTAGGTCAGTTTGTGAATGGTCGTCTGTCTCTCCATGTGGCCCTGCGATCGGCTGGCGACCGGTTCAGGGTTACTCTGCCTCTAGACCAATGTCAGCTGGGATAGAATTCAGCCCCCCACCACCGTAAAAGGGGCGAGCTGTAAAGATAGTGGATGGATGGATTGTAGTAAGTGTGATGAAAGCAAATGGAGGACAAACAGTAAACTTCATCAGCCGGTGTGAGATAACTGCTTGCAGGGTGTCTTGATGTTTATGTTCTTGTTTTTTTTTGTGCTTTTGTGCTTGCAGTCTTCATTTTAACACACGTGTAATCAGATACACAGTTGGGCTACCAGTTTGCTGCCTCTCATTTCAGGCTAGTTTTATCAGATTGAGCCACAACAGCTTCTGATGTTATTTTCCGTCAGTTCAGCCATTAGTAACTAAAGTACATCTGAAACATCTTATCCCACAACATTGTTCAAGTGTCTCAAATGCTTGAATGGGGTTGGGCTATCTACTGTGTATTCACTAAAGACTTTCTGAACTCTGAAACAGTTTGATGATGATAAAATTCTGCATGATTTATCAGAGACATCAACAGTTTCACATCTGTTTCTCTGAACTTACCATGACCTCTACAGTGGCTAAGAGGAACCCTGTCCCACATAACATCTGACACATACATTGATCACACTGCCCAATGGCAAAACAATAAAATGCTCTCACTGCTACCCAAGTATAAATTAACCAGTGTGATAAGTATAAACTAATAATCAACCAAAGTACACATGTGGAAAAAATTGTTGGTACCCTTCCGTTAAAGAAAGAAAAACTCACAATGGTCACTGAAATAACTTGAAACTGACAAAATTAACTAATGAAATTCAGACATTGCTTTTGAATTGTGGTTCAACAGAATCATTTTAAAAAACAAACTAATGAAACTGTCCTAGACAAAAATGATGGTACCCCTAGAAAAGATTGAAAATGATTTGACCATAGGGACATGTTAAACTAAGGTGTGTCTCGTAATTAGCATCACAGGCATCTTATAAACTTGTAATCAGTCAGTCTGCCTATTTAAAGGGTGAAAAGTAGTCACTGTGCTGTTTGGTATCATGGTGTGTACCACACTGAACATGGACTACAGAAAGCTAAGGAGAGAGTTGTCTCAGGAGATTAGAAAGAAAATTATAGACAAGCATGTTAAAGGTAAAGGCTATAAGACCATCTCCAAGCAGTTTGATGCTCCTGTAGCTACAGCTGCACATATTATTCAGAAGTTTAAGGTCCATGGGACTGTAGCCAACCTCCCTGGATGTGGCCCCAAGAGGAAAATTGATGACAAAAAAGAGACGGATAATACGAATGGTAACCAAAGAGCCCAGAACAACTTCCGAAGAAATTAGAGGTGAACTCCAAGGTCAAGGTATTACAGTATCAGATCGCACCATCCTTCGCTGTTTGAGCCAAAGTGGACTTAATGGAAGATAAGATAAGATAAGATAAGATAAGATAAGATAGTCCTTTATTGATCCCCAAAGGGGATTAAGGTCCATGGGACACCCATGGACACCACTGTTGAAAGCAAATAATAAAAAAGAGAGACTGGAATTTGCCAAAATACATATCAACAAGCCACAAAGCTTCTGGGAGAATGTCCTTTGGACAGATGAGGCAAAACTGGAGCTTTTTGGCAAGTCCCATCAGCTCTATGTTCACAGACCCAAAAATGAAGCATACAAAGAAAAGAACACTGTACCTACTGTGAAACATGGAGGAGGCTCAGTTATGTTCTGGGGCTGCTTTGCTGCATCTAGCACAGGGTGTGTTGAATCTGTGCAGGGTACAATGAAATCTCAAGCCTATCAAGGCATTCTGGAGCGAAATGTGCTGCCCAGTGTCAGAAAGCTTGGTCTCAGCTGCAGGTCATGGGTCCTCCAACAGGATAATGACCCAAAACACACAGCTAAAAACACCAAAGAATGACTAAGAACAAAACATTGGGCAATTCTGAAGTGGCCTTCTATGATCCCTGATCTAAATCCTATTGAACATTTGTGGAAGGAGCTGAAACATGCAGTCTGGAGAAGACACCCTTCAAACCTGAGACAGCTGGAGCAGTTTGCTCATGATGAGTGGGCCAAAATACCTGTTGACAGGTGCAGAAGTCTCATTGAGTTACAGAAATCACCTGATTGCAGTGATTGCCTCAAAAGGTTGTGCAACAAAACACTGAGTTAAGGGTGCCATCATTTTTGTCCAGGCCAGTTTCATTATTTTGTTTTTTAAAATGATTCTGTTGAACCACAATTCAAAAGCAATGTCTAATTTTCATCAGTTGATTTTCAGTAATTTTTTATTTATTATTACTTCGTCAGTTTCAAGTTATTTCAGTGACCATTGTGGGTTTTTCTTTCTTTAACGGAAGGGTACCAACAATTTTGTCCACATGTGTATGTTTACTGTTTACAGCACTCAAAGAAGTCAACCGTGGAAACTTTTAACACAGTTTGTTATAAGATTCATTCTTTAGAAAAAAAATGTAACAATGACATTAAAAATCTCTTTCTCTGTACTGTGAAGAAAAACTCCATCAGTTTAATATGTTTTAATTAACACACACAAAGCAGCACACAGAGGAATACAAAGTGCTTATGACAAACAGTGCAACATAGATATTTCAGAATTATTCACTCTTAAGTACATAAGTCCGTTCACACTTGTAGACTCAAATTATTCTGAACTTTCCTGGCTCAGCTGCATGTGTGGATGAACAAAGAAGGATTTTAGCCCAACTTAAGCCTTACATTTCTCTGCAGACCCCTAGTATTTTATCCTCCTCCACCCCTTTATTTCATGTGAACTGAAGGAAAACTCGCTGCTGTGAGCAAGCAAGCCTTGGATTTTCTGGGTACGTATTGCTGATCATTTCTGGGAAATTTCAGGGTTGCGTGTGTGAAAAGGGATTATGATAGTTGGCAACACTGCTCCCATGTGGCTGAAATTATGCATTACAATCTGTGCACTTGGCTGAACAACACAATAAGATGTAACATTAATGATGACTTTCAAACACATTAAATCAAAATGTGTTAAACAAGAGAAATAAAGGCATTTATCAGAGATGAGAGAACATATGAGGCAGTAATTGTTTATAATCAGTAGAAGTCCGTTTAAGGCTCTTTAGTGTGGAACAACTTTTATTATTCTTAACCTAGGATTATCCACATATGAGTATATTTTTGGCCTTGTTTTTCTGAAGCTAAAAAAACAGTTTTGCTCTTTTTTAATCTGTTTTTGGCACAAAGTAGTGTAGTTTTTTCCATGGATGTCTTATTGTGCATCTATTATCAAATACTGCACGGGCAAAAGTGGCTGAAATTCAGATTAGCCTGTCCTCAGTTTTGAGCTGGACATAAGAGTACAAAGTGAATTTATAAAAAGCCAGTTCACTGTTTACAGAGTCGGGGTGGCCATACTTTCAATACTTCAAATAAGCGTTACTTTAATTTTACTGTAAACCCACATGAATGAGCTCAAAGTGCAACATTTTTTTATTAGAGCAGTATTTAATACCATGGAAAACGCTGAAGCCAACTAATAACCATGCATCCCAGGATCAGTAAAACTCTGTTAAAAATGTATTATAACAACACTCAACTGAGATAGTGTTATGATACATATTTGTTGTATTAATTTGGTTGTCATTAATGCTTGCCTCACTGAATTTTGGTAGTAACAGTGTCTCTGTTTGTGTTTGCCAGTTTTAAATGATGTAATGTACTGACCTTTCTAAAGTGGGCAACTAAAAGGACATTTGAAGTGCGTGAAAATCTCAGTATGATCTCTGCATGATTCTTTAAATATCATCTAAGACAAATCAGTGTTTTTAACTTAGGTTGGGCAAAACCGGAGGCAAAGGTTGTTCAAAACTGGAATATATCAAGTTTTTGAAAACATCTGTCAGGACACTGAGCTTGAAAACAGGATGGTCTTCTGCTTTCCTGGCTACAGTTACAAAGGCCTCAGGGTGTTAACCACCAAAAACTGTGGAAAGTGAGTCCAAAATAATGAGTTATAAGATGCAAAGTACTCCAGAAGAGCAAAGGCAACAACAGAGAGAGTATTCTGTGCAGGCTGTAGCTTTGAGAGCCCACAATCACATTTCATTTAATTTTTCATTAATAATACTAAACATGATTAGTATGAAAAAACCAGAGAATACTACTGATTGGCTAGAAACAACTGGTATGGTAAGCAGTTATGTAGATTTTGTAGTGGCCCTTTTTTTTAATGTATTTTCTCTTATTTTGTGGTGATGGCAACTCCCTTCTTAACCCACGCATTGCTGTTGAGAAGAGAAAGCATGAAGCGAGCAACATCTCCTCTCCCCACTGAACCGCCTGCAGGGTTACCGCCGTTGTTGGGCACAAAGTATCCCTCGTGCGTCAGAAACTCTTGAGCTGTAAAGAACACAGACATTATGAGAATTTACATCACTTAATCATGTCAGAGCCACGGTGAAACCTCAAGGCGAAAATGACATTAACAACAAAAATAAGCTCATTCATTCAGCATGAAGTAATGGAAGCACATGCTAATAAGCCTGAACTGTGTCAAACTACATCCTGAGGCCACATGAGCGCCATAGTCAGTCTGAAGTATATTTGTTTTTACTTCCTGGTTGTTGGATGCTTGTTTCATTTTACCTGAAGCGGGTTGGTTCTTCAGACCTGGTGGGCGGACCACAGTCCAGTTGATGTCCTGAGTCTTCTGCAGAAACTTCTCCATCTCATCCATGTTGGTAAGGACGCTCCGAATCATTGGCAGCAGCAGAAAGCGGATTAGAAATGGCGAATTTGTTCCAGAGTTAGCTAACAACAGGACAAGAAAAACAAAATATCATTTAAAGCTCACAAATACATTTTACTTATCTCAACAGGTTTATTCATCTCTTCACCTTGAGTGGGCTTGTGAGTAGAACACAGTGAAAGAAAACTTTCTTTTAAAGTATTTTTTTAAGTTTTTGTTATAAAACTGTAGAAAATCTGTACTGGACCTTCATGAGCAAATGACACCATAATGGATAGGCTGGAACATTTTTTATATAATTATGATCATTTCACTGCCCAAAAGCTGCTGCAGTGGAGTACGCTTAGGAAAAAACTGTTTAACTGTAACATTTTATTTTCACTGCAAAGACCTTTAATCAAAAAAAGGAAAATCTTTGATTGAAGCTTTGATTTTCTTGGATAACACATAAAACACACAACAGAAAAATATGAAAAAAGGTGAAGTGATAGAAACTTAGCAGTATCTGTGAAAACCAACTACACTAGTTTTAAAAACTTTTCTGCCTTCAGCATACCTAAATCAAGCCAAAACAACAAAAAAAAAAACATACCTGTACAAAATTGCCTCTCCAGCACGTGTTGCAGTATTTTATCAGTCTGTACATGTTTATTTTATCTACTAATGACTAACAAAAAATGAAAAGTTCCTGTTAATGAAATTATTAATTAAAATATACTTAAGAATTCATAAATTCAGCAACACACAGCTAAACTGAACCGGTGATTGTTTCCAAAACTAAATGGACTAATAACTGGAGGGGACAAAAAAGTACAGTTTCTTTTATCTGCCATTTTCTGTTTACTTTCAGAGAAACTGTTTGAAGCTTTATGAGGATTTTTAAAAGTTACAGACTTCACAGCTGTAATTTATTCACATCAAGAACTCTTTCATTCATTGTTGTATTGTTCTTAATATCCCAGGGCATGGGATATTAAGAACAATACATTAACATGCTTCAATGCACAATAGTTTACCTAAACACTCCATTAACAAAAAAACCTACTCACAAAACTCTCAACTAAAAAGAACAGTTAAGGGCTTTTAAATGTAAAAAAAAACCAGGTATAAGAAATCTGATGAGGCTACTTCTGCTCATTCTTTTTTTACCTTTGAACAAGTATGCTGAGAGACTCAATCCTAATACATGAATTTAAAGCTATTTTAGAGTTTCCAGCTGGTTATGAAAGAGGCTGAAATCAATACTGGGGTTTTATTGGCAAGCCAAAGCAAACAAGACCATCAAAAAGACTGGCTATTTCCACACACTATACAGTTCAATTTAATGCCTAAAACTGCATCCTCAGACAGTCTTCAACTGCATATTACCAGTCTTTACAGTCTTTTTCATATATCTACAATGGAAAAAAAAATTGACTGACAAAAAAAAACTTTACTGCTAAAATGATCAAATATACTGTAGTTTTAAAACATAATGTTTGACACTTCAATGCGTTTTAATGAGGAAAACAGCATTTACTTAATTCAGCAGCGAGCCTCGGTTGTAAGCTTTGAGCACCATGTAACTGACAGTGGGCAGTGATTCTCTAGTTCATAGTACAAGCAGCTTTATAGCACTGGTCCACACTATGGGTGTACATCGGCAAGATTCTGGCAATGTACTACATCACAATACAGGTTTGATGATACGATAAATCCATAGACTGGAAAAGAACTGGAAAAGAGCCATGTCATAGGAGCTTTTAAAATGCCATTGATGTCATCTAATGGATGGTGCCTCACTGCACATGACATCTCAACCGAAATTTAGCTCAACCCTCTCAAAGACAGAGAGGCTGTGTCTCTGATATTGGTCAGTCTTAAAGCCATCTGACCAACAGCGACCCTGCATTTCCAAAACCGGATATCCTCAATAAATCCTCAGCAAAAGAAAAACAGGCATAGACTGAAGCTGTTTTAAACCAGGCTGTAAATATGTGTATTAAGGCAGTGAAAAATGTATTTCCCACATACAATCATTAAGGTGTCAGGATGCTGCAGCCAGCCCCAAGTGGACACTCGAGGTACTACAGCTTTTGGCACTTACATATGGGCCTCCTGAATTAATTGCAGTATACACCACAGTAACATAAGCAGGGCAATATAACACATTTTTTTTAACTTAAAAGTCTATTTTTTGAAACATACATACAGCTTTGAAAACCCACAATATAATATTCATAAAAAATACAGTATCTCCTGTACATAATGCATGGTTACTTCAACATGGATAAACCCAATTGTCTGTGCCAGTGACAAAGACGACATGAATACAATAGCGAGTCAGAGAAGTAAATGACTGAATCCTGCTGTCATCTAGTGGCTGGAGGCTGAACTACAATACAAAATAAATGTCCGGAATTGTTACAAATCATTTACCAGTAAAATAGTGATATTGCACAACAAAGTATTGAGACAATATTGTATCATAAAACCTGCAATATGTTAGTGCATTCATTTTGTCTTTAACCCCTTATCTACCCACAAGCTATCATTTAACATTTTATGACACTGTTTTATATGGCTGAGGAAAAGAGATGGAAGAGGATGATCGTGGACAAAGCGAGGAAGAGGAAGGGAAGAGAGAGTGACTAAGCAAAACGTGGGACAATAATCTGACAACAAGGTGTACATCCCTGCAGATATTATTCCTAACAGAATGCATAGTAATGTTAGGCTGTATTGATATCAGTGTTCTGTCTCATGTTTATCAGCTTTACCTGAGGAGCAGAAACTCATCTTATTTAAGTTACATATTTAAGTTATGTATATTGTTATATTGTGCTCTTCAAGCTAGGTAAAGAAGTTTGAAGCCTTACAGATTCCTAATCTAACATGTAATAAATGACCTTCTCCAATGAAGCCATTTAGCCATGACTTACAGACATAACAGCAACAGGTGAATATACACATAAACACTCCACAAACAACAGTTTACAAACAACAGGCTGTAGACACTATATACTATATACAATAATACTACACACTGCCAGCGTACAGGGTTCTCCGACATCTTAAAACGTCTTCGGCTGCTAAAAGAAAAGCACACTGTCCTCAGGCGATGGGTAACAGACTTTGCAGCTACACTCAAAGAACGTCAGTGGGTGCCAAAGCTCAGCAAACCAAATTCCAACATATTGTTCAAATATGCCAAGATTATATGACAATTTCCAAGACAATTTCAAATCAGAATCTTGTATTTTTAATTAACAAAACCTTTTTTTACTCTTTGAGACCACAGTTAGCATTGTTGCAGTCACTTCACTTACGGTCTGTGTACCAGGATGTCATGGTGATGACCCTGTTGACTCGCGCTTCTTGCATGGCGCTGATAATAGATTTCATGGACTTCGAGTATCCTGTCACCGCTGAGAAGAAGGATGCGGGGAAGCCAAGGCAGGACATGATCACATCCTGACCCCTAAAGTGAGGTTTCAGGCTGTCTGCTGCAAAAATGTCAGCCTCCACCACCTGAGGAAACAACAAATGGGGAACTTGAGTAACGCTGAGAAAAATCTAAGTTTATTTACAAGGGACTGATTAATTTGTTCTTTCAAATTTGGGGGCAAAGAAAATAAGAGTACATCTCGTGACTCAGTCACAGAATGAAGATTGTGGCTTCCAGCACTCTTCACTTGAATGCAGTTACTTAAGTATGAATAAAGCAGATAAAGTATAGCCTTATGAACACAGACACACCAGTGATTCAGTCTTCAAACAGCCAGTGAGGGCCAGCCAACTCGATCATACAGCGTACAATGAGAGAGTTAAGGCCTTGAGATTTGTCATGAAACTGTCTACAAAGATTTAAGACACTGGGGGGGGGCTGGAGCCTATCCCAGCTGTCATTGGGCGTGAGGTGGGGTTCACCCTGAACCGGTCGCCAGTCGATTGCAGGGCATGCATATATAAGACATCACCATAATCAAGAAGTGGTATAAAAGTAGCAGTAATAAGATATTTTCTTGCTGCAGAAGAAAAACAAGACTTATATCTGAAGTAAAAGCCCAGCTGCATCTTTGACTTCTTTGCATGTTGCTCAATATGAAACTTAGAAGAAAGGAAATCATTTATCAAAATCTCAAGGTATTAATACGAAGATAGAGTCTTTGTTACATAACCAAAGCGCTAGCAATACTTTGGTACCACAACTGTTTTTTTGTGCAAATTAAACTTTTTCCGTTCTCAAAAGTTGTTTTTTATCAAGCTTTGGCACTTTTTGAAAACACGTTTATCAAAAAACAGATGAATTAACAGATGATTTCTCAACCTTACACCTGTGCTGTTATGAAATACTTTCAAGAGCAGATCCTCAAACTACAATAGTATTGCCTGATAAAGACGGGTTCATTAAAATAGTCTTTTTTAGTTATTTTTAAGGTAGAACTGAAAAACAATTGTTTTTTTTTCAACTGGAAAATTACTTTTCAGCCCCTCTACAACACTCAGAAATTTCCCTAAATCAAATGAACCCTCAAATCTCAATTGAAAAGAACTGTAACTCTAAATGAGCTGAAGCTATCTATTTCAGAGCCCTTATTGGGATTTTATCCTTTTTTTCTTTTAAAGAGGAATTTCATAACAAAACCAGTTATTGTGTCTTTCCCCGACATCTTTACGGCAAGTTTTTTTTACTTGAATTACACATCAACAGTTTCAAAGATTCAAACTTTGCTCACAAGAGGGAAATCACTCATGTTGCATTTGTGTATATAATATCTATTTATTATACAACAAGATACAGCATCTGTAAATTATCCATGGAACTACATTTCAAAAGATATTACCCAAAAAAGAGTAGCATCTGTTGGGAGACTGACTTCAGCTGCATTTAAATGCTCATTTTCTGCTTTGTAGGATTTTACAGCTGGAGGTCTTGTTTGTTTGATTGATACAAAGCAGATCAGTGTCCATTGTGCTGAAGAACTGATTCATGTGGACAACAATGCAGCCCATTTTATTGTTTTTTTTTTGTCTTTGACCACAATGGCACAAATGGCACAAAGAAATATGAAAAACAAAATGATGTACGTATTAATATCTTGTCTATGCTGATAACCCCCCACTGAACCTGCTTGACATTTAGACTTTATAATACATTATAAAACATTTATGATGTGACTTGACTGCACTCTGAACCCAGCATACGCAAACAACAACACACTTTTTATAATCTTTGTCGAGTTTTACCTTGAGCTTGTCATGATGAATGGTAAGTTTTGCTGGGTTCCTGACGATGGCGGTGACCGTATGACCCTGCTGCAGAGCCTGGTTGACCAGATACTGACCAGTTTGGCCAGTGGCTCCTAATACGGCGATCTTCATCCTGAAACCCAGACACACAAACACACACCCACACACCGAGTGCTCAGTGAGGGCTGATCAGAGTGTTGAATACACTGACACACTGAGTAACAGCTGGGGAGTTTCCTTTCTCTTATGCAAGTGTAAAGGAATGATTACTATGGTGCAATAAAGAGACCATCTCTAGGATGTTTAGGTTAATCATCTGACATACTTTGCATTAAAAATGTGGATTCATGCTACAGTGAGTCCTCTTCTTACATTAGTCACAGATTAACCTATAAAGGCTGGATCATGGCATTAAAAACTCTGTGAATGGCAATACTATCACTTCAAGATTTGTTACAGTATTTTTTGAATAAAACTATTTTCTTATACACACTTTTTGGATGTTGTAAATATGTATTTATTTAGATTCAATACAAAAAATCAAGAATAGGCATTGTATTATACTTCACGTTGTTTTAAGTTGTTCTCTCTCTTTTCTCTTTTGTGTGAATGGTTCTTTGTCTCTTTGCGTCAGCCCTGTGATTGGCTAGCAACCAGTCCAGAGTGTACACCCCCTCTCCAACCCTCACCTAATGACAACTGGGATAGACTCCAGCCATTTGCCACCCCAGAGGGAATAAAGTGGTACATATAATGGATGCATGGATGGTATCAGAAGGTAAAAAGGTATTTTACAATCTTACTGCGTGTTACAGGTTTTTAAGCAAATCCTGTTACTCAGGAATGACAGATACCTGTGACAAATTACCTTCAAATACTATTTTTTCATCTTAAAAGGCTCTTATAAGAGTGAGTTACACTGCAGGTCTCTGTAATCTCCAGACCAGGTTGAATCAATTATTTCTGCAGAAGATGAAAATAAAAACTGTGTTTATTATATGATATTTAAAAATACTACGCTGATAATAATCACAGGCTTTCAAAAAATGTGGATGAGGAAACTTTTCAGAGAATTTCTTATTTGTGAGTCTGTTAACAGGGTCATTACGGGCTACCATCCCTAAGGTCATAATTGTCCCAATTTTAAAACGCTATGTTCCAAACTACTTTGCCAAGGAAAGTACTTGTACTTAGACATGGTTGTATTCCTGACTAAATAAATATGTCGCTGAACCTCAAAAAGGCTCACAGGTCCCATGTACTCCACAAAAACCTCATGTTTTTGGTTTTGTGCTTAAAGCAACAGATTACCAAAAAAATCTTCTTCTTGTGTTTGTCTGCTGTTTCATTTATTACCAGAGGCAAAGTCAGAACTGCACTGTAAAATCATTCAAATATCTGCAGTGGTTTAGTAACATGGTACTAAAGGAATGTTGGGATCCACACTGATGAACTGGAAAGTACTTGAAGAGTGCAAACCTTCGCCAAGGTAGCTCACATATTGCTGTTACATCTAAAAGCAATAGTTCCATGATAAAGTTACCATCATAATATGATTCCTTAGCCCTGAAAACTACTGGACAGATTTTGCTGAAATTTTCAGGAAATGGTGGTAATGGCCCAACTTGGTGGTGATCCATATAACCGTCGTTAGCAAACAATCCTTTTTGCTCAATAACTGTCAAACTAATAATGATATCAACATGATTCCGAGTGCTAGGTGTGGGTTTTCAGGGTTAAGGAATCATATAATGATGGTAACTTTATCATGGGTCTATTGCTTATAGATGTAACAGCAATATGTGAGCTAACTTGGGGAACGTTTGCGCTCTCTGAGTGCTTTCTAGTTAGTCACGCAGTTATTGAGCAAAAACGATTGTTCGCTAATGGCAGTTATCTATATCACCACCAAAATCGAATCATTTTTAAGTTGGGCCATGATCAACATCCCCTGAAAATTTCAGCAAAATCTGTCCAGTAATTTCGTGTAATCTTAATAACAAACAAACAAACAAACAAAAAGATGCTGGCAAAAACCAGCAATAACCTCCTTGACAGAGGTAATCAATGTCCCCACCTGCAGCTTTTTTAAAGCTCAGTTTTAAAAGCTTAAATTAAACCAGACCTGCACATTCATAAAATCTTTTACTTTGTATGTAACTGAGGATGCAGCATTTTATGTGCAACACCTTTAAAGATACTCTACTTGATGTAATAATATGTAGGCTTTTTGCATAGACTTTATGTATTCACTCTTGTATTCATTGTGCAAAGTGCCTCTCTATACCTTTGGTTTTATACATTACACTTTATGCAACATCTACAGGAGACAGTGGACAACATTAGCTATTTACAATTATATGGCAAATGTATTTTATAGTTTTGCATAAATATTGTTCATTTGTATATACTATATCTAACCAAAAAAATAATTTTAATGTTTTCTTCTTTGCCCCTTTCTTGATATCATTATTATAATTCTAACATAGGAATTCAAAGACTAAAGCCAAGTTTAAACATTTTTCCACTCCCATTTATCAATTCTATTGCAAAAATTTAAGGTGTTAAAATATTTTCAACAATTTGATAGAAGATTTTTTTAAAATAATGAGAAAATATTACGTTCCACTTGTATTTTAGGATGTATTAACATTGCCTAAAGGTCTCACATTGCATAATGCCCAGCTTTGGAGAATACTTAAAACTGTGGCATGGTATTAATGTGAAGAGGATAATTTATTTTTCAAAGTCACAGTAGAGGTAGAGGTTGGTGGCCTTGCGAAGAGGACTCACCAGATTCTCTGTTTGTCATCAGGTCGATCCATCTCTTAAGATTCAAGCTGTAACCATTGCTCTCAGTCAGAAAATGGCCGGGCTTTTCTTCATTCTTTTGAGTGTTTTTTGGTTGTGCTGAAAGTGAGACATGCAGCAAGCCTCTCACTGGCCAGTAGCAATAATATCATTGTTAAACATGCCTTCAATTTATTCTTGAAAGGTTGTTCCCTTCCCAATTACTTTCTATGAGATGACTTTAAAATGTATCCCATGGACATGTGACACAGCCCATCCGGAGAGTCAGGTTAAAACCAATAACTGTTTAAATTCTTAAACAGGTATATAAGTTTTGTTTTTCATCAGTGGGGAACTTAGTAGGCTTATTATCTCAATCAAGGAGGGCATGTTTTTGCCAGCATTTGTTAGATCCTTTGTTTGATTGTTTGTTAGTTTGGGAACAAGATGACTTCAAAACTTGAAAAGTCAAGAATGGATTTGGATCATTTTCAGGGAATGTTGGTCATGGCACAAGTGAGAAGTAAATGTATTTTGGTGGTGATTTCAAGATGTGGATACAGGTTTTTTAAGGATTTGTTAACAGCGTGAGATAGGGCAATTTCCAACATTTGCAAGTTGGAAATGCCTTGGTGGAAGTGTGTGCTCTCTGGCATTTCTACTTATTGTTGTTTCGAATTTCTCTTTGACTGTTATTTTGGAATTCTGTAGCATAACGCACCCCCAAATTTATTTTTTAACAACACTGGCTCATTTTACTCCTAAACGTTTATATGCTTGAAAACAGGGCAAACTACACTCTTCAAAATGTTTACTCATCTGAATTAGGAGCTTTATTCATCTGTATCATGATTCAACATCGTAACCCTTCTAGGATTTAATATGGTATACCATTTCTTTTACAAATTTCTGTTAAAAAGTGGGCAAAAAAATCAAATTATGTGATTTGACCGGCTCAAGCTTCAAAGCTATTTTCCTATGGGGACAAAAAGACAAACTAACTAATAATTTTCCATCAAATTTTTTGTTGTTGTTGGCTTTACTTGATGCAATCCCGATTCTCAGGAACCCAAAACAAGTGTATCTTAAAGTATATTTTGATAAATACTTTACCATTATGCAGAGAAAGTCTATTTTGCGATAAATAATTATTTTTTTTCCAGATAAGACCAAGCTTTGATCAATTTAAGACACTTTAGAGGTCGATCTTTCCAAACACTTTAATTTCACACTTCCTCTTTACTAACATTAGTCTTATTTAAAAAATATTCTCTAAAAGTCTTAATGCACATAATTTTTCAATGTTTTTACAAGCCAGTAGCTCTTTTTTATTAGATGTAAACAGTCCTTTAGATTATTTTGATGAAATGTGGTAACAAATTGAAACTACAGTGACTAGGTTACTCAGAGTATTGGGGTTGAATGGATACATTCATTTAGATTGGGAATTTCAATATTTTATGTAGATGGATGGACCCTGAGATGAAAGCCTTTTTTGGGTTGCTTGGGGGGCATTTAGTGTTTAAAATGACATTTTAGAAACACTTTGACAAAAACAATCTTTACATTTTGCCTCAAGACATATATTTGAAAAAAATAACTGTGTGTAACGACTGTTTGCATCTATTCTTTAAAATTTCATGGGTGGGACAGAAAATGCTCTCTAATTCTGGTCTATCTGCTTCGTTTATTGGGACATTAAACTGTCAGTGAGGTTAACACGATGAGACAGTGACCTGACTTGACTATGGAAGAATCTCAGGATGTTTTGTCTTCTTTTAATGCGGATTTTAGTTTTGACATGCAGTAAAAAGGGAAGTTACTAAAGCTTTCTGCTACATTTGAAAATCACAATCAAAGTCCAAACTTGTATCTTATGAAATTAATCCCTCAAATATGTAAACAGAAAGCTCTGCGTTGAGTAACTCACCTCCGCCGCGGACAGTCTCAGCACGTCCATGCAGGGAGGCGTTCAAGACCCACAGCGTTCAGGCGCGTTTGTTTAGCAACGATGCCCAAAGTTGTGAGTTTGTTTGATACAGATTTCTGATTATCATTGAAACAAGATAATTAAATAACTTAATCTACCTGCACCAACTGTGTCATAGCACCTAAAGCTAGCTACTTAAAAGTTAAATATTCACCTGATTTGATAACGCCTGAACTAGCTTAGCTGCTAACGGCTTCTGAAGGGGAATGTGAGACTATACTGGTTCTTGTACAAAGCAGTCCACATGAATTATGATTATTTAAGCCCACTGTCATTTGTATAGTATTTTAAGGCTACCTATTCACGACCTCCTTTCAAAGGTAAATTTTCTAAATGACAGTAGGGGTGGGAAACTTTGGTTGTACCACATTAATTTTATTATAGTGACAGAGGGCTTTGTAGTTTCAAACTGTAAGTCTTATTTAAACAATGAAATGATTTATTTTATCATTGTATAAAATTAATAAAATGTATCTTATTATCATTTATTAAACTAATATTTATTTATTTAAACTCTAATGTAACAATAATGTATCATTGAATATACCAAACACCAATTAAAGTTCAGTTTATGCTACTTTTGCAATGCTATGAGGACTTATTGTCATTAATATCAACTGCCTTGTTCTTATTCTTGAATTAATCTACAGAAAAAAATCAAGCATGTTAAATTGTTTAATTAATTGCAAATACAAGACTTGTTACAGTAAACCAAGAATATTGTAATGTGTATTTTATGATCTCATTCATTTCATATTTGTACAGCCTGTACCAGCAACCCAGAGTAGAATTTTTTTTTATGGTGATTTAAATATGTTGTATACATGTTTTAATATTTATTGATTATTGGCAATGATTTGTGGGCCACAGTTATTATCATTAGCAGGGGAAAAAGTGCATTTGTAGTTGTATCAATGCTTAAATAGCTTATTAAACAAATGACACTATTACTCTCACAGTGTGCTAAGTGGTTTTGACTGTCATCACAGTCTCTCTCATCATCCCTCAGGTCAGTGTTGTTGCGGTGCACTGTGAAGACATTATGGGTTTCTGGCTGTCAGTTCAGCATTAGGTTATATGCCACTGGAAACACGTTTCAGTGCCTGTTTGAAGTGGTTGAAAGATGGATTTTAATCTTGACCCAACACAAACACACCTGACCTCACATGTACGATTAACTTGACTCTAAAAAAAGCACCCGTAATCAGAAATAACTCCAAAAACACAAGACCTGACAACTAATAATGGCTTTCCCTCTTGCCAGCTATGTTTACGTCTGCACTTTGCCATCTTCCTATATAAAGACCCGTCTGGTCACATCAAGTCATTAGCTCAAGTAATCCACTTGTGGCTTGGTGCCTTGATTATGCGATCACACGGAGGGACTAAAGACTAAACCAGCTTGAGCGCAGTCTTCTGAAGGAGCTGCACTTCAGTAAAATCGGGCCTTTGTGGTTAGTGTGCTGCTGTCATTCATACACCTACAATGAAAAGTCTGATTGACATCCTGCAGCCTTTGACCTGATCCTGGTGGACCAGTGGAGGATGAACCAGAGCAAATGGCGGATTGAAAACTCCCTGAAACTGAGAATTAACAGCCTGACAACTTGGGAACGGGTGACTGGGAAGAGGTGGTGACCACGTAAGTAAACCACTGATTTTAAAGATTTTATGGAGGAGAAACTATGTAGACTCAACAGCTATGAAATATCCAACCATGATACCACAAAGCTACAAACACAGACGTCAGTAGTTTAATATTTTGTGTAATCTCTAACCTTCAACTCATCATCCTTCTCTAAATAAGTTTACTTCAAGTCCATATTTTATGCCAGTTTAGCCATGGAGTCCAAGAAGTTAGACATTTGTGACTGATCTTTGATTAAATAACTTTGTTGTACTGCCACATATATTTAAATGAAAAATAGGCTATATGTATATTTGTATCTAACCCACAATTACAGCCATTATGTTTCTTTCAAAACAATTGTGAATAAGGAAGTTGGCTTTTCAAATGTCCATCATCTTCTCTTATTTATCTTTTCTATCATAAACTTTAATTCAGGCATCAAGTGTTCACCTGAATAGTTTCATTGATTGTCTTACTTTTTCCATTCCACAAGAATAGCCTTAAAGGTGTGCAGCTAGCTTCTCTACCCTCCTCTTTTTCATTGCTTTGTTTAAGCCTTCGTAGAATTCAGACCAAAAACAGTCTCCGGTGCAGGATTGAGGCCAACTGAGAGGTTAGTGGCGAACCAGAGGGTAACGAGATTAAAAGGGCACAAAGCTGGCCATCCTGGAGCTTCAGCTCTGTCGAGACACGCTTAAATTTCCACTCTCTGAATAAGCAGGTGCCTCACAGGTGCCTCACAGGTCAATACTGTACCAGAATAATGTGAGGAAAAAAAGTGAAGAATATCAAACCTCAGACTGTGCGCCCACCATCAGGTCCACATTTTGGAAAACTTCAAATTGGTCTGTGATCCATGCATGCATACAATCCAGAAGACTAGTACCTAAATGGGACAGGAACCCCTTCATGAAAAGTGTAATAGCAGGTTTTGTACTACAGACTCATATAAAACTGCGATACACAATTGTGGCCCAGGGGCCACAAAGCAAGATGTTAACAGATATACCCCTCTTTAACTGTCCCTGTAAAACTTTTCAATGAATAATTACCTCTGCCGAGGTTATGTTTTTATTGTCTTTTTTTTAGCTTATCCATCCATCTGTCAAAAAGATAACACAAAAAGTTCACAAACAATTTTGCTGAAATTTTCAGGAAATGTTGGTCATGGCACAAGGAAGACAGAAAATAACTTTGGTGATGATCCCAGTATCAATGCAGATCCAGGAATTCTGAACAGGATTTGTTAGCATTGAGCAGTAGGGCAGTTTTCCTAATTTTCATTAATTTCTCAGCTAACAATGTCAAAAATAACTTGGTGGAGGTTTGTGCTCTCAGAGGACTTCTAGTTTCCAAAAGTGTTCAAAAATCACCACACTGCAAATCAGGCTGAGTGTATCTGCCCAGTGCTGGGTCAGAAATATATCATTGCACTTACTGTAAGCCCCATTCACCCTGGAAGGAAGGGATAATTATATTAGTGCTAATTATTGATAAACTATTACAAGACAGAAAAAGCTAATTTAAGGTCGGAATAGCTTGTAAATGCAGTAAAACTATAGCTGCCATTAGGGTAAGCAAAGGCTGCAGGTTTAATATCTTGAAATTTTAAGTGTTATTTAATGTAATTTTGGACTAAGGTAAAGGATATGTATGCGATCTGTTTTTACTCTTTATTCTACTTTTTTTTGTTATTTCAGAAAATGTCTTCAAATATAAGATAAAATATTGACATATAAAGCATATTTTAATTTCAAAACTGGTCAAATCAGACTTAAGCAGTGTGTAAAACTGATGCAATGATTATTTGTTGCTTTGAATAGGAACAGTCATGGGATGTGGCGTCACGAAGTCTGACCATTTCCACAAACACTCCGGAAAAGGTAACCATGAACCTTCAAATTCACACAAATAACCTGTTTGACTCATTTAAATTTCTGTTTACATTTAATTTCATAAGATCAGCTGAATAAAAGCTACACATCACTCTTTCTTTTCCAAGTAGGAATTATTGCCTGTACCTTTTGTGTTATCTTTGTTTTTTGAGTACTAATTGAATGAATCTCATTTGCTTTTCTTTTTGTTCCTCTGCATCCAGCTGTCACAAGTAAGCCACTTCTGTCTAGCTCTGTTTGTTGTGTTATTTTTGTTGTTGAAGCTCAATTTTTATGTTTTTTTTGTGCTGTCAGCACCTTAGTTGAGAAAACCTAGCACTCAGTCTTACTAGAAAAATATGCTTTAGATCTTTGGCTTCAGAGGGACTTACCTGATGCAACTGGAGCCAATTTTTGTTTAACCATGTTTGGTTTGAACAGATAAAGCCTAAACTAAGACATGACTACCTCTTGATACCACAAGACATGTCATCTTTAAGTACCAATGGAGTTTGTAGTCCTGTACTATAACATAACTGTTCATGTTTTTGTGACACTTGTTTAAAAAAGTCATAAACAAAACTAGTGCAAAAGAATAAATAGCTGGGGTTCAGACCTCAAACTTCTTTTCAAAATAAGATGAAATAGACATTAGCTAAAGTCTTCTTGCTCTTCTTTAAACTAAATAAACTGAAGCTTTATGGTACATTTATTATCACAATTTTTAACAATGTCAATAGTCCCCAATGTGAGATTTCTGATCATTTGTTTGTGTTCCAGCCATAAAAGCTGCCGTGCTGATTCAGCGATGGTACCGTCAGTATGTCGCCCGCACAGAGATGAGACGGAGGTACACCTGGCACATCTTCCAGTCCATCGAATACTCTGGAGAGCAGGCTCAGATAAAAGTGAGAAATAACCCACAAAGGAGACACAAATAGTTTTGTTCATGTAGTTTTATTCACAACATTCACTTTCATAACTACTCCCCCGTGCAGCTCTATAATTTCCTGGGCTATCTCATGGATAACTTCACACCATCAAGCAATGAACGTAAGAGCTCTCTTATAGAAACTAAAAGCAACTTTATATTTTAAAATTCAGTCACTGATTTCTAATCTCCATTCCCACCTATTCATCCAGGAAATCTGATCTCTCACATCTTCCGGGAGAACGAGGTTTGTCGAGACGCAGAGTGGGAGAGATACTTCTGTTACAAAAGCATTGAGGTGCCAGAGATTTACTCCGGACCACACCTCACCTTCCCTCTGAATGCAGACCAGGCTGTCGGGCTGGTGGAGGCCTTCAGGAACAAGAAGGTGGGTGCAATACGCAGTTCTGCTGTAATTTCTTTTAAAATGTCTGTAGATGTTTAAATCAAGAGGTCTTTGTAACACTGCTGTATGCGAACCTAAGTATGAATGAAGGCAAATTGATTTAACAAAGGGTATTTTATTAACACGGATGGCACGGTGGCGCAGCAGGTAGTGCATGTGCCTCAAGAAGCAAGAAAATCGCTGGTTTGATCCCTGGGTCGGGCAGGGCCTTTCAGTGTGAACTTTGCATGTAAATGGTAAATGGTAAATGGACTTGAGCTTATATAGCCCTTTTCTAGTCATTGACTACTCAAAGCTGCTTTACACCACAGGTCACACTTACCCATTCACTCACTGGTGGTTCTGAGTTTCTATGTTAGTTATCTATCAGTATCAACTAACACTTTCACGCCCTTTTCATGCCCATTTACAACATTTACACGCCACTGACGCAGCAGTGGGAGCAACTTGGGGTTAAGTGTCTTGCTCAAGGACACATGGGCTTGAGCCTGCAACCTCCAGATTACCGACCAAGCGCACTATCCAGCTGTGCCACCGACGTGCATGCGTGGGTTCTCTCCGGCTTCCTCCCACAGACCAAAAACATGCTCATTTACAACATTTGCTGACTCCAAATTGCCCTTAGGTATGAGTGTGAGCATGAATGGTTGTCTGTCTCTCCATGTGGCTCTGCGATCAGCTGGTGACCGGTTCAGGGTGTACCCTGCCTCTCACCCAATGACAGCTGGGATAGGCTCCAGCCCCCCTGCTGATTTTTGGACTTTTATTTTCTGACTGTAACTGTCATTTGGTATGTTGGAAGCCATACTCAGAAAAAAATAGTACAAATTTGATAGTGTTTTGTTTGTGTGTTTTTCCCCTTTGCTAACACGCCCTTCTCTCAGCAGCAGTTGCACTCGAGATATGTCCTCCAACTTCTCCTTGAGACGTGGAAACGGCTCCGGTCGATGCCTAACATCAATCGCATCTCCACCTGCCACAGCAAAGAAATCTGTATATGTGGTAAGCTGAATAAAAATATTTATTTTTTAGATTAAGATAAGCATATCTGACATCACAGCTGTCGTAAACGTGCTGTCTTACACTTCAACCTCTTAAACACCTTTGATACCCACAAACTCAAAAATGTATTTTTCAGCAAACCCTAAAGTTAATTTCTGTTCAGTTGGGTCCTTGTTATCCAATGTGAAAGTCTTTTTTGGTCTGTGTTAGTGAATAACATTACAGGAATGCCAAATGGTCTCCCAATTATAGGACAATGTTCTTGAACTTACAGAGGACAGGTTAGATTGTAAACTTCCTCGATCACCACAGCTGTGTCTCCTTGGGGACAAAATTATTGTACCAAATTTCAGTAAATACTCATTCAGAGTAATAATAACTGGCCCATATAATTATGTGGTGTTGGCAGGAATTAAAAAACCCTATCACTCAAAATGTGGAAAGAAAAAACGATGGTAATAGCTGCATGTGAAAAAGATGCTTGGTAAACTGAACTGGAAGAATGAATTGGTTAAATGGAAATGGGAATGTTTTAGCTAATATGTATCAAATTATGTAATCAGACAGTGTTTTTGGACATACCGAACCCTGAAAATGTTCTTCACATTATTGTACCCAATTCATTACATAGTTTCTGTTGTGACTTGTCTCCCGCACTTTAATATTTTGTATTTTATTCAATATTTATTGTATATTTTTGTAATTATTTTTTTGGTTACTGTTTTAATGTTTTAAAATAAGTTAAATAATGTAAATAAAAAAACCAAACAGTGTCATATTTTCTTCATTACAGGAGATTTGCATGGACAGCTGGAGGACCTGCTGCTGGTTTTCTACAAGGTCTGAATCTCATCCCTCAAAACAATCAAATGATTTTGCTGCTCTGACAATAATTGCACGAGAGGCAACAACAGAAAACATTTTACAATATTTTCCACTTAAACATCGTATTGAATCACAAATTATCAAAATGATCAAGATCAAAAGCTTGATTCCAAAAATCCATGAATGGAGACAGAAGTAGAGGCCACCACATTAAATGAATGGAGATGCAAACAGTGGAAATAACATACCTAATTTGATATGAAATTTGGGGGTTTCAATTTTGCAAAAAAATACTTTAAATAAAAGATGGGACTGGTTATAAGTGTTTATATAATTATGAAAACATAACAGGGTTGAACAATTGCTGGGCTATCTTAATTGTTGAGAAGTATTTGCCAAGCTATAATCTACAAAATGTTTCCCATCATAAATGTTGTTACTAGACAAAGATTTGAAGTGCATTTTTCTTATGGTCTGGACTCAGAAAGTCATTAACATTAGCAAACTAGTGCCATTACCCACAGCATTTTAATCAAAAATGCCCCTGGCTGTTACTTTTTTAATCTCCTATCTACCTGTTGAAATAAACTTTTTTGCTGTTTCTTGCTTTTTAATCTTTACGTCATGGAAAGACTTCATATGATGGAGCAGCCTGTAACAAATCTCCTTTTTCATTTTTAATCTCACAGAATGGGATGCCATCCTCGGAGAAACCATATGTGTTCAATGGAGACTTTGTAGACCGAGGGAAGGACTCCATTGAGATCCTCATCATCCTGTTTTCGTTTCTGCTCGTCTACCCGAATGATGTCTTCCTCAACAGAGGAAACCATGAGGATCATATTGTCAATCTGAGGTGAAACCACATCTAATCACGGATCTTTTTTTCTTATTAATTTTTATTATAATTTTCACTTAAACTTGTGTGTCTGTGTCTGTCAAAGGTATGGCTTTACAAAGGAGGTGTTGACTAAATATAAGGTAAGTTTATATCACAACAACTAATTTTTTTCTTACATTACATACGTTTTTGACTTTTTAGTCGTGGCAATCAAAGAAACCTGCACATTAAAAAAATATATCCCTTCCCTGACTCTCTCCAAAGCAGTAAATAGAGATAGTTTCACTCCTCTCCGCCCACACATTTCTTGTAGAGCTTCATATGGGTCAGCTTCCCTCGAAAGGAAACCCTGGTCACTCCTCCTTATGCTTAAGAGGATTTAATGTCTTTAAAACAGAGAGTCTTTTGGCCTCTGTGAGTCAAAGAGGTTGAGTTAACTTGAAGACCCACAGAGGTAACCTCAGATAATCCAAATGATTTGTTTTTGTACTTCTTTTTTAATTGATGCATACTATTAATTGAATTTGTTGATAGTGCACCAAACTGAAAAATAGAAAATGGCATACACTGTATGCGAATGTGTCTTTAAAGTCAATTAATACAACTGAAAATGGGTATTAAAAAAGTGAACAGAAAATACCATTAATCACATTTTCGATAAGAGATGGGACTGAAGTTGTTTCATATTATTATCAGCGTATAATTTAGCTAGACTAGCCTGTCTTTTTGCAGTAT
Source organism: Cetoscarus ocellatus (assembly GCA_037902135.1). Taxonomy (NCBI): domain Eukaryota; kingdom Metazoa; phylum Chordata; class Actinopteri; order Labriformes; family Labridae; genus Cetoscarus; species Cetoscarus ocellatus. Next base: position 1,769,644 of record JBAMNC010000414.1, read on the forward strand.
AGGAAGCAATATAAAAAGAGCAAAACAGCTTTTAAAAATGGATGTTATGTGAAGTAAATGCACTGAGGCTTTAAAGGCTTGAGTTTGCAATTAGCTTTTGAATTTTACAGCTATGATTTAATTGTTTTGGACCTACAGCCACCCACACTGTAGGAGGGGAAACCAAACTGTGACGCATAATACTATGTTTTTAACAGTGACGAATAAATGAAGCATGAGCAATAAAATGTTGACTTGCTTTTGCAATATGGTTCTCTGGAATTTGAAATCTAGCATTTTTGCCCCTAAATTTGCAGCAATTACTCAAAGAGTTGCTGATCGTTAGGTTAAATTTTATTTTAATGCATAAAATGATTTCAGAGTGAGTGAACTGTAGACATGCTATGTGAGAAAGCAGTGCTTTTAAGTATATTGTAGAAGCTCATGCTGCAAAAATATATATATATATATTTGTAATTTATTGTTCCATCCCAGTATTTAGTAATTTAACTTCTTAGTGATTTTGAAGTTAATGGTTCAAATGTTTGTCCCTCTTCATTTCTATAAAAAAGTGTTAGATTTGGTCATCTATGAGGAAAAGGCCCCGCATTTGTAACGTGGCAAGTATTAAATAATCTTAAAAGAAATGTTTAATAGAATGGCTAAAACAGAATTTCATGAAAGACACCATAATGCCAGGGAGTTCTGTTAAAAAAAAAAGTTGCGTAAGATGGTGCTAATGCCATCTGTAAACTGTCAGCTATTATTTCAGTAGTGTAAGCACCCTAAGGTTTGTATGGTACCATGTTATAGATAAAAAAAAATCTCTTCAAAAGGAAAAGCATAAAAACTCAATCCTACCCCATAGAGTTCATACTTCCCTTTCTTGTTTACAAAGTCAAGTTGATAGAGTAGAAAATGGGTTTAATAAACGTATTGTTCCGTACTTTTCCTCAGATGTACGGTAAACGCATCCTAAAGCTGTTACAGAAGATTTTCAGCTGGCTGCCCTTAGCTACTGTGATCGACCAGAAGGTGCTGGTGCTTCACGGTGGGATCGCTGACACCACAGACCTCGGCCTGCTCACCAGATTGGACAGACACATTGTAAGAGTGGTGTTATTTTTCGTCTGATCTCGCTTTTTATTGATTATTGTTGAAGTCCTTCATACATGTACCTTCCTCCGTTTTTCCTCCAGTATGTTTCAGCTCTGAGGCCTCCAAAGAAAAGAAACCACAACCAGTCGATGAGGTCTGTGGACTCAGATGCAGATGAGGACATCTGGTCCAACAAGCTCAGCCAGCGTCGGACGTCCCTAACGTACCCTAAACCCCTGGGACCCCGCGACAGCTTCCACAATCGCTCGCTGCAGGACTTCTCAGACCGGATTAAAGTGGACGTGGTGGATGAGCTGGAGATGTGCCGTAGAAAACACTCGCTCTTCAGCCCCGGGATACACAGACCAGAGAAAGACCTGATTCCAACTGAGCTGACTCCATCTGGATCCACGGAGTCCATCAGCAGTGACACTACCAATGAAGAGTGGAAACAGGTAAGAGATAGGTGCTCAGTGATCATTTATGTCCTGTTTAATAAAAGGCTCCTGACATGGTCTGTCTCAGGGCTGGACAATACAAACCAAACATCATATGTCAGTAATTTCTAACCTTAATGGCAATACAAAACATGTAAATGCCAGTATTTTTATAGAGACAAGAACAAATTCAGGTTTTAGTCGAGTCCTTAGGGCCAAATGTTACACAGGTGCTTTCACTTATAAAGACCCCAACATCTACATGATGCTATCTGACAATTATGTGTTAATTATATTTGAATGACAATTTATGAGCTTCCTAACAGCTAACTACCCTAACCCTAACTTTGGGAAGCTACCGTGGGGGCCACTGTAGCTAGTTAGCACAATGTATCCCTGAAGAGCCCCATAATGAGGGAGGAGGGGCTCACTATACAAACAAAGCAAAAAAGAGTTTTAATGGGAAACCTGGAAGAGGTGAGGCTGGTGTGGTCTAGCTCCCCAAACTTTGCTACATCATGTAAACATGGATAATGAAATCAAAATGATCAATTGTTTGTGGAAAAAAGCTGCTCAGACAAAATAAAACTGGTAGTATGAAAATGTCACTTTTTTTTTTAGATTTTTTGGGACATTTTGTGCTTTTATTGATAGGAGAGCGTGACAGTGGATAGGTTTTTGTGAAAGTGGGTGAGAGAGAATAGGAGAGGACTCTCTGCAAACTGGTCACAGGCTGGACTCGAACTCAGAAGCATGTGCATGGGCCGTGCCTGGTCACTTACAGCTCCGTCAAACCAGCACCCTGAAAATCTCACTTTTGAATGCTAAGAGTGACATACATTTAGGAGGTACAGTGTTGGCACAATTTAGATGTAAATATGCAAGAGCAAAGTCCAGTCATAATCAGAACAGACCAATACATTTTGCCAAAACATCCCACTTGCCACCATATGGCTGGTACATGTGAAAGGGGTTGATCTTGTTTTTAAAGGTCAAGACCTACAAACATGGTCAAGAAAAAAATACCAAAACAGTAATGTGCTAATTAACCAAAATATCTATATAAATTTAATGTATTTCCAAATCTGGCCCGTTTGGCTTCTTTTAAGGAAAAAATGATGCAGATGTAGTTGATGATACCTCCTCTAACAATCTATTAGCATTAGGCCTTGCTACTATTATTTTCAAATCATCATTATCATAAACTATATTAAGATAATATCTATTGTACCCCTTACATCCCTGAATATACTGATAGCTCCACTTCAGATATGTATTTAGTAATCATGTTTGGACAAAATGTCAAAGGTCATGGCCTCAGTTCCTTGGCTTGGTGAACTAAACAAGTTCCGATAAAAGCTCCATCAGTGATCAACGCTCACCGCTGAAGAGCTGCAGTAATCCACCCTGTCATTAATCCTCCTGCCATGAGTTCAATCTGCTTTCCAAACATGCCGTGATCACCTAAAGCACAGGCTGTGGTCTCATTCAGGTACACTGCTTGTTGATAGCTCAGGTATATGTCTGCTTATTAAAGAAAAATAAGACTTAATCCCGGGAGGATCTTTGTGCTATTTTGATGCTCAGGCACTACAAATCTATTTTAATGCTTTCAGGTCTTTAAATCAATGAAAATAAGAATTTAAGATAATTTACTTTACCGAACAGTAAGACATTTCTGTACCTTGAAATAACCGTAACAGAAGCAAAGAAATAAACTTGTGGGGACTGAAAATCTGAGCACCATGAGCACTTTTCTCCACTTTTTTAATGATTGTATTCTGATATTAGTTTAAACGCAAGTCAAAATTTTTTTACTGGGACTTAGTTCGGAGAATTTTTAATAATGACGGGAAGTCATCCGCATACACTGAGATATTTTGCACCGTACTACTTCTAAAAATCAATCTGTTGTCTGTTAAGGCCTCCAAAGAGATCACAGGAGGTTTGATTGGTAATGCAATAAGCAGAGGGGATAACAGACCAATGTCTTGTACATTACGTTGTCTTAAAGTAATCTGACCTTAGCTAATTTGTCTAGACAGGTCTGCATAGAAGCACAAAAAGTTTGACCTGTAAAGAAAATTTTGGACAGTGTTAAGGAGAAGCAATAGTCCCACAGAGCCCCTTTAAAGGCCCTCCCCTTTGGAAACGCTCCAGTTTTGAGGGGGCGGGGAGGTTACATGAGGCTATGATAATAAGCTCTGTGCCGACTGGCTGCCCAAACAATGTCTGATGGGTTAGGGTTAGGGTTAGGTTTAGACAGTAGGATTGCACATTCAAAAGTGCCATTGCCTTTTTTTTAAATTCAATAAAGGTATGTTAACATGTTTTATGACTGTCTGTTCACATTTTCTCGAAGTACTTCACTGGAAGGCAGCAAATATCAAAGGCATGGTTGTTTCAAGGACAAAAGTCAGAGAATCACTAAATTCAGTTGCACTTTGGCTACATGAATTATAAGAAAATCTTTTAAAAAATATGAGATTTTTTAACTCTGGGTGTAATGAGTGGATGGACCAACCATCTATATCAGAGCTCTAAACCACAAATACCCACATATATAGCAATATGGCAATTACCCACTATAGATTTCACTTTATTTATGTATTATTTATGGATTGATTTTTATTTCTTATATTTATTTGTATTTTCATAAAGTTTTCATAACAGCAAATGCATGTACAGACAAGACACACGAAAAAGAAAGAAACAAAAAAAAAGTCTCAATAAACATTTTTTTGATATATTAATCCATGTTCTCAGGTTTCCATATATCTTGGTTACATATTTTTACATTGTCCCCATATTCATAAGACATCCTGTGTTTCTCCTTTAGTATCACTGGTCAGTTTTTCCATGGCTTAACAGTTAAAAAGACTTTTAAACTCATCTTATCTCTGTACTTTCTAGGCTGTCGCAATACAGTGTTTAGACTGGTGTGGGTATAGAGTAACTAGTGTTTGTTTGTTTGTTTGTTTTGTATCTAAAAGTCTCAGTTTTGGTGAAAAGACTCAAGGTGTGAATGCCTGGAGGCAGGCAGGAAATGTAATAATGATAATGATAGCAGTGTTTAGTTCAATTTCAAATTTTAGTTTTGTTCCCCTTCTATTTATTTCTCTAGATCCTTGACCTGCTATGGAGTGACCCAATGAGCACAGATGGCTGTGTCCCCAACGAGGTGCGGGGTGGAGGCTGCTACTGGGGCCCCGATATCACTGAGGAGTTCCTGAACAGACACAACCTGCAGCTCCTGATCCGCTCACATGAGTGCAAACAGGAGGGCTATGAGTTCTGCCATAACCGTAAGGTGAGTTTAGACCGACAAGAAACAAAGTTGTTGTTTGTCATTGTTAAAGCTGCACCATAACAAGAACAGCCTCTCTTTCCCCACAGGTCCTCACACTGTTCTCTGCCTCCAATTACTACGATGTGGGAAGCAACAGGGGGGCCTATGTAAAGTTGGGTCCAGACCTTGTGCCTTATGTGTTTCAGTACCAGGCAAGCAGCATGACCAGAGAGCTCACTGTGAGACAAAGGTACTTAAAATATTCAAGAAAATGGGTTGCGACAGAAATGAACTATTTGAAAGAGACTAAATTAGATGTAAATCAAAAACAGAATCAGATTCTGTCTCATTGTGAAGTTCATCATACAGACAAGGCTGACTTGGTGCTTAGGTGCTAAAGTATTAGCATACTGTAAAACAAAAGAAAACTAAATGGTAAGAGGCTATAAGACAGCATTAATCCTACTGGTAGTAAACTTAAGGAGAGTAAGATTAAATAAGAAATTGATATAGAGGATTGAAATATAAAGTAAAGAACACAAAAAGTACGTTAAACAGGTGCACGCTGTAGTCATGTTTATGTATGTTGACGATGAAGTCCCAGTGATGATATCTTACCATTTAAATAAGCACACAGTGTGCACTGTAAAAAATCAAGTATAGTAAGAAAATAATGTTGCAAACAGAAAAAACATAAAATAACTTATTCAAATTTGTTTGTGTAAAATCATTCTGTTTTGATTGGCAAACTTTTAGATGATGCCTTTAAAAGGTACACATATTTGTTAGTTGTGATGTAACTAATGACAGAGATAAACACACATTAAGTTTTGTAAAATGTTATATCAGATAGTGACATGAGATAAAGATAAACTTCCATGATTTTTATCTTTACAAACCACTACCACCACTATTTCCAGTTGTACTTCCTTCCAGATAGAAGTAACAATATCAAAGATCTTGAGCACATTTTCAAAACCTCTAACCACTTGTCAATACAGAAGTAAGGAAACCCTTTTCTATAAGGGATATGGAGCTCATGCGGTGTTCAGTCTTAATCAATCGTTATTTGTATTACACCAATTCAAAATTGTTGTCTCAAGACACTTTACAATAGAGCTGGCTGAAGTCATACCCTACTAAATATCTAAATGTCATTCTCACTTATACACTTATACAAAGCTGTATCACACTGGCATGTAATCAGTGATGGCACAGCTTTGTCAAAGTTCTTTTCTGTAAAAAGGGCATCTGACTGTGTGTCCAACTATGCCAGGCTCTCTTGTGCTTTGGTAAGACCATAACCCCCTGTAAATAGTAGATAGGGACATTAATGTTACAATTGAGCAGAATCATTGATGATGATCTTGAGATGAAATGACAGTGGAGCAGTTGTACTGTGAAGAAAGCTTAAGGAGGTCATATCTTTTTTTGTTTGTTTTAATATGCCCTTTGGTGAGACCATTTCAGAGCTTAGATGTTAAGAGTGAATTGTTTACAACATGGCACCAAGTAGTGCTGAACTGATTAATTACCAAAGAGTAAACTTGCCAGCCAATCAGAGCAGACTGGGCCCACATTGAGAACAAGCCTTTAAGGGGCAGGAGCCCTAACAGAGTGTCTAAGACAGACAGAATGCAGCACTATCATACTCGGTGTATGAAAACTGGAAAGTTATTTAAAAAACCTTGATGGCTGTGAACATACCCTAGCTAGCAGTCATCAAAATGAATATATGAACTGATCAGAGGTGAAATATAACCTCTTTCAGTAAGAAAGGTTATAATTTTACATCTTATTTATTGCTGAAATCACAGTTGGTCATAGAGGTGTGCAATGCATTGAAAGTGTTCCTTATATTTCACAGCTCCATTTATAAACACGAGGGGAGTGAAACATTAGGAAAACTCTCTGACATAATGTTTGTTCCTTCATTGCAACAACCCTCTATGATATCAGTTGTTATGATAAAGTAAGACTAGACTCCTCAACCATAGCATTCAGACAGCAGCGGTATGATGTATTAGACTACACTGGATTGCAGGGGTTAATGTTGTGACTCAGAGCTCTGTTTGCATCACTGTACTGTTTGTACTCTGTTTTTTTAATCTGTAGTACCTGTGGTCCTCTTTTCTGTAGTGTTGGACGCACTGAGCGCTTGGCCCTTAAAGTCCTACGGGAGCAGCTGTTTGCACACAAATCTGACCTCATCTGTGCCTTCAAGCACTACGACAGCGAGAACACAGGTATGTTGTGTGACTGTCATGGAGAGATTCACTCATATTTTCTCAGTTCTCTAGAGATCAGATTTATCTTCAGCTAATTACAGATCTCTGGGGGTGTGCCCTTTCGGTTCTCAAGGGCTCGGTGTCTCACAAGGGTGAAACATGAGCTCTCACTTTTGTATTTTAATCTTTATTCAAGAAAACAAACGCATGGGCTGAGCAAAAGTTCAGCACTAAAGATTGAACAATTTCACAGTAACTTTAGCTGAAACTGTTGTTCAGAGTTTTATGTTAAAACAGCCCAAGTTCTTTTCTTCACTAACAAAATAAACAAAGAAGTAAGGTCATTTTCTGCTCTTCTCTTCATCTAGTCTAATTTTTCACTATAGTTATACTAACAAGGGCTTGACCTGACATGAAAAAGCTTTCTTATATAATACCATTCAAATAAACTTGTCATGCCAAATAACCGGAGAATGATCTAAAAACGTTAATCCAACTTTTGTCACATAGTCTGTTTTCATAGGTTGCTTTTATTGAACTAATTATGTAACAGTAATATTCCCATTGAGACAGAAAAACATCTTTAGAAAGTCCTGGTCAAGACACAAAGAGCAAGCAACAGCAACACCTGCTGATGTACAGCAATGAATTTCCTGTTTACTAAAGTGGACAAAATTACAACAGAAAGGTAGTCTTGAATTTATAATAAGGATTATTTATATATCTTAATATGTTAAAAGATAAATATGAAGCTAGCATGCCCAGTTTATTTGCATTTTGTACTGTTCTTTGGTTCATGTCTACTGACACTTAAAGAAGGTGCTCAAATAAAATTTTTGTCATTGTAAAACAGATATGCTGCTACATTTACATAAAGTGGTTGAGTTGGGTTAGTACAGTTTTGAACAGTTCGGTACCATGAACCCTGATCTTGCTTGCATTTTCACAGCCATCTGTACCCTTACTTAGTAACTAGCTCCACCCTTTAGGGTTCAGGTTGCCTATTAGATGGGTGCCAAAAAGATAGGACAGTATAAAATGGTTATGAAGTACCTACAACAACTTTTATCAGTGAAAATGCAAAGCAAAACAAACTAAACCAGACTGCTTGATGTAAATGCAGCTGTCTGTCCTTTTCATGACAGAAAATGATATATTTTTACACATTTTCTGGATAATCAGATAACTATAGAGTGGGACATCTTTATCAAAAATACATTACATAGGTATTTCCTCAAGTGTCGGCCATGGCCCTCTGTTTGGCCTGAGGACACTGCAGGTAGGCCATAAGTAATCGTTTACAAAAACATATATGTAATCCTTAAATTAGAAAGCATGGGTAATTAAAAAAAGAGAGCTAATTTAACGCAGTCAAAAGATTCTACTTTTATGCCCTCTTTCCATTTCTAAAACAAAAATTTCACATTGAAATGTTCTGTTTATACAAGTAAAAACATGTAGGTTAATAGTATAATGCTGCGTTCCAGGCAACCCGTAACTCGTGTTTTTCCCACCTGTAACTCGTGAAAGTGCACTGGAACGGCAGTTGAACTCGTAACTTCCCAACCATGAACTCGTACCAGATCGATTTCCTCCGAGTTACGACTTGTGACGTCACATCACTGCCTAAACAATATGGCAGCCTCCAAGTAACGACACATACCGTAAAATTTAAAGTATAAGCTTCTGTTACCTTCTGCACCGTTTCCCCTCCTCCGTTTCACTCAAATGATCAAGTTGCAGGCTTCTTTGGTGATTGAAATGATTAAGCATTAATCTTATAATGTCTGCCATGTTGTTTTGTTTACATACCAGAATTCCTTGTGCTCAAACTGAAGTTTTGATTTAATTTAGTTTATTGATTAGTTTGATTTATAATTAATTTAGTTTAATTTGCCTGGAACGCTTTCAGGTCGGAACTCGAAGATTTCAACTGAGAAATTTCCGAGTTATGGGTTGCCTGGAACGCAGCATTAGTCTCATGTTATTGTTTAAGGTGGATTTTGATGGGCATACTTACATTTCAGAGAGGCTGAATTAGAGAAATATTCTGGAGAGCATACCTGAGAGAGATTGTGGAATAGAAATGCAATAATAATAGTAATAATGATAATAATAACTTTATTTATTTAGCACATTTAAAAGCAGATGTTCACAAGTTGCTTTAACAGACAAAACAAAGCAATACTCAGGGAACAATAAAATGAACATCAACAATCAGGTCAAACAAAGATATTTACAACAATGTCTGACAAGAACAAAACGCAAACACAGAGGGTCAAACAAAGGTTAAAAAGGACTGAAAGTAGTAAACTGGATTCAGCAAGCCTTATCTCCCCTGTACTTGACTGAAATAATATGGCACAAAGGCAAACACTGTTTATTAATCTGTGCTTCTATGGAGATGATCTATGGTGATTTGCAAATAAAGAAGCAAATTTTCAATGACAGCATTGTTCAGCTGATTCAGTAACATACAGTGACTGGACTGAGTGCAAAAAAGACAGATGAAGCAGCAATAGATAAGACTATGTGTGGTTGAAATGCCATATGTAGGAATAAAAACAAATGTGCTAATTCTTCTTCCAGGTTTTGTGTCTGTGAATGACTGGGCGTCTGCAGTAGAGAGTGTGATGTTCCTCGGTCTACCGTGGAGGATGCTGCGCAGTCAACTCGTTAGTGGCAAGGCTACAGACACCACCATCAACTACTATGAGTGGTTCAACGAGCTCGCCATCCAAGGCACCAACACTGATGTGAGGACACGCTTCTTCTAAATCGTAAACTTAAACAATGCAAGTCAGAAATTACTTCCTTAAATTTACTTCTCATGATTGTTTCTCCTATCGCAGCACATTGACCAGAGTCTGCTTGAGATGTTGTATCGTCACCGCGCTACCTTGGAGACAATCTTCAGAATTGTAGACACAGATAACTCAGGTAAAACAATTTACATTTAATACTCTTTTGAGTATTCTCTTGCAAAATAACTGGAAAATTAATCATAAAGTGTCAATCTTACTCAAGTTTTAGGGCCTATTTATGGAGTATTTGTATTAACTTTAACTTAACCAGCAGCAATCCCACTGATATACAAAAAGGTCTTTCCCTCTAGAGTTCTGGTCAAGACAACAGTATAAAAGAAACATTTTTACAAAGATCGTACACTTTAGCATGCAGAGCTAACATTATACACATGACTAATTTAAAATTATTTGTATTTTCATTAGTCAGTTGATGCTTTTTCCCTATTCTAAAACCTTCAAAGCCTGTAAGATTAAAGCAATAATATATAAAAGTTTATGTAATATATATTAAGGGGTAAATACTGTGGCACAAGAATTACATGGCTTTGACTGATTTAAAATGCAGTATTATGTAATTAATTAACCGCAGTTAACCTCGGTGCACCTTGTCCCATTGCTTATTGTATATTTTATTGACCCTATAATCACTTTGCATGTCCACATTTACGTTCACTACATCAGAAAGATACAAAATAGCACTTTATGGTCTTTGCTCATTTATCTGTTCAGTAAAAATAAAGTTAAATCTAATTTAACATAGTTTGTCTGAAGACACATTTGCACGTCATCTTCAGCTAATACTCTCAATTACGTCAATTTTTTTGATTTAACATTTTTTTTGAAAAGCTGAGACATAGTTTTTAAAGTCAGAACATCGCGTTCTGTTTTGTAAAGCATTAAAACCACATAACTGATTAATAATAGAAAATAGAAAACATAAAGGATGTGTCTATTTTTTGGAAAAAAATCAATCACAAATTTGAATGGGCAGCAACGCCATGCAGAAAAATGAAATAGTGTTAACAAAAGGAAATTGTAAAATGCTTCTAAAAAGCTGCAAAGTCATTTTCTCTGCGGCAAAAGATGCGATAGTATCTAGTTGCATTTAGGTTCAACATGAAGGACTAAAAGTTGTTTTATAGGTAATCTTATATAGCTGTGACCTTACTTCACTCCTTTATGTCCTCACTCTTCTTGTAATTCATGTTAAATCATAGTAATGAAAGAAAACCCTGCAAAATAACTAGTTTTTCCATATAATTGCTTTGAAATGAAGGGGCCTGCATCAGCACTTATTTTGCATTTCCTCCAGGACAAACTGCTTTTGTTCAACAGCGTAATGAAGTCAGTGAGTCACAGAGGAAATCCATGGACAGACAGTCTAGTGCAGCAGAGGTGTAAAGTGTGTCAGAGATCAGTGTGAAGTGTGTGCCGTATCCGTCACTGAGTTAATCCACCTGTAGCATGCAAAGGAGGCCACAGCATGTCAGTGGCTCCTGAATCCTCCCAGTTAAGAAGAGGATTAACCCACTGATCTACTGGTCCCTCCACCCCATGCGCATTGTTTCCTTCGGTACTTTTGTATTCATGTTTTTTATCTTATTCTTTTTAAAAACCCAACTTGTGACCTAGACTTTCATTATCCCCAGGCTTCATCTCCATGGAGGACTTCAGACAGACGTGGAAGCTCCTGAGCGTATACCTGAAGATGGAGATCACAGACGAGGCCATCTCTGACCTGGCTGTCACCATCGACAGCAACCAGGACGGCAGCATTGACATCGACGAGTTCATGGAGGCCTTCCGCCTCACAGACAAGAAGAGCCGGCTGGAGCGAGGCCGCAGCATGTTCATGGGCACGGCTACTGACCTCACCAAGTTGGACGTAGACCCTAACATTTAAGCACAGAGAAGTGGACCAAAGGGTTAATACAAGAAAGTAACCTCGGCTCAGGTTCTCCTAAAACAGGCCGTGAAGAAGAGGCCGAGGAGATGCAGCCAACACAAGCTGCTCTAATGACGCACATGAAGACGTAGGGTGCAGCTGAGCTGCAGCAGCATGGATCACAGAGGATTAGAAAGGTCATAGTTCATGGTATCTGACAGTGAATGTTCATTTCACATCAAGTGTAGGTTAGACTGTGTTACCAGGAATTTGGATCCAAAAAATATCAAAATATCCTCAAAGACAGAAAAAAAGAAATCATATTACGGCGTCATGATGGTAAGAGTAATTTAAAATCCTGTGATTACATTTACATTAAACTTTCTTGCATTTTACACTCATTTTATTTTTGACAACAGATGATGTTTTTACCTCTGTCAAGACTGTGAGGATAACATCTGTAACCTGACTCCAGGTCTTATAAATAATACTACCATCAAAGTTTTATAAATGAAACCAAACCATGTCTTTTAAAACACTAAATCCTGTTTTCAGCCAACTGGTCTTCTATGGATGATAAGCGTTCCCAATCATCAACAACTTCAGATGAAAACATAGTCACGTTTCATTTACAGTCATCAAGATTCAAAACCTTAAAGACAAGTTTAAGGTTAAAAGGGAGAATAAGGCAAATCCTAACATGGTATAAACTGATGACAGCTTTTCAGACATTTTTCCAAGTCTAAACTCATTTAGTGATGGTCATGGCTGTGTAATTTGTAAACCCTCCCCTCAAAGTCACCAGCAGGGGGCACTGAAGACCATTTAGTTCAGCTGAAAGACTGAATCACTCCCATCAGTAATGTAATAATAAAGAGTGTGTTTTTAATGATATTGTTATTTTGTAGCTTCTCTGTATTTAAAGCACTATAGTGCAGAGTTGCCTCTGTTTATTAATACTTATCTTAAATAGCCATTCATCCACATTCTCTGTGTAAAGGACTATGCTCTTAACAGTAAAGAAGTCGTGCAGCCTGCATCTGTTGCGCAAAGTATTTGCAACTTAAAGTTGCTAGTGCCTTAGCATTACAAGTGTTCTAACTTCTAGAGATATGAAGTGAAGTTTCTGCACTGATGATGTTTTGAATCAGCTGCCAACTGCGTACTGTGGTCCCTTATCACTGCAGGTGGGATTCTCACTTGTCTAGAATGGGGAACTCGTCCTTATATTCACTTGAATCTAAGAATTCATGCCTACCTCCAGACTGTTGCTTCAAAGACTGGATACCAAAAAGTTTAACTATTCCTTTAAAATAAGGAGACATCATGGCAGAGTTTTATTTTGGTTAAATCTTTTGATTTTTCATAGTTATATTAAACTCCCACATTGTTAACTACTGTGAATTTCAACCTAAAGGGACATGAAGGAATCACATCTGTAAAATATTTTTGATGTAAATATTGTTGTAAATTATTGTTGTATCTGTGTCTTTAGCATGGTAAACATGTAAAACATTTACTATAAATACATATTTAACAGCCAAAGCTGAAGCATTCAAGTGTCTATGTCTTCATATGTCCATGATAGGCACCACCAGCCTTGTATCCTCAATGTTTAGCTGTAACTTCTACATCTGAGGCGTTTTAGAAAGCCCACTTAATTTCCATGATGATCAAGACAGAGACAGGAGATGAGCTCCTCAGGGTCAGGGGACATGACCAGTTCACTCTCACTGCTCGAGAAAGTTCAGTAGGGTCTATGTGCTTTACTCTATTTGGTTCACAGCCACGCACCGTTCTTCAGCAAAGTGTTCCAGGACATTCAATCTGATTAACAGGACAGTCAGTGTTTTGGTACGACGTGCCCCTTTGAACACCTTGTTCTGGAAATTTTTCAAGAGGCTGGGACATAAAACATGTCCTAGTGTGGTACAATTTTAAACCCACTGAAGGAGCTATATTTTCAATGATTTAAAGGAGCTAATTTGAAAACCAACACCATTTTAAACTCCTGCGTGACTGTAATGTTTGAGGTCTTGATTCACCGATTTTGATCTTGAGTTAAAATACTGTTGCAAAAGAATCTAGTTGCTCTAGTTGAGGTCTGGGGGTCAAACTGATGCACATAGTCAATAGCAATTATAAATAAATGTAAAGCTGTGATGACCTGTGAACTCCAAAATCTGGTCAGGTTTCCCTCAAATCTAAGTTTAGGTTTGTGCTAAATTCAATAAAAAAAAAACCCCTCAAAGTATTCTCTACATAATTTATCCTCAAACAAGTGATAAACACAAGACCGAATGACCTTGACCTTTCACTTCCAAAATTGGATTACTGTATCCTTGAGGCAGAGCGGGTGTTTTTGAAAAGAGTTTTCTCGAGAATAACATCACAAGTGTGGCTCAGACGGATGGAGGAGTAGACCCCCCTTCCCACCCACCCCAAAAAAAAAGAGACTAGAAGTGCTCAGAGAGCACAAACTTGATGTTGTAAACCGAGTTATAAGCTAAAGTGTTGAAAACTGCTGTATCTTACAATGCTGACAAATCTTTTTGAGAAATCCTTGATCCAGATCTAGATTCTGATCATCACCAAAATCTAATTTGTTCTTCCTTGTGCCATGATCAACATTTTCAGAGAATTAAATCAAAATCTACGGAGATGTTATTGACATATTTGTACACAAACAAACACTGTCAAAAACAACCTCCTTGACTAAAGTTTTACTTAAGCCCAATGTGGAAGATATGTTTTCCTTGGAAGAGCCTCTTTGCCCTCAAGTGTGCAAATCTAACATTATCTCTACCTCCTCCAATGGCCTTGTATGGTTTTGCTCTTGGGTTTGAATACCGTTCCATACATGCGAGTTATGTAAAATAATTTATATCAAAAGATAACTCATTTAATGCTTGTGATCAGATCATAACTTCAGTACTTCTACTTTTTCCTTCTTGTATGGCAGATTTTGTCATGCTTTCTTCATGTTTACTGTGTATCTAAAATTGCAGACTGGTTGGCCCGCTAGAGGGTCCGGGGCCACTTGGTACCCACCTGCAGCTCACTCTGTATCCTCACTTCCTCACTCTAGGCCAGCCTCAATAAGGCCAGCCATTTTATTTTCATTGATAAAAATACATGTGTATATATTTTGTAATACATACTTTAGGCCACATTAACCCAGTAATTAGATAAACGTTTTCTTCTCTAAAACTCCAGTGCAAAAAAACACGTGCAAGAACACAGACCACATACGTAAACAAAGTAAACAGGTGAGCACGTTCAGCAGATATTAATAATGACAACAATCAGTGCCATAAAATCTCTCCAAATTAAAAAAGAGGATCTCCAGTTTATTTCAAAAACACCCAGAGAGCTTGTCATTTTAATATCCAGGTGAGTGAATTCAAAAGTTTACGAGCATGCACTTTTATTCATACTTTTGTAAGGTGACCTTGAGTGTCATGAAAGGCGCTCTTAAATAGAATGTTTTATTATTATTATTATTATTATTATTATTATTAAAACCAAAGACTTATCGTCCCTGTACCTGTGTACGAAACATGAGGAACATTCAAAGAAGAATCATTACAGGACCCAAAAGTGTTCTGGAAGGAATATCCATACATTACTGAACTTATTTGAATAGTCTTCCTTTAAGCTTTAAGCTCTGTGGAAAAGCAAATATCAGGCCACAGGAACTATTAAGCTCCTTGAAGAGAGTTTTGGTAAAAAAAGGGCCTCGAGTGTGTAGTATCTCACTGATCAGGCCACTGTTAGCCCCGTGCAGCCTTTTCAGGTGGTTTAGAGACTTCATGGTCACATCCAGGGACCCACCTCGCTGGTTGACCCTGCATTAAATGTCTGTGAGGTGTCCTCACTGAATGTGTGACTCAGTCAAAGAGACATTTTTTTCAACTTTCTTTAACTTTCTAAGACAATACTCTTAATACTCTCTTCTCATAATACACATTGCATAAAAGAAATGAAATACATAAAGCATTTACTGACTCCTCTTAGCCTGTTTTTTTTTTTTTTTTAATCTGTGACTTTTGGCACATGCATTTGGTCAAATCAACTTAAATATCATTATATAAAAGATTAATATTTGTGCTGTTTCTGTACAGTTCTATAGATTTTTTTCAACAGAGGTACTTAAAGTCTATCAGCCCATGTCCCCGTCTATATTACAGCTCAAATCTAGGTTTTCTTTTTAAATCTGTATGTTTTATAGTGTCGATGAATAAATTATTTAAAGAGTATATTTCAAATCACAGTACCATAACTCACCACTAGAGGACAGCATTAGTCAGTGTTTCTAATTAACACGAGCGTTAATAACGAGCAGTATATGAAGTTTTGAAGGAGAAGGGCCCCCTGCAAAATAATCATTATAACAACAACAATAATAATAATTTAGTAATCATTAATAATATTAACCAAAACTTTTTTTTTTTTTGCTTTTTTAAATAAAATCAAATGTTTTCGAGGACCGGGTTCTCTACATATAAAAATGAAATGTCACTATGCAGGTTTATAATATTAAATACCACCTTTGCCATTTGTTTTAGGAGGACATTTGTCAGAAACATTCAGTGACACAAAGTTAATATACATATTTACTCTCAAACTTCCATTAAAGCAGTTTGTGGTGTTGGATATTTCTGTGTTTTTTTCAGTGAACATCTTCCTTGTATTAGCCGTTTTTCTTGTAGTTGTGAAGATGACAGTGTCAGTGGTTTGTAGAATATCGTATATAGGCTATACAGTAGAAATCACTGACAGATCAAAGAACTAAGGGGAGCAAAGACCACCTCTGGTGATGATACATGAAGCCAGTGCAGAAGTGCTATAAATTACAGATCCTCGAGTGTCCACTTGAGGCTGGCAGCAAGAAAATCCAAAGTCACATGAATATGTGTAGGAGGGGCAGATGGTTTTACAGCCCCAAACATTACAGCCTAGTTTAACAAATGGCCATTGTCTAAATATGTAATACCTCTTACTGTACTTTAGTAGCCAAAATGGGGCCTGGGCTTTCTGAAATTACGATTGACCACCCCATGTGCCAATCCACAAATCTGAACTGTGATTGGCTAATTGACATGTCAGATGTGGGATTTATGTAAAAATCAATGTGGGCTGTGTTACAACAGATTTCGGTTGGATTTTTCTTTTTTATCGTATAATCTGGTTACAACATTTTATCTTGTTAGAACTTAATATTCTGATATCTTGTCTTAAAAAAATAAGCATATTAGTTTCCAATTTCTTGTTTTTATCTATTTAAAATAGGATGGGGAATAGAGCACAGATAATGGCTTATGAGTGCATGTAACACGGTCAAATAAATATTTGCTATTTACTGTTTGGATGTGCTTTGAAATCTCTTAGCTTGATAAGTTCCTGGGTGGTGGGCACAAAAAATATTTATCTAGAAGGGGGGCACAACAGAAAGAAATTCAGAACTGGTGCACTACTGCATCCTTGTCTTTACTTTATCACTGGAGCAAAGTTCATTTAAGAAATCAGTGAAGTATAAATAAAGTAACTGTGGGATATTCATGGTTGTGGGGATGGAGCCCTCTGACAATGGAGGAGGGAGGGTGGGGCTTGAAAATGGTTGATTGTACAGAGCTTCCTATTGATTTATTGAGTGAAGTGTGCTTTATTCTGCTCACAGTTTTACAGACTCTGGCTCACGTCAGCTACATAATATGTAGCCTAAGCGTCTGTCGCAGGGGTTTCTTGGCATCACTTATGCTCAACAGTAGGAGGTAGAGACGCTTGGTCAGCCAGTGGTCTGCGTGTAAGGCTGGCTGCTTCTGGTTCTCACCCTCAGTGTATAACTTGCATTGAATCTTTCTATCAAACTGTTTATGAGAAGAAGCATCTCTAACAGAATGTAAATGTTGTATTTTCAACCCACTTACATGTGAAAACTTTGTCCAACATGCCTCTGTGGGGAAAGAGCCTGAACGCTTTGGCCTGATTTTCACATCCACCTCCATCCAACACACTAGTGACAAGTAGGACAAAGACAGAGGGCAGTTAGACCCTTTTTCCACATTGCATTGTGGGAGGGGACCCCTATTGTTCCCTGTCTGCAGGTGGTCTTACAGTTGTAAAGCTGCTGGAGGTCACTCTTAATGAAGACATGAATGGAGGATTTTCAGTTGACTGAAGCGTCTCAGGGCGCTCGCTGTGACAGCTGAGGCCTTCACTGACAGAAACTGTAACACTGAAGTTCTCTTCATAACAAGGTAAATAAAACTTTAACATGTGACTGATATACAAAAGAGTAGGAGAGGAATATTTTAAATTGTGTACCATGGGAACAAAGTTAAAAAGACAAACACTTATTGTTCAGGAAAAGTATAAATGTCGACTAAAAGGCAAAATCTTGAGAGAAAAAGGCAAATGTTGAGATGACAGCAACAATATTTTAAAACAAGCAAAAAAAAAAAACATTAAAATATAAGAGAGGAATTTGGTATTTGAAAGTAGGTAGTAAAACCGAGGGCTCAAGTCAAACACCAAGAGAAAAAGAAAATGTTATAAAAAGAAGTTAAGAAAAGAAGAATAAGGAAGAAGAGCAACATTTTAGTAGTAAAAAGTAAAAGTGTAAAAAAAAATAAAGTCAAATTTTATGGGAGAAAAGAAATATGCCAATAACAAGTAAAATTGTATGGGAAAAGGAGGGAATAAAGTCAATGAAAAATAACTGTTTAATGGAGAAAAATTGTTAAGAATAAAGGCATTATTTCATGAGAAAAGTTAATATGTAGAGCAAAAATATAAGAAATTTGAGAAACAAAATTTTTAAGATAGCAAAGACATATATCAAGAAGACAAAGGAATTTTTTATGAGGAAGAACATGTCAAAGAAAAGTCCAAATTTAAAGTGAGAAGGAAATGTCTGGGAGAAATGTTAAACATCAAGACAGGGAGCAAAAAACATGCCCTGAGAAGAGGTGTAGGTGGCCAAGTGGGTTTGTGCACTTATCATGAATCAAGGCTCTGTGCAGTCGGCAAGGGCTTGATTCCAGCCTGTCCTTCATTTCCCGTGTGTCTTCCTTGACTCTCTCACCCCCTTTTGACTTTATCAACTGTCCCTCCACGGTCAAAAAGAACAAAAAGTCTTTTAAAAAGCCAAGAGAAAATGTCAATTAAAAAGTCTAACTCTTTCGAGAGGAAGGTTGAAATGCCAAGAAAACATTAAAAGTCTTGAGAACACAAGCTTTCAGTGTCAAAACAGGCCCACCATTTTCTGTATTTCTGCTTTATTTGTACCAACTGGTCAACACCAACTTTTCTTGGAGTGCATCGTGAAAAAGATCTCCTACCTCTCATCCTTCCTTCTCATGTTGACTCTCAAACTTTCCCTCATGTATTTGTAAAACTTGCACGTGTTACATCTTATCCACTTATTCATACAAGTCTATACCTGTAATGAAGATCTCTCCCACAGTATTACAGAAAATAGAAGGTAGCTGTTACAGCTTTTACCATCAAGTTCTCCTCAGTTTGCTACACAGAAACACAAAGTCTGTCAAAGGGCAGAGAACAAACGGTACAAAATGAATTGTTATTTCATCATCTTCTGCTGAGTTATGAAGTTATTTCACTTATTGTGAAACTTTTAATCATAAATGGTGCAAAGGTGACGTTTTGTGTGTTTGTGTATTTCTTTAGCGTAATGAAGACATAGGACACACAAGCAGAGTCCTATGATCTTTGACCTCTGACCATTAAAATCTAAAAAGTTCATCTTTGAGTTGAAGCAGATGTTAGTGCATAGTTAGTAAAGATCTTGAAGTGTTCTTGAAATTTTGTAAACACAAGGACGGCCAAGACAAAAGAACAGTCTGAAAAAAAACATGACACCTTTGTCCCTGAATAGCACAAAAACAGGGCCATCATCCTGACACACAGGAAGTCTGAACAAGAGTATAAATAAAGACAGATACTAAGAAGACCCCATAAATGTTGTGTCAGGGATCAAAGTCCTGAAGAGTTTAAGACCCACCGCCTATCAGTTTCAGGCTAATATGAACATACATGACGCCTGCAGACATCTTTACACCATTACAAGAGCGGTGACATATTGGTTCCTGACAAGTTCATACAAGGAGAAGGTAACTTCCTCAGGGCCACAAGTTAGAAAAATAAAAGCCAAGGCTGCGCTGAGAACACTAATGCCTGTAATAACTGGTGGACTCATGCCTGTCACGGTTAAAGATAAATAACTGAAGACAGTGTGCTCCTGCGTGCTCCCTGAAACCTGCCTGAGCGTGTTGGAGTTGAGCTGCAGGTTCAACACGCGCTGAATCTGTCATAACAGAAATGAGTCATGGCTTCAAGCACAACATTTCTCATTATAGGAGGGTTTCCCTGAATTTACTGCCTGTTTACACTGAAGCTGAGGGTGAGGGTGTTGTGTTTTTCCAGTGATCAACAACACTGTCCCTGCTGTAAGACCTTTAACTGTCATAGTACCAACAAATGATTTTCTTCAAGTTAAGGTATCATTGCTACCATGCCACCCTTTGTATTTATATGTAAGTATGAAAGATTTAATACCTATCAAGGTCTCTATTTATATTTGTCATTCTTTCTTTTGTTTCTAAATAAACGTTTCTCCAATATGACAAATATCAAGCCTTTAAGTGTCAGAGAAAATTGCTTCTCTGTGGTTATTTGATATTATTAAGAGAAAATATTAATGTATTATAATTAACTGATCTTTCTCCAGCCAAGTGTACTCAACATACTCTGTATCTGGAGTACATTTTAAATAGAATATATTTTACTCAAGTAGATCCATAAAGTACTATTTTCACCTGGACTTAAAGTAAAAAAGCAGCGACAACAAAGTAACCATACTTTTACTTGAGTGTAATGTACTCTTTCTACCCCGAACAAAGTCCCTGAAAATGTCCTGAATGTATCTGGTGAGTTTCATGTGTGAGCACAGACGGCAGGGTTTCTGAGTTTGTCTTCACCCTGAAGTCAGACAGCCGGCCCCTCACATGCTCACCTTCCCTCCATTACCTGACAGACTAACTGCAGGAGGACATCCCACTGTGAGGGACGTGTGTCAAAAAGCAGGTCTGGGAATTTTTTCTGGGCTGGCAACCCAGACTTTTTTTTAGACATGTTCAGGGTTGCATGTGAAAATCTCTGCTTTACTTTCTGTCTTTCTTAACAATTACACCACGAAAGACCTGTCACTTTTTGAGGAGCATCTGACTCATCTCCATTCTTTCAATTATTTATGTGTTTATTAATCATCTTTAGTTCATTGATTTATTATACTAACCTTTTTGGATGTCACCACCAAGGCTCAGACATATTAAATAAAACCTGATGTTTTAGTCAGGCTCATTTTTGCCTGTATTTCATTCTTACCTGGTCTCAGTGATGTTTATCAGCATTTTCAAATAGCATACATTTAGAGCAGACAGAGTACAGCTTGTTTTTTCAAGTTCATTCCACCTGAACTTTTGCATGTTGACCTTTAAAAACCAGATTCATTAATTTAATTACTGATTGTACATATAGATGATCCCAGCATTTCAGAGTGAAGGCATGAGATTAATATAAAATGGGGCACTAAAGTAAATTTCACTCTGATATTAAAATACTCCCTGAATTGATCAGCAATTCCTTTTCTGTGGTTTAATACAAAAGACAGTAGATGACCATGTTTATTTTGCACTTGACTGCAACTTTTATTTTTTTTGCAAATACACTAGAAATGTTTACAAAAGCACGGTAGAAACATTTGTGCAGTGTGTAAATTATCAAAACTAAAAATGAATATTACTTTAGATTCATTTTGCACCTTACATGACAAAGCAGGATTGTCATTTTCAGCAGCAAAACAAACGAGTATATCTGAAGAGGAAAACATCTGTTAGTGACTTCAGAACATTGGAGAACAGGGATATGTGGTCGTTACGCCAAAGAGCAAAATCAAGAGGGGGGGATAACAATATAAGGATGGTATGGCACAAGTGCTCATCCCTGAAGGAGGGCTTCATTCATCTAGATCAGGTAACACAGCATCAACGCTTCACTTTACTCAGGTCATCAAGATAATCAGCCTTCCGATAAAAAATCACTCATTTTTTGATAGAAAATGGTGCATTTTTCTCCACAAATACATTTTGTTACTCACACAGGTTCTCATACTCAAACGACCTCAAAGCATTCACAAACACTCTTTACAGACACTTTACAGGGCTCCAACAGTGAAATACTGGACCAGCTTTCACATCTTTTTATATTCTCTGTTGTGAAAATGAAATGTGCTTAATAAAAAAATCATTTACAGAAAAAAAGGAAATACCTCTACACAAGTGAATCTAATAAAAAATAATCAGAAAACATAAATATCATGTGGCCCCTTATAAAACATTGAATTCTCACCACTCTGTATTGCTTTGTCTTCATAATACTGAGATTTGCTCACAAAAAGCATTGATTACTTTTGTTTGCTTTTGCATTGAGTGACAAAAAAGCAATACTCATTGATCTAATTTCTAAATTTTCTTGCCTTGGTGTGAAAAAGGCACATTCACACATGCATTTCGGCTCACACTCACACAACACTGCTGCAAATACTTCACGTAATTGGTGGCACGTTTTTAAAAAGAAGAAAACGTAGGCGGTGGTCATGTGGCACGGCCATTATCACAGAGGAGAGTAAACACAGCGCCGGGGCAGATCTATGTGGGTTATCTTTGGTCGAGCAGGGACGAGCCAATGAGCTGGATCGATCGAGACTCAAAGGTCGGAGCGGTGGAAGTCAGACGGTGATGGCTCAGGTGTGTGTTTGAACAGACACTACACACACGGTTTAGGGATTAAGGTCTCTAAGGTTCAAGTTTAAAAAGGTGGATGATGATGGAGAACGAGTTTGCACAAGGCGGTGGCTGCTTGTGCAAAAGGTGGAATAAAAAGGCCTCCAGTGAATCGATTTAAAGGAATACTTTCAAAGGAAACTCCACCACAGTGTTAATAATCCCACAACTGCTGACCTCACACCAATCTAAATTCATGCTCAAGCGGCTCGCCCTTTTTGTGCACCTCAAACGATCTGTAGAAGTTTACTAATCCTATAATGATAAACACTGACGATACTTGGGATATGGTCAGATCGTCTGCGAAAAGGAGGAATGAGTGGATAAAGTGTGATAGCTAACTGTTAGTTCCTTAACATGGCAGCAAGCTTTGGGCTTTGTATCCTTGTGCTCAGGTGTTCAAACAGGTCAAAAAAACAGGAGTCAGATTTTAAGGGTGCTTTCATACCTGCAGGTTGTTGGAATTGCTCTGACTTGGATCATGAAATAAAAAATTGTTGCAGTCATCCTTTAAATCATTTGCGTTCATACTGCAGTATTATAAAGTGGGCTAAATTACACACCAAGGCTGGGTTCATTACGTCATGGCATGCTTGCAACTGTCTCGGTGAACAAATGCAATGCCTACTGGTCATCATCATCAGCATCTGAAACGCTAGCTGGTAAGATAAACTTCCAACTAATGAGCAAAAGTTAAACTCTGTACACTATCAAGATGGGGTTTTGTTGCATGCTGATGCTGGCAGCAGAAAGCAGAAGTCACCATTCAACATGGTAACTCTTTACACTGTAACACCTGTGGCAGCGTCTACAGTTAAACAGACAGCGATATAGGAAATTAAGAGGCCAGTGAAGGTTTATGAGATTAAAAGGATAAAGGTCCCTGATTAAATAAGCTGGACAAAATTCTGGTAAATAAGCACAAAGGTCTGGAGCAATCAGTGTTGGCTGGTCCTGTGATGCTCTGCTGTGGAGATGGCAACTTTAGCCTGTTGCTAAGTATATGCTCTTCAGTGCCAAGCACCAAAGGCAAACCTAATGGAAAAAACAATCCAAGTTGCCTGGTAGCCATTTTATTATTACTACTGCTGCCGCTTATACTACTACTACAGTGTGATGAGTTAGCTTGTTAATCCCAGTTTGTTGAGTTAAATGCGTTCTCACTGCTAACAAACTGCTCCAGGGTTTAATTGAAACCAAGCTAACGCCACCTTTTCCAGGTGATGTCAGCTTGGCATGAGTTCAATTGCTGTGTTCACACATGTCCAAATGAACCAAGCCGCACGAAATGCCCACTTGTTTTGGAACAACTTCTCCAGGTGTGAAAGCACCCAAAGACTCTGTGGATCAACCTGAAGCAGAGCACATTATGGTCCAGGGCCCATATACAAATACAAGTCCATAGGTTATGGCATTTTTGTTTTTTTCTTTTTAGCAGCAATAACAAATACAAAAGTATATCAAAAAGAAGACACTCCATGTGCTGAAAGCAAACGAACACAGAGGTGCGGAGGTGTGTTGTGCCTTCCACAACAGCATCCTTCATTAACAATACTAGTGAGACAAACTCTTGAAATGTTCTGAACATATGGACCACCTGCATTGAAATAACAAGGACAAAAACATACACACAAACAAAAACAAACAGGGCACAATGTTCCTGACAAAAGTGCAGGGAAACCTCCATGCTGACAGTATTATGGCCGTGAATTCACTTCCTATCATGACTACCAATTCTTGTTTGTTTGCAAAAAAGTGGCGGACAGAAAAAAGAAAACACGACATGAAACATAACATAAGACAAACAGTGATTCAAGTGCTGTGTGCTGCATTTGTTTTTGCCTGAATGCCTACAGCTCCTTGGCAAACTGAATGATGAGTGGTGTACACAATGCTCCCTCAAAAACCCCAATGATTTCACTTTTTTAAGTCTCAGCACTTGCCAGTGTCTTTGACAGATCAGCTGTAAATATTTATAATGACAAGACAAAGAAAAATGGTTGCCTTGTGTGAGGACTGCTTTCAACAATCCATATTGTGCTTTAGTCTCTAATCAGTAACAGTGTAGACGTGCAGGAGCGGTCGACACCAGAGCCACGTCAGTGTCTTTCAGCACACCTAAGGAGAACTGCTTGCTGGATTTGGTCAGAGGTATCTCAATGTTTCCCCTTTACATAAGAACAATACAGACAGAAGAGATTTTTTTCAGCTTAAAATTATGTATGAACATAAAGAACACGCCGAACCGTTGTAAGGCAGAAAGCAGGTTCAAGTCTCCCTTGTAAGTTGTTGTGGGTGTTTTTTTTTTCCTTTTTGCTTTAAAAGTGTGATAAAGCCTTAGAAAAGGTGCAACTTTCACAGCTAACTCAGACATCACCTTCAATCAGTGATTACTCTGAAATGTGACCACACTCCCCAATATTCTCATTTTGTTACTAGTGTTTTAGAAAAATCAAGTAATCTGACCAAATGAAGACACAGGGCATTTGAAATTACAAGTAGTCCAGGTGTCACAGTACTCCCCTGAATTCAGGAAACAGACAGACAGTGAAGTGTTATTGAAGGTGCACACACACTTTCACTAACTGATACTGGAGGTGCAGCCAGTGTGTGTTTGTTTTTTGGGTGTTTTCACTAATTCTGATTCAGAAAAAAAGGCAAAACTCGTTTGGCTCAGTCCTTTTTCTTGAGGATAAGCTAAGCCAAAACATTTTATCCTTTAAGCTCAGCGGCTCAAAGTCCAGATTCATTTCAAGGTTTTGTTCTGTATATATGTTTATATGTTTATATGTTTATATATATATATATATATATATATATATATATATACATATATATATATATATATATATATATATATCTACATACACACACATATATATACATATATATAGATCTGTTGGCTTTAATATCCCTCACAAAACCCCCACTGAAGGGTACAATAACACACCCACTGTTGTTTAGGTGAAAACCATGAACACTTTTAAGTTCATGTTTCTGTGCACAACAGCGACGTCTATGCTGCTACCGTGTTCCCTCTGGAGATCATAGGGTTGGGGAAGAAAAGGCTTGTCCCGACTGAACCCGCTCAGTGTCCGTTCATCTTTGGGTCCCCCGGGACAGAAGTGTGAGAGTGAGTGTGGGCTGTGTTGCAGTTTGGCAGGCAGTGAGGGCCATGCTCAGCAGGTACAGAAGGAGGAAGGCAGACAGTCAGAAGAGGGCTCAGTGAGGGGAGCAATGTCTTTGTTGGCTGAACTTTACTTTGGGCTCTAGTCCTGCCCCCTTTACCTATCCTCCCCCACCCATCTTGTATCCCAAACCCCCCCACCCATGGTACTGTAACACCCATGTGCTGCTGCTGCTCCCCCGGCCCCCTTCCTGAGCTCCACACTCGGGGAAGGAGGAATCCTCAATCAACACTTCTGGGCCTCCACTGGAGACATGGCGATGTACGAGCCATTCTTCATGGGCTGGCTGGCGGGTGTTTCTGACGGCTCGTCCGGTTTGTCACTGACCTGAGTGTACGCCGTGTCGTCTTTCACCGTCTGGGTGACAAAAGTTAACCAGAACAGAGGACATTAGTGCAACCACATGAAGCGGCGAAACATCTAAATAGTCTTTTGCATCAGTCATGACGTTCAAATGGAATAAATGTTCTGACAGAAATGTTCACAGTAAACCACAGCAATGTTCACCAGTTAACAACAAAAAAACACCACAGAAAACAAAGCTTTAAAATGAAAATAAACACTGTGAGGTGAGAACTTAAAGGGGAATAATTGTCCCATAAAGATAATTAAAAAATGATAAATAAGAACCAGAATGATGAATATAAATGAAACAAAGGAGAATAGCAAACAAGGCAAAAATTAAGACTTACAGTAAAAGAATGAAAAGCCTCAGTAAAATCAATACGTTTTACTTCGCTCTAAAACAGAAAAGGAAAAAAGGGGGGGTTACAGAAAATTAAAATTAGAACATGGTTAATACAACAACTTTTCACATTGCAATTAAGCATGTTGACAACATTCTCTGAAGCTAAGCTCAATGCATGAACTTTAATACGTTTGTGTATTAAAGACAAGTTTACATATTTTGGGTTTTTTAGCACAGAATTTAAGGAGAAGATCAGACATACGGCATTTAAGTTTGGCAAATACAAGAAAAGCATTTGTGATTAACTCAGAGAGTAACGTCATTTAACTCAAAGACATTTTTTTCCATTTAAGCGTGTTTCTTCAGTGCCTAGAATCCTTGCAAGTTGGTGCTTGCTCTCATTTTTTGCAATATCCTTGCAAGGCTTGTGTCAAAGAGAAGTGTTAAACTGCAGCCAGAGGCAGGTTGGCTTACCTTGGCTCAGGATATAGATTAAAGACATTTAGCCTAAAGGTAACAATATCCAAATGCTTGTGAATGTGAAGCACTCAGATTTACAGAAATCTCATCTAAAAGCTGACAAAAGCAACAAATAGAATTCTCTTACAAAGCCTTGCATGTATTTTTCTTTCTTTCAAAGGAGCCCTGTATGTTATGACTTACTCATTTAATACATTGACTTTAGTGTCTGTGTGTGTATGTTGTACAAAGAAATACACTAGATTTCTATGTTTTGTTTTTATTATGTGGCTGCCAATGTGGTGCACTCTTAATTATTGTGCTCATGGTGCAGTTTCCTCTTTAAGAAATCAGAAAGCTCAAACAACACTTGCAGCTCAGAGAAAAAAAACTTTATAAGCCTAATGTGTTTCAGCTTTTGGCCTTCATCAAGGTCATCTTTCAGCATTTACAAGCCGCCGTTCTTGACCCTGATGAAGGCCACAAGCTAAAACATGTGCTCTTTAAATACAGTTGTTGTCAGGGCTTTCAGACTTCAGGACTTCTTCAACCTCCATGCACCCTGAAAGTTGGTGCAATTGTGTCAGACAGACTTTTATATTTATCCTCCTCTTATGTTTTCTCTAATGGCATGTCTTTAAATCATTTACAGTTGTAAGAGAAGTGTAGTTTTAGTGAGGACAATAAGAACATAAGCTACTAATGCGAATGAGGTTCTATCAAGAAATGAGGACAAGAAACTCATCTGATATCACTACTCAAATGTGTGAGTGCATTAAGCAACAATATAGGCCTGCATGTAAATCTATTTTTTTATTCAAAATGATGAAATTGTGTGTATTTCTTTGCATGAACTACGTATCAAAATACACTTATTCCAATCTAGTTTTAGCTTCATCTAGGTTTTTAGCTTTAAATGTAGCATAAACTGCATTACATGAAAATCCATCTTCTCAATAAAACTGAGCAAAAATGGCCATAATTTCCCAAAATATTAAACTATTCACTTCACATGTTGCAAGCTAGTCTTCATTCAATAAATAACCTGGACCAAATAGTCAGAGGTGCTCTGGTGGGGCAGGATCTGAGGACTCTGAAGATAAGAAGAGAACATGCTGTACATTGATCTCAGGACTATTCTAGTTCAATGCACTTTGCTTCCCCACTCAGAGTGACTAAAACAAAAAAGAGAACTAAATGCTTTCTTGCTGAACACCAAGATTCAATGACTCAAAGATGTGTTGACTGTTAGAAAACATTTACAAAACACACGGACGACATTTGATCCAGATTTCAGGAAACTGCTCATGCTGGCTTTGCTGTGCAGGAAACATGCAATGTGTTAGTTAGCATGCACACAGTTTTTTTTTTTGTTTTAGTTAACTGGCAGCAGCTCAGGAAAGTGTTAACCAGGCATAAACCCTGCAGTTTTCACTGTGGCACATCACTACTGTCTATGTGTTATCAGTCTAGCTCTGGTTTATTCTGTGAAGCTTGGTCAGTGGGTGGCACACACTTCAAACTGGGTTTACTGTGTGGATTAATACTACTGTTAAGTCCACAGCAGTGGGGAAGGGGCAGGGGAGAGGGTCCTACCTTCTTCTGGCGTTTTCTGCAGAACAAGATGACGAGCACCAGCAGCAGGATGATGCCCATGCCCACAATGAGCAGCGGAAAGTTTGACACCAGAGTGACTATGAGGAGCAGCGTCCTCATCTGAGAGGCAGATTCATCATCGATGGTTGCCGTCTGTGGAAACCAAACACAGAGGTGATAATTGATCCGTGGTCGTTTATGGCCATTAGTAGCAGTTAATCTCAGGTTACACTGGAGGAGACCCTTACCTCATTGACAAACATGATTGGGAAAATGGTCTCGTTGATGAACCGGGTTTTTCTGAAAGACAGAAGAAGACAGGGTCAGGAAGGACATCTGAATCAGCATGTGGCCCCAATTGGGACAGTGCGATAACAGAGGAAATGGGTCAGGGTTCAGCGAAGTTCCACTTACGGGAAGCCTGGGATTCTCTTTAGGATGATATTGAGCTGGGCTCTCTTACAGGCACGGATGGGAACTCCTGTGGTCTGCAAATGAACCCCAGAGAGATCTCCATGAATCTTACTGTACCGCAGACAGTCTTTTCCTGAGGTACTCACATTGTGTTAAAAAAACCTTCTCATACACTGCCATGGGGCTGGATGACTTGATTAACTTGTCATGGTAAATTAATGAAACTCTCTTACATAGATCTCATTATGTAAAAATCTTGGATTAAATGGTATTTTTTTTGTTAAATTTGTTTTAAATTGCACTGTGAACATCAAACCTCAAGTGGTCATGTCTTACTCCCAACACTTTGGGAAAACCCTCTTTAAATTCTGTTTGTAAAATTACAGAAATACTACAAGACGGCAAGATCTATGGATCTAACAACTATAGAAACAGAGTTTTGCATTGTAAATGGGAATATTAAAACATGCTTTATGAGTTTAGTTTGAAATGTGATCTTTTTATGTAATGTGCCATCTGTGACAACATTACTATTTCTAATCGAACATGGGCCACTAATGTAAAAAAATAATATTTCAATAATGAAGACTTAAATAAAAATTAGGCATGATTTAAAAAAAACAAACTGAAATGTGTCTTAGAATAACTTAATAATAATAAATCAAATTACAGATAATATGCCCTTAATGTTTACCTTTGACACAAGCAGACTGAGTGAAAACTACTCTTAAATTTGGTCTCTGACATGTAAGTTTCACTTAGATAGTTCAGGATAAACCTGCTGACTGAAGTGGTTTGAACTTTTGTCCTTTCACAATACTATATTCTACAGATTGTTATTTATAAATCACTTTGGAAAACCAGGACCAAATACCTAAATCAACAGCAGATAAAACCTTTACGAAAACCAGGTAATTTTACACATACACAAAAAACCCCTAAACTTTCAGTTCAGTTGTATATTCTGTTTCAAATTAAACTGAAAGTAAAACAAAGTCAAGATCATGTAGCAGTCACAGTAACTTATATCCTGGTTATTGTGATGCTTTTAATGTCTGTGACACTGCGTGAAAGAATGACTTTTAATTTAATAGCACCAAACAGGAGTGACAGTCATTTTTTAAGATTTTTTTTTTTCATTATTGCCTTTATTCTACAAATGTGAAAGACAGTGGCTAGACGTGAAACGTGGAGTGGAACAGTTGGGGAAGTCATGCAGGAGAGGCGCCACAGACTGGAGTCGAACCCATGCTGCCTGCTGCAGGGCGAGAGCCTCCAAACCTAAAAGGCTTTCACAGCACCTTAATTTGGCAAGGCAGTTTTAAGGCATTTGAGTAAGAATCGTCAAAAAGCCCCCTGATCCAAGTTCAGACTCTAATGGTTTAAATCTGTTGGGATATTAACTTTTTAAACATACCGGTTGCAGGTCCAGGTACGTCTCGTGCTCTTCCTTGTTAGGGCTGAGTCCTTCAACGGCGTTGATGTACTTTGGATCAGCCTGATAAAAGTGGGGGAATGACACCACGATAGGAGCGCCTTAATGAGAAAGAGAGAAAACTCAAGTCAGATATTGTTCATGTCTTCCGGTTAGTCGGTTTACACCATCAAAGCTGAAGAAATCTGAGTGCAGAAACGTGAGATAAGATAAGAGCAACTGTGAGGTTTAAGAAAGATAAGAAGTACTTGTACATAAACGGGGAAATCTGTAGCTGATACAGATAACAGAGAGGATATCTGAGGAATGTATTTCAGGTTGAACCTTTTCTAAAAAATGACAGGCTGACATAGTTAAAGACTGCATAAATCGGTCGTAACTTAATACAGTAAACTCTTACTGAAGCCATATTTACTGTACAGGTTGGCCTACTTATCTTCTGTATCCTAATTAAGGCTTTCCAGTATTTCAGGTTTTTCCGATGCTGCTATTAACTCTGAATGCATCAATTGAACTGCAATCAAAATTAAATATTATTGATAATTATGCTTATTTTACTTTGAACCATGTTAAAATCAGTTGTGTTTGATAATAGCAGAGAAGGCAAGGAAACGATTTATGGGTCTTGTTTAAAATATGGGTCACCAAAAAGTAGATTCTGCACCCTAACGTGGTTAATTTTGATATATATATTTATATCAATTACCCAAACTAAGACTTTCAAACACTTCACCCTTTAAAATCTGAGCACTTTTCAAACCATGACATCCTGGCACATGAATTCATGCATTTTCAGTAATTGTTTTATCAGCACATGAACTGTAATTTAAGGGGGAAAGAGCGCTATTATTTTATAAGAAGCTCTTGAAGTCTATACCTGATGTAACTTTTGCATGTGCTACATACCTTTATGACTCAATGCAATGTAGTAGTATAAAAGAGAAAGGAAGGCGATAAAGGATGTGATGTTGATAATCAACATTTAACATTTATGTTCACTGTTGGGAAAGAAACAGAAATCACACAAATTTTAGTTGCACTTCGCCAGCACCATGTCAGCAAATAATTCTACTACAAGATTTGCCTGACAATGTGGATTTTCAAGATGTTTTTTAATACTGGGTGCAGAACGGTATTCTTTTCCAACTTTATTTTCAAAAATAGATGTCTAAAATATTCCACTAACTAGGACATGCCGAAACCTCCTCTAGCATACTATCTCTTGGCATAAAAAGGGCCGGATTTTATTATACTAAATCTGAGATAAAAAAGGGCTTTAGAAACCCACTGCTTTTCCTAAACCTCTGAACAGTCTGCAGAAACTGACTCATGAGCAGCACCCTGTCTCTTTCTCGGTATGCTTTAACAGAGGAAGTTCGAAGTCACAGATTTCTGCAGCTTTGAACGTATGAAATATTTCTCTTGGTGGGTAGAGCTTTTTCCGAGTCAGGGGGTTTCTGAATGACACCACTTGACACATGACAACAGAGCTAGCTTTTGATTGGCTCTCAAAGACGCATCACAAAATTCAGCCAATTGTGTGAGTTTGCCTCATATGAGTCAGAAGAGCTGATGTAAACAGCCAATCAGGATAGAGCAAGGCAAGAGCAGCACAGACCTTCCACAGAGTAATTCAGAACAGATTTAGGGAGTTTTACCGAGAATTCTCCCATTGAAGCTGATTAAAATGAAACTAAATCAAGACAGAGGTAATAAATAAAGGATATAAAATCAACAGCATGATTTTTAAACAAACAGAACAGTCCTGTGGTTACAGTAGCATATCTATAAGTGATACTAGATTGTCCTGCAGTGTAAGAGCTGTAGTAGATAACCTTATCAGAGCAATCACCCTCCACTCAATGAGCACCATAAACCACTCCAATAACCTCCACACGGTCAGCACAGTTAATCATTGAACCGTGCATCGAGTGAAAATCTGGCATGCTCAAACAGACGGATTGTCAGATAGCAGGCAGGGGACGCGGTGTCTTATTGAAAGGACAGCTTTTTTCAGGGGAAATTGGGAGAGGTGGGGGGAGGAGGAGGGAACTGTGTCATGGGGCCAGTTTGGAGAGGTGGGTTGAGTTGGGTAATTGGGTCAGTGCTCCCTTACCTTCTCGACAAACGCTGACTTTGAGCACCCCGGTGCCGAGACAGTCTCCGGCTGGCACACAGAAGCCCTCGTTAGTGGGGTTGTCTTTGGGGCTCATTAGGACGTCACTGGGAGGGGCAAAGCGGTACGCCTGAATCCCCTTTACTTCCACGTCTTCCACGTAGGCTAAATGGATTGACCTATGGAAAGAAAACAAGCTCAGTGATTACTTCAGATGTTCAAAAATAAAGAAACTGGAACTTTAGAGATAAAGAAAAAGAGGAAGGGTCTACCTAAATATAAAACAGTTTGAACCATGACTGTATCACTCTCAGATTTTCTCCTCTCTATTCACCAGTGTTAATTTCTTTAGTGAAAAATTTGACAAAAAATGTTGATCGACTACTTTTTCCTGACAAGAGACAAACACAAGCTTAAAAAACTGTTTTGTATGCATGCCTGCTTAAATGATACAATATCTAAGAGCTGTCAGACATTCAAAATCCATGATGAGTTATTTTGAGGAGAAATATGTTTTCCCATTGATGTAAAGGTGTACCAGCTCTGTTATAAAAACCTTGTCTCATCTTTGTATCAGTAAAGAGAGAAGCACTAATAGTGAGATAAAAAGACTAATTTGTAAAGGATTAGCAATAAGTATATTGAAAAAAATAAAAGACTCCTCAATCAAAAATACTCCACACAGATTAAACTAAAGTGTTTCTGTTGACTAAAACTAGGCTTAAACTTTGGTGAGCAATTGGAAGTTAAGACATACAGACCAATCTTACTTGTCAAGTTAAAACCTAATTAACTGCTTTCAAAATAAGAAAATAAGAATAACTCAGAAAGACTGGGCAAAACATAACATACTTTGTTTTAAGTTCTTCTTTCTTTTCGATCTCAGATTTCAATAATACTGCCACATATTAACCAATCTGTGTTTATTATCACACTCCTGCCCCTCTTGTCCTTCTATTATGTATAAACACAGCAAGCTTTTATTTGAAAGCATGATGGAAAATATTGCTCTGATTGTGATCATAACTACTTTTCACAATGCATTGTGGGTAACAAAGGAGGCACAAATAGGGTTTAAAAACTCTTGCTCAGAATCTTCATACTGGTGCATACATTAAACAGAGTTTTACATAGAGAAGACTATGATTGATAACGTCTGATATCCTTTCCCATAGAAGACCTCCATAAATCTTTTCAGTTGTGTCCCATTCATGTTCTTTCCATTCCCACGTGTTTGTCTTCACTACCTTATCTGAAGGTGTAATTACCATTAACTCAACTCCTTATCAGTGGGATTTGTAAGCACGTTGTTTATGACTCAGCAGAGAATTTCCTTATTTAAACTTCGCCTGAAGCTTTGGTCCCCACCCTGCCGGGATGCTTTGACTGTAAACAAATGTGAAAAAAAAAAAATCACACAGGCAACGCGTGCATACCTGCAGAGATCAGCAGCAAAGATGTAGAGCAGCTCATTCCTGTTGATCAGAGGGTGGAAAACGGCTCCATCGGTACCGTTAATCATGTTGCTCTGATTGGAGGACCACCAGGACATCTCCCTGTTGAGGGAGAAAATAAAAAAAGCCTGTATGAAAATTTTGTTAATCAATTATCTACATACATTAGAGAGAAAACATTATAAGTACGCAACAAGATGTACCTTTGTTCTTTTGTTTATCCTTTTTAGACCTAACACTCATTTCAAAACTTTATTATTAATAACTAGTTTAAACCCTTATTACATGTGAAGGTTTCTTTACTATGTCAGAGTCAAGGCACAACCTACAAAAAGTTATGAAAGCTCTATAATGACTGTCCCACAGTCCCACCACTCAAAAAATGAGATTTACATCCTGTAGCACCCAACAAAAACTTAAATCCTCACATCTCAGTCGCTGAAAATCACTGACTGTTTGGCATATGCCCTAAAATGTGACTAAAGTAATTGTGTAATTCAGTAGTTGTAGATTAAGTTTTTCCTTACTTAACTGTTCTATGCTTGAGTGTTTCATTCATCTAATATTTCACGATTAAAATCAAATACTTAGTCCAAAGTGCAACGTGAATCCACCCTTTGCAACAGAAAGTTCTTGTTTATGAGCATTTTTGTTCACACTAATGCAAGTTACGGATCTGGGATTTGGCCTGCGATAGCTGATTTCAGTCAAAGTACAAAGTCGATGAGGATGTTCAAACATAGATTCTGCAATCATGTCTTTCCCTTCTGGACCTTCTATTACAGGTTGTGTAAGGTGGTAAAAGTGGATACCAGAATTAGAATATAGTGAATGCTGACGAGTGTTTCCCATTTCTAAATGAAGTCAGGAAAGAGCTAAAACATATGCTTATTCACAGACATTTATTACCTCAGGCCGTTCCATGTGTCAATCTTTCCATAATCCAAGTAGTTCTGCTCGCCTGTATGGAACACAAACTCTCCCTCATGGGTGCCATTTTTCTGTGGAAAAACACCAAAGATGAGACACGAGGTTCAGGCAGAGCGGCTGTGATGGATGACAGTGCAGGATACAGTGAGCGTCAATGACGATGTTTATGCTCAGAGATCATGGGAAATGCAAAAGAAGTGCTGCTTTGTGTTTGGCATTTGCATGCCTCTTAATGTGATTTCATATGACTCTTTCACAGAAAAAGATCAAAGAACGCAAACAAAAAAAAACTGTTTTGCAGATTTACCGTTTTGACTTCATTTGAACTACACCGTTTCATCAGAAGGTATTTTTTATTTAAGTTAAAGCACAAAAAATACTTTGCTTTCAGTATGATATCTGCCAATTTCTGTGAAAAACATGGTCTTAATATATGGTCTTATTTAAAGGTCACATATTCTACTCATTTTAACCATTTAATGTGCCAACAGGTCATTTTCTTTAAGATTTTTGCTTAAATATCCACTTAGATGTGTAATTTTGGCATGCCCTAAACCCCTCTGTTGCATCCCTGCTTAGAACAGGCTTTGGTGTAAATCCACAAGCTGTGTCTGACCATAGCTATATCCTCAGAAATAATTACATGCAGAAAGCCTTGTTTATCTGTCAGTATGTTTTATGTATGTGCACCGCGTCATTATTTTGCTTTGTTTGTTTTGCTCTGCTTTTTTTTTAAGTGGTTAACACTACCATGAATGTACCAGGATTATTTTGTTAGTTTTGTTCACTGATAAAAGAAATTTGTCACAACTATAAGATTTCTATCTCTTACAATATGAGATATATGAACAGCTTTTCTAACTGACTAAAAATGCTGTATGCAAACAAACATCTAGCTCCCCGAGTTACAGCAAAAACAGCTGTTCCTAAGTGACTTTTTGCTAACATTAAATTACTTCCTTTCTGTATATGAACTTATTGTCTAAAAGCTATTTTTAAACACAACGTGCTGAACTCAGTATCACAAGGCTTGTGTCGTCACAGCCAGCACCAAGTTGCAGACGGTGCTCCATTAACAGGAAGTTCAAGCTTACTCTGTCAGCATGGTGAGTCTCACTTCTTTAACATGATGTTATCCTACCCTCACATTTGTCTGTTGTTAAGTAACCCTAACAACCTACACACAAGAGCTTTCTTGAGGTCTTTGCACTCTAGTCACATAAAGATTAAGGTTGAAAGTTTTTCAGGAAATCCACACACAAGTTAGGAGCTTCTTGGCCTGGTGCTCACCTTCCACATCAGTCCAAAATACTCGTCCACTTCTGGCTTCATGCTGTGGACCTTTGTTAGAAGAGGGTCTTTGAAGCCCCATAGGATTTCGTGGACAGTGCGGGTCATGAAAATGTCAACACCTAAACTGTTGATGTACATAGAGACGAGTGTTCTCAGGAAGAAGGAGTATGAGTTCAGCTCATTCATCACCGACTGAGGAAGAAACACAATAAGAGAGTAAGGTTAGACAAATGGCAGAATGAATCCCATCACACACATAAATCAAATTATGTTTTGAAATTTTGCTGTCACCTAGGTTTACTTGACTTGTTCTACTTGGCCTAAAATGCCTTAAGCTTGCTTTGTTGTGACATTTTTGGTATCTTGAACATACAAAGAAGAGAATGGCCCAGGCTGTGTTTAGGAACCATAATATGTGGGAGGGAAAATAAAAGACACACATGCCAATCATATGACTTCAGCTCAAACCGAAGGGACATGATTAACTGGCAGCAGCAAGTCATAATAACACACATTATCTGGCACAGATACAGAGTCTTACCACAAAAGCTATGTTAACCGTCCTGACCAGGTCAACCTCAGGGTCACCAGCTGACTTCTCAGGCACAAACACAAAGGTTTTGGGGTTCAGGGCGTAAATCTTGGTGCCGTTCTCCAGGAAAGTTACATTTTCCCGTGGCCTGTATTCCCTGGTGTGGAGAGGGGACATGAGCTGGTTAGTCCAGATGTCTTTGTTTTTGTTTCCTTCTATTGTAACAAAGTTTTTAAAAACAAGACTTTTACAAACATTGCAGAAATAACAAGCCTCATTCTCCATTCACAGCTGCAGCTTTACTCAAACATTTTATTTTGCTCTCCATTTACACTTACCTGTAAGTATAGGGTCCGATCTGTTGAACAGCTGCCTTCCCGCCTGCCAAAAACACCTCAGGATTGGTCACGTTGAAGAAGTAATACTCCATGTAAACAGGTGGAGGAGGATTCTTCCAGGCCTCAAACACTTGGCTTTTTTCTGTCAAGGTTATCTCCTACAAAAAGAAGAGGAAATTAAGAATTAAGAGAGAGAGAGGGAGAGAGGAATGCCAATAGCCTAGCTGTTATGAATGTTATCCTCGAGGCAGGCTGATGGGGTTAAAATCTGTCTGGCTCCCTTCTTGCCTGTCATTCCCCCCACTCTACCCTACTCTCCAACGCTACCTACTGTCCTGACTCTTTATGACCCCATTTTGACCTAAAGACTTTAACAACAAAAACCCAAAAGTCCTTTTCAAACATAAGACCCTAGAATAACCTTTCAAAAGATTCACTGACTCAAGCGTTCACCCAGACCTTAACCTGTGTGACCCTGCTGGAACTCTAATAATTTTCATTTTTTATTTCTTCCATAGAGTTAAATGATTGGGAATAAAAATTGAATCACAATTATTTAGAGCAATATTGATACAAGTATAATGTTTTTGAAACCCCCCAAATATTTTAAAACATTGGCGGGAACACCTGAGGTACAAAATATTTAAATTAAAATGGTATTTTGACACGTTTGACCTTAAGGAAATATTGCATCTCCTGTAATTTGAAAATTCCATTGGGGCCTTTTGCAATTTTATTGAAATTATGGTTAACTGTGTAACCCTAAATGACAGAATACCATCCTGATGTGAGATACATGTGTAAACAATCAGTTCAGTGTATTTTTTTTAGTTAAGCTGTACATGTAAAAGGGCTAAACAATGGTGATAGCATGGTACTTTCAGAGTTAAGACTTGGTAAGAAATTTTGCGGTTTGTAGTGACATATGCAGCTCACCCTAGTAAATTCAGGAATTTTTAAGAGTCTCACATGCCAATACTGTATCTACTGAGCCATTTTTAAATCAATTTGCTTATTGACTGGTGTGGATTTTTAATAAAGAAATAGGTAGGTTTTCCGTGTAAACAATGCCAAACACATGGTACTCCTAATGTTTTACGCCATTCTGCAATAACAAATGTTTTAGTATTTTCTATGTTTAGGCATTTCTACTCTTGCTAAAATCAAAGCCGTTAGCGCCATATTGTGTGTAAAACGGAGACGAAATTAAGTCCTTGTTTGTGCTGACAGCCTCTTACATGAGTGCAGTGTTATTTGTATGGAGAATTAGATAAAATGAATTGATAAGGAATCATTAGGCATAAAGGCAGTTGATATCAATTCTTCACAAAAGTTGTAACCAGTTCTTCAACATCATTTTCAGGGCAGGTTGCCCTGAGACAGACTTTGCTTCATGTGTGAAAAAGGCTTCTGTATTAACTGAAATCTTTATTTCACAATCTTTATAGCATATGGCATGAAGTGAAAAAGGAAAGTTAAACCCCCTGGCTTACTGTAATCAGTGCCCTTTCCTCAAATTAATCAATGTTCTCCTTTATGCTGCTCAGACATCACATTGGGTTTCAAAGGTAGAAGCATATAAACATCTAATCAGGCCTAGATGGGTTAAAGGCAGCAAAAAAAAAAACATTAGAAACAGACAGAAAAGACCATTTTAGATTGAGGTTGTTGATGAGTTTGAAAAGCTGTAATTTTACACTCTGTTAGGATCATTTTTTATCAAATTCATGCATTTTTACAGCTCTTTGCTTTTGTGAATGAAAGCCATCTAAGATCACGCATGACCCTTTTCTACAAGGAGCTGGTGACAGACCAAGACGCCCCAAAACCAAAGGGAGTCAGGGAAATGTGCTTCATTGCTGAAAAACCATCCAGACAGGCTGAACATTTTCTGCACCGTTTCTTTGACCTCAGCAAACTTTGACAAGAATCTGACTGCTGGCTACCTCTCTCAGCCCACACAATCCTGAAATTTGTTGCAGTAGTACGAAAAAGCACCTCAGCAGCATTAACAATCAATTTCCAGGTGAGTTTGTTTTCTACGGAAGATGAAGTAGCCACTGAAAATGTTGAAGAGGAGAGGAAAACAGGTCTCACATCTAAAAACAGCACTAAGTGGCAATGTGTGATGCAAGACTGGCTGCCACGTCTGAACATAAGCAGCACTAACCTCTAATTCGAACGGTCAGCGGTAAAACAAAAAAGAAAGTGTGTTTTCTTAAGGTATGTTTGTGTGATCCCAGGAAATAAACAAGCTTTCTTTCTTCGTCAGGATGTATTTTCAGCACTGGGACAGGAGAAATGACCCACTTCTTTTTATGTATGTTTCATGCTGAGTTCCTGAAAACCCTAGCTGTCCCCTGAGCGCAGTGAGGAGCACGTCAGGGAAGCTATACATTGTCTTCTGCTTTGACATGTTGTGGAGAAAATGCAGCTAAGGGTGTGGCACCCACTTCCTGTTTGGACCCAACCATCCGGTTTTTAAACATCTGTGGCTTTATAGAATTGTTTGTCTAGGTTTGATGAATGAATTCTTTCTTTGTTCCTTTTAAAACTTATGTTGATACTCAGAACTATAAATATAAAAATTATGGTAGAACACAATGAGACAAAAAAGGCTAAGTAACCAATTGTAAGTAAGGTCATCTAAGTTTTCAATACCATGATGCTTTTAAGAACTTTCTTTAAGCATATGTTTTGGAAATACAGCATTAAATTTGCCCTTTTTTTCATGTGGAGTCATGTTTTAAACAAAGAGTTAGAAAGAGTTAAAACGTCAATGTTTTGACTGATGTATTTTTGAGTCAAAGCCTTGTTCCTTAAACTGTCTGGATGAATTTTTCAGGGCTCAGAGTCACAATGATTTTCTTTACCCGTTACCACTTTTCTCATCTTATCTCTCACTGTTTAAGTCTGCATGATGTACAAAAGGGGCTCTTTATCTTAAGATAATTTCATCAAACCACAAAGGCAAATTAGATACATTTACATAGGGTTTCCTGTAAAAATTTGAAAAGTCTTATTCAAGTTTTTTTATAGAGCTATTTAAGAGCCAAACAGAGAACAATTCAGTCCTTTTCTCACACTGAATAATAAACTGCCATTAAAATAGATGTGGTATATGTACACTCTTCAGCCCTATGCTAAGATACTGATTTGGAAGAGTGAGATTGTTATAGTACTAAAATGTAATCAGCCAGGTTGCTACATATTTATTAAATAACATATGATAACAACTTGCTCCCCCAAATGAGGGAATGGGCCTCAGGCATGAGAGTAAATGTGTCTGCAGAAGAACAAAAATAAACTCTTAAGTTAACTGTACCTGTTTATTTTATCATAAATAAAATATATAAATAAAAAGCCTAAAATAGATTTGATGAAAGATGGTCAAAGTCATCATGTCATCTAAAACACAAGACCTTTCATTGGTAAAAATATGACTTTTAAGTCTGTTACTGGTTTTATGTTTTAGAAAGTATTTTAAGGACCAGTAGGAACCTTTTACACATAAAACAAAAAAGGAGCAGATCCATCATTGCAGAATCCTAGGAATAGAAAAAAAGATGCTTCATAATCTCCATGAATTAAAATAAATCAGCTACAGCCTTAAAAGAGTTTGTTTCTATATAAATTAAACCTGGAGCTTTTATGACGAAAGAAGTATCAATTTAGGAAACAAAAATACTTTTATAGTTCACTTGTTATGCTAAGCACACATTTAATGGTTTAATAGAAAAACGTGCCCATGGTCTGTCTGACCACAGTAAATATTAGAGCACAGTGCTTGAAGGCAGCAGTCATATCCACTTCTTTAGAGGGGTGAGATCTCAAACAGCACATGAGGATTTGCACTTAAACAGTTTGTTCTGAATAAGCCAGAAACAGGTTTATAGACATACAAAAGAATACAGTGCCTGAATAGGTTTTTGGACAAGAAACTTCCGATTGTGTTCAACGGACATCCAGGATCAGTGTGGAGTGGTCAAAACTGAGTCAAATGTGTGACTTTAAAGGCTGCTCTTCAAACAAAAGCACTGGGTGTAAAGAAAGGGGGAACACTGATATGACCATAAAGATTTTACAGACAGTTTCTATCAGCTTGATAATAGTTGATATGTACCCATCTCGTGTTCGAAACAGCGTTAATTTTGTTAGCTACTTATTTTTGTCATAATTTTTGTCAACAGTTTTTTCCCCCTAGAAAACTAGACTATACCTAAAAAAAACAAGTGCACATGGACATAAACTAAAACGAAATTAACTGACATTTTCAAATAAAAACTAGACTAAAATGTCTGACAGAGACTAAATCCAAGCAGACCTAATTTTGCCATGTAGAAAATAGAGACAAGTTAGGAATCATAGCTACTTTGGTTGTGTAGAAAGGTTGGATGATTTAAGAGGGACATCCAATCACAACTGCCTTAGCTTCATGGTGGTGGGATCCAAGTGTAAAAAATGACTTCAGAAATTCAAGGAAACATAAAAAAATGCTATACTTTACAATTCACATTTTAGTCAACTAAATTTACAGTAGATTTCGTTGACTGAAATGTTGTGAAATTTCATCAACTAAAACTAGACTAAAATTAAAACTATTTAGATGACTAAATTATGACTAAAACTGAAAGATATTTTAGGCAAAAGACTAAAACTAAATTAAAAAGTGCTGTCAAAATTAACACTGGTTTGAAACCTATTTCAATGTTACATCCTTTACATGATTTTTGCCTGACAATAATAATCTCATACGATAGGGAAACTATGACAAGCATTTAAAAATCAGCTGAGTTGATGTCAGAGCAGCGTTCCTATTATCAATGAAGAAAAGCAGAGGAGACTGTAGAGGGACCTGAAGTATTTAAGAAGAGGGATTCTCTTGAGCCTCCTCCACTCTCTCTCTTAATTAAGATCTGAAGCGAAATCAGTCCATGACAATCATGAGCCGTCAGTGCTCTGTAGGACTCACACCTGCTGAAGTGACCCATTTATTCCCTTTTTGACAAACAAAATGCAAACTGTGTCACTTTCCAAACAGGCTGCTTTCAAAGCAACCAAATCTCTGTGTTTGCCAACCTTGAACAAAGGTCTACGTAAAAGACCTTCATGGAAGTTACATTTATCTTGCACAAAAAACCTTGATTTATCACAAAAAAGACAAGTGAGGGACAAAGTGCAGCTTGTTAGTTGGCGTTATCAAAATACAGCGTGGTGTATTCGCTCATGGAAAAAGCTGGAAGGTTTTGGAGGACGAGGAATCCAAACAACTGGTCCAGTGAGGGCTGCACCTTAGCCAAACAACTTCAGGCCTTGCTGAGGTGTGTTGAGGCAAGATCCTGCTTTCAAAGGAAACGGGAAAAATGGAAAAATAAGGCACTGGAAAGGAAGCTAATCATACAGGAGCATACAGTATATGCTCCTGTGGAAGACATTACTTTGGGGGTTTTAACCTAATTTTATGAAGAACTGGGATTATGTTGGTTAGTAGTACTTCACTACCAAAAATCAGAGTGTTACAGCACAGTCTCTAGATACTGACACCCACGTTACCTGCAGTTTAGCCACTGCTTAAGTTGCCAGGTTTTCTTTAACACTAAGAATTTGATTGAGGAAATTTACTCTTAAAAACCAGAGCTGACGAGAAAGCAGGCGGTCACTGTAAAGCTCCGGCACTGCGGATTTCACCTGCCAACAGATCAGCCAGTGGAAATATCTAATTAAAGTAGTAGGGATTTAACTTGTACAAGGCGGCTGATATGAATGTTTCCATGAAATATGTTGAATTTTAATACTTTGTTCTGAAATAAATTACTGCATTTTTGATTCCCTCATCTCAGATTCTGTAAGATTTTGATCAGATGTCTGAAATAAGGTCTGCAGCAAACACAAACTCAAGAGATTCCAGTGTTATTTTTTCCAATACATACTTACAAGCTGTCATTGTTTCATCTGTGCATTATGAAGCTTTCTTGCAGCTTATGAAGGGTGGGTCCTAACAAGCGGCTAATCAGGAGTACACATTTTGTCTTTCAGTTTGAATGGTCTTTTACAAAAAGCAGTAAGACTCATTAATAGAGACATGAATACTGAGAGAAAACTTCTGTATAAGAGGGAAGAGCCTCTTATAAAAGTTGAAAGCTTAGTGCTGGTGCCAATACAGTCATTCAGACACTTTTGTAGTCCCGTGTATATTATAAGTTTTATTGACTGAATTTTGAAGCCTGATATTTTTTTTCCTATTGACTTCTTTGCAAATATGTCTTAGTAGACAGTAGTTCAGGTCTCCCTTGGAAAAGAGATCCCTGATCTCAAAGGAACCAGTCTGGCTAAATAAAGGTTACATTAAAAAAAGTAGTGTGTTGTCCTGGTAATCCTGACTTTTTTTTTTTAAACCTAAGTGATTAGATAATGTTCTTCAACAAATTTTTAGACCCTTAGTGATTAACCCCACCATATTTCTATGTACATATAAGGTTTTCATGGAAAAAAAATGTAACGTGGCCTTGTTTTTGAAAGTTTTTAGCTCAGTCAGTCAGGCCGCCTTAAAAAGTGCTGAGAGGAGTGGCAGAAGTGTGGTGTTTGTCTTTGGTCAGGTTTTCTTGTTTGAGCAGAACTGTGGATAGGCTGAGGCTAGAACAGCAATAAAGCCCTGCGACTTTGCTCTCAGGCTAAAAATCATGCCCCGCAGGCCAAGAAACTCTGTCAAATTCCTCACGTGGCGCAAACGCTGCCTTCTTCCACACCCAGTTCAGCAGACATTCAGAGTCTTTCTCCTGAAGGCACCTTTACTTTAACAAAAACAACTTGTCCACATCATTATCACGGCGAGAACTGCATTCAAACAACAGATTAGGTGGATTTTTCTTTTTTTTTCTGAGTGGGCTCAGCTTGTCCGTGCCCGCCTAATTCAACGGGAGGACCATGGCGGAAGAGGATTAGCTATGCTGTCATTTCATGTAATCGCCAGCCACATCAGAATTATGTCCTCTGTTGGTGAACTTTGGCTAACTCGTTTAATTTGGACCCCTAGGATGCTGCCGAGATTCAAAATGAGACCCAGACCTAAATTTAACTCCAGGAGGGGGAAACCATGTCAGCCAGGAAGCTGTTTGCCAGTCCCCTACTTGGACAAATAGCGTGTTTAGCTGCTCTTAACTCTCTTTTTCATCTTCTTAAGAAGTGTGTGCGTGTGCTTGTGTGCGGGGAGGACTTTGTAGTAAAGCAGACAGATTTAAAAGTACAGATAATG
The DNA here is from genome assembly GCA_037902135.1 of Cetoscarus ocellatus. Lineage (NCBI taxonomy): Eukaryota > Metazoa > Chordata > Actinopteri > Labriformes > Labridae > Cetoscarus > Cetoscarus ocellatus. The sequence goes on from JBAMNC010000414.1 coordinate 1,813,927, forward strand.
AGTTGTACAGAGCATCCAACACAGTGGGTCATGTCTGCAAGAGGAATGTGAGGTATTTTAAAGGGAAGAGGGCAGCAGTGGGAGAACAGGGCGGGGTTAGAGTGTCAGCTGCCAACACCCCCACTGCACTGGCTGACACCCCATCACCCCACATACCTCTCAAACTTACAGTAACAAGCGGAAATTTAAAATTCAGCTTGACTCAACATTAATGGACTGACAGCCAGTAGAAATGTAGCTGTGTAATGGCATAAGTGGACAACGTGAAGTGGTGTTTTTTTCCAAGAAAAACAGAGTTTGTAGTTTATGTTGGGGCATTTTAATGCTAAAATATAACTCAGTTAAAAATGACAATGTAGATAGGCCAGTTCACTGATAAAAATGCTGGTTTTTCCTGCGAAATATCCACTTGAAAACTCAAAGGCATCAATTTTCAGAGGTTTTATGAGCAAGCAAGGTTGTTCAAAAAAGGAATAATTCAGTCAAAGACAGACATTATATGAAAGATGTTGGTGCATCAGTTTAAAATAACTTCAAATTATTCAGAATCAATGTTGCTTTGGAGCAGTTTTTAAGATACACAATAGTTTAAGGAAATTAACTTATTTAATCAGATTTTTGTCAGGATGGTTTAGCTGTTCAAGGCAGGCTTGCTTTGGGTGGTTATCATACATAGAACAGTTTTGGAAGTAAGTAGTTTTTGCTAAAGCATGTATTCTGGCCCACTTCTTAACATTTCTGATTATTTTGATATTTAAAGATGCTTTTTTGGATAGATAACCTTTTATGAAGGATCTATGTCAGTGTTTTTTGTTGCTTTTAAATATCATATTTCTATTCAAGGATACTTTTTGAGGTAAATAACTATTGAAAAAAACGTCAAACTGGCGCATTTCTTTGTTTTTCATTATTTTGTTCTCAAATCATACATTTCATAATCAAAGCTTTTGTACTGTTGTGCTAAGCCATATATTGAGCCTAATTCTATTCTTATCTTGCTCACCATAATCATGAAATCAAGATAATTGAGATTAAAGAACTACTGTCATGCATACGTGTTCATTTACTGCCTGTTTTATAAAAGTTTACAGAGAATTACAGTTTTAGCAGTCTTATAGTTTGGCAAATGTATCTGATGCTGGGATAGTAAAAATAAACAACAAAATATTTGTGATAGATCTGATTATACATTATAGGGACTCAAATTCCCTTTTTTTTTGGCCAAAAGCATATGCAAATATTTCCAAATGTATTTCAGCTTATGCTGATACTAATATATGAAATAAACATAGACAATGTTATTGATTTTATGCACATAATGTGCAAAATCCACATTTCACAATAAAGTTAAAAACATGCTTCATCTGCCCTGTTAAGAGCTGCGACAATGTATCATCTGCTGACAGAAACTATTTGTTTTATGGAGTTTATGCTTTTAAATTAAAAGTTAGAGCCTTAATAGTACAACATGTTGGCAACAATTCTGCTAAGTAAATGCTGATATCTGCAGTAGTTATCAGCACACATTTTTATAGCTTCCAATACAGGTAGCAGATATCTCCCAACACTGATATTATACTGATAATATTGGTCATCCCTAAATTTTTTACAAGAATGAGGCAGCCCTGCTTCTAAATCTGTGTTTTAATACTCACTGAGACTCATCCATCAATTAATCAACCCAAATAGATTTGTGGGGTTCAAAAAACTTCTATGCTTGATTTTCAAAGAGATCCATGGCTGACACACATGGTTTCTGGAAAACTTACAACATTTTCCACCACTGCAAGTCAAGGACTGTCCACTCATCCAGTCTCCCTTCCCCCATTGCTCAAGACCTGGCTAAACACCTCCCCCGCCTACCCTCCAAGCCCCTGCTGGCTGTGATTTCTACTATTACTCCTGGTAACCCTCCTCAGAATACCTAAACACACTTACAAGTCAATGTAAGGAGCCTGACACAGAAATGTGTCACCAGGTCATGCCAACAGAGCTGCACAGATTATCAGAGAGCTTCAGTATCATCAACCAGGACAGGGGATGTATCATGCCTTTGCCCACTTCTACCATAATCCTTTTAATTCAATAAGTAAATCCTATGAGATATGGGTCAAATCATCTCCGAGTTAACCTGCAGATCAGTACAGGAATGATGACTGGATGTCACAGGAGATCAGAAATGCCATTATATGGGTAAGGTCATGATAATCTCACCTCTGAAAGTCACACAATCATTACTTCCCTCCTGTGCGGGAGTTACAGGGGATCTTTATCTACAGCAAAGCTACTGTTAGGTTTTCAGAATCAAGCTTGAACAAGACCCCTGAAGCTGCACAGGCATGTAATTGGACTTACACGCTGCACAAACCTCGGGTCATGCGGATCCGTGATATGAAAGGCTCTGGATTCATCACGATGAGCTGGAGATGCAGAATGCAGTAAAACATAAAAGTGCACTGTAAAAAAGTAAGACACTTGACACACACTGGGACGTCTTGTGACCATGAATCAGGGAGATGCTGACTGACCACTGCAGATATTTAACATTTAAATCCCCCTGACAAGCGACTGGAGGGAATAGTGCTGGGAATATGTGGGGTTTTTTTTTTTAGTTTCAGAAGGGGTCTTACTCACCTTTTTTAGCCTGCTGTGAATCATTGTCTGGAAGACTTGAGCCACGACCAGGGCGATCCCCACGATTAGGAGATGAGCGCACACGATCCCGGTGGCGTAAATGGCACAGGACCTCCGCGTCATGCTGCCGGCAGATTGAACTTCACTGAAGTTGACAACAACCTCGACACACAGACAAAAAATCTAAAGATACAGCAATGTTATGGCGAGAAATCCGGCGTCTCCTTTGCGCAAAGACGCAGCAGCTGTGGAGGTTTTTAACTTCACCGTGGCGTGCTCTTCGCCCGGTGAGGCTTTGGGTACAGCAAAAACAAAACAAACACAAAAACGAGTATCAAAAATGTTGGCACTTCTCGTAAAGGATCCAAAGGTCACACCTAGAGAGCCGGAGCTGTGACTGAGGGAGGCTGCTAACAGGCAGGCAGAGGTGAAATGAAACAGCAGCTCTCAGCACGTCGGAACGCAGAAGAGCTGAGTCCACCTCCTCCTCTTCCTTTACGCATTAATGGAGCCGGTCAGGCGGAAAGCGGCGTTTTTGGGGCGGTGGGTGTGCGCAATGAGAAAAAGGCATGGGCTGATGTCACGGATTAAAACAATATCTTAAGCGGACATTCCTAAAGCGTCTTCTTCTACATTTAACACACTTTCATACAATTTCACTCCACTTATTCATCATAGCTCCAGCTATTTGCACATTTTTCCTGCACTACTGGGCTCATATTTGAAGTTACGATTTGCCAGGATTATGAATGAATTAGCAGCCGTGCTCATTTCCGCGCACGCGCCCTGATAGTAGCTAATGCACCTGGTTACTTTCTAATGAGCTTACCGGGTGTGTTGTGGTGCACGTGCTTGCCTAAAAGCTCAAAAATGGCGCTTCACTGTTAAACCTACACAGTGTAATCATTCAGGGATCGCTCACTCATCACATAAGTGCTGTCACAAGCGACGGGGTGCCGTTACCTTTTAGAAGAGTTCCGCTATCTCGCCTCATCGCGTCTATTTAAATAAGAGCAGCCTTCACATGAATAATGCGCCATTCAAGCGACCAACGACCGTTGACGTGGGGCCTTTGTCCGAGCAGCTGGGGGCGCTGATTGGCTACCATCCTCACGGACCACCGTCTTAAGACCACCCCCTCTGCGCGTTGATTGGTCAGAGCGTGGTGAGTACGATGTCGAATTTGATCGACTGATTTCGGGGCGGGGCTGCTATAAAAGGGACACACGGCATGATGCTGAGGGCTGACAGTCAGCGAGTGGAGGTACCGTGATCGGAGAGATCCCACACAAACCATGCATGATGTAGATGATGAAGAGCAGACATAAAGGACATGGATCATGTTTTATTATACGGTCGGCATGAGGAGAAGACCACCAAATGTTGACAAACAAGCAAGACTTCCCACCATGAGAGGGAAAATCAGGCTAGAGCATCAAAGCAGTAAAAACAACACGGTTTAAGTTGACAAAACCTAGATAAACCATTTGTTAGACCACGAACTTCGTTAAATGTGTGCACATACATTTCAGTTTTGTACCTTAAAAAAGACATAAAAAGAAAAAAGACCATTTTCTGGGTCAGAATAAAACCCATTGAGGATGCATAAAGGGACTAAAGGGACATTCGTCAGATTCTTTACAGACTTGTTTAGCTCAATATAATTTACAACTGATCTGGTGATACTAGACTTTTCCAACTCTATACCATACTAATATTTTCCAATACAACAACAATTATATAAAACAAGAGGCCCTGTTAAATTGATTGGAGGATGTCCATTTTGTTTTCATGCAAAAATTCCCTCACAGTGTCCAGATTAAACAACTCCACTGTAGCAAATAAATATATCAAACACAGAATCTCATTTTGTTCCTTCTTTTTGCAAGCCAGACAAATATTTAAGTACAGCAAGATTTTAAAGGCCTCAACTAACAATCACATAATGATTTATGAGCTTTAAATAGAAGACTGGACCTGGATATTTGACTTTGTTTGATGGTTTTAGCTGTAAGATCTTGTGAAAAGTGATTTGAGAACAAGTATGAACACATACCAGTGAGGAAGGGCTGGGCCTTGTTCTTGTTGTAGCCTGTGGGTCTATTTTTTGATAACCATTTGTTTTACAGCATTCATGTCATGTAACAAGTGACTGCAGTCAATTTTTTACATGAACCTGAGCATGTGTGATGTAATGCTGTGGTGAAAACATTTCCTTTTTTGCAAAAACCTGTAATAATCCAACATTTCAACAGTAAAGGGGATGGTGTTAATACTCAGTGCAACACAGAGAGAAAAACAGCAATGAAAACAAGTTTTCATCCTTACTTGAGTGGATCCATTTGTTTTAGCACAGCAAACACAGATCTTTGGCTGCCGGCTGGACATTTTTCTCAAAGCTTTGGTCCAGTGGTCATTGATTTTTGATCAGAGGGAATTTTCTTGGGCTCATTTATCACTCTAATTTCAACAAAATATTGACACTGACTACTTTTTCCATAGTGGTACATGTAACACAAGCATTTCAAGTTTCTTTAAAGGGAAGAAGGTCAGTGGTGAAGTCATAAGTCTTCAAATTCAGAGGTGAATTATCATTTAAGGACTTCCTTTTTCACCATCTTTAAGTCTACAGAACATTAAAATTGAATTTTTGTTTTGATAAAACAATGACTAAAGGGAGACATAACTTTCGAGGCCAGTCTGGAAGTTAGCATGCTAGTTCTGACGGCAAAATGTTGGGTTTTTTAACCGTCGTCAAGAAGTCGCTGAGTGGCCGCTTAGAGACTTTGTATATCATGATAATCCGGATGATAGTTTCATAATTTTTTAAGTGTAAACATTATTTTATAAAAGTTAATAGCTAATGTTAGATTATTATAGAAAAGATTAAAAGAGCTAAAAGGTAGTTGTAAAAATGTGAAATCAAGGGGTCAACAGAGTTTGTCAGGTTCATTGAATGTTTACAAAAAGGATGTGAGACAAACTGTTGACACAGTCATGTACACCAACTTATTAAAACCCTCATGAAGAAAATCTTTAATGAAAGAAGTAAGAGTGAAACTCAGATTGGAAGCTTAGCAGTGGTGATGCTGCAGTTAGTTGACAATGTGTACAAACCCTGATTCCAATAAAGTTGGGATGTTGTATGAAAAGTAAATAAAAACAGAATAAAATTATTCAAAAATACTTTTCAACCTGCATTCAAATGAATACACTACAGAAAATATATTTAATGTTCACACTGATAAACTTTTGTTTGTTTTTTGCAAGTTTTCAAAAAAGCTGAGACAGTTGCAACAAAAAGCTGGGAAAATAGAGATCTGTTAAGATCTCCTTTCTTGTCACATACAAAAAACCCTAGATTCTTGTTTTTAATAAATTGATAAAGTAGAATTCAGGCACTTGTCCAATACAATAAGATTTACACAAATCAAAGAGGCCCTGTTAAATTTATTGGAGGGTGTCCATTTTGTTTGCATGCAAAAATCTGTACAAATAAATACAGACAACATTCTCCCTGTTGAAAGTTAGTGTTCTGTTTATTTATTGTAAATCTCCTATTTCAAAGTGGAAAAGTTACCCGTTGCTGCTTTAAATAAACACTATAAACACAAATAAACAATAAAGCACTCAGAAAGCACAAACCTCCGCCAAGGCAGGTTTTTATACCAAGTGCCCTGACCATTTTTTTGTGGCGTTATATGCACAAATGCCGAAAATGGTCCTATCTCGCAATGTTAAAGAATCCTTTAAAAAAAATCCTGGATCCGGATGGTGATCCAGATCAGTCCCAAAATCTAATAATTTGTTTCTTATCCCATTCCACACATTTCCTGAATATTTCATCCAAATCTGTACATAACTTTTTAAGTTATCTTGAACACAAACAAACAGACAAACAAACAAACTAACCAACGCTGGCAAAAACATAACCTCCTTGGCAGAGGTAATTACTGTATATAACTGACTGTGTACGTTTCTGTGAAATCTCAACGTAACTATTGTTAAAAGAAGAAGATGACGAAACTTATGTGTGAATGTGTGAATAATCCTTATAGGATTTGCTTTATACTTTCTGTATTCAAGCCCTTTTTTATATTTATACTGGTAGAATAATGTACATACTGCTATTTTTATACAATTTTTATACTTATTCTTTATTAACGCTTTCCCCTTTGCTGCTGTAACATTGCAAATTTCCCCGTGTGGGACGATTAAAGGTTTATTCTATCCTATCTATTCTATTCTATTAAACAACAATAACATACTAATTTCATACTTTAGTGTAGGCTCAAGAAAGCTGGATTGATCAATGATGAATGAATTCATGAATTAACAAAAAATCACCGGTCTGGAACCTTCCACAGGTTCACAGATTAATTGGAAACAGGTGAGTGTCATGATTGGATATAAAAGGAGCATGCCCAAAAAGGCTTAGTTGTTCACAAACAAGGATGAGGTGAGGTTCACCACTTTGTGAGCAACTGCGTGAGCAAACTATTTAAGAGGAAGGAATTTAGAGATTTCATCATCTACAGCAATACCACCCTAAACACACCCGATCTCTTCTGATCTCGGAAGCTAAGCAGGGTCGGGCCTGGCTAGTACTTGGATGGGAGACCGCCTGGGAATACCAGATGCTGTGAGCTTGTGGCGTCGGTGGCGCAGTTGGATAATGCGCTTGGTCAGTAACCAGGAGGTTGCGGGTTCAAGCCCAGCTCCAGGCGACACATGGCAATGTGTCCTTGAGCAAAACACTTCACCCCCAAGTTGCTCCCACTGCTGTGTCAGTGGCGTGTAAATGGGCATGAAAGAGCATGAATGTGTTAGTGATACTAATCGATAACTAACATAGAAACTCAGGACCATCATTGTGCGAATGGGTGTGAATGGGTACGCTTTTCTAGTCTTTCTAGTCAAAAGACTAGAAAAGCGCTAAATAAGCTCAAGTCCATTTACCATTTATCTACAGTCCATAATATTTTCTGGAGAAATCTCTGCAAATACGCGGCAAGGTCAGAACTGGAATGCTGGTGACCTTCGATCCCTCAGGTGACACTGCATTAAAAATCCACATCATTCTTTAAAAGATATTACCGCGTGGTTTCAGAAACACTTCAGAAAACCATTGTCAGGTTACACAGTTTGTTGCAACATCTACAGGTGCAAGTTAAAACTGACTGTACCATGCAAAATGAAAACCATAACAACACCCTGAAACACTGTCAACTTCACTGGGCCTGAGGCACATCTGAAATGGACTGACGCAAAGTAGAAAAGTGTGCTGTGGTCTGAGTGGTCCACATTTCAAATTGTTCTCAGAAATTGTGGACGCCATGTCCGACGTGCAAAAAGAGAAAAAGGACCATCCAGAAGTTCAAAGCTGACATCTGTAAGGGTTGTGTTAGTGCCCATTGCATGGGTAACTTGCACATCTGTGAAGGCTCCGTTAATGCTTAAAAGTACAAACAGGTTTTGGTTCAACATATTCTGCCATTCCAAGTGATGTCTTATTCAGGAACATCACAACTTATTTCAGCAAGACAATGCTAAGCCACATTCTGCACATGTTACAGCGTGGCTTCATAGAGAAAGGGTACAGGTTCAGTGAAAATTTAAAGCACGTTATGAAGCAAAATATGACAATGGAAACACCAGACTGTTGAGCAACTGAAGTCATACATCAAGCAAGAATGGAAAAGAATTTCACCTACAAAGCTTCAGGCATTAGTGCCCTCAATTCCAAAATACTTCTTGAGTGTTGTTAAAAGGAACACAGCAGTAAACATGCCCTTGTCCCAGCTTTTTCGGAGTGTGTTGCAGGCATCAAATTCAAAATCAGTGAATATTTGCAAAAAACAATGACATTTATCAATTTGAACATTAAAATGTAAGTTCAATTAATTAGAATATAGGCCAAAAAGTATTTACAGTCATTGTATTCTGTTTTTAATTTATGTTTTACATGTTTTACTCTTCATTGAAATTTGGCTTTGTAGTTCCTGTATAACTTGATTGACTTTTGCTTTCCTATACTGTTTAAGGCTTCAAAAATTCTCAAAGTAGAGTGAATTTGACTATTTATCTTAACAAACAGTGTCATAACTTACAATGAAAGAGAAAAACTGAGGCTTTTTGTAGACAGAGCCTGCAGGATGCTAGTTCATGTTGGCCTGTAAAATAACATAATTCTTGTAAGAATAGGGCAACACCTGTGAGCAAGTCCGCGCACACAATTGAAGCTGAATAGCTTTCACACCCAACATGCATCAATATTCAATCATCTGATGAGCTTCCCGCCAACTAGTGGGTCATTGAACCTGTAAGTACTTTGGTTCAGTTTCTCTTAGCCTCTGCCCGTTCTGTCCTGCATTAGTACTGCACTCCTACTTTCAACCTTCAACCACATCAGCATCCTGGTAGCTTCAACACAACAGAACATTTTGATACTCATAACTCCTCAAATTCTGCAGCATACATTATAAAATAAATCTACAAGGAGTGAAGGGGTTAAATATATGCAATCCTTAATAGATGCCATACATATTTTAAACAAATACAAATGTGAGTTGTCAAACTAAATTTTAAATGCACTGGTTAGCTTGTAGCTGCGGAATCTATTTGCTAATGGTTTATGAGTCTAAGTATAATAACTTCTAAGCAACTTCAAGCTCATGATTTATTTTCTAGAATTTGTCTGAAACACAATCACATATTTAAGCCACCATAAGTCAAAGGTAACATTTTTTCTGGGGTACCTTGTGCCTCTTGGACTGTGTGGCATTCAAGGCATCTAACCAGTGTAAGGCTGAAACATGACACTGGGACTCAAGAGTCACCAACGTCCTTATTTACAGACAACACCAGCTGCTTTTACCCTGAATCCCTATGAAGAATCCTGTTCAGACACCAGGTTAAATCTGCCTCCTCTTCCCAGTTAGACCAGTCATTCACAGATTCTCCCCACTCACTGAACGGTTATTTGGTGTTTGGTTACAACCTGCAGTAAAATGCTCTATGGGCAATAATGGATGGCCTGAGAGGTGAGCGCGGTCATGCTGCAGTCTCTTTCATAACCCATTCATGAATAAAACAGGACAAAAGACATTTTTTTCCTCAGGAAGTGATATACATCGTGTTGTTTGATGTGTGGAGCTGAAAGGAACTGACTGGGCTGGACTCCTAATATTAATGTAATTGAGTGTTACCTCATTGTACTCAGCCTTATGGTAACCCCAGAAGACGGGGGCTGCAGGAGGGGGGCGGCATCTGTTCAAACAAGAGGAATAAAAAATGCTAAAGAAAATCATCAGGGGGGAAGCATAACAGTCAAGTAATGCAGCAACATTGTTTCTGCCAAAAGAAAGGGCGGAGGGGGGAGAAGAGGGGTAAAACAGTTCAACCTTTGTGATGGTTTCTTTTCATGTTTGCTCAGCAGAGCGACACTGATTTTTTTTCTGCCTTTTTTTTTTTTTTTTTTTTTTTGGACTTGTTGGACACTAAGGACAGCCAGCTTTGAAGCCCTACAAAAAGCTATTTGATGATCTTTTTTTAATGTGAGTATCTTTATGTACAGAAACATGCCAGTGGTTCATGAGAAGAGGGCAAGCATTCACACACAACAAGGAGACTTTCATTCAGAGGCGAAATCATTTTTGGCCAAGTTCCTCAAACTAGAATCCACTGTTCCCACAAATCATTCATTGTGTTCAAACAAGATTTGACCCACTCTTAAAAACTTGCACCAGTAGCTTTTGATTTTCACTTTGAAGACACAGCTAAAGTGCAAATGTGGCTCAACAGTGGGCTGATTATTTGGACACAGACCTCCATTCATGTGTTTGTAAAAGAAAGTTTTCTCATAATTCTTTCACACATTATGCGCAGTCAGCGCTTTGGGGTTGACAATGATAATGATGATGCAAAATGAGCTATGTGCTAACTAATGATGGCTTCACTTCACACTGTGTTTATGACACCAGCCTCACACACCCAAAACTCATTATAAGAGCTCCATGAAGTCTGTTATTTACAAGTTGTAGTTTTATGCCAGAGGTGGGCAACTGGCTGCCTGGAGGCAACATGCAGCCCTCATAACTCGCTGAAGCCTCCAAGACAAATTCAAAGAATGGTAAACTCTAAACATGGAGAACAAACATGCCAAACTAAATTCATCATGTAGTGGTTTTATGCCTCTGCAAAATACACCTTGCCAGACAGTCAAAGCACACTTGGCCTTTTACCTGCCAAATTTAATGAGTCATTGTCAAGTCGGAGAGATTTGTGCAAAGTTTGACAGAGATCCCCTGAAGAACTTGTGACATATCAAGTTCACCTGAAAGACATAATCACAAGGCCAAAGGATATTTGACACTGCCCTTCAAAACTCTTATCTGGTTGACTCTGAGTTAATGTGCAAGATTTTAAGGAAATCGTTTGTAATGTAAGTAAAATACTTCTACAGCACATAAGTAATAGTCATTGCACTCAGAAGCTAACCCTAAAGGACTTTGATTCTTTTTTTTTTTACCTTCATTTGAAAGTAGAGAAAGAGACAGTGGATAGAATTGTCAAAAGGGGTGAGAGAAAGTAGAGGACACTCAGCATATGGGCCTCAGGCAGGAAACAAAATTGGGCTCGCTGGGACTTTGATTCTTAAAGGTACATTAAAGTGATAATTACCTTTTACATTTGAGTTAAATTGTTAATGTAATAATAAATAAATAGCTCATGGCCCTCTACTGGTGAAAATACATGGTTGTGAAACCATATGTGGGCCCTCTTGGTAACATTATGTTGCCCTACCCTGTTCTATACCTACAAAAAGTTGTTGCAACTTTACAGTCAATCAGTCAGTCTCACTCAATTGCATAAAACTAGTTCATAGCCTCCACTGGTATCCATCTCTCTGTTAGCAAGAAAACTAGAAGTTATGAACGGACTTTGATGAAAGGACCTCTTTCACAATACATGTAATTTTGCCCACAGCCCAATTTTTTGTTTATTGTGTGGTATTTGTAGTACACCCAGAGACTCCCAAGAATATACCTTTAGAAAATCCAAAAGTCATCCAGGGCCTGTACTATGACCTATTTTATGATCATTGCCATAGGTGTGAGCCAGGGTGCACACTTTACCCCAAAACTTACTCAAACACAAATAATAAATCATCAAATTGGGTCAAATCACCTTCACTGAAGTCTGGTGCATCTTTTGAAATCAAATGTAAAGCTAAGTTTTACAACTGAAAGAAGTTATTGAATTTTAACTGGAAAAAAAATAGTCTTTTTTATGATTTTTTCAACAAATTCAATTCTTTGGAGATGTGTCTGACCAACTTACAGTTGCTGTACACCTAAAATACTTACAAATGATTTGGCCACATATATATTCTCAAAGTGGGAAAAAAATCATCAAATTCTGAGACCGGTAAAGTTGTTCAATTAACAGGTTGGGTTACTGTGGTAGAATCAGGATACTGTTCCATATCTTGTATATCAGGGAACCTTTAAAGATTTGTTCAGAATTCATCCTTTAAGTATGATTTCTTTTAGAATTTGAATGCTAGATTCAAAACAAACATTTCACATGAAATGTTATTCATTTTAATATTGAAAAGCCACAAAGGGCCTGTATATTATGCCTTTGTGATGAGATAATAATGAGCCATTGATACAAGTAAAAACCGATGCAGTTTTGGATTGTTGTAATCAGATTGTATATATCTACAATGACAGCAATACATAAACATTACTTCTGTCAATTTCTGTTTCTAGTACTTATATATACATGTAATCTGTTTTATGGCCTTCGTGTCTTTTTGCATAGCAACGGCTTGGACAATTTTAATTTGTAGACTGGAACTATAGTGAGGGAAAGGGGATCTGAGAAATCCATAAGATGTATGATTGGCTGGTTATTTCATAGAATGGAGTCTTTGAATTTGCTTGTGTATGGTTGGAGGGGTTTCTGATTTTGAAAATGTTTATAATATCCCAAATAATAGATTACAGATGCAACATGTGCACACATGCCAGAGGTTCTCTTTCCAGCAGGACAGAGACAATAATATGCCTTCACAGGATCATCTGATGTATTCTTGTCAAATTGAATCCAAACAAACAACAAGGTTCCCTGATATACAAGATATGGAACAGTATCCTGATTCTACCACAGTAACCCAACCTGTTAATTGAACAACTTTACCAGTCTCAGAATTTGATGATTTTTTTCCCACTTTGAGAATATATATGTGGCCAAATAATTTGTAAGTATTTTAGGTGTACAGCAACTGTAAGTTGGTCAGACACATCTCCAAAGAATTGAATTTGTTGAAAAAATCATAAAAAAGACTATTTTTTTTCCAGTTAAAATTCAATAACTTCTTTCAATTGTAAAACTTAGCTTTACATTTGATTTCAAAAGATGCACCAGACTTCAGTGAAGGTGATTTGACCCAATTTGATGATTTATTATTTGTGTTTGAGTAAGTTTTGGGTAAAGTGTGCACCCTGGCTCACACCTATGGCAATGATCATAAAATAGGTCATAGTACAGGCCCTGCATGACTTTTGGATTTTCTAAAGGTATATTCTTGGGAGTCTCTGGGTGTACTACAAATACCACACAATAAACAAAAAATTGGGCTGTGGGCAAAATTACATGTATTGTGAAAGAGGTCCTTTCTAGGGAATGTTGGTCATGGCAAAAGGAAGATTTTGGTGGTGATCTGAATCCAGGACTTTTTTGAAGGATTTGTTTACATCACACAAGATTTCCACATATTTGCTGATATCTTGGCTAAAAACATTAGAAATGCTTTGGCAGACGTTTGTGCTCTGTAAGCACTTCTAGTTACAAATGTTATGTCAAGACACTTTTCAAAAAAGCATGCAAATCTGGAGTGTACTCTTTGTTATTTTGAATCTAGTTTGCTTTTTAATGGGTGGATTCACTGTGTACTCTGTAGAGGCCACGTGCCTTTAACCATTGAAGAAGCCGTCAAATAACACACTCCATATCCAAATATTGATCCATCATTCAAAATGCAATTACTGTACAAATACAGTTGTGTACATCCTGTAGCTCACAAAGCTGCTTGAGGTTATTTTAGCCTGAATTAGGCAACTGCAATCCAAGGGTGTGAAGGATTAAAGGAAATTTCAAGAAAAAAAACTGCTCAGGGTAGCTTGACTTTTTCTGCCCAGGCCGAAGTCTTTAAAGGGGCAATAGCACCCTCTTTAATGTAGACTGTACTCACAAACAAAGTCACATCACAGTCCATAGACGTTACTTTCAACCTGTAATTTACACTCAAGCATCAGCAACAAACAGAAAACCTCCACCAAGACAACTGAGTGGTGTGAATAATACAAAAAGGGAGCATGGCTTTTTAAATAATAGGGCTGTGCAGGATGCCCATATTCATGAGAGAGGATTCTCTCTGTAATCTTCATTGTCTAAACTGACCCTTTTGTTCTTTCTCAGTTTGCTTTGAACCTCTACCAAGGTGATACCAAGGGCTGGAGCCAAAGAACTTATGAAGGATAGTGCAAGCAAGTTAAGTTTTAGTGGCTGTTCACACAGCAATGAATTCAGGCATATCTAGTTTTAATTGTATTGGCGTTTTGGGTGCCCAAATACGCACATTTTGAAAATAAGACTCAGAGTAGATAAATCTGAAAACGCCAGCTGAGCATTTCCGTGTGGGCAACAAATATGGATAGTTTCAGAAACGATGACATCACAGGCCCACCTCTCCCTTACACCGCATACATGGATGCAAAAACAACAGAAACAATGGCAGAAAAAGTGTTGAGTTTGTGCTGTAGAAGCGGCAGAGCTTGTTTTGGCTTTAAACCCTTAAAGTTTGTTGTATCATATTTGATACATACTTTTATGGTACCTTTATCTAATCAATATGTTCAACAAATTACTAAAAACACATCTGAATACAATCAGATAAATGATAAAAATGTCCTCAAGTGGATTATCAGTTGCCAAAAACACCTATTGTATCAATTGAGATACAGAAAATAAAAATGTTAAATTTTATGGAAATTTCTATTTTTTTTTTGGATTTCAGTAGAAAGTGAAATAAACATTTCAGCTCCAAAAAAATAGAATTCTCTGGCCACAATTTGTGTTTTCAGGCTTTAAAGGGTTAACAGCAAAATCTTCTGCTCCTCTGTATGAACTTGTTAGCAACAAGACGACATGGAGAACAGTATACACCAGTGTTTGTTGACATTACTCATGATGTATGGATATGTTCCATGTCTTCTTCCCTGGTTTTGGTGTCTGTCTGCAGCAGCATTACTGCACCGCTTACAGGCCTGGCATATGTGCTACAGCATTTTCAGTGTTTTCTTGTGGACCGACACATTTCTTGAAATGATGCCATCTTTGCAGAAAAAGTTTTCAAAATGTTTTAAATTCTGTTTGGACAGGGCTTTTGGTCGTCAACCATCTGGCGGTGGACCAGTACCTGTCCATGTATCATTTGGTGCTAGGCTGAACAGAGATAATAATATGTTTTAATTCCCATTTTTGACAAAGAGAGTCTGCATTGTGTTTTAGTCTGTTAATAAAAAAATTCTCTCATATCCGTTGGTGTGTCTTGACTGCTAAGACTTGATTCACATAGACTCCCTGTCTCCTACACAACTGTGGAGACCAAAAAACAAAGCTTGAGATCAACTTGCTGTTTAACCTTGTGTTTTTCCAACACTGTATGTTCCCTTTGCATCAAATGCAGTATGCACATCTGCTTTGTGACAAGTACATATGAGAGCTCTTAACAGGGAGACAATTCAGAGGTTAGTAGCTGGGTTAATGTCCATCTATGACCAATTAACTTGAGATCTGATGGACTGAAAACACTGACAGCAGCATATTCACACTGTTCTTAAAACATTCAGCTCTGCTTGGACATGATGTTCTGGAGTTGTAGTTTAATTAGTCACCATGTTAACCAGTAACTGCATCTCTAAAAGATTTTATTTCAGCAGCAGTTTAGTTAAAGGGATATTTCAGTATTTTAAAAACTGAGTTGTCTGAGGTTCTTGACAGCAGTCGGTAAGGTGGCTGGAAGGGCTCCAAGCAGCGTTGTACCTTTAACAAGAATGAGCTGAGATGACGGAAAGGCACACTGCTGTTGACAATTAGAGTTATTTTACCGACTGTGTGAGATTTTTGTTAAACAAGCCACATAACTTTTTTGGGTCAAAAATATGATTGAGTGCAAATAATTACAGAGCAATTTATTTTTAATCTAGGAAGTGTCTGTGTTTGGCACCATTTTATGGTGCAGCAAATTGCTATGTGCACTTCTGCCTGTGCGCATAAATTCTGCCCACAGAATCTCATTCTGAGGAATTTCTTCATCTGTATACTTTGGCTCATAAAGGTAACCTGGTGCATCCCAGAGTCAAAATCACTCATATTTGATTTACGGTAGTATTAGTTTCCTGTGCTATTGTTGTGTCTGAGTTCACAGAACGAAACAGCAGATCAACAGAATTAGTACACACAGCAGAGGATCTCATATCCATTAGGTTACTGTTGGGCACAAACTTCCTCTCAAATTGCGACTTTTCTGGAAGTGAAAAAAGAAACTTCTCTCCTACTGAATGAATGAATATTGTTCTGATTGCAAATTATTTTTTGTTCTTTAATTTGGTTATAAGTTTATAAATCCCTCTCACCAACATGGGAGGTAACTAATATGTTTATAAAAAAAAAAGAAAAAGAAATAAAATCATAAAAATGGAGATAGGAGGTTTGTGCCCAACAGCAACAACTTGCTGGACTGTAAAAAGCCTAATATGTCCTGCCCACTAACAGGCGCCATGATGAAGAGATAATCATGATATTAATTTCACATATCACTGGTAATATTTTTATGCCTGACTGGTGCATTTCAAGTATTGTCAAATATTATTGTTGTTGTATTCATGATGAAGGCTTGTCTGTTTTTGAAGTGTTTTTATTTATTTTATTTTATTCTTTTTTTTTTTTTTTTAGCAGGGGTAACACCAGCTACATTTTCTGCACTAGAGGTTGCTGCTACATCATGTTGACTTTTTCCTCCCTATGCTTTGGAAGATGTATCCTAAAGCCTTTACGCAGTCCATCTTAAAACTGCATGTTCATCGTGCACAAATCAGGGCAGTCTATTCTAAACATAACATTTTGGAGGAGCAGTATATTTACTTGACCACAAAAATCCACTGTCTGTAAGATGATGCGGGAAAGCCGACCACATCGTCCAGCAGTCACATTCCATCATCTGTCCTCCCTCCTCCTTTTATCAACCCAGCAGAAACAACATTAACTCTTTCTGTAAACTCTGTCTGACATGGAGAGCGGTGTCTCTCACCCCACAGGGCAACACCACGATGGAGCCTGGTACTGAGCATTAAGTCAGGGTGCATCGGAGGCTGAGACAGTCTTTGTGAGGCTCAGACTGAAATACAAGCGTGTTTGTGGGAGTGGAGACTTGTTGGGAGTGGCCAACCTTTTCTTTTGAAGTGATTGATGCAAACAGAGCCATTAAAGCCAATGAGAAAAGTACACTACACTGAATTTATTTCTGGGTTAATTCATTCCCTGCTCTCCTTGGAGAGGATTACAGTGACTAAAAGAACTTTGAGCAGGGAGACAAAATGTTAGGCAATATGAGAAATCCTAAACATGTTTAAGTAGACTGGGAAATGATCCAGTGATGTGGACCCAACTACCTCAATTAACAGTTTCTTTGAGATCCCAATCCAACAATTTCAAAGCTAAAATTCAACACTTTCTACTTCATCTACTACTTCTCAGATCAAGATTTAATTAACATAATTAACCTATTAAAATAACAGATAATAAAAATGTTGAATAATGAATAATGTTGTCATTGTCATACCAACACTTCTTTTCTCTAAATATGTTGATTTCAGGAAATAACAAACAATGTTGCTAAATTGATCAATTTTGTATTGTCTTAAATTGGTCTTTTTTTCTTTTTTTTTTAAACTGTGATTGGTTTAAAATGTATGCATCCTATTCACCCATGTGGAAAGTGACCACTTTGGTGCAACAAAGACAATATGTTGTTAAAGTCAAGCTGCTGAAGTTTTTCAGTCATTGTATCAAAAAACTGTAATGAATGCCTATCAGTTTGTCTGATAAAGACCTCAGTACTTGAAGCATATGACCTTTTTAGGTTCTTTAAAGTGTTCATTGAATCAATTATCTGCTGCAAAGAAAAGAATCCCTGTAAAGTAGGGTTGTTTACCGTGCTATTTTTCCTGTTTGTCAGCAGAATTACAGGAAACCACAGGCTCCACTTCCAGAAACTTGTTGAATGGGTCTATCATGCATGTAACCATGGAAAAGCCAATTATATTTTGGAGCTGATCCAAGTCCAACTTACAAACAAGCAACTGAATTGAGTGTGACTCGCAACAAAGAAATGTATCTAACTGAATTTTCAGATTTGTAAATTGAAGAGAAATACATTTTTGCCCTTCAGTCCCATCATTTCATCCTTCTGCTCTTTCAGAGGTTTCACTATAGTGAAATCCAGTTAATTATTTCATTGGGCTATCTTTGTCTGAAGTTGTTTGGTAGTACTTGAGAAATTAGTGCCAACAACTGTTTTCGATTAACTCAGTAAATAAATGTAATTTTGATGGAAAGACCAGTGATGGGCAAACTGCATCCTGGAGAAAAGTAGCAAGCCAAGTGACAGCAACAGGACAAAAGGAGCTCACTCCGTAAGACCAGGTTAATCTATTTCAATATGATATTCTTCTTATTATTATTTTTAAACTGCTTCTTATTATTGTTGTTAGACCGGTTTTAACTTCAGCCAATGTCTGTTTTGTACATTAAATTAGACTGTTCTATTTTGTTTTAATTTTATATGAATATATATATATATATATATATATAATATATATATACATATATATATAATATATATATATGTATATATGTATATATATATATATATATATATATATATATATATATATATATATATATATATATATATATATATATATATATATATATATATATATATATATATATATATATATATATATATATATATGTATATATATATATATATACAAACATACACATATATACACACACACATATATGTATATATATATATATATATATAAATATATACAAACATACACATATATGTGTGTATATATATGTGTATATGTGTACTTTTATAAAAATATCTTTTTTTTTGGTTCCATCTCTTTGATTTGTCATTCTATTTTTTTTCCTATGCAGCACTTTGTAAGGTGTGCTTTTTTGTGGTTCTTTATTAATAAACTTTGTGTACTTATCAAATTGCTTACATACATTTTGAAAAAAATATTTACATGATAGAGGTGATGAAACAACTGTTTAAACTGCCCTAAGTCAAATAGGTTTATTATCCTTGTGACTTTTTTTTTAACAGGCCAACTATATTTCATCAGCTAACAGCCTGATAATCAGTCTCTCAGTGTTACATAAACACAAGTTGCCCGTCTGTTGTCATTGGATCACCTTATCCCTGTATCCCCTTGTCTGATATTAACTTCTTCACTGTTTCCTCATGAAGTGTGCTCCTCTCTTTTGCTTTATGCTCAATAGTAAGTAATTGAAAGATTGATAGTTGATGTTTACAGACTGCTTTGGTGGTGGTTAAATGGACATGTGCTTGCTATTTCTTTTGTGAAGCACCTGTGTGCATGTCCTTGCTCATCTTCGTGTTCGGCTGCAACATAAACACTGATGGTATGAAGGATTAGACAGTGGTGCCACTGTCATAAGGAAGTACAGTGTTCACTTCAGAAACATATCCATGTGTCCACTTTTATGCATCCTCCAAAGTGAGTGACTGTGACAGAGTGCTCTACCACTGCTCTGCTGTTCACTGCTGCTCTTCACCAAGTGAAATGCAACTTGTTCAGATGCTACTGCACATCTTGATCAATAAAATAATTGAGCTACTGAAAAGATTTTAGACTCAGAAAACAACAACGTTACCACAAAGCAACTGGAAAATGTAGTTAAACTACTTACTACCCTATTTGCAGTGATGTTTCATACACTTTTTTTAATTTGCTACATGGTGGACTACTGTGGACTATATCAATGGACATGGCAGTGTTTTGGTATGCATTAAAAGCTTTAAGGAATATGATTTGGTATCAAAGTTATTTTAATCTGTCTAAAATCATTATTAAGCCATGCTAATGCATTCTGTGAACAAAGCCTCATTCAGGGAATTTCAGGCTGTGTAGGTTTTCATACCTGCTGTGGACATATCAGAAATTATTTATGTTTTTGCTGATCTATATTTCAGTAAGTGTCACAGGCAATTTGCTGTTAGGAACTCTTTGTGACATTTACCCAACAAAAGTGTGCAAACAGATATAGGTAAAATGACTTAATGGCCATTATTAATAGTCATATGATGGTCATTTCCACTTCAGTAGATCATATAAATCAATCAGCATGAATTTTATTTTATTCCACCACCATCTCAAAACTCCTAGCATGAATTTTAAATAAAAGATCTACATGAAATAACAACCCAGATGTTTATTTGTCATTGTATTTTTGTATTTGTGTTCTCATGGTGTGACTTTCTAGTTTATTTACTCTACAGCTGTTAAGTGCTAAACTGACCACAGTCCTCTTTTGTCAAGCTAGGTGTGGTTCATTTCCCACCATTCAACTAATGTATGTTGTAACAGGAGACAGTGGCTCATTGTTCCCACACAGCGACAAAGTGTTAATTTAAGAAGCCCGCTGTCACACCACCTTGCACCCACTGGGGAATAATTCTGTCAATCTCCACAAAAGCATGTTCAGAAAACATGTTAAAAAGTTCTCTATGAGTTTTTCACAGTGACCCGATTTGATCCTGCTGTGGAAGAGGCGCATGAGGAGAGTTATGCAACAATCTATGCATTGTGTATAGAATGACGAAGGCAAGCACACAATGTAGCTCCACTAGGATGTACTCTGGCCTTGTGAGGCCAGATTAGGGTTTTCATTTGGGGCAAGCAATTAGGAAAACTACCAGAAGTTACTTAAAAAAATCAAGGTAATTTATTCAGTGATAGATTGTGATAAGTTTGGAGGTCTTTGTGCACATATTAGGTTAGGTTGAAAAAAAACAAGACCTGATGTGAGAAAAAAATCTTAACATTTGTGAAAGCCTGACCAACCATTTTTTAATGAACTACAAAACATCTGATTCTTTGTCAAGCCCCCATCACCCAATTAGAAAAAATGTCTTTTCATAGGGCTTCCTCCCATTTAAAACCATTACAAATGCAATAACAGCACTGCCCATAATATGGTTATTTGATTCAATTGTCTTATAACTTGGCCTTAGTGAAGAATAAAGACAAGAAAAAATGTAGAGTCTAAGGCCCTGGCCACACAGAGACGAAAATGATTTCATATTGAAAATGTTCTCTGTAAACACGGCATCACTTCTGGAAATGTGTCGGTCCACATGAAACTGAAGACACTGTATTGTATATGCCAGGCATGTAAGTGGTGCTGTACCACTGCTGCAGACATGCACCAAAACTTGAGGAGAAGACATGGAGCATATCCATACATCATGAGAAATGTTAACAAACACGGGCGTATACTGTTCTCCATGTCCTCTTGTCGCTCACAGTGTTCATACAGGAGCAGTAGATTTTGCTGTTAAACCATACATAGGTCAGTGGCTTCTGCAGCATGGGTGCAACACCGTATTCTGCCATTGTTTCTGTTTTTGTCAGGGTTCGTGCATGCATTTTAACAGAGAGATGGGGCTATGACTTCATAGTTTCTGAAGCTATCTGTACTTGTTGTCCACAAGAAAACCCGAGGTTGGTGTTTTCAGATTTATCCACTAGTTCCATTTTCAAAAATGTCTTTTTTAGGCACCCAAAACGCCATATCTGTGTGGACAAATTAATGAATACGAATAAAAACTTGTCCACATATGCCTGAATTCTTCTCTGTGTGGGCGGCCCCTAAAAGTGTAACAAGAAATCTCTAGCAATGTCTAAAGCTATTGGGTAACAGGACTGAGCTTATGTTTAACCTTTACAGAGTTCCATCACAGAGAGAAAATCATGTGAAGGGCGAGTAGTGGATTAATGTTGTTAGATGCTCAGCCACAGTAGGTACAGTTTACACTAGCCCTGCACACACTTCTAAGACTACCCTTTAACAACCAATACTGTCCCATATCACTAAAAGCAACAGTTGTTGCTATCTAGATACTATCATTAACATCAACAAGCTAATGTTAGCTGATTAGCATTTACCAATACTTAGGTTATGAAAATGTTTTGTTTTCCCCTGTCCAAATGGCACTATCATCAAACTTATTTCACCAAAAAACTGTCACATCCCCGGGTTAAGTTCCCCTTTTTTGTTTCTTTCTCACGTCATGTCTTGTCATTCCCATTTTATTTTGAAAGCACTCACCCTTGTCTCTTGCTTCAGGTTTTGTTTCCTGCCCTCCCCTCTGTGTTTCCCTGATTGTTGATCCCCTCCACCTGTGTTCCCTCCTGCGTCACCTGTGAGACCTAATTTAAGGTTTTTTTATTCTTGACCTTGTCTGTTTGCCTGCTCATTCTGATACCTCTGCCTGTTCTGATATCCACTTTGTGTACTGAACGCCTGACTGCATTGAAGGCTTTTTGAGATTTTGGACTTGTCAAGATGTGCTTTTGGGTCCTTCTCAGTTTCAGTATTGTGACACTCTCTAACATATGTGATCCTACTCTGGTAAACTGGGTTTTCTGCTTTGGAGTCACAAAGAAACTTATTAAATATTTCAAAAAGAATTCCCTCCATGTGTGAGAGTTAGTGCATTTCCATTGTAGTGCACAGCACCTGTGCGCCACAATCCTCTTTTGTCACTTCGCACTTCCCTGTCTTTTCCATTTGCTTATATAGTCTGTGAAGTGTCACTTTAAAAAACCTTTACAGAGTTGAGAGATTATGCCTTTGCTCGATTCACCTGTGTAAACTCTTATTTTTTGTAGTACCGAGTCCTCTAATTCGATTGAGTGTCTCTTAGTACATTTATTATAGTAACTCCATTCATGTTGATATCTATAGGGGTCCTGTTTATCTAATGCAATTTTTTCTTTTAAGGTTTGAAAATCCTTCATCTGTCCCAAATCTTTCACTAAGTAAAGTGTATTTATCCTTTTGCCCATCCATACTATATAATCTTGTGTCTAGTTTTCTGTGTTTTAAGTCCCGATCATTCATGTGCGATCCATTTGGTTATCCATAACTTATCAGTTCATTTATATTTCTATCCTTATTGTCTTCCAGGTTTTCAGTTGAAAATTAAACCATGTATTTTGTACTTTATTGTCTCAACTATATCCTTATTTTTTATTCTTAAGCTTTCCTGGATTGGGATATCTTTGATCAAGGTCTTTTCAATGTCCTTCCATGTAGCTTTATAATCTTCAGTACTTAAATTTAAAAGAGGTCTAATTTGGGTCGAGTAAAAAAAGTCTGTTAGGTGCTTCAATTTAGTTTCAACTGGGAGAGCCTGAAACAAAAACAAAAATATCTGAAGAATATTTATTTTAACTGACTCTATTCTTTTGGTGAAGCTTATGAATGAGTCTGAGTTCATGAAAGTCAATTAAAAAAAAAAAAAAACAATTGTCACAAGTACCCAAAAATAAAAAAAAAAATGACTGCCAGAAATAGCCGAGCAATTATTGAGACATAGAACAAATTAAGACAAGGAGATGATAAATTAATCATCGGGCATAGTTCAAATAGACAATCAAAAAGGGAAAAAAAAGAAGAATGGAAAAGATAAAAATTTGGCAAAGTAGTGTCAAAATTTTGTCTGTTTCCGCTCTAAATCACAGTCTGTCTTAGCACATCTATTTCCATTTAGGCTGGGATGCTCTCTAAGCAGGAAAACTCATAAGTCTTCTTAACCTTTAAAATGACCTTGGCCATGGCACTGAGATAAAGGAAACACCTTATGCCACACCTGTAACATCCTGCACAGATACATTGTTAGAGAGTCCAGTACATGCTCTCCTTTGTATTGTTTTCTAAAGTTGCTTCACATCCTAAAGGCTACCGAAGAAGGTTAAAAATGACTGTAATCCTGTTCACTGGGGAGCCAGCATGTTGCCAAACTGTCTGATTTTCACCATAAACAAAAACATTTCCTGTGTATCACACTGGTTTCCTCCTATTGTGCTGAATCTCTCAATGAGAAGTAGAAAGTCTCTGGAGGAAAATTAATGCTGTTTTGCTGCTTGTTTTTGTATGTTTCACTGTGCATAAGTGGATTAAATAAGCAAATACAAGAGGGCATGTCACCAAACACACAAAGGTGGCTTCCTCTTATTAATAAACTTTCTGCACAAGATCTGTGCAAACATGATAAACAACCATAATCATTTTAATTCTTAAAGGTGGATTTTTGTTGCAGATTACACTCACTTCTTCTGCACTGATCATTCCAGTCTTATCAGAAAACACAGCACATTGAAGTTTGCATGTGCAAACTATGTGGACACAACAAGTTATCCACATGGCACTATTTAGTCTCACGCTTTTTTTTTTCCAAAGGGGCTGAGCTTCCCCAAGTCAGGCCATCTCAGGCAACCATTTAGAGCGCTGTTTGAAGACAATAACATAATACTCCGGCATCATATTTCAATATTTATGTTTGAGGATCCTTGAGAAGGAAATCCTTCTGCAGAGGAAAGTAAGGTGCGGTGTTTAAAGGTCAAAGTAAACAGAACTTAAGGCGTTTCCTCACTGCAATCAAAAATATATATAAGAGAGCAAAGCCCAAAAACAGAGGCCCTCGTGGGCTCCTTGTTAATGTAGACTTTGAAGGAGCTCATAGTCAGTATTATTTATAGCTTGCCCACCATGTGTATTTGGGTTTATCCAGGCTGTAATGAATCACTTTTATTAGCTGCTGGGTGGCTGGATTTACCAAAACTTCAAAATGCAGAGACATAACATGGATTAAAAACATCAAAATAATCTGTCAGAGTGACAGTGCTCCCAAATGAAATAATCGTATTAACTTAGAAGCAAAAAATCACAAGTCTCTTCATAAACCTGTTATGCCTCTGTGATGGTAACATCAAAAACTGAGGCATTATGTTTTGGGGTGTGCATGTCCAATCATATGTACATCATTACAAGCCAATTCTTGAGAAAGCAATTTCTCAAGAACACTTTTTCGGCATTTAGATTACAGTTTCTCTCTCACTCAAAGATGAAGTAATTACATTGAAATGCCAAAGGATGGGGGTGAAGGTCACAGAGTCCCATGCCCATCTGTTGCTTGTGAAACACAATATCACCAAAACAGGGATTTTCATGAAACTATACATGAACGCCCACTCTTACTCAAAAATGATCTAACAAGATTCATGGGTCAGAGGTCAGGGTCATGAAGTCTCATCATTATCCTTTGCTTTTGATTATGATCCTTAACATGTTGTTACAAGAACTGCTGGATGGGTTTTCTTTTACCTTTGCTGTAATTTCCACTAGGACACTTTGATTCAGCTAGAAGATTTTGGAGGTCGTGAGTCAAAGGACAAGTTCGCAGAGTCTTACTCAGAAATGCAAAAACTCGTGTCAGCTTTGAGGGATTTTCTTCTCAGACTTTGCATACCTGTCACCTTTGACTGAAAAATAAATCATTTTACTTTTGGAAGTCAAAGTTTAAAGGGTGTCAGGTGCCATGTTTACTCACTCTCTGCTTGTGAACACTTTATTTCACAAATGGTTTGAGGGATTTTCTTCAAACTTTGTACAAATTTCAAGTAAAATACTAGTGAAATCTAAGAGAGAAATAGTAAAATGTCCTTCGGTCACATGACCATCCCTTGCTTGTCAAGTGGTGTTCTCAATAATTTTTGAGGGATTTCCATCAGACTTTCCACAAATATAATTTCTGACTCAAACATTAACTGATCACATTCACCTCTTGTCCAAATCAGACTGCCACAAAAACCTAACCTGCCCCTCTTCTTCACACACCATTATACTGTTACTGTCTGGTGATTACATATATATTGCAGAGGCATAAAACTACCTGGTGCTCTGGTCATTCATGTACTTCTGAGATTCTATAGAAAATTCAGGAGGGAATGTATGAAAAAGGGGAAAAACATCATGAAGCCTGTCAGGAAAGTTCAGGCTAAATCTTGAAACTTCCAGCAGGCAAACTGCGTAACATCCTCTTCTGTGAGAGAAGTGTGGACAAGAATGTCAAGGATTTTTTAATGGTAGGTTTCTTAAATATTTTTTTAAAGAAAATCTTAGTTGTGCAAGTGTGAAAAGGGCCTTGGTTGAAAGCCCCCGCTGTTTGCATTAACAAATGTAACTCACCTAGAGAAATATATTTGTACATATATGCATTTTAAATTGGGTTACAGAGACCATCTCCTGCAGTGCATACTGTATTTGATGGGAGAGAAATTTGAAGTCAACAGAAGACTACAAAGGACACGTAAAAGGCCTTAAACTGGCATTTGACCTCTGCAGGTCACAGTCTTACTAAGGTATGTCGGAGAAAGCTGTTAAAACGCTTTCTTAGCTGCCACAGGGTCACATGAGTAGAGTAACATCCTCAGTCTGAAGCTGGAAATTCCTCAGAGAAATGGTGCCATACTGACGTAGGATGACCATGGTGACATTATCCATTCAGAGGCTGCGCTGCTGCTTCTGCTGTATCGTGTCAGAGCGTCAGATAGGTCCTGTGACAGCACAAGGAGTCAATACGCAAGAGGAGGAGGCTCAAGAGTAATAAACAAATGCACTCAGAAGCCTCAGAAGCTCCAAGTGAAAAACTGACAGGAGGCTAAAGTTTCTGTGATCAAAATATCTGAGGACTTCTTTAAATAAGATTTACTGGGTTTTAAATGTTTCTGACTACCACTGAATAGCTACATACAAAAAGAAAAAACAAATCAGATTAAGATAAGGTCTTAACTTCAGTCTAGTCAAAAACTAAAAGTACTGCATGTCAGTTCCATGCTTATGGCAGGTATGTTTTTTTTTTATTATTTAATCTTTATTCAACCAGGTTAGTCCCGTTGAGATCATTTTTAAGGGAGACCTGACCTAGAATGGCAACAAAGCACAGTTCTAACAGCGAGCATGCAAACTTATGAAACAAACAGGAAACAACAGTATTAGTGATAAATCATCAGTCAAAACAGGTACACAATAAATGGCCTGGATTCTTGCCCAAAATTGAACATATGGGATGGACCATGATGGTTTCAGTGGTGGTGTGATCCAAAATCTATCAGTTCATCCTTAAACCATTCAGGAAGTTTGTGCAAATTTTGAAGAATATCCCTTGAATCGTTTTTGTGAAACCAGGTGTTAAAAGATGGCGTTAACAAAGAATGACCTGGAGACTCTATAACCTTGACCTTTGACCTTTAAGCTTGAAAGTCTTAACAGTACATCTGTGAGTGAGGGTGGACGTTTGTGCAAAGTTTGATAAAAAAAATCTCTAAAAATTATACTGATAACTGTTCCACAAACAAAAAATGGCCATGAGAATCTTTGACCTTGACCTTTGTCCTATCACTTCAAAAATTCAACAATATTAAGCTTGAGCGTGAGTGGACATTTGAGTAAAGTTTGATGAAAATCATTAGATACAAAATTCAGACACAAGACAAGACTACAAGACCATTTGACCTTTGACCTATGATCTCTGACATGTAGTTGCCTTATCCATTTGTACAAAGTCTAAGGAAAAGAGACATTTTGTTGACAATAACACATTCACTTATAAAGCAAGACCACAAGGCTCCATGACCTTCATTTCTGTTCTATGACCTCAGAGTCTAATCAGCTCATATTTAAGTCAGTTTGGACATTTACGCAGAGTTTGTTTTACAAGTTACTGTGTTCTCAGCTGTTGCTGGCAGAGGCATAAAAAAGTTCATTTTTGGAGTTTCCAAGCTGTTATCGCATTTTGGTTACAGATTCATTATCTATGAGAGACTGTCTGCTCAGTAAAGTTTTCCCTGAATTTAAAGGTTTTGTGCCGAGTAGAGTTAACTGGAGAAATATCTTCTTTATATGAAAGATAAATATCTGATTAGAATACAGTTGATGGCATGTAAAAAGCCCTTAATCAGAAATTAGGAATACCCAATGAATGGATTAATCTTTGCAACTGAAAGAATGATTTTAACCTTGTTAGACTTATAGGCACCCAAAAAACAACCTTTTGAGTGATAACCTGCTAAGTTTATTTCAAAAATATCACAAAAGGCAAAAATAAAAGTACAGACAAAAAAAAGAACATTAGCACTTGGATAAATGTTACATGTCTGAAACAGAGTGAGAAGAAGTTAAAACTTATTCGATCTTACCCCTCCTCATTAATCATCAACTAATTATTTAGCTCCCAATCTATAATAAAATAAAAACATGTTATTAGTTTTATCTACTTTCTTATGTCTGAAAAAAACAAGACCTAAACTAAAAAACAAGACTCAGTCTCTTTAAGTGTTTTCTGAAAAATTGCATAAAGTTTTTATGTTCACAAACCCTTTATTTCTTCGACTCTGCAGCAGATGGAGTCCTTGAATGAAAGCAGTTGAAATTATAGACCAGTTACTTTAACTGTATGTTGTTGCCTTTGCCTCAGCATAAATTAACATTTTTAAATCATTACTCAGCCAAATCAAAATTATCCACATCCTTCACCAGACGACATAAATGTCATTCCAGATCTGAAAGGCAGAAGTAAATGTATATATTACATCAGGTCTTAATGGGCTAATAAGACAAAACTATTTATTTACTGAAATGAGGCAAACATTCCTGCAGACCAGACAATCTGTTCACTTTCTCTTTTATTGTATGCACATCTCTTTTTAACATGTGTTTTCCTCCTTTACACGCCAAACTCCTAAGGTCTTCTTGTTCATGTTTCCTTTGATGAAGTTGCATTACTTTTCTGTGCGGATTTTCTGTCTTAAAAACATCAAAAGTAAAAAACAAAAAAAAGGCATCTTTAAGTGCATCATAAACTACTATAAATAAATTCACATCATCAAGAAGTTCAACTGCCAGGTACTTTGTTACATCCCAAATGTTTATTGTAATGTCAGAGTCTGATAGCTGCATTCAGAGCCGACTGTGCTGCTGGCAAACAAACTAAAACAGTGAATTAGACAGGTCACTGGCTGCATTCAAACTGTTTATGAAGTTTCTATAAATAGGGATCATCAGCACTTAAAGAGGGGAAACAGTGGTGCCTCTGTCCCTGCAGTGATTTCCCTGTTGTTTAAACAGCAGGAGAGTTTGGGGACCTGAACCCAGGCTAATTAGCTAATTTATTGGCCCTTAAGGGAACAGCATGTGATTCAGTCCAGTCAACAACATTCACTTCTTCTGGGCAGCTGACAGTGACATTTCCAAAATCTCCCACATGATAACAGTAAACGTTGGAAACTATTACAATCTGAGAAGGAAACATCAGCTTGGTAATGTAAGTCTGTTTATAAGAACAGTATTGCTATTGCAACTAAGCATAATTACAAATAAAGGTGCAGTGAGCAGAAATGAATAATCATAAAGAAACCTACATTCTTGGCACAGTACCCACCTACAACTTGAAATACTAATTTAGATTTCATCTGAATATTTCCATTTGGTTTAGGCTATTATGAGGCTCATTTTCTCTGATGTATCATTCTGCTCTAGGGGTGTGCAACTGGTGGACTGAGTCAATCAATCTGTATTTTTCAAATGCCAAATCATAGCAAATATTATCTCAAGACAAGACTGCCACATACAGCCTCCTTCCTCACTAATTTTGGCCAATGTACATTTCAATTTTAACCAAAGTTTCACAACAGTACCATGCACATATACCAAATGCATTACAGGATGATATAGGGAAATGTTAGTTAGGGCCATTTTATAATCTGACTTTGCGGCAGGCTCAACTTATCAAGAAATCATGACATAAAAACAAACTTCCCCAAAAGTGTTGAGTGTTGTTCCTCTTAAATCAGCCATTTCATGAACAGCTATTCCCTTTGCATTAGAGACTTTCATTAACAACAGTGGTTGTAACATGCAGTAACATTAATTTACCACAGCATATTCTGTGGAATATCATTTTTTTCTAGAAGCACTAAATTAGTACAGTTGTTTAATCATTAAAATTAATATGTACCAGTACATTATTTCATTTAGTAAGTTATTCACCATTAAAGTGATCTTATTGTTGAGACATATATAACACCTCTTTTTGATATTACATTGTGAAAGTTTTGAATGCTGGACATGTCATGTTCTTTCTCTCCATTGTTCAGCACCATTGCTTATAGTCTAAAGGAAAATGTATGAGTCCCTTTTTCCAAACCTTTAATCTGCATTTCTGTGTTAAAAGGCTTAAATTACATGAAGTAATAAGTGAGATTAAATAGGGGTGATTATGCCCAACTTTAATAGGGTCTAAAACGTACAATGATTATAAAAATAATAATTCAACACTTCTGTATTGGATATATTTTCTACACTGAGTTATTTAATAATTAGTTGTAATTATGACTGTTAACTCTTTCTATGAAGAATCTGTACACCCATACAAAAAAAAGTAAAAAATAGGACCAGTTCATATTTGATGATTGGTGGTTAATTTGTCCACTGTATTTATATAATACTTAGAACAAGGTCTATTTCTGTGTTTGACTTTTTAAATTAGCATTTCTAGTTGCATTAGGTTTACTGTGTTGGTCTACATCCCAAAAAAAAAAGCTACTGAATATTTCAGGCTTTTTGATGGATTTGAAACTTTGTTAATGTCTGATTGTGAGTGTCTTACAGATTTAACAAATTTAGCTGCCTGGCAGAGAGAATAGAGATAATGAGGCCCTCTTCATAACCTATTTTTCATCTCTGCTCCACTGTTATATTAATAGTTTGCAGATTAAGATTTTGCAAATCAAACTGTCTACATCTAAGACACATCACTGATATTAAATAAAATTAAATAATTAAATAAAGAGGATTCCGTCTGCCTCCCAACCCCGTTTGAAAAGTACTTTGATAAATGTATTTTTCTTGAAATGAGCCATTTTGACTTGACATCACAAAACTAAAGTTATGGAATAAAGGCTCTTACTTGCATTTACATTATTTTAGCTCCTCCCATTGAACAGAAATACTTCAGTACATCTCTACTGATTTAATGAAGAAAGTTTCTTTTTTTCCATTAAGGAGAGGTTGTTTATGAGCAGTGAGTGAAGTTTGACATGAGACTAAGTCACACCACAGAGCTTAACAAGGAGAGCCCCCTAGTGCTCACATACCAACACAGTGAGAGGCTCAAACTTTCAGTTCAGCCTTTTCTCACTTCAACTTTGAAACACAACTTCTGACTGCACACACAGTAGGCCTGCCCAATCATATCCCACAGGTTACCTTAACAGAGTCATTTCTGTGTAATAATAGGAAATGTGCAATATAATGAGGACCAGAGCTCCCAGGCAGCTAGCACTCTGCACTTTAGCTCTTTATAACTCATTGTGTATAATTCCCATGGTTCCCCAAGTCCCTCCCTGCTATATTTTGGACTCTATATCGTTTATGTTGCCTACGGTTTGTGCATGTTGCTTGTCTTTTAAAGTGCTCTGTGAGTTTTATTCCTGTTACTGATGTTAGTTTTCCTATGCTGGCACCAACCTGCTAATGGGACTGGGGATGGACATTAGTCACCTGGCTTTAATTCCATGTATTTACATGTAAATGTTCATTAATGAATAGCATACTGTCCCA
Source organism: Cetoscarus ocellatus (assembly GCA_037902135.1). Taxonomy (NCBI): domain Eukaryota; kingdom Metazoa; phylum Chordata; class Actinopteri; order Labriformes; family Labridae; genus Cetoscarus; species Cetoscarus ocellatus. The sequence goes on from JBAMNC010000414.1 coordinate 1,845,418, forward strand.
TTTTTACAAAAATAAATAAATCTCAATCTCATGAGCTAGGCCTATAATGACACACGTCAGGAATGTTAAACAACAGCTGTAACCACCTAGTTAGACTCTATAAATGAGCTTGAAGGTAACCAGATATCACCACTAATACATTCTGTACCATTTATTCTTAGTGAGGCTACATAAGGTACAGTCAGGCGGTGTATCATAATGGAGAAAACGCCATTACAGGCAAGGCCTTCAAATTTAACGCTGTTGTCATGGTTACCAGCTAACAAGTGAGACATTTTGAACATCAGTTGATGTAAAGTGGGTGTTTTTAAGCGATTATGTTTTTCTGGTTGATTTGTGAAATGAAGTTCATGAAATAAACATTTCTGGTGGGCTAAAAAGTCCTGGATACAAGAAAAGTGGGTCCTCTTCTCCCCTGATGAGTAACTGCCTTGTTTTTTTGTTTTTTTAGGGACTGTTGTGCACATTTTTCGCCCATTTCTTTCTTCATTCTTTGATAATTTTAGCTTTCAGACTCAAAGCAAGAGCAAAGTTGGAACTTGTTGTGAGCCATCTAAAAGTGGACAACAAGCTGCAGTTCGCCTTGGGTCAATGGTCTGAGAGACCCCTGATATTACTGTGATTTTTTTTTTTTTTTTTTTTTACTGTGAACAATTGTCTTTTTTAACCATTTAGGTCTGTCTGCTTTTTTTCTGTCCAACTGACATTTATTTAAACCAAAGTAGGGTCAACATTATAATTCTACCATGTATCCTGTTTGAATATGTAGTGATACTTCACCAAACTCAGCAGATTGAAAAGCCTGTGTAAATACTGAAATCCTTTACTAAACAAAAATGTTGTCAGCGCGTAAAACTACCACATTGCAACTTAAGGCTTCTTCTTGTTCTACAAGCACCCCTATTTAATGTCACTTTGTAAATAAAAATCATTTTAAGGGAGTCTTTTTTGTTGTGCCAATCTCTTTGTTTTTCTTCATTAGAATTTTTTTGATCCAGCACCCACCAAGAGGGTGGATGTAACTTTAACTTCTAATTATTGCAATCACATGAAGTCAGATGTAGACCTTGTCATTATTTATCTGAGGTTCCTCATTAGGTGTTTTATGACCAATGCAGAGAAGGCCAAGCCCGCTTGAGGAACTGACGGTGCAGTTTAAAACTTTATGATTAATATCAGTCTTTAACTGGAGCTTTATTGTGGTTCACCTTAACTGACCTAAAAGGGAGCAATCCAGGGATATCAGGGGCAGAGAGAAATATTCTCAGAATTCAGAGGGAGAGGAGGATGCAGGAGCAGATGATAAAACATGTCATAATTCACATACACACACACCCCTCTTTCAAATTATCACTGCCTCTTTAGGATTGAAAATCTTTTCTTTTTTAGAGGAAAAAGGACAAAATGGGAGCCCCCAAAATATTTTGGATAAGACTGGAGTATCCTACCTTCTTTATCAGGCAGTTGCCAGAAAAAAAAATAGAAAATATCCATTCAATTCACTGCGAAGTGAACAGAGCAAAAGGTGCAGAGCATTTTGGTACAACATCTGTTTTGTTCAGTTTTGTTTAACAAAATCAGTCATTGTTTGGAACATTAGGTCCTTCAAAGGAACATCATGCTCAGGGCTACTGAGCTAGCTATACCCAAGTTTGCAGCTGACCCATCATAGAAGCCTGAATGATTGTTAGGTTGTCATTGAAGGGTACAAGTTGTCTTAACATTTCTGGATGAGACACAAAGTGATCTCCACAAAGTGCAAGCTGAGTGTCCAGTTGGCAGAACATTAAGGAGGATACAAAAAGATGACATAAAGCACAACAGGCATGGGTTTAAGATGGAAGTGTGCTTCCCGAATTAGCTAATCTCTCAGTACAGTCAGTGAATGAATAACAAGGTTTAACCTTATGGTTTAGAATAATATTATATCAGATGTCAACTTGAAATCCCGATTATGAATATAATTTATGGAACACAGTCTTTGCATCAGTGTGTGCCTCTGAAATCACATTAGTGATGATATCACGAAGACGTAACTGTAGTTCTCAGTAACACATTGACCTTATTTGAGTCAGTTTGTGGCTAACACACTGTTCCAATAAATTAAATATCCACTTGCTTCATTGTATCATGTCTACATACAGCACATACATTTTATTAGGATCCCCTGGGACTGTCTTAAAAAGTAAAATGGTATATGTTAACTTTAAATTGAATTTGTATTGTGTTCAGATAGTCTCAATTTGTTACCTATTTGAAGTATTAGGAGCTCATATTTAAGACTAATAAATCAGTATTTTTTTTCTCTAAGTGTTCAGGTACAAGGAGAGGCTACAGACAAAGTTCCACACTTCAAACAAGAGTTCCTCCACTAGCAGTTTTGTAAGCATCAGCCCTAAGGACTTCAGGAAGGGGTCGCCATTTCTTTGTCAGAGGCTTAAATAAGTCTCTCCCCTGGTATTTTTCATGGCAACCCAAACCAAAAAATCAAGTCAGACGCCTGGAAAGAGCAGCCCTATAAAGCACTCTCTCTTTTCAAAGCAAATGCAAAGGGAATATATTGCTGCTTTAGATGGAAAACTAACCCAACATCCTCTCACAATCCACCCGCACTACAAGGATAACATGACCCCAGGGGTGAGTGAAGAAAACAGCTATCTGCACAATGAAATTTTCATGTGGAAAAACAAATTTGTTTATTTAAAGTGAGGAGAAGGCAGAAAATTGAATGAAGTCAAAAAACATTTAACACAACATGATAATATCATCATTTAGTCTAAAAATAAGTCCATTCTATTCTCTCCACTTATTTCAGAAGGTGGCATCAATTTTGGAACCAGACATGTCGCAAATGACGCCTCCGGGCTTCCTACACCTACGTGACACAATGTTGCAGAAGAAGAAGAAAACTGAAGAGATCCTAGTGAGGAAAAACAATGAGGAACTTCAAAAATAGAAATCAACAATTCTGTGTTTGTAACAATAAGTAAGATGTTTTATGTCGCTTTGTGTTCCAAAATGACCATGTCAATGTGGTGATATCAGAACTTTTAAAAAGATAACTTTGCTTTTACAGCAGTGATTGCAAACAATTGTCACATATATTAACAGTTTAAATGAGTATAGCTCAAAAAACGTATTCCCTCAAAGAGAAGGAAAATGTGAATTTGATGGAAGATGGAAACTTAATCCCACATTTCAGCAGAAATCTGTCACAGTACGGAGATGCTGGACTTTAATATCTAATCAAGTGATCCGATAATAAGATAAACCATGTCTTTTTTTTATTTTAACCTTAAAGTAAATATGTGGAACAGTTGGCTTTCTTTAAAGAATGAGGATTTAAGAAGTCATGGTAACTGAAATTTCTTCTTTGAAGATGCAAAAACCCATAACATATATTATAATATGCAATTGTCAAATAAACAATTCCCATTGATGAAATCCACTATGGGTTAAGTATTTAAAAGGTAACACGTAAAGGAGGTGGAATTTCTGACAATAAGAGAAAGGTATAGGTTTTTATTGTGAAAACGATGCCTAGAACGAAAAAGAACAGCCTAATTAAAGCCAAAAAAGATGTTACAATATATAAATATATCTATCTATCTATCTATCTATATCTATATCTATATCTATATCTATATATATATATATATGTGGTAAATGGTCAACTTGGTTGATTTTTCAGATAAATCACAACTCGTTCACATTACTTTGTTTTTTTTTTTAAACTTTATTTTGAAATAAATAAATAATGTCTAACACACCTGATTTCTTTTTACAAAACCTTTCTTTGAAAACTTGATCAAGGGAGTCTTTGGAATTAAGATGGAGGTTTCTGGAAGATAAAAAGTGAAGAAAGCGATTCACAAACATAAACACAATAATATGGACACAAGTGTAAAGTAGCATCATGCTAATATCTTAGACTTTCTTGTTATTTGATTGATTGAAATAAAAAAGAAGATATGAATGTAGGAGTGGTAAAAGAAAAATACTAAGCATCTAACAAAAAATACGGGTGAAGTCTGGCCGTTTGTGTTCTCACCTGCAGCTCCTTCAGACAAAATTCAGGAAATGTTCACCGTTTTTTGTTGCATGTGTGAAATGTTTTTTTTTTCAATCTCTTTAATTGGTAAATGTTTGATAACTGAATGAATGTTCAGAATTCACCCTTTGTAACTAAAAAGCACACATTTCATATACAGCTGATATCTTCTAGGGAACCCACAAATGACTGTTAGTCTCTGCTGTTAAATAACATCCCCCTTAATCACTTAACAAAGCAGATGTTTTAGTTCTTTTTACCCTAAAACACAACTCTCAGAGTAATGCCACAGTGGGTGTAAAAAGTGTGTATGTGTCAAAAACATACTGATAAGAGGAGCCAGATTCAGGTCTGTTGTGTCATGTTGGTAATTGTTGGTTGTTAGGGTCAGAGGTCAGGAGAGAGTGGACAGGAGACCTGCGACCCGGTGAGAGGAGATGTGGGGAGAAGAGGTACCTTCCTGCAGTCGCTGAGCTCAGAATAACACAGCCTGGAAGGAAAATGTTAATGTTAGAAAACAAAACAAAAATAAACACTCAGAAGGATTCAGAATTTGGTTTGACATACAGCAGCTGAAACTCATTTTCATTTGATGGTCAGTTGCCAATTTAATTTTTAGAATGAACCTGAGAAAAGTCCAGAATCATATCTTTAAAATGTCACCAAACAATATAAACAAGCAAGAAGAAACTAAAAAAATCTCTAGATTTCATTTTTGTCATTTGGTAGTTAATATTGTCTTTGTAAGATCTTGAACTTAGCACGTGTTTTTATACTTACATATTCAAGTGAATGAATGGAGATTAATATTTACAAAGCATTTGCACCAGAACCAACGATACTGTAAATGTAGATTAATCTAAGGCTTTACTTTCGAACCCAGATGCTATATCCCTCTACTCTTTTTATATTTTATATTCTCAACTGTTACGGTGGTCACTGCAGATTTAAGTTTTATTTCTCTATTAATTCCAAAATCAACTTTTTTGGTTCGAATGAAATGTGATTTGCATGAAAAAGGAAACAAGTATTAAGAAACAGGAGATAGCCACCTGAAAATCATAACACATACAAATTTGTAGGAAGAAAAACTCCAGTTCACCACAAATTCAGTTTAACAAAGAAAACGAGGAGCTCCTCTTTAAGAGGTTGGGTTTTGGTATTCATTTGATGTAAACTGACTTTTAACACATTTGCTAGAGACATATGAAAATTATGTGTTGCCCTATTTATTTATTTATTTACTTTCTATGTTCAACTTTTCAAACTTAGGAGGCCTATTTTTCTGACATTTAATTAACTGACTGAGAAGTTGCTTAAGCTGTTAAGATTTTTGGCTTGTGAGTCCTTTCTTTATAAAAATGAGGAGCAGGGACCTGCAATTCAGTCTTTCTTGATGTGAACTCACTCTCATTGTAGGGTTTGCTGCTGATCCTCATCCCGTTCTTTTCAGTCATCCTCAGGCCATGTGCCTCGCTGTGTACAGACAGTGTTTGCACAAACACAAGCTATTACATGTCATTACAGTCTGCAGCACTTAGCCAGCTGAGCCTTGCATGTTGCATGAGGGTTAAAAGGGTCACGTGGGAAAATGGTGTGATCATCTCACAGACATACAGGAGGCAGGTCACGTTCAAAGATTCAAACAAAAGCAACAACTTCACTGGGTTTGAGATCACTTCCTACCTGCCACAGGTTTTTCTTCTGAATCTCGTAGCAGTTTTTATTTCTTCAGCCTTGTCAGTGCTGGAAAGGAATATTGAAATATTATGTTAAGTTAAAAGGTCTTCTGTCCTTAACTTAAATTTCACACCAAAATCATTGGAAACATCCTAATGAATAAAATAATTAATGTATAGACCCCCTGAGGGGCTTCCCGCTCCCTTTTTAGCATCACATGATTTTCAGATGTGACCTGAGCTTGTCTAAGAGCTGAGCTAATCCCTGCAGTGTGTGGGAAACTTACAATGTAGATCTGTGCTCTCTCTCTGGTGCAGACCTCCTCCTGTAGACGCTGCTGTGGGTGATGGTGTTTTCTGTGTGTGGTCTATTGTTCTCTGAAATCACTCCTCGCAGCTCTTTGACAAGAGACCTGAACTCTCTGACAGCCTCCTCCTTCTGCTGATTTAAGGTGGAGAAACATAGGTAAAGCCAGTGAATGCTGTGGAGATGTCATTATTACAAACATCTAACCTGATTAGGTGCAGCTGGAACGGACACATCAGGAAATGTTAAAACAAAAGTGAGTTGCAACAATAAGCCATAAGATCTTTCTCTGAGTGTTAACACTGACTAATTAAGACAGACTAGAGTGAAAGCTGTTGTTGTGGTGAAATGATTAACAGTCAGGTTTCTCTTCTTGCCAAAGGAATGTAATGATGAGCATAAGTTTGATTCAAAGGCTGAGCAGATGTGCTGAGCTTGGGTCTGTGCAGCCAAATAAACAATGATTCACACATGGGGTTCACTGGCTCAAACCATATGAGATACAGGGAAGATATACCAGAAAGTGCTGACTTACCGTTATATGAGTGTTGCAAGCATGCTGGGAGGAGGGTGGGGCGATGAGTTCAGATGGGGACGGGGACTCCAGCTCAGTTATAGCTGTAAAATGTTGACCTTGAAGCTCCTGCACAGGTGATCAGATTGATTAAAGCTCAACATCTGTGCTCGGTTCTTTCAAAAGTAAAGTCGAACAATAAGCTCAGTTAGATTCCAACAGTCACCTTAACACATGCTGTTAATGATTATGGCAAAAAAGTCCTGCAGCATCTAAGAAAGTGTATATGTCTACTAGGGCTGTCACTTTTTACATGATATTCAAATATCCATTGGGACTTGGGGTTAAAAATTAGTGTTTGAACTGTAAATATACATTGAAATTGTAAGTGAGGTTGACACAATTTACGGATTTATATACTGGACAAAATACGATATGTAGATATGGACATCAAAAAGTCCCCATGTGTATGTAAGTTTCTGTTTGACCTTATTTTATGTAGGCATGTATGTGGAAATGTATGTGGAGTAGGAATATATGCAGATATACGTGTGTGTGTATATGTATAGGCAGTAGTTTGTTTTCCTTGCCATAGAACTCTGGTAAACCATGGACTGAAGAGCCTCCCATGTTTGACTGTATTTAGTTAACTATGCCGCACTGTTTAAAAAAATATATAAAACTACTTTGGAAGGGCAACATTTGGATAACTGAAGAATGGAATGTCTCAAAAAGTGTTGTGTGACTTTAACAGTAGTACAGCTGTAACTGTGAGACAATATGTAAGAATGTATCTGCCAAAATAAAAAAATATTTAAAAAAAGAAATTGAAAATATACAGTGCAGCAGCACATTACAAAGCCTAGTACCATCCATAAAATGACTATAGCTCCGTGCCAAGTCAATTATTTCACCTGTCCTCTGTTCTCAGTCCTCGCTCAAACCTGTTGGGGTTTCTCACCCGCCATGTTAAGGACCATGCCATGTCTCTTAAATTGCTTGGAGGACAGAGGGTTGAGGACTGTCATCTGTGGCCCGATACGCGAGGATACATCGGCCCTGACTTGACGGAACTGGACTGTACTGGATATCACTCATTAATTGGAGGCTACAATGCAGTGGACTTCAACAAAATGTGACAACAACAGAGGAGTTTAATTGTGCCGAAAAAAATATAAACAAAAAAAACTATAAAATGGACAGAACGGAAACTAATAATAGTCTAAATAAATCCATAAAGGATCTGTGATGAGCTGGAATAATATAAAGAGCCGAATGAAACTCTAAGAATGAAATTAAAATCTTAAATTTAATTACAAAAATCTTACATCAGAGTTTAATAGCTGGTGTTTTGTTCTGATTACCTATCAAACTAAAAAGTATTAATGTTAACTTTTTAACTTAATGAAAACATAAACAACCTAATCTTAGTCCATATTTATTTAATCGTGGTCAATTATTTCTCCTGTTTTACTCTATTATTCAAATAATATAAGTCAGACAAAATGGGGTCAAGGAAAACACAAATTTTTAATATCTTTAACATAAAAATAAACTTTAATTTAAGGATGTTAATCTACCAGAAGCATTGTTTTTGATTATTGTTGTGATTTCAATATTTTTGCCAATTTAAAATGGAATAAATAAAATCATTGTTCATGACAGTGAAGAAAAGCATATCAACTTATTTATAAGGCACAATAACTAAAAATCTAATTATCAACAATAACTGGTAATACTAAACAATGTAATGTAATTTAATTATTTTTTAATCAGTCTTTAGGTTTTTCTTCACGTCCAGGAGTTTATAATCAGGTCAAATAAAGAGACAAAACACATTCATGATTATTTGATTAGATGTATTTGTTCATAATCAATCAGCTGTCCATAAGTGACAGTCAGCTGATTGATGGTCAGCTGGTACTGTCATCACAAACAGACATTACCTCTCGTGATGCTGCAAAGGCAAAGACGTCTCAAGACTTCTAAATTGTTTTTTCCTCAATCCTCAGTCCTCTGCCTCATTTCCTGCATCTCTCACATGTGTCTCTTGGGGAGACAAGACTGGGGAAAAGACTGAAGTGCAAGACCCACTCCTCAAAATAAAAAAAACATGGGATCTGAGTGAATGACTGTAGAAAGAAGAGAAGGCAGCTGCCTTTAGAGCGATGGGCTCCCTGTCTGGAAGTTTGTACAAACTGAGTGCCTCAGGCAAAGTAACAGGAGTGCCATTCAGGAGATGCAAACCTACATGAGGGAGACTTCTCTCTTTGCCGAAAGCAGCCCCTGCTTTGGTGAAAGAGAGACACAGGGTGTGCTGGATACCTGCATCTCTCCAAGTTGGCTCATACGAAATTGTGCATGCCTCAGTGTGCTCTGAACGGGTGTTCTCGTCAGTGGTTAATATTGTAAATAGAATGAAAGCAGCACTCAGTCCAAAGCAAATTGATAAGCTTGTGTTTCTGATGAATAATATTAGAATATAAATGAGAGAGTCCATATTTTCTGTGTGTTTTGGTGAAAAGCCCTCTGTTTTTATTTTTAAGAAGTTAAATGATCTATTGGAAATGCCTCCTGTCTGTGTTGCAGGGGGTTGTTTGAATGTCTTTGAATATTAGCATGTATGTTTGACAAGAGTTCGAATTTATGTTTTGGGAAAAGCGACAACTCTCGGTCTACACACTTGGAGTATTAGGTAATAAAGAAGCATGATCAGTTCTACCTTCAGATCCAGGGCATGTTTAAGTTTCAGGCGGTAAAATTCCTGCTCCTGCAGTTGGATGAAGTCTTGACAATTTGCAAAGCTCTCTGAAATCTTTGGGGACATACAGAAAACATTAACCATTAATTTTACAGATTGTGAATATGTAAAGTGTGATTATAACCTTGTTGTAACTTGTACTAAATCCTATATCTGAATGCCAGACGTATACCTAAACAATGCGACTGGAGATTCTGATTTCTATTGTATTTTTTAACCTTAATTAGACATGTAAGGACAAGTCATTTTGTATATGCTTCTCAGTTTAGGTGGCAGGTTTTAACTCAGAAATTGACGAGCAGAGGTCACATTTTGGTCTACCTCCAGATATCATCATGAGCACAAGGGCTTAGGTACATTGCATTTGTACCTGAAAAAAATAGCTAAAAATATGTGTAAACAAAACAGATCTGTAATTTTTGTCTATATTTTCACCAGCTGACTTACGAACACTCAGCTGCTTGCTGACTTGCCATCTAGGTCAACAAAAAGAGGGTCTATTGTAACTAATCAAAAGGGGCATATTGCAAACCAACGTTAATAAATTGTTTCCTCCAAGAACTAATGTCCATTTAAACTGCCTAATCTAGCTACAACAGTAACTTGACTTAATTATACTGTGTGTACTGACTTTTGACTGTTTAGACTCTTAACTCCAAATTGATTTCAGTCCATCATCTGTTACCCAGCTTGTTTAAAATAGCAAATATCTTATGGTAATAATATTATGAAACATTTAGAATGTACATAGAGCACACCTTATGGAGAAATGCCTCCATCTGACTGATTCTTTCCCTCAATTGTTTGTCTTTGGAGCGAAGGGCCTCCAGCTCACTGCGGAGTTGTCTCTTCTCCTCCCTGATGAAGGTTAGCTCTTGGAGCTGTTGCTGGTGCTGCAGGCTTTGTTGGCGCTTTTCCTAGACAGGATGGGAAGGGATGGTATTAATGATGAATATATTATTTCAAATATGGTTACTTTATTGGTTGGGTGGAGAAATTTTAAAATTTTAAAACTCAAGATTGTAGTTTGTCTTTGGTATCAACAAAAACTTGGGGTACAAATAAGGCAACAGTAAATAGTACAAAGTGAAACAAAACAGAAGAAACTTTAAGAAAACAAGGATCTAATAAAAATCCAGCATGCCTACTTTGAAAAGTTAAACAAATTTTTTCACCTGGAGCAGCTTCTCCATGGTCTCCTCCAAATGTTGGATTTTTCCCTGCAGAGAGTCAATCTGCTCTCTCTTGGCTGTGATCTTCTTCTGCATCTCCGTGGCTACTTTGAGACCTGTGGTGGAGAAAAACCACATGCCAAAAAGAATAGGGATAGAGAGAGGGCAGGGAAGTGATCAGATAAGAGAGAACATTGTACATACCACAAATCAAAAGAAAAAAAAAATCAAAGAGCTTTAAAGGCTTGTTCAAATCAATGACATATCTTCAGATTATAATGTATCTCTCAGACTGGAATGCAACAGAGGAGAAACATTTCTTATGAGGAGTATTCAGCAGTCATAATTTTCAAAGAGGATCAGAGTTATCTGTTCCCTCCATCACAGCATATGAGATAGTTTAATTAAACCCTGCAATGGATCTAACCGTGTCCATCCGCTCCTTCCACAGTCCTCAGGGTGCTCTTGACCTGGTCCAGTTCGTTCTGGGTGTTCATCAGCTGACTCTGAAGCTTCAGCACCGCACCCTCATGCTCCTTGCTCTTACAGATGTGGAGCTGTTGCAGCTGCTTGTGCTCCTCTGAAATCATGCCCAAACAAACACACATATATTACAACCTGCAGCAAGGAACACACACTTCAACACACACTGCTAGGGCTTGGTTGACTGTGAAAACATACCAAACACGGATTCTTGTTTCTCTAACTCAGTGGGACAAGAAGATCATTTGATTTGGCTGAAAACCATGGGAGCTGTACTCTTTCTAGAAACAGCTTTGTGTCGCCCCTGGTGAATGAAAGGCCTTGATTGAACTGCTTGTCTCCTTATATTTCACAGGAAGACAAATGCTTGGATGAAATATGTTTAAAGAGCCCATATTATGCTTTTTGGAATTTTTAAATGCCCTTAGTGTGTTTAACATGTCTCCTCCGTGGGATAAAGTACTTCTGTAAAGGTAAAAGGTCTGCTGCATCAGAACTTCTCCCTCTCCCCCTCTTTACAGTGCCAGTAGCTGCCTAAAACTGCTCATTCCTCCAGAATAGACCTACCAGTGTGATACCCTACCATTGTTTTGTTGGCAGTTTAAGCTCATTGGGGTGGCAAGCCCAGTGCAGAGCAGAGACTTAAGAATAAATGCAGAGTTGTTGACAACATGGAGCAGCGCAGCACTGAACTGACTGATAACCACAAAGTACACCAGTTGACCAATCAGAGCAGACTTGACCCTCATGAGGTGGTTGGGCTCAAAGGGGCAGAAGCTCTAACAGAGCGGCTCAGACAGACTAAAATCAGGTGCTTTAGAAAATGAAAACTAGATGTTTTTTTTAACAAAAGTGATTGTGAACATACTCCAGCTTTCATCAAAGTCAAATGCCCTCATTTGCTGGGGTTAAACAGTGGAAACAGGCCTCTTTAAATACCTTTTAAAGCTTTTTTGTATGGTAAACTTAAGAGCACCCCTCAAATCATACTTGCTCTCTCAAATTAAAAGGATCTTTTGCACAGAGTCTACTCTAATTTGGCACTAAACAGAATAATGGATTTTTTTTTAAGTAAATGTGTGCGAGCAAAGTCACCATTCTCAATGATGACATTTTTCAGGGTAGCTTTTATATTTTTGTAGTTCTAACCGTAGATCACCAATTTTTACATAATACATGTAAAAAACAACATGTCTAAATATATTAAACGCAAGGCCATACAGTAAGACAATACATGAAAGTGTTCTTACTACTTTCTTTTCATTTATTTGTTATTCAGTGCTGGGCATGCTGTGTGTCTCGGGTAGTGGATAAAGTTCAACTCACCAGTGAGGGTGAGAAACTGCATGCACTGGATCTCCAGCTGTGAGGTGAGCTGTTGTTTCTTCAGAGTTTCCTCCTGAACTTGCTGACTTTGTTCCGTCACAGAGGCCTGTAGCTGCCTTTTCTCCTGCTCCACTGCAGCCAGCTCTGACTTGTTCTGCTCTAACTCAGCCTGGACAGTGTTTGATAAGACAGGGAGCAGACAAGAACAAGGGTCGGGGTTATTGATTTAGGTCAGGGACATGAAGTATGTACGTTTACTTCAGTGATCTGATCACACTTCAATAACTTTCTGTCTTGGTTCTGACCCTGAGCTGCTGAACCTGCTGCTTGTGCTGGTTGCTGATGAGGCTGTTCTCCTGGTGAAGATTGTCAATGGTGCGGTTGTGCTGTACTGTCATCTGGATGCTGCTCTCCATCTGCAGCTTCAAAACATCTATCATCCTCTCTTGGTCATCAAGCCGCAGCCTCAGGGTCTCTCCCTCTGCTCGCAGGGCTTGGCACTGTCGCTGAGCCTCCTCCAGCCTGGACAGATACTGAATAAAACCAATAGATTTATTGGTATACTTAAAAAGCAGGGGAGAGCAATCAGTCATAAAATGCATGATTTTTTTCTTTGTGATTTATCACCTGTTGGGATTCTTGCTTCACAAGGTGAAGCTCCTTGGTTGTCTCCTCCAGGAGCTCCTGGGATTTCTTCCCCTCTTGGGCTCTCTTCTTTAGCTGGGCCTCTTGGCAGATTTTCTCCCTCTCAGCTCTGCAGAGCTCCTCCCTGGATGCCTCGAGCTGTCCTCTAAGGACCTTTACCTCCCCCTGGAGCTCCCACTGGTGCTGCTCACCACACATCTAGAGGACCAAGCAGGAGGCTCAGTGGGCTTATTGTATTAACACAAACCAATGCATAAAAATCTTTAATCGGCGTGAAAATATACAGTCTTATAATCATTGGTGAGAAACAGGTGCCTTATTTAATTCTCTGTTATTTTCAGATGGTTGGCATGCTCTGTGTTGAAGTAAATCTCTCTGAGGAGTTGTACCTGATCCTACACACTTACATGAAAACTGAGGCAGTATTGTAATATCAGTAAAATTCCACTGATGAGAAAATGAGCCTCACACATCTGATCGAAAAAGGGCTTTATCGAGATATATAAGCGTGTAAATCAGAAGTTTTATTATCACAAAATATTATGTATACATATATGTATTTAGTATGTTTCAACAGAATCGTATGGCCACAACACATTTAGCACCTACTGTATAAGTATTCATTCCACCCAAGACAGTGTTTTAGGGAAACTTGCTGTAAGAGGACTTAATGTTCATAATTTTCTACAGCACCTTAATTTGGTAGACTTGTGACTGAAGCTCCTCTGCCTGGCTTAGTGATCTCTCTTTCTCTCTTTGGGCATCCACCAGCTGGGACTGGGCTTGAATAAGCTGCTGCTCCAGATAATGAACCTAAAAATAATATGAATACAATTCAAAATGCAATTAGAAAACAGTTTTCATTCTTTAATGCATCTCTAAATTCACAAATATGTGTAAAATAAAAGACATGTTGGTAGGATCACAACATGGCTGATTTACTGACGCTAGGGTAGTGCAGATTTAAACAACACACGCTGCTGGCTTTGTGCTCTTTCTAACATTGTTTTTCATAGCATTGCTGTAAATCCTCTCTCACCTGATCTTTATGGCTGATGAAGTTTGACTCAAGTTCACGGAGCTGACACTGGTGCAGGGAGGTCTGTCTCTCTGCAAGTTTCCTGGGCGCCAAAGAATTTAAAACACATTTAGTAATTCAAATATTTGGCATTAACTATTTTTTGGCCGAAAAAAAAAAAGCTGTCAAAAAATGTCACAAAACAACAATGGAGAAAAAAAAACTACCGTAGCAGCTCTAACTTGACACTGAGGTTTACGCTGTTGTCTTTTGATGAGCAAAGTTTGTTGGTCAGTAGCTCCATCTCCTGGCAGACATTTGCAATTAGGTCTTCAATTCTAGGGAAGGGCAGAGTAAATGGAGCTTCATCACACTATGTGGACTTCATTTTAGAAGTTAGGGATTTTTCTCTGTATTTATCATAACTAACATAAGCCACACAAACACAAAAGCCAATGATAAAGACCTTCCCACCATTTTTCCTGTGATGAAACCAATAACTACTCAATCCATTTGTGATAAATTCTGATTTGAAAATATGCATTGAACATCATTTCTAAATGAACTTTTGTGACATTATTCATTATAGATACATTTGACAAAACAATTCTCAACAAATTGCTAAAATATCCTTGTTTAATCAGACAATCAATTCACATCATTCGAATTTCCATTATACATTAAAAAGCATTAGACTGAAATAATGCTAATTATCAAAACAGTTTCTGATTACCCTTCATTTTGGTTCAATGCTCCACTTCTTTTTTCACTCCATGGACGTCCTTGTGACTGTCATGAAACAAAAAGAAGTCACATCTATCATGAGAAAAAGTGCATGGCCAATTTATTTCAAATATGCTCTTGTGCTTACCAAAGCAGGGTCCTCGTGAAATAATAATCTGTACATCTCCTTCACATTTTTTTCCAAAATTTCTGTTTTTCTGTTAAGTGACAACGTTTCGTCCTCTGTTTCCTGAAGCTTCTGGTCTCCGGCCTTTTTGATGATTTGAAGCTCCTCCAACACGCACAGCATCTTTTCCATCTGAACAACATGTGTCTTTGAATCCTTTAATCTATGAATGAAAAGATCTGTGTGTCACGGTGATTTTTAACACTTTAGCACTAATGATATATTTTTATCAGTGTGTTAACCTAAGGTCAGACAAGGCATCTTTCTCCATCTGGACTTTATGCAGCTCAGTCTGCAGATTCACAATGGTGTCCACACTGACTTCCTCCTGTTGAGTAAGTTTCTGTGTTGAACAAGGTAAAATGACAAAGACAGAATAAGAAATGGAGTGATTGAAATCCCATAAGACCCCATGATTTTCATTCCTAGAGTAAAAGTAAGAACCTTGCTGAGTTGCAAGTCAGACAGCTGTTGTGGACAGTCATCTACTACATTTTCAAAAACGTCCTCTCTAGGAGGACAGTTAACTCTTTTCTCAGTTTGGTTTAAATTATCAAGGTCACAAACCAAGGGCTGAGTCACAGCATGCTGTTTGGTTGGAGGAATGGAGGATTCCCCAGGGTCGTCATCTGTCAAAAGATGATATAAACATAAAAAGTGCATATTTTAAGTGCAGGAAGAGATACATGTCTTTGTGTTTACATATTTTTATATTTCTTCAGTATCATCAATATCACCAACATCACTGAGAAATATAGGAAGTTAAATGATCAGCCTTTAGCTGGCAATTCATTATTTCTTCATTTTTCTTGTTACTGTGAAATAAACAAAATACTATGAGACACAGCATGCACTTACAAACATTGAGGCTGTGGCGATCACAGCTTTGTTCTGGAGAGCTGTGGACACTGTATGTGCAGCCAAACTTCTGCAAAGCAACCTTGGTTGCATTTTCCACTTCGTCTTGGAGCCTCTGGGTTTCCTTTGTGCGCCTATCAAGCTCAGCACTGTTTAAGAAGATTGGGGGGAATAGAGCAGTATTCTTAATGATGACACAACACAGTGAAGCACATAGTAAACAAAACTAACATGGGACTAAAGGTTTAGTTGTGGCTAAATTCTGAAAGAGAAAGGTTATTTATGAAACTTTAGCAACTGGTTGTGTGTATTTTACGAGGGTTTTTTGGACATTTTCAGTTAGCTTGAAATAATGTTGATTGATAACACATAATGTCAACCACACATTGCCACAGAGACATAACTTTCCTTGTAATTTGTATTTTGTTAAAAAAGAGAATAACATTGTTTTCTTAATCATAACTTCGGTGGAATACATGAAATGTTCTTAATAACTTTCCAGCAGCTTGGCTGTAATGATTCCCTCTTCATTTAGAAGGTTTGTTATAAAATAATCTAAGTATGGTACTAGGCTGAAGAATATACTTGAAATAACAAAAAGGTGTCTATCCTCAGGACACACCACTGCATCCTTAATGATAAATTTCAACGATTCAAATTTATTTAATAAAAAAAAACTTGCAGTTTAAGCCAGAGATCAGGGATGGACAACTTTGGTTACCAAGAGGGCCAGATTTAGATTTTCTACATTGCCAGCGGGGCAAATTTGTTCAATTTGAAGGGTACTAGATGGGACAAATGTATATAACTGTCATAATAGTTTACTTTGTCAACATTTATATTTATTTAAACACACACGTCTAGCAGTACTTAGTAAAATAAGCTAAACACAGAATTCAAGCCAGTTTCAGCTACTATTTGATGCAAATAATAGTGTACTGATTACCAAAGTATATTTTACTTACAACTTCAGTTATATTCTGAAACGTGCAAAAAAGAGGAAGTTTCACAGACACAAATACAGCCAATTATATATCTATTTTCATTAAAGTATGGCAATTTTAAGAGCTGTCATGGTAGATTTTTTCAAGTTTTCTTGCATAGCTGACACTGTACAATACACTACACTATTCTATACTATACTTTATCCTTTTTTGTATCATAAACTGACTGGGGGCCATGTTAAGGGAGTAGGAGGGCTGCACGTGGCCCCTGGCCAGGTAGCTGCCCACCCGTGCCTTACACGAAACAACCATATCAATGAACAGAGAGACAGGATGAATCAAAACTGTTTAAAGGGCATATCATTACAGAGAACCTGGTAGGACATACATACAAATGTTTTATTTAGCTCTGTTTCCCTTGACATCGTGTCAATGTTTTTTTCTAGAAATCTGGGAAGATTAAGTTATTTAAATAAGAAAAACAACTTCAATATCTTAAGATAAGAAGATAAATACCTCAAGAACTCAAGAAACAAACAACCAAAATGTACTATCTATCTGCTGATACATAATTTGACCAACCTCAATTCATCCAAGGTCAGGTTGTCAAATCTTTGACTAGGACAGGCATCATGAGTCCCTGTAAAAAAAAGTTTAACAGAATTAAATCTCTGGATTATAACCCCCTCATTCAATCCAATTTCACTTTCAGCATGATATCCTGGCACTTCTTTCTTGACACCAACATAAAACTTCAGCATAGTTAATCGGGCCAAAGTTAATTGGGCCAACTGTACACAGTTTTCCATGATTGCGAAAATACAATTCTTGAAGGATTCATTCTTTTTCTCTCATTAGTAAACACAAATCTTAGTTTTCAAACTACACATCTGACTCTTGAGGTAAAACCAAAACCACATACTCACACCAAAACAGCTTTAACTCAAAATCAAACTCTGTTCCCATATCACATACACTGCAGTCAGGATGTAAAACACTACTGAGCAGGAAGTGCTCCTACCAAACACAACAGAGAGCACTGTGGTCAGGGATCACTCAAAACATAGTTTATTTGTGCAACAATAGCAAAAGTGAGTAAGCAATGCACTGTAAGTAAAGATCATCACAACAAATGATACTACTGTAAAAACATATTTTAGTTACATTTTCAAAAGAAATAAACACTTTTGCCCACTGCTGGAGAGAAGTCGGCAACTGAAACACAGAAAACTGTAGGCCCAGTGTCATCTGCACTAATATACATTTTTTATTCTACTGAAAGAATGATTCACAAGTACAGTTACATTAATTTATAAACATGGTTGGAGATTTTTCCCTCAGCATTAGGTTTTTTCTCGTCAATCAGGCCAGAGGACTTCATCTACTAACCTGACACGCCAGATGGACAGTTCCATATATCCGACACAGGACATGCAGGATTTCAGAATCAGACAGGTCCATCTGCTCTGCTAGGCTATTCATCTACACCACAGGCAATATTCTTCCTGACCAGGTAACTGGGAAAAAACCTCTGGTGTGCCTAATCCAGCCCTGGCAAGACTCAACAGTGCAGATTTTACTTTATCCAGATCATTGTTCAAAAATACTGCTTTTTCACATAGCCTACATTCCCCACTTCATGAAATGCTTAAGCAGTTTTTTTTTTTTTGCAATATCCCTGCCAACAAAGCTCCTTTTAAATGAATCAAATCCCCTGAAATGTGGAAAATCAGCATAGTAAATCTTTGATGTGCACATGCAGGGGGCAGTGAGCAGGAATCTTTTCTTTCTTAAAAAAAAGCAATATCAGGTGAGTTTCAGTTAACATATTGCATTACCCCTAAGATTGTTAGTAACTGTAATTATCTTAGACCATAACTTTCAACTCACTTGAGCTTTCTGAAATTGCTTATATAGTTTTCATCAGGTCTCATCGTACCTGCATGGGTTTTCTCCACGCACTCTGGCTTCCTCCCATAGACCAAAACATGCTTGTTAGGTTAATTGGTGACTCTAAATTGCTCTTAGGTTTGAGTGTGAGGATAAGCAGTTAAATTGATGGATGACTGGGTGGTTTTATGAGGTAGGTCTGACAAGTGAAAAGTGTTTGACCTTCTGAAGGTAAAGACAAACTCATGTGATGTACATAAGTTTAACATCTGCCTGCTGTGGCTACCAGTGAGCATCACAAGAGCATCAGAATGATAAATGTGTTCAAGAAGATGATGGTGTGTTTGGAGTTTTGCAAAGAAGAGTGAATGGGATTTGCAAATTGTGCCATACCCTTGAAAATGATTGATGGTTTTACCAAGAGTGTTCAATTTAGTAAATGAGTTTAGGTAACGGACCATTTGGTTCAGAGAGTGGCATTTAGTGTTTTAAAAATTTAAACAGCTCTTAATTCAGGAAAACCACCCTGATCACTACGGACCCTCTCATCCCACCAACTACTCTTTCCAGATACCTCAATTGGGCAGATGTTATAAAGTCCTCTGGCCTGCAAAAACATCAACAAAAATCCTTCATTGCCTCTGCAAAGTACACCATGAAAAATATCAAATATCCTCAGACGCCTGTTGTTTTGAGGGATGGTGCTTTGTGTTGATGTAAATTGCAACTATTGTTAACTTTGTCAAAAACAGACTCTCTATCACTGCTTGGGATGGACAATTAATAATATTTATCTATCCAGTTATCTATCTATCTATCCATTCATTATGTTCAGATTTTTTCTATCTACATATCCATCTTTCCATCAATCAGTCTATCCACCCATCTATCAATCAATCCATCTACCTATCTTGCTAAATGAGAACAGACAATTAGAAAAGCTATATACGTGTATGTGTGTTTACGTCTTAAATTTGAGCGACTTAATCCATTTGCTCCTCTGTAGCCACCAGCAACTCACCATTTATTCCTGCTGCTTGTGATAGTTTTGAACGGCTTGACGGCGATGTAGAAGGTGCAACGCCAGCGCCATTATTGTTACACAGGAACTCCGAGGACATATTTGCTAAAACAAGTAACCAAAAATACAGGTGAAGATGTGTAATAATAACTGCGACGCGATAGCATCAGCAGCTAGCTCGTAAGTCTCGTTTAATGTCGAGATTCATCACCATGGAAACAGCATCACTCGTTAATCCCTCGCAAGATTTATATGGTGTCGGTATCGGCGTACTTTGTCACTGACTGTTAAACTAGTTCGCACGAGTTTAATTCGACTCATTAGGTTATTTTCGTCAAACGCCGTCATTATATTAGCGCCGACACTTTGAAAACACTCGACAACATCCGCTTTTTCCACAGATTATGATGACGCAACGACGCGGTGCATGATGGTCTTTGTGGTTTACTAACATGTTAACGGTTGTTTGTTTATTAAGGGCGGACCCTCTTTTCAGCGGGGACCGAGGACCTTGTTTTTAACATTTTCCGCCCATCAGTCATGATCAAAATGGATACATGAAGAACTGAGAGTTGTCTTTAAATTGCAGCTATCATTATCCAGCTGGTCGGCAGCTTTAGGGCAAGGTAAGATTACAGTTTTTGATACGCTAGCAGATTTAGCTGAGCTAGCTAACATTGGCGCAATAGGTGCTGTTATTGCACAGCATAGCTTTATGACTGAAAGTGTGTTAATGTGAAGCCGAGCCTGGTGCTTTAAGTGCCCAACCAAGTTAATAGTTTAAGCATATTAATACAGCTAGTTCGGTGTCGTGTGAATTGCTCCCCTTCCCTGATTATTTGACCTAATTTCTGTTGCCAAATGGACATTCACTTTGAGCCTAAATCAATGTCATTTTGATTTTGTGTTTTGTCAATGTTTGCACCACTCATGATAAGAAGTAACACTATTCACTGTACGCATTAAACCATTGTAGTCACTGTTCATGCTCAGGAATGTATCGAGGAATTTTTAGTGTTTGGGCGGCGGGGTAATCTTCCAGCGATACCTGACACCCAGTAGGTGTGGCTCTGAAGGAGACAACATTTATAGATGTCCTCTTCTTCTCGGGCAGTTTCCACAGTTTTCCTGTGACATGCATTCGTCTTTTTTCTCTTTGTTTGCGATGCAGTACAATTGAAATATGTTCTGTTCCAGGATGAGGGATCTTCTCGCCGTTGACAGCTTGCTCTTGAAGGAACTGAAGTCATGTTGTGCGAAAGAGCACACATTTCTTCCCAGGGAAACAGGCCTGAAGCTGATGGAGTCAGTCTCAACAGGGGTAACCCACTGACCCACTTTTACATTTTTGGTATTCATGCAACCAAATGTGCAGGCTTACAATAAAGGCCATTTCAAGTGATGTCTGTTTGACATAGAAATGTATTTTCAGAGCCTCAGCGGAGTGTCTGCGAAATGCAGAGACACCAGAGTGGAGGAACTGTGGGGACTGACCAGTTTCTTTGGCTACAGCACCCGAACCTTTGTTCAAGCTGTCAATCTGCTTGACAGATTCCTCACCACCATGAAGGTAGGTCTTTATCAAAGTTAAAATTGCAATAAAAAAGGAATGTTCAGTTTAAGATTTTTGCCACTATCCCACATGCCAATATTTCTTAACTCATTAGTAACAACAAAACCACACTGTAACTATGTGCTAACAGACAGTGAGCTCTGTGAGGTGCAAAATAGACATGTGCTCCCTTTTCAAGGAGGTTATACTATAAAACATGTAATCTCACATTAAAAAAACGGTTGGTTTCTAGCAACAATATGTAACTTTTCAATCTTAAGAATAGTATTTTTAAAGTCAGTAATAATGTTTTTCAGATAAAATGCCATATGTCCCATTTCCACAGCACCACACAAAATTAGTAGCAGTTCATAGCAGTGTGTGCGGCTGTATGGCACCAATTCACACACCACCCTTAAGCCAAACAAAAGAATCAATTTAGCTTATTTTTTACAGTTTGTTACAATAGCTAAGACTAAAAGACCAAAGAAAAACAATGATGAACAAAAGAATATGATAAACATTAGTCACCCAGTTAAAAGTTGTCATCAAATATAACCTGTTATTGTAAAGCAGAGAAGTTCAGTATTGTTACTTTAAAACCACACACACACAAAGACAAACAAATGGTTCTTAAGCACAACATTTTAAGTAGTTGTAATTTAGTCCTAAAAGTCTGTCCTTTTAATGAAGGACTACGTGAGGGTAGGCATTGATAAGACTGTATCTTTGCAAATGCTATAAACAACGTTACTTTCCCTTCAAATTCTTTATTGATTCCCTTACTGAATCCTGTAGATTTTCTGCACCAGAAAGTTGTCCCAAACAGATTTTGGTCTGTGTCCACTATGTCAAACTTATGGTTCCTGATATTTAATACTGTGCTGTGTCAACAGATCTTTCCACATGTTGCTGGTGTTTCCAACCTTGCTTAAAATCACACTGCCGCAGACATTTTATTTTGCACTATTGGCATCATATTGTCTAACAGTAAGCCACGTTTTAGACTGTTCCTGTCTCCCATCATTACTTACTGACATCTTTTTTTTCTTTTTCTTTCCATTTGTACCAACTACACATTGAGAGGGTATGGCATCATTATTTAGCAAGACATGTAGAGGTTAATGGCAGGCACTGAGAGGGGGATTGTTTGAAGCATAAAAGCATATGATAACGTTTCCTTAAGCTAGTCTGAACTGATTCTTAATGGGAACAGGATCTCGATTCCCATCCCTAGAAATGAGGATGGGAAGAATATTTTGAGTTCGATCTGTTGGCTCTGTTGAAAATGTCACAAATTTCATGAACCAGTATTTGCAGAAAATCAGGTATTAAAACCATTATCTGCTGAAATTAGTGATAAAATCATGCAGCGCTTGATATATGAGACACAGCTTGTTAAGTGTTGAAGTGTTAAAAAACATTTATAACGCCACTTGACCCCTTACACATCTGACATCACATTTCAGTCTCTAGAAAAAAACACAGCCACAGTGACCTTAAGTCATGAGCTGCAGGCTCAGACTTATCACTTTTCTGTTATGTTGTTAGGTGCAGCCCAAACATTTGCCCTGCATCGGAGTCTGCTGCCTTCACATCGCAGCTAAAATGGTCGAGGAAGAAAGCAATGTCTCACCCACCCATGAGCTCATTCGCATCAGCCAGAGCAAATTCACGGTGTCAGACCTCTGTCGCATGGAGAAGATCATCTCAGAGAAGCTGAGCGTGGAGCCTGAACCAGTGACCGCCTTAACCTTCCTCCACCTCTACTACTCCGCCTTCACATCCCTGCTTGCTGGAAGGTAAACACTTAGCTTTCTTCTGTGTAGTTTGGTTGTTGTAGCAGATCTATTACTCAATGATGCATGGTGATGGGCCAAATAGATTTTGCATTATGAGGTTTGTGCTGGCGATTATTATAGGATTCCCTCTATATTTTAAGGGAGGAGATCCCAAGCATTGGGAGACTGGAAGCCCAACTTAAAGCCTGCTTATGTCGGCTTGCTTTCTCTAAAGCAAAAGTAAGGATTGTTCTTAGGAGACAATTTGATAATATAAGCTGTGCTCATTTTTAACCATGTAACTAATTTTTCTTCTTTCTTTCTGCTCAACAGCCATCAGTGCTGGCACTGTCCCTCATTGCTCAAGAGTTTGAAACCCTCCAGTCCATTGCCTTGTTGAAGATTGTCCATCTCTTCCAAAAGCATTTAAAGGTACAGGTATCTAATGTACATCTTAAAAAAAACATTCCAGAAACTCAAAGAACCTGTAAAGTCATTAAAAACATTTGAAATGCACAAAAACATAAGACAAGCTAGTGAAATAAAATGAATAAAGAAAATACAACACACACTAAGTCTGAAACCCCACAACTCTAATGCTGAACTGAAAGCCAGCAAAGAATTTTTCAGATGAGACTTCAAAGTAGAAACATTAGTGAGTGATTTCGGGATGTTACTTTTTCTGTAATTTTGGGGCCAAAACAGAAAAAGCTTGATCACGTCAGGTGTTTGCCGGCTTTCGTGATGAAGCCTTAAAGATCTCGAGGGAGATATTGATAGTTCAGCTTTCTGGTACCTCATGAAAAGGAGCGCAGCAATATTTTGGATTAGGTGTAAACGTAAGATGGATACCTGGTTAACTCAGACATTAAATGTATTACAGCAATCCAAATGTGTAGAAATAGAAGCATTAATCAGCAGCTCAGAGTCATTAAAAGATACAACTGGCTTAATCTTGGATAAAAACCTCAAATGATAGAAAAAAAGATTCAACAACAGTTTATCTGAGGATCCAACTTAATATCACTGTCAATTTTTACCCTAAGATTGGTAATTGTTGGTTTAGAATAAGGCTGCAGTGAATTTAGGTCAGTGTAAGGGGCTTTGCAAAGTCTGCTAGGGCAAATACGATCATAGTCTTACTTTCCTTAAATTTAAAAAGCTCAATGCCATCCAGGCTTTCCCCCCTAACGCTCTATGGAGAGCTTTAATTTAGCTATCGTCAGTGCTCTTTAAAGGCAAGTATAATAAAGTATCATCTGCATAAAAATGGTAGGAAAGGCAGTGTTTTCAAAGAAACCCATCTCAGAGGGGGTCCTGAATATACACTCTCCATAAAAAACATTTCCTCTTATATTTGCTTGTTTTTGTGTTTTGGCTCCTTTAACAATTTGGTTATTATTTTCTAAGATAGACATAATTCAACTTTTTGTCACTGTTTTGAGGGCTTACTGCATTTCAAGTTTACAGAGTCATATTTGGGTCTTGCCATTGTGTTGCTGTTGCTGCTCAGTCATGTTCTTGCCAGCTGGGCGCTCTGCCATCCAGGTCTACCCTGTAATGCACAACCCTAATTTTGTGGTTAAACTAGACATTTCAAGTTGGAGTGAAGACATTCTGCTTAGCCCTGCCCCCTTCCACGTTTTACTTGTTGGTGTAAGTGAAATAGCTTTTCAATAAAAGCTTAAAATGATTTTATAGGCACTATGGTGGTATTTCAAATGAGAGAGAGAAGCTGTTAAAATTTTCTTACCCTAAAATGTGAGCAGGTCAAAGCCTAAACCAGGATCTCTATTCTTAATCAAATCTGCTCCTTTATTCAGGGTAATGTATTCATGGAATAAAAAGTGGTATACTGTTTTGTAAACACACCTGATGAAGTGTAGTTTTTATTGAATAAATTCCTCAATTCAAAACAAAAAGGAAAAAGTGGAGGTGAGTTGAGCTGGCAGTGCATCTCTGAACATCATTATCTGTGATTGCTTTGTTGAGAGTCCTTTGTCAGGGGAGCTACATGACCTATATTTCTTCTTGTGTTGGAATTCTTGTTACTCTGTGACCATGCTTACATTTGAACAACACTTTTCATGTTGACGGCAGCATGCTGTCAGACTATTTCTGTCCTCAGCCGCTTAGATGTTTTCTGTTTCTCATCTTTACAGATAAGTGACAGTGAGCTGCTCTACTGGAAGGATCTTGTGGCCAAGTGCATGAGTAAATACTGCTCAAGTGAATGTAACAAACCAGACAACAAGAAGCTTGTCTGGATAGTGTCCAGGAGAACTGCTCAGAACCTTCAGGCCAATCACTTTAGTGTGCCCGGCCTGCCAACCATTCCAGAGGGGAGCTGGAATGAGAGTGAGAGGTTAATATTGCAGTTTTTCCTTCTTTTTCTTGCTAAACATTCTGGGTTGTGGTGATGAAGTGTGGACCTCTCTAAAGTCACAAGTCAAAAATTTACAGCATCTTAGCAGTTGTCACACATCGGCCATTTGAAAAGAGGTTGCGCTTAACAGGAGAAAAGGTTCAGCAAAGGGTTAAGTGGTTGCAAAAGGTGACTGATTGCAAGTTTCACGCAAAAACTCTGGCTGCATTATTGGCTATGAATTATAAGTGTTTTCTTTTTGAAACATAGACCTCTGCTAATGAGAACAAAATGAATAATTTTACATATTTCATGTATACTATGTACAAAATATACATAAATATATATATATAGATATAGATATAGATATAGATATTTTTGAACATTAAATGTAAATCCGATCTTTATCCATCTATTTGAAAGCTTCAAACAACAGTAATAGCCTTCTGCATGCTGAATAAGCTCTTACATGCTGTAAATAAGTGTATGACCCTTTTAATGAGGTGTGTTCTTAATTAATTCTTCAAATTAAACATCAAATGTAGCACGCAAAGCTAGCTAAGTCCATTCAATAACAAACTTTAATGTTAAAGGACAAAAAAAAAAAAAATCTCAGCTGAGTTAGATGTGTTGGTTCTGCTTAAAACTCCTCTTAATGCTTCACTATGTTAGATGAAGCATTGCATTTGTACTTTCTGACAATATCTGTGGTCAATATGTTGCTATTAAATATTGCAGAAGTGTTTATACCTGTCAGTACAGATAATTACCTTTCATAGCTTATAACCAGCCATCAGTGTTATGCCGATAAAATCATGCATTCCTAGTTCATTGCAAATGATGGACATGCTGCCGTTAAAACTGATTCTGCAGCCTTTTTGAGAGCATGTTGGTATATCTTCTGGGTATGTGCCAATACATGAATAAAAATTGTTGCATTCTTTAATTATGGAAGATTTGTAAAGCATTACAGAAATATCTTTTAAAACACTCATGAAAACCATGCAGACATTGTTGTGTCCTTGTATGAGTTACAGCAAAAGATTTGAGAAGGTTCAGAATCTGTCTGTGGATACAACCCTGAGTATAAATGTGATGAAATAATATTGAACTGCATCCATTAAGCAGTAACACAGACTAATTCTACCACAACACTAGTAATATGTATTAATGTTGTTTTCATCTCTTGCAGTGAGGACTCGTGTGAGGACATGAGCTGTGGAGAGGAGAGCCCATGTGGCTCACCAGGGAGTGATGGGGAAGGATCGTTCTTCTCCTCAGCCTATGTCATCCGCAGAAAGTGATGAGTCGATGTAATTTACTGATATGTGTTTTATCCCCTGAAATATTTTTGATTTGCGACCTTCAGTTTTAAGTATTGTTGCGGTGCAAAAAATAGTTTTGTTTTTTGTACTGTATGCCAAGTGGAGTTTGAAATCATAAGTGCCTGTGTTGATCCAGTTTATTGTCTGTTTATTAAGAAAAATGTATTCTGTTCATGCAAATCAGAACAACTGCAATATCCTGGCAGCTTAATGGCAGTGCATCTGAATGTCTTTCTACAAAATGTTCTCTTAATGTTTGTGTCCGAGCTCGGCACATTCCAGGAACGAAATAGTGAAGCACAAACGAGAGCTAATGGATGTCAGTCATGAGGTACAACTACATACTAGCACATTCTCCATCTTTTTTGATACCAGTTTTTATACTCAAAACATTCGTATTTATAGTATTCTACAGATGTATGTTATACACAATCCTAATGTGACATGGTAGTGTGAAAATGCCAGAATGTATATGCATGGATACATATGAAATATGTGTTATTGAATGGAAGTTTGTGTTTACCAAAATAAGCTTACTGTAAAAAAAATCTGAAAAAATGTATATAACATGTAAAAAATAAGAAAAAATGTATGTTTTGTCAAAGCTACAAAATGTGTATTGTATTTGAATGTATTGTCTAATATGTTGGAGGGATCAAAAGTTATCCTTTCAAGTAAAAAAAGATACTTTTTATACATATTTTGAGTTTTATTCTTTTATTTGTGTATCGAATTGGAAACAAACAGGGACTTGATAACTTGTGGGGATGGTAATGAATTAAGTAAAAAAGAAATGAAGATGAAAACGATATACAACTGAGGTCTTAAAACGTAACATTCCTAATGTTTCACTGAAGATGAAGCATTGTTGTACACGATATGGCTGAGATACAGTATATTGGCTGTTACTGGCAAAGCTCTGCATTCTAATTTTCATTTTTTATTTTTAAGGTCACATATTTTCAAAAATATCTGACAATAACTTACAAATAACTTTAAAGTCTTTATGAAGTTTACACTCATCTCAGTTGGTTAATGCCTAAAAATCCACTCAAGTCTTGAACTTTGGCATGCCCGTAGACTCCCCTGTTTCATTCAGGCAGGCTTTTTTAGTGGAAACTCACCAGCTGTGTCTGAACACACACCTTTCAAGAGGTAGATGTGCCTTTCCAGGTTGCTCTGATGTTAGCTGTGGCTGCAAAGACATGCCTTGACAATTTTGTTCCACTGGAGTCCCCCATTTTGGGCTGAATAAAGCCAGTATTTGAGAACACCTACGACATTGGCAGTACATAGTTACTGCCAAAAAGTAGTGTGTAGTATGAGCATTTGCAAATCAACAGTGCTAGAAATACCATTTTCTACTGTTGCAGGGAAAATTTGCAGTATACATTGGACCAGTCTACCTTGTGTACTGTTCCCCCCAGTGCAGACTGCCAACAGGTCAAAAGTTTAAATGTTGGACAGCTACTGTCTTTCAGTGGCAAAAGCCTTATTAATATCTTTAGCATTAATAAACTTACTGATTATGGTAAATTTAAACCAACTATAAAGCATATCAAATCTGATTATTTACATCTTCTGAGTGGTTACATAGAAGTAACATTTAAATTTACATTTGTGAAAGTCCAAGTAAATCACTCTTAAAATTTTTGTCAGTTCACAAATTAATGCTAAAAATTAAGCAGTGCTAACTAATAGCTTTGCATCTTTTAACTTTTGCTTTTCAATTTTAAAAATACATCAGCAAAATGTTTTACATTTTTTCATGTTGTCAGGTCCTGTATAGGAGCATATGTCCTTTTGGCACTTCGCCTCATCAACCTGTTCCCTGTACTTCTCTGGCCTCCCAATAGCCTTCGCCCAGGCCTGTGCCAGCCCCATGCTCCAACTCTTCAGCTATCATTTAAGCTGAGCCCTCCACGATGCATGTGGTTGCCCCCATGGTCTGGTCCAACCCACTGGGTCCTGGGCACCCAGGATACGGTGAGCTGGATCAGGTTCCGTCATAAACGAGGCACAGAAAAGAGGACACAAACGCAAAACTGCAGACCAGTCATCAAATAGGCAAAGGGTTTAATGATTTACCAGGAAGTAGTTGGTACACAAAAATGCAGTCAGAATCAGGCAACAGTATCCAAAAAATGTAAGGCAAAAAGGCAAGATCGGTAAACAGACAAGGTTTAAACGTCTAGACAAGACAAGAAGAATGCTGGAACGAGACTGTGGGGTACATTGAACTGGCACAAGACAATGGGAGACATGAGGTTAAATACAAGAGGTAAATAGAGATGATGGTAGACAGGTGGGGTAAACAATCAGGAGGCAGGTGTGACAAGACCGGGGCAGGACAGATGGGAAAGGATCTGAAACAGAGACAAGGGTTAGTGCTTCAAAATAAAACAGGAAGGACGGCCCAAAAAAACATAGGGAAACTTAACAGACATGACAGGTTCAGGAAAGCCATAGAAGTGCAGCTGCTGCTCCCGTATCCAGCAGCTGACCTTTCCTATTCCTGCCCTCTTGAGCACGTCAGCGTTGGACACATGGTCCTGCCAACAACACCCAAAAATGCATTGAATGGAAGTAGCCATGAAGGAGTCCAAGGAGTCCAGCCAGTGTCTCTGAGCACTTTCAATGTCCAGGCCCCACAAGAGTATAGCAAGACCGTCAGGACCAGAGACCTAAAGACTCTGCTTTCCATCTGCATGCTCAGATACCATGAGTGCCATACCGCCTTGCCCAGTGAACTCATCGCCCCATAAGCCAGGCCAAGTCTGTGATTGAGCTCAGCCTCACAGTCAGCAGATCGATGAATTACACTGCCAGGGTAAGTGAACTACTCCACCACTTCCACGTTCTCTCCACCCACAGGCACAGAGTGGATGACAACATCCAAGGCTTTCCTGAATATCTGAATCTTTATTTCATGTGGGGAGACGGTAAATCCCCTAATGACATCATTGCGAGAAAAAAAAACATTATTTTTTGTATTACTGTATGGAAAACATCAAAAAATGTATTTTGCATAATATATCCCCCTTCAATGTATTATCAGCTGACAGGGATGCCCATGGAAATGGCTGGGCCCCTGTAAGGCCTGGTGCACGGGCCCCCTCACATTTAACTTACTGTAATAATATTGGCCTTGGGGTCATGTATATAAGCTGTAGTTCTTGAAGTGGCTGGCTAAGATCAAATCTGACCTGTGCCTCCTGCACTGTATGTCTTTTTGATTTCCATCTTTATCCACTGTCCTGTCACTCTAAAGGCAAATACGTACAAAATATATTAAAAAGTTAATGGTAATAAATAGTAATGCATGCTGTCTCCTGGTAGCTTTGGAACTGAATAGAAAAAGAACTCTTGTAGCAGGTCTTAGCAGCAATTAATGGGCTACAGTAAATGACATTAGCATTTTTTTGGTCTAATAACTAATGGTGAGAGTTTCAATTTAAAAAACAAATCACTGTCATCGCTTTACCTTTTCAACTCCACAAGATCACCAGCACCCCAAGCAGTAACCATCACATTTTTCACTTACAGTACATCCCAGAAGTTGTATAACAGATCTTTTCAGTCCAACTGTGTTTAAAAGCTTAAACTTTTGTCTATCTTTTGGGAACATCAGGTCAAGTGGATCCTTTTCAGAAATTAAGTTGTTTGGTCTTTTCATAAGTGGAACCTAAAGGTAAATACAAGGAAAGAGTTACCCGCCAGTCCTTAAAATTATTTAGAAAAATGAGAGTGACTCAATGTGCTTCTTTGTAATATTTGGGCCTGAAATTGCTTGAAATAGTGGCACAAAGGACAATATGAGCAAGGAATAAGTGTGAACATGGAAATATTTTTTTGCTGTAAGTTTCTTAGCCAACATATATGTTTTCCTAATCGCCAAAGCTTGACAGACTCATTTTAAGATAGTTGTTCATCATTGATGTAAGTGTATTATTTTTTAAGTTCTGTTGAATTTGTATTCCATTTGTTTTGTTTTGTCCTTTTGACCATACCACTTTCAATGCATAAATCTGACAACATCACAGCTTAACTTTTCTTATGGAGTAACACGTGTTAAATACAGGACGACCTTGTAAGTTAATACTGACATACTTTTATACTGGGCATCACTTGTTTTTATGTTATTAAATGTCTCATGACATCGAATTTAAACGCAAAGATAGATTTTTTCCTCTTGCACCTGCCTCTTGAATTAGATGTGCAAAGTACTTCCATATCCTGACATCTAATAAATATTCAGTACATGTATTAAGGGAAAAATGAACTTACTCAAATTCAAGAGCAAGTCCCCTTGATGACTTGAGTACTGTTCAGGCCCAGAGGGCAAATGTTCAGGGATTTGAGCTTCTATTCATCACATCTCTTCTCTCCCATCTCTCTATTTCTGTCCCATTCATTTTGTTATTGCACAAGTCCTCCTTTATGCGGACAAGCCTGGCTTAGTATGTGTGTGTGCGTGTGGGGAGGTGTGTGTGTATGTGTGTGTACGCTGGGGGGCGGAGGTGGTGTCGGGGCTGCTGGTTGTGGTGGTGTTTCTTGCGGACGGGGGCTGTGTTTTCTGGATGTGTTGACACGCATTTCTGCTCCATCTCGTTGATTAAAGCTGCAGCCTGGAGGGGAGTCGCTGCAGCGGAGTGTGAAGCAGCAGAAGCAGCAGCAGACAGACGGAGGAATGAGAGCGGACCGAGCCGGGGCATCTCCTCCATCATGCAGACGACCACCGCCAGCAGCCGTCCATTCTGTGCGATTATATGAGCCGATGAGCGCCGGTGTGTCTGTGAGCTACAGACGGGCAGCAGCGGTGAGCGGTCCCGGAGGTGAAACCATGAAAACATAGGCCAACGCCTCGCTGCAGCTGCATACGGGGAATGAAAAGGCTCCCAACATGGTCCGCATCGCCAAGGCCCTGGGTTTGGTTATCCTGTGCGTCGCTGTGCTCATACTGTCGCTCATCAGCTATGTGTCCCTGAAGAAAGACAGCCTCTTCACCTCCTCCAAGTACTACATGGGAGGGCCCAGGATAATGTTTCATGCAGGATTTCGGTGAGTAAACATCTTCACAGCAGTGTGTAGGTGGATATTTGGTGCAGACAAGTGGTGGAGTAAATATAAACACCAGAGTAAAGCCCAAAGAATGCTAGATGAACATATTAGCCTTGTTTTCAGGGAGCTGTCCGAGGTGCTGTCCTATAAGTGGGATGATTATACTTAAAACAGTGGTGCTCCACCTTTTTGTCCCTTCTTAGCCCCTTACTCTCATTGATTCCCCACCTTTTTTCACTTGAGCCGCCCCAAATTATACCTGAGAATAGTCGATCCTCCTTTGCAACTACATGGGAAAATATTATATGTTACTGTGCAACATAAACACCAGCTTAAAATGTTTTCACTTATAAAATCAAGATGATAAAGACTCTGACATGCATTGTTGTGCAAAGATCTTCACAGGAAGTGGGTGCAAAGTGATTTGTCATTGTTTTAGCCTTGCAGCCCGAGACCCTCTGTAAAAAGTATTTTACGAAAGTAAGCTGATCAATGTAACAGTTGTGAAAATCACTGTTATTGTTGGTAATTTAAGTTAATTTCCTTACTTTCTTCCCAAATGCATTAATATTATTTCATCAAAGACCACCATGGCAAATTATATTATGTAATTTATAGTAAGGAATAAAATAAAACAAGTAATTAACAGTAAATGAAAAATGATTTCAATTTTTCATGTTATTTTTGGAGATTTGAAACTGACTGGAGGGCCTCCAGTTGCCCACCACTGATCTACAGCATACCTTATCAATGAGTCCCACCTGTCATGTATCAATTGATTTCTCTTACGAGAATTGTGTGAAAACCTATCTTTAAATTTGGTAAGGTCATATATTTGTGTTGAGAGCACCTTAAACCTAGTAACTTTGACTAGGTTTGACCATATGCTGTGAAAGAACTGGATGAAACCATATGACGTCTGCCCTTTTAATATCAAAGTAGCCTAGGAACATTGTGGAGGCCTTTTAATTG
The DNA here is from genome assembly GCA_037902135.1 of Cetoscarus ocellatus. Classification (NCBI taxonomy): domain Eukaryota; kingdom Metazoa; phylum Chordata; class Actinopteri; order Labriformes; family Labridae; genus Cetoscarus; species Cetoscarus ocellatus. Next base: position 1,878,053 of record JBAMNC010000414.1, read on the forward strand.
ATGCTGGCACCCTGCACGTCATCTCAACTGAACTTTAGCTCAACCTATTCACAAACAGAGAGGTCTTGTTGAGGCTGGACTTAAGGTCGTCTGACCAGTAGTGACCCCACATTTCTAGAACCAGAAATTCTCAATTAATCCTCAATAAAAGAAAAACTGGCGCAATCTAAAAATATTTACCCCTTTTACAGTGAGAGCACATGAATGTATTATATATTTAGACTTAAGCTGTTTTTTGAACCGGACTGTAAAGATGTTTATTAAGGCTTCGAAAACATCTGTTCCCTGCATACAGCCATCTAGGTGTCAGCTTTCTGCAGCCAACCTCAAGTGGACACTTTGGGTACTGCAGGTTAGGGCACTTCTGCATGGGCCTCCATTTTCAGCCCTGGAGGTTGCCGTCTGGTTTGACTGCTTAGACATAGTGGTCAAACTGTGCTTAATGACCTTTTCCCCTTTTGAAACAATTAAAAATAACTCAGTTTTGAATAACCTTTATTCATATTTATGTAAATATATATTTATATTTGTTTGTTTTTTAAAATGTTGCTCAAGTATTAGAATAAAGACATAACTACCATGGGGTGTATGTAGAAAACTCTAAATCTTTATTAATCTGTTAAAATAATGAATTATTTCCCAATTTCCCTGAGGAAGTTCTCCCAATTTCCATGAGGAAGTTTTTCTAAGGGGACTAATAATGTACTATCAAAGCTAATGCAATCTGAAGAATATAACTGGTAAATGATGTTAATGTTGATGTCATTTAACATCAGCTGTTAACATCAGAAAAATGCTTAATTATTTTCGCCACATGTTCCTTGAACACCAGATATTGTCAGGATTAAAATGTTCTCTCTTACATTTGAGTGTATGTAAGTTTTCTTTGTGTTTTGTTGCAGTAAAGAAATGAAGAGAACGATTTCACCACAATGCATTAAAATAGACTTCCAAAATGGGAGTTGTCTGTTTGGAGTGATCTACCAATGAAGAGGGATTCTCTTATTCTGAGTGGTTGGCCACCTGACCAATCAGATAGCCAGCAAAGGGTCAACTAAGTCAGGAAGTTTTCAGGAGTGCATATTAGAGCTGTGTGGAGTGGAGCCATAGTTATGTTTGTGCACCACCATAATCATCTGTCTGTTTTAAACTGTTATCTAAAACATACGAATTCAAATACCCACTCATTTTCGCTGCGTTGCTTATTCCACAGACGATCTGTACGAATCATCTGTGGAAGCATGATCCATGCAAGTTATATCTTGTTGTAAAGGTAATAGTCAGGCTTTCCAATAGTATATAATACAACACCAGTCAGTATAACTAAAGAGGAGAAATAATTGACTGAAAGAACATTAAGCTTGCTTCTTGAACCAGCTAGTGAAAAGAGCTGCTTTTACAAGCAAGCTAGCTAAATAATCCAAAAGAATCCTTCTACTGTATTAACCAAGACAATTGGAGATTATGTATTTTACCATTGATGTTTACAGGTCTCAGTTTGCCATGAACTTCCTGGATCCCTCTTTCATCCCACTAACCAACGCCCTTAATGAGGAGCTTCAAGGAAAACCATCCAAGTGGAAGTTCAACAAGACAGCATTTTACCAGCAGAGGTGTGAGAATTTATTTTTAAGTTTTGCCTGTAATTTTGAAAGGTTTTGAACAATGAAGAATCTGTCATCCTGGTTAAAATAACATTGGGCAGTGTTTGCTATTGATACTGCAGTTCAGGAACAAAGTGGCCATGTTGTTCAAGGAATTATGTATAGCTGTATAAGCAGGTCTATCTTGGATACTGGTATACTGTTAGGAAGTTGATATTCCTTGAAGAAATGTACAAGTCCTTGATATCAGTAAAGGCTCAGTGTTAAGGCTAACGTGGGATTCTTGCTTCATACTGGATATGACAAGGGATTTACAGAAGCAACATTTCATCAGTGTTTGTTTTTTATCGTAGTGTTTTCTCTTAGTAATGTCCTGGATTTCCCAGAATGCTTTTTAAATCCCTGGGACACGGGTGAATGTCAGTTGCTTTCTGATGTTAGTTAATTTTTTCATATCAAGGGCTGCAATTTTATTATCTTTTTATCATAAGAAATTTAACTTGACCTTAGATTAAGATTTTAATTTTTGTTTCTAATTGTCAGTTTCTTCAACTATTCAAGACAACATCCCTTAGACCCATAACAATGTTTTCTGAACTACATGAAGGATAAAATCAGCTAAACTTCAAGGGAAATAATGCACCTGTTGGTCTTATGAGTGCAAAAATAATCATTGCTGCAAACTAATATGTTTCTGATTTAAAAAAAAAATATAAGAATAATGTCCTGGTTTCAAACCTTCTAAAACACTGAAAAGCTTAGAAGGAACACTGAACTTCATTTATACCCGCTGGCTCTTCCTCATGGACCTCACTTATACTTCTTCCACTGTCTATTTATATACTCAGTATACCACCCCTTTTTTCTCTTTGCAAATAAACTAAGAAATTGTAAACTCTCAACCAAATAATAGCTGCACATAAGTCATTTCTGTGTGCTCATTCACCATGTCTTGTGGCTGCATCACGTTTACATAATGATGCTGTTGTCTCATTAAATTCAGGAGCCTTGCCTTAAGGGCATATGAATATAAACTTAAATATCTTCATGCTGATATGAATACTCTTGACTGGGACAAAGTTTGGCTTAATATAGTCCTTCAAGGAACCCTTACCATCAACAAATCCATTACAATTTTATACACAGGCTATATTTAACACCCAGAAAATTACATAAAATGAAAATAGTTGCTGATCCTCTGTGTTCTTTCTGCTCTTTAAAAGCAGTTGGCTCGTTTATACATATGTTTTGGAAATGTCCCCCAGTGGCAGCGTTTTGGAGGTCGGTTGCTTCTAACCTCTCCACAGTATTTGGTACGGTACTACCTTGCTCTCCTGCAGCTCTGATATTAGATGACCTCCCGCTGACTGGTCTTATGATTTGCAAACAATGGGCTTTATTGGCCGGACTCACGGCGGCAAAAAAGCTGGTGGCTACCTGTTGGAAACCCCCTTACTGTCTGTCTGTTCGGGCTTGGCTTCTTGTCTATTTAGACATAGCTTACTTAGAGATTTCCATTGCCCGCATCCACGGAGCAAAGGATTCTGTCATTGAGATGTAGTCTGTGGTAATAAACGACCTTCAAAAATGCTTGAATAAATAGATTTTCAAAAGGTTTTAAGGTAGCTAGGGGCCTGGATGTTTGTTCATACATCTTGTATGAACAAACATACAAGATGTTTGTCTTTTGTTTTTGTTCTTTAAACACATGTATAATTTAACATGTTTATTGATGGGCAAGGTGCTACGGACATTTAATGCCTGCCTGTTAACTCGTACCGATACCCAAAGGGAACCAGCTGTGGACTTTTACACATGTACTTCGGTACACAGACATTTTTGCCCCTTATGCTCTGTAAAATTTTTGTTTTCGTTTTTCTATTGTTAAACTGCTAAAATCAAAATAAAGAGTTGATCACAAAAAAAAATTCTTCATGCTTTATGTAACACAAGATTTCCTTTTTTTCCAGGAAAGATATCTTCAACTACATCGACATTCCAAAAAACTTCTCCCTCACAAAGGACAGTGTGCGTGTGGGCCAGCTGATGCACTTTGATTATTCCAGCCATAAATATGTTTTCTCCATCAGCAACAACTTCAAGTCACTGCTTCCGGACACCTCTCCCATCCACAACAAGCATTACAGCATATGCTCTGTGGTGGGAAACAGCGGCATCCTGACGGGCAGCCACTGTGGCCCAGAGATTGACCAGGCCGACTTTGTCTTCCGCTGCAACTTTGCCCCCACGGAGGTCTACTCAAAGGATGTGGGAAGGAAGACCAATCTGACCACCTTCAACCCCAGCATCTTGGAGAGATACTACAACAACCTGCTGACCATTCAAGACAGGAATAACTTCTTCCTCCACCTGAAGAAGCTGGAGGGAGCCATCCTGTGGATCCCTGCCTTCTTCCTCCATACCTCAGCCACAGTAACCAGAACCCTGGTGGACTTCTTTGTGGAGCACAAGGGTCAACTGAAGGTGGAACTGGCCTGGCCAGGAAACATCATGCACGATGTAAACAAGTAAGACAGTCAAGACTTAGACTGGGAGAATAATTATGAACTGAGAAGGGCTGGCAAATTGGATGTTTTTTTTTGTCAATGGGGTGTTGTAGTGGGGTGAAAAGCAAATATAAAGGTTTTTTAAAGACCCTCCTCATAAATGTTAAGACCCTGCTGCTTCTTCTATTCTAACCAGTTACATAAACAACAGAGTTATACAAGCTGATCTAAAGTGAGCATAACTGAACAGTCCTATTTTTTTAAGAACTCCTTATGTTTTGAACTTAGTTTGGGTTTTTTTTTGGAAGGCACAAAGAAAGATAAATCATTTTTGTAAATGATTCAATGCAGTATTTATTTAGAAAACTACACTGTTGAAACCAGCATCAGAGTAATAAGTGGAAAAAGAAAATAAATGAAAAGAGTTTAACTCTGACACACAATCAGAAATCTTTAAATATCACTACTTGCACCAGGTCACTATTTGCATCATAGATATGAACAGAGGTGACACTGAGCAGACTAAAGATAATATGTAAGTGAGCAATGACATCATTGCGCTTACTGGATTGTGTCATGAAACGTGGCACAGAAAAGGCAGACACAAATGCACAACATCAACACAGTAGGTCAAGAAGGCAAAAGATTTAATCAAAAACATGCAAGGGTCGGTACAAGAGTAGGCAGTCAGATTAAGGCAGCAGTATCCTAAAACATGAGACAAAAAGCAAGGTCTAAAAACAGGCAAGGTAATACACGGCAAGACTTGACTATGAAAACGCTGGGATAAAGACTGTGAGGTACGACAAACTGGCAACAAGACAGTGAGAGACATGAGGTTAAATACAAGAGGTAATGAGGGGTGATGGGAAACAGGTGGGGGTGAAACAATCAGGAAGCAGGTGCGGGAAGACAGGGGCAGGACAGACAGGAAACGGATCTGAAACAGAGACAAGGGTTAGTGTTTCAAAATAAAACAGGAGAGACAAGACATGAAACATGAATGTGCAAAAAATAAAGGACACCTGACAGACATGGCAGACTGAGATAACATCCAATTGACTGTCATGCTGAACATGTGTCCACCAAATCTGATACAGCAGGTTTTAATAGCTAGAAGGTGCAACTTAACTTCAGAAACCTCTCTCTGACTTCTGTTAGCTATGCAAGATTAAGGTGTAAATATATGTGCATGATGCCTCACACTGGAGAGTATAAACATTTTTCATATTTAAACTTTATTTAAGATATAGTATGTAAATGGAATTCAAAACATATGACATATAAGCCCTGTGGCTTATATGTAATATTTTGGTCAAAACCAGATGATGATTTCATGTTACAAATATTAATAATTTTTCATCTTTTTTTTTTTAATTTACAGTAACTGGAAAAATGAGTCTTTGGAAATGCCTTACATAATATTTCTTTCAATATAGATAGTATTTTTTATTCAATTGAAAATTGTTACAATCTTTCTCAGGGCAGAGGATTTTCTGCATGAAATCCTATATGTCCCTCAGTCGAGTATCTTGGATCATAATTAGTTGTGTGAAATTTGTGAACAAAAAGCTTAAAAAGTGGTTATCACTTTCATTACTTGCTAATATTTTAGTATTAATGTGCTAATATTTTGATACTGTTTTACTCAATATGTTTTTGTTTTTTTATCATTGTATTTGAATTGATTGAATTATTATTGTACTAATTTTATTGTTTAGCTAATTAAGTAAGGTTAAAAAGATCAGATGTCTTAACTCCAAGTACTGACCCCAAAAGAAATAACTACTTAAATGCCACCGCTAATGAGACCAAAGCAAACTAAACAGAACTGTAAGGACTCTCTTTAACTGAAACTGGACCAAAACGTTTCTCAGTTTTCTTTGAGTAGATCTACACCAAAATGCCAACAGGCCAAAATGACTAAGTTTGATTTTGACAAACATGCGTTTTCATTTTAGACAAAGATTAAGACTAAATCATGCACTGATTATAACTGTCTGCAGACTGAAGTGTTTGCCTGCTTTTTTATTTGCTTTTTTGCATTTTGGGCACCTTTTGATCGCTCGTCTTGAGCCAATTAAGCCAATTTCAACACTTGCACCCCTGAAATTTCCCAGAAAATGATCTTTTACAGCAGGAATTTGCACTTTGCTGCATGTGTGAATGGGACTGATATCCTCACTTCTTTAAAATTCTCTCACACCAACTTACCTTACAGTCGCTTTTAAAATGTCCCCAGTTGATTCAGTTTGGCAGCATCACAATGTTTTGTCTGATCTTTCTCCTCCGCAGATACTGGAAAACTAAAAACCTCTCCCCCAAACGCCTCAGCACTGGAATCCTCATGTACACGCTAGCCTCGGCCATGTGCGATGAGATCCACCTCTATGGCTTCTGGCCCTTTGGCTGGGACCCCAACACAGGAAAGGAGCTGCCTTACCACTATTATGACAAGAAAGGGACCAAATTCACCACCAAGTGGCAAGAGACCCACCAGCTGCCCAGTGAGTTCAAGCTGCTGTACAAGCTGCACCGTGAAGGCGTGATCAGACTGAGCCTGACACACTGCTCGTAGACGCACAGTGAGTGTTGGATGGTTTAAAAAGGTGACTCCAGAGACGGTGACCCAGATCCATCAGCTCAGCTCACACTTCTGTTGAGGCCCACAATGCATGATTAGAGTAACATCTTTTTCTGACATCCTTATCCCACAAACACTCACATCACGCTGTAATGCCACATGAAGATGTCAGATTCACTGGAAATGTAAATCGCAGACGTATCACGGTGTTGTTACTCATCCAGTATGTTGCTGTCTTTAGTACCACTGTTAGAACTTTTATGCTGCTCAGTTGCTTCCATTTATCTCCTTTGCATGGCTGATGGCCGTGATTTAACAGCTCAGACTGAACAAATGTCTAATTTAACTGGAGTCTGTAGAGGATTCAGCTGTGGCAAGAAAACAGTGAAATCTTCCAGTCCTGTTTGACAAAGTGTTGATTGATAGATCACCTTTTAGAACATCATACTGATTCTGTACACTGAAATCACTGCCTAATCTCAGGGAAGGAGTTAGATCAGTGTTGTTTTATAATCAGATTTAATGCCTCAAGAGAGGTGCAGTTTCTGTTTTCAGGCCTCCCCCCCATGAGGTGTCAGACAATCTGCACTACTCTGGAAGATGGAACTTGTTTACAAGACTGCTCTATTTAAATATACTTGTGTGTCTTTATTCTCTGTAGACAGTGTGACTGTCCACTTCAAATTTTGCTGAGAAATTTACAGATTTTTGGAATAATAATCAACATTCCAACAATAAGCCATAGATTCATGGATAAATGAAAGAGTTATAAAAAACTACTGGATTATAGAAAGCTGTGCGAGCCTACATTAGGTTCTGAGACTATAAAATGTGAGAAATCTGCAAATAGAGACTAAATCCATGGTTATGCCAGCGGCTTCATTCATGTCCCGATGCAGAAAAGCATGAAATTAAGGCTGTTTACTTCAGACTTGCTGATCCTTCTGGATTAAAGATATTAAATTCACTATATATCAAAGAAACATTAAACCTCTTACCCAAGTTGCTTGTCTTAGTCATGTTTAAAAGTGACATTTTCCTTGAAAAATATGACATTTTTTTCAAATTTGTTTTTTCAAGAAATGTTTTAATTTTTTTTTTTTTAATAATTAAACCAACAATAGGTACTAAAGTATATAGCCAGACTTGACTTATTCTGCACAAATAAACAAATTGATCCTGTTGCAGCTTTTTGTAAATCCATTATGAGCTGGTTGAGTTTTCATTTGAAAGACCTTAAAGGACCTGTGATACACAATTGACCCTTTGTTAAGCCCTGCCCTTTTGGTTCGTGTAACTAGGTTAGACAAAATCTCGTTGTCTGCCTCCCTCCCACATTAAACCACTGGAAATAGCCCATTATTTAACTAACATTTATTATTAACAATTGATTTGATTCTTTCATAAACTTTGCCCTGTTGGAAGAATAAAGACCAAACTACACTCAGGTATATGAAGATAAACTGAATTATCGGAAAATGTGTTAAAATAGTCCAAAATATCATTAAATCTGATGCTGGTGACATTGGCCAATGTCAGCTTTCTTCCCGCTGCATATCAATAAGGACCTTTCATTGAAAAAAGTCAAACAAAAAATGTTATGCATTTGGACCTGCGTTACTAGACCAGCTGAAAAATTGTTAAGATGGTGAAGGGTTGAAAGAAAGAGTGCAGTACTAATGCAGGGCAGAGCTGGCAGGGGAAAGTGGAAAAGATCAACAGAAATCTTGCAGCCCAGTTAGACCACTCGCAGAGTAGTGCAGGGATCACATAATTTTGTAGACCAGCCTGGAAGTTAGCAAGGAGCTGATCCCCTTGGTAAAAAGCCCATGTATATTTTTTTTTAAATGGGCTTTTGGGTTATTTCTGAAAATAAGGTTTGGGGGAAAATGTATGCAGCCTACAAAATTTGTTCATTTTGTACTTTTTGAAGTATAAATTTAGTCAGCAAAGTGAAAAGCTGATGCCAGGCTACTAAGGAAATACAACATGGCAACCTTATTTAATTGCCACCACTACCAAACTTCCAACTTCTTCGTCTCATCTCTTCTATAAATGATTTTCTTCTAAATGTGACCAGATCAAGTTGCTGCTCATGGCAATGTCAGTGTAAGTCTTACATTGTTTTTTGAAGAAGACCACTCAGAGGGCCATCAGATGGTCAGTTACTTTTACAACCTTTATTTTGTATGGTTTAAACAAACAGATTCAAAGATACTTTTATGGAGTTTTGACAATATTAGTAGTTTTAATTCTTTGACAAAGTTTGACGTGCTGTTTTCAGTGTTTTAAGTCCAATATGTTGAGCAGCCTGTACTTGGCTTAGGCCAGTGGCATCTTGCCTCATTTCTGCACTGGATCTAGGGAACAATATATCTAATTCTAACTCTCGCTTGTCAAGACTTTTTAAGTATATCAGTAACATTACATCCAGAAGACAACTATCAGCAGGGTAAACAAAAGAAAAAAAAGTTTCTGACACATCAGTAAGAGGGTGGCTTGATGGCACAGCAGGTGGTGTGCATGTTTCACAGCAACAAGGTTGCTGGTTCAAACCCTGTGTCGTTCAGAGCCTTTCTGTGTGGAGTTAATATATGTTATATGAGTTTGTATGTATATGCATGCATGGGTACTCTGCAGGCACTCCTGCTTCCCCCCACAGACCAAAAAAACATGCTTCTTAGGTTAACTGGTGACTTTCAATTGCCCTCAGGTTTGGGTGAGTGTGTGAACGGTTGTCTGTGTGGCCTAGCAATCAGCTTGCGACTGGTCCAGGGTGTCCCCTGCCCAATGTCTCGCCCAGTGTCAGTTGGGATAGGCTTCAGCCCCCCACAATCCCAAAAGTGATAAGCGGTATATATATATATATATATATATATATATATATATATATATATATATATATATATATATATATATATATATATATATATATATATACATATATATATACACATAATGGATTTATGGATATACTTAGTAGTGGCATATAGAATAGAAAATAATTTATTGTCTGCTTGTAGGTACAAAAACAGATATTTTTTCCCTTGACTTGCATGTACAAATGTATGTCGGCACAATCATGAAAACAAAGTGCATACTTAAAAAACATGTAGTCAATACAACAATAACATAATGTTGCAAAAGTTTTATCAGATGATGCCTACCTCCCTGATGCTATTTGATCATTTTGCTTGTTAATTTATGTTTTGTAATAAGGTGAAATGTTTCATTCAGTAAAATCTATTATAAAATCTTATAACTTAAACTTGCTTACATCCAGGATGTGTCATTGGAATGCTGACTTTCCCCCTTGAATGAGAAAAGGGTGTAGTAAAGCTTGCCAGGCAGGTTGGTTTTGTCAGTGGGCAGTAACTTTACCTGCTCAAGACACAGCTATGTTGTAGGGCTGAAAATTGAGAAAGTGTCACTTATACCAGTATTTTTCTGTATCAAAACCTGTTTCAGTTTGCTTAGAGTTTAATTAAGTTTAACTTAACAATAAAACATATCAGTTAAATCTGAAGATTTGCAAAAAGCTGCAACTCAGAGGGTTATATGACATATGAGAAACATCAGGAAATACAAAAATGTAGACCATTTTTTTTTAATATCTAACATCAACAGTTCTTTTGAAGTTTGACACTATTTTAATAACTGAAGTTATTAAGGAGAAATTTGGCATTTAAACATTTATGGACAGATAGAAAGTTTTTATTACTCATGAGTCCATATCAATTCCAATTTTTGACCCTAAAATGGATGAGTTGATTAACGTTGCCTACCGTATGACTTATTGCATCTTGTATAGAGAGCATGATCCATTTTAACATCATTGCATGTGAGGCACTAACAGATCTTTTAGGCTAGTTTTCTACAACCTTTTGATGATGTTTTGAGGGAACATTTTAGTTCTTTGCTATTGTTTGTATTCCTGGTGGTGTTTTTCTTCAGAGTATCACCAGTATCTTTGTATGAGATGTTTGAAGGTTCAAAATATATCTACTGCTATATTCCACATGGGACCAAACCTCTACAGATCAACTAAAAATAAACAAGCTTTATTTTTTGTAAATGTAGATAATTCTAGGTTAAGAAAAAAAAAGCCAACCAAGTTATGCCAGAAAGAAGCTGGGAGGTGGTCGTGAGTTTCGTGACGGGGGGCCCATACACTGAAAGCTGGCCACATGACCATCTCATGACCATGCAACATGTGCTCCTTGTTGTAAATTCTGGTTTAAATGCACAGAAAAATGCTGTCATTCACACTTACTCAATGTAGTATGTGCTTTTGTGCTCACTCTGAATTAGTGTGGCAGGCATTTCCTTGCCATCCTATCACTTCACAAAGCATTTCTTTTTGTCTGTCTCCTCAAGCAACACAGGAAATTTTGTTTTTGTCCGTCCCCTCAGGCAGCATGAAATACTTTCTGACCGTTGACTCTTGTCTGGTCTCCAAACAGTCACCACAACAGCCATTAAGACACATGTGTGATGAAGAGTGTGGATAGCTGATCTAAGAACATGTTTGTCATACTTCTGTTGTTTATGGATAATTTCTGTTGTCTCTACATCAAGAATGTTTTCATGCACACCAAAGACCATTTGTTTGTAGAAGAAATGTCACTCAAGCTTCGTACAGATTTATTTTTGATTTCAGCGGATGTATGTTTACTTACAAGCATTATAGTAGATGAGTTCTATTATTCCTTTTTTGATGCTGAATTTAAGTATAAATATCACTTTTTTGTGGCACCTTTTTTTTTGCTTTTTTTGCCAAAGTACTGTGGTTGAATTTGTGACTCCATGAATGTCCTCCTATAGATTCATTTGTTTGAATTTTCTGCTGACACTGATGTACATACTGGACATTACCTACGGACATCTTTTATTTTTGAATGCTTCGATATAACAGTGCTAACAAAGCTTGTGAGGATTGTAATTCAAGTCAGAGCAACAGTATAGCTTTTACGCATTACATGTGAAAGACAAGACGGTGACATACATAACAATAAAGTGTTTTTATTGCAAATGCAGCGCCACACAAGTCGTTCCAACAACCCTTTAACATTCTTGTACTTGTGTTCAAATCTGCATGGCAACTATGTCTCATAATGCATAAAAAAGCTTGGCTGCATATGTACATGTCGTATAAAAGTCATAAATCATGTAATGGACTTGGCTATCTTGGTTGTTCTAACAAAACCGATCATAATATAAGAAATGTAACCAGGTCTTAATGTTTTTGATTATACTCATGATAAATATATGTTATGTGCCTGCATATTCCTTCCATCAATGCCTAATGTGTCAAATTAAACAGTATTTTTCTCTGATTTGACCCATTTGACCATTATTGACTTTTATTTTGCTAAAAATAAACACTTGTTGTCTTCCAGGTTTCACATCAATACCTAATGTATATATCCAGTTACTTTATACAACCCTCAAAGTTTTTAAATCTTTCTCTCTCTTTTTTGTTCCTCGCTCAACAATACACAGGCTGTGAATAAATAACATTCCAGACAGTAAATACCAGCAGTAATTGGACCAGGTTATAAGAGTATTACTTCTCTCAGGAATGGATCAGATAGTTTTTCGTTAATCTTCTGGCGCCCCCCTTGAGCTCCAAAGCACAGAAGCATCTGAAAATTCTTTGTTACTTCAGGTTCTGTGAATGACATTAGCAGGCACACCTCCTCCTGACAGGCTCCTCCTCAGCTTCATGGCTGGTGGCGGGGCTGCCATTGGGTTCAGAGCCTGGGCCGCTATAACTACTCTGCTCCATCCTCCTCATCACTAGGTCCAGCAGTGTTGTCACAGCTCGGTCCACATCCACACCCGTCACTGCACTTGTCTCGAAGTAGGGGATGCTGATGAGGACAGATAGACAAGTTTTCAATGAAACAGTTGGGAGAGTGGGCAAGGACAAAAACACATGCTGATATCTGATGGATTTTACTGCTCGTAAAGGCATTATATGTAACTTTCATCTAATGTAATGTTTCACTGAAATATTCAAAAAAAAATCCTCCATTAAGAAACTCCAACGTGTTTCATTTTATGTTTTATACAGCAAATTAACAGGTATAACTTATTTGTATTTCATAGATGAAAAATAAAATGTAAAGCAATTAAACAACTGTAAAACAGTGATTCCTCTGTAATCTTGTGACCCTTTTGAGTCCCTTACAGAAGGTTTGAAAGGCACTGTAGTGAATGACATTTTTAGGATAGACAAAGGAAAGGCAGAATTAAACTGATCATTAGCACCATCCTGTGGTTTACTGGTGAAGAGGCAAAGTGTTATCCCAGCAAACCATAATACATTTTAAGGTTATTTACACTTTACTGTCAAATATTATCATCACTCTTGTTATTTTATCTTTTCTCATTCTATAACTTTAATCATGGGACCACTATCGCACCCTTGGACTACCGTACCGCTGCAGCCCCGCTTTGTTTACAGCAGGGAACAGCTGATCGCGCTGCAGCCGGCCGGCTCAGCGATCTCAACAACAGACATACAGCCAGGTATGCTCGCAGACATAAAGAGAAAAACACACAGGGGGTGTAGAGGAGGAAAAAAGCTGCGAGGGAAAGGAGTTGGACTGAGACGACGGAGGCTTATGAAGAGGAGTTATAAGCCGAGTCTCCCCTCTCTCATCATGGGAAATGTGAGGTCCCTGGGGAATAAGATGGATGAGCTGACGGCGCTGGTCAGGAGTCAGATGGAGTATCGTACCTGCAGCCTGATGTGCTTCACAGAGACGTGGCTGCAGCCGGAGACTCCTGACTTTAACGTCTCCATCACCGGCTTCCAGACTGTACGGGCCGACCGGGATGTCACCGAGAGCGGTAAGAGAAAGGGCGGGGGACTTGCCGTTCTTGTAAACAACAAGTGGTGTCACCCCGGTCACATCACGGTGAAGAAACGCTTCTGTAGCCCGGATATAGAACTGTTAGCTGTGGGACTCCGACCTTATTATTTACCCCGGGAGATTTCTCATACCATCCTAGTGGCTGTTTACCTCCCCCCCTCCGCGAGCCCCGCGACGGCGTGTAACGTCATACACGCCGTCATATCGACACTGCAAACGGACAATCCCAGTGCTCCCATCATGATCTCTGGGGACTTTAATCGTGTCACCATGGGGAAAACACTCCCAACTTTGACTCAGTATGTGAGCTGCTCAACCAGAGGGGAGAAGACTCTGGACCTTCTGTATGCTAATGTGAAAGAGGCATACAGCTCTTCCCCCCTCCCCCCTCTGGGACGATCAGATCACAACCTGATTCACCTCACCCCCTGTTATGTGCCCCTGGTGAAAAGACTGCCAGCCACCACAAAGTCTGTGAGGAACTGGTCAGACGAGTCCATGGACACACTGCAGAGCTGCTTCGAGGTGACAGACTGGACGGCACTCTGTGAGCCCCATGGAGAGGACATCAACGAGCTCACAGAATGCATCACGGATTACATAAACTTCTGTGTGGACACCATCGTCCCAACAAGGACTGTCCTTTGTTATTCAAATAACAAGCCGTGGATAACAAAGGACATTAAAGACTGTCTAAATGCTAAGAAGAGGGCCTACAGAGATGAACATCTTGAGGAGGTGGGGGCAACACAGAGGGTCCTGAAGGTGAAAATTAAGGAGGCTAAGGACAGCTACAGGAGGAAGCTGGAGAAAAAACTCCAGCAAAACGACATCAAAGAGGTCTGGAGTGGCATGAAGACCATCACTGGATACAAGAGGAGCAGCAGCAGAGGAGAGAACTGTAGCGTGGACAGGGCGAACAAACTAAATCTGTTTTTTAACAGACTCGACTCAGGCCCTGTCCTCCCCCCCCCCCCCCCCCCCCCCCCCTGCTGCAGGCCAGCAGCCAGCAGCCACTCCAGGGACACCTCCCCCTCCTGGGAGCCCCCTGCCTTCTGATGTGGGAACCTCACCTCCCTCCTCCTCCCTCTCCCAGACTGAAGGACCTCGCGTAGCATCTACACCTCCACTCACCTCCCCGATGTCCTTCACCGCAGACCAGGTTAGAAGACAGCTGACAAGACTCCACACAGGCAAAGCTGCAGGCCCTGATGGTGTGAGCCCGAAGGTCCTGAAAGCCTGTGCCCCCCAGCTCTGTGGAGTACTTCACCATGTCTTCAACATGAGCCTGAGTCTCCAGAGGGTCCCCGTGCTGTGGAAGACGTCTTGCATCGTTCCTGTACCGAAGACGCCGTGCTCAAACAACGTCAAGGACTACAGACCGGTGGCACTGACGTCCCACATCATGAAGACCCTGGAGAGACTCGTACTGGAGCAGCTCCGGCCTAAGGTCAGGCCCCACTTGGATCCACTTCAGTTCGCCTACCAGCCCCGACTTGGTGTTGAGGACGCCCTCATCTTCATGTTGAACAGGGTCTACGCCCATCTGGACAGGCCTGACAGCACTGTGAGAGTCATGTTTTTTGACTTCTCCAGTGCCTTTGACACCATCAGACCGTCCATACTGGGGGAGAAGCTGACAGCGATGGGGATGGAGGCTCCTCTGGTGTCCTGGATTGATGACTACCTGACTGGCAGACCGCAGTATGTTCGTCTGCAGCACTGCGTGTCTGACAGGGTGGTCAGCAATACAGGGGCTCCCCAGGGGACAGTCCTGTCCCCCTTCCTCTTCACCCTGTACACCACGGATTTCAGCCACAACACCGACTCCTGCCACCTTCAGAAATTTTCTGATGACTCGGCTGTTGTGGGGTGTATTAGCAAGGGTGATGAGGAGGAGTACAGGGCTGTGGTGGGGGACTTTGTCACATGGTGTGAGCAGAATCACCTACAGCTCAACGTGACAAAGACCAAGGAGCTGGTCGTGGATCTGAGGAGGACAAAGGCTCCAGTGGCCCCTGTTTCCATCCAGGGGGTCCAGGTGGACATCGTGGAGGAGTACAAATACTTGGGAGTATTTTTGGATTACAAACTGGACTGGACCAGGAACACCGAGGCCGTCTACAAGAAGGGCCTGAGCCGCCTCTACTTCCTGAGGAGGCTGAGATCCTTCAACATCTGCAGGACGATGCTGAGGATGTTCTACGAGTCTGTGGTAGCCAGTGCTATCCTGTACGCTGTTGTGTGCTGGGGCAGCAGGCTCAGGGTTGCAGACACCAACAAGCTCAACAAACTGATTCGTAAGGCCAGTGATGTTGTGGGGGTGCAGCTGGACTCTCTAACAGAGGTGTCAGAGAGGAGGATGCTGTCCAGGCTGCAGGACATCATGGACAACACCTCCCACCCCCTCCACAGCGTGCTGGACAAACACAGGAGCACATTCAGTGCGAGACTCATCCCCCCACGATGCACCACAGAGCGCCACAGGAAGTCATTCCTGCCTGTGGCCATCAGACTTTATAACTCCTCCCTCTAAAATCACTGCTCCCTCAGGTCCTGGAGAATAAACTCTCACTGTTTTTACTCCTGTTATATTGTTGATGAGTAAATCTTCGGACAAATGGTGCTGTCATGAATACATTTAAATTTTTAGTGTAAATATTGTTAATTGTTAATACTGTGTATACCTCCACCTCATTCGGAGCCTCATGTCCACTTCATTTTACTTACTTATTCTACTTATTTTCCTTCAGAAGGAAGTTTTATACTGCTTAAAGACTCTGCACGTTGCAAACTACTTACGTAATTTTTATGCTCTTTTCATTTGTTTTATTTTGTATTTATTTTATCTTTATTATTTTTTAATGCTACTGTTTACTCTAATGTCCTCATCTGTTGTTTCCAACTGCTATACTGTGTATAAGAGCAACTGAAACAACCGAATTTCCCCTTGGGGATTAATAAAGTATTTCTGATTCTGATTCTGATTAATAACAGATACATGAAGTTGCCTCAGAATCAGTCTAAGCTAAATTGTAAATCAAATCAAATCCCCCAAAATAAGACAACAATACTTCATCCACACAAAAAGCTGTAATAGTGTGTATTGAAACTAACAAGACAGGAATCAATAACTTACTGTTTTGGGTTTTGGCATACGTGCATGTAAAATATTGTTTTGCATTTTAAAAGGAAAACAATGAAACTTTCTTCATTCTAGGATCTTTGATTTGTCATTTTTTTCAGTTCTGCCTTAAAATTTTGTAAGACAATCAATCATCCAAATTGTTGCTTATTGTGCTTATATCAATTATAAGGATCATTTTTCACATCAATAAAAGGTTTTGTTTCAGTGATTGTTTGAAATCTTGAGGAGGGCATACTATGCCGGTGAAATCAGTTTCATATAGTCATTATTGATGACTGCTAGGGTATGTTCACAATGTGTTTAATTTATTTTTTTTACAGTTTTCATATTTAGACTACCCCTGATAGTGCTGTATCCTCCAATTGTCTGAGATGCTCTGCTAGAGCTTCTGCCTCTTAAAGGCTAACTTCCCCACACGGGCCCAGTCTGTTTTGGTTGGTTTACAGGTCTTCACTGAGGTAATTAATCAGTGCTCTGTGCCATGGTGCCAATGCTTCTGCATTCATTTCAACATCTACATTCTGCTACTTCGAGCTAATGGGCTTACACTGTTTATGAAACAACGGTAGGACATCACACTAGTAGTTCTACTGGGGGGGTGGGGACTGGATGTTTTATCTTGCTCATAGATTTGCTCTGTCTTGTGAAGGATACATACTGTATGAAACACACTTAGTTGAAGCTCAAAAAAGCAGAGTATGGGCTCTTTAATTCTCAAATGTGAAGGTGTATACTTTTGCAGTCACAAGCAGAGGATTAACATAATGACCTTCACCTTTGACCCATAGCCTCTAAAATCATACAATTTCCTCCTTAGGTCAGAGTGGGTGTTTGTGCAAAGTTTGCAGAAAATCCCTCAAAGCAGACCTGAGATACCACGCTCACAAGAATGTCAGACATCTGCCAAGCCCTGGCTAATGCTGGTGGGGAGACATCAAAATTGTATTGAGTTAAAACTGAACAGTGGTCTGTTCTGGAAAAATCACAAATACTGAGGTATGGTTAAGGTGTATTTTCCCCTTTTTCAGTGAGAGCCATATCCATAAAAATATGAGGATGACTGCGCCACTTTGATACACCCAACTTTTAGTGTATTAAAGCTGCAGTATGTAATTTTTATTTGTGTCACTGGACCAAAAAATATGATGACCTGTCAACATCTTTTTACTGAAGCCACATGAGAGATCATTAGACATCTGTGCCCCCTTCTTGCTCAGTATTAAGCCCTCACAAAATCTAGCAAGCGACATCCAATTTTCCTTTTTTGTTGTTCTTTTGTGGCTGCAGATACATTACATTGATTTAATGCTAATGGCACATGAACACAGTGGATAGGTTGTGCATAAGGGACGGGTCATTGCTAGGAGCAGAACAAAGAAACAGAGGGGGGAGTAAAATTGTTTCCACTGAAGTCTCATCCAAATTACACACCCCGGCTTTAACATTGAGGAATTTAAGGGTAGAAAACAACTTTATTTGAGAATTGTTTGGGAAGGATTTGTACAGTGTTATTTGGTACTTGGACCTTGATAAGGAGCAGTTTGCAAAGTGAATGAGCCTGATTTAGGCTATTTGCTGACGTAATCCTTTTTTTTATTTATTGGCCACTCACCAGGTTTATGTTCAAAAGTGGGCCATTTCACATTTTGAAATTTAAGTAGGTGAATAAAAATGGGCCATGGGCTGTAGTTAGATCCTGGGCTATAATTCAACATCACTGCTGTATGACAAAACAACATGCTTGCAGCAATTCCAGTTTGTTTTAATGTATGAACCTATTATATAAGTAAATGTCAAGTGTTAAATATGACATCAGGTTGTGCTGCCTTTTTTGCTCCATGGTGGCTAATCAGTAACCTGATACACCAGATGAATCATTAAACATATTTCACTAGTGCATCTGGGAAAGAGCCCATAGAAAGTGTCTGAGAATGGGTCGAACCTTTTAAAAGTATATCTGGCAGGTAATTGACTGATCGTTCTGTCTATCACATTCATTACGGGACAATTACATCATGTAGTGGGTGGACTGACTGCTGAGGTCTAATGAACAGAACATAAACCACATCGTAATACAAACTCTTGGCAAAGCATGTCGGAAGTGGAGCAAAAATATCCTTTCAATGGAGAAGTTGGGAGTGTTGTTATTTGTTTCCGTTTAATAAAGAAGCATGATCCAGAACTGATAAAACCGCTACTGAAGCTATTTACATATCTGTATGAACAGCACTTTCTTCTTCCTGCTCTTAAGGATGCTGATTGGGTAGCGTCGCTTTGGGTTGAGCACAATCGTTATTGATTGGAGCCTGGCAAGATGGATCTGCATGATTACAGATAATCAATCAGGCAGATGCATCTGCACTGCAAGGTTAGCTCATCAGACCAAAATCTGAATCTTACTTTAATTGTATTAAGTTTTTTATCATATCTAATCTGATTGTTATTTTCATTGGACCTCAACTGGAATACAGTCATTAGAAAATCACATCTACCTCACTCCACACAGTCTCAAACCCTTTCTAATTCACTGTTGGCTGTAATGGACAGACACCAGAACATGTGTAAGACCCTCACCCATATCTGTCTGCCAGATCTCTGGCCTGTCGGGCGTGAACGTCCCTCACATCTCGAAGGTCAGCCTTGGTGCCCACCAGTACAATGTCAGGACTATCACAGTACGCATTCGCCTGTAGCTGACCTGGACCAACACAAAAGAAGTCATTTCAAACTTTGGTATGCAAACTGATACTCATGAATGAAGTCTAAACTAAGATCAAGGACTCCATCAGTCAAAGTGAACTCTGACTTGAAAAGAGACGCTCTGAATTTAAAGTGCTGGTGTTACCAGAAGAGAAAACATTGATCAATAAGAGTATTGATCTGAAGGGAGACATGCTGCTAAGATGACACATACTCATCCAGTTCCTGACGTTGAGAAAACTTTGTTGATTTGTTAAGTCAAACATCAGCAGGAAGCCCATGGCGTCTCTAAAGAAAGCTGTAGTGAGACTGCGAAACCTGAAAACAGAATAGAAATGTGTTATTTGGAACTTGTTTCAACTGCCTGTGGTGTTCCATAAGGTTCTGTCCTTGGACCTGTTCTTTTGACTCTTTCTATAAAACTGATGACAGTTTTTACTGCAATGCTGATAATGTGCTGTCTGGTTTCTGAGCATGGAAGATCTGCTTTTGGCCTCCTCGTACTGTCTGTTTGAATCTCACTAGTCAGCTCTTTGCACTGGTTTCTCGTGGTCATTGTAGACCTTTAATTGTTAACATCTAAACCTCTGATTACACCTTTTTTTCATGGATCATAATGATAACATTACTGGTTGACTGTCTACTTCAACAAATGACCTTTTCTCTTACTTTTCCTATTATTTCTCACTCTTACATTTTATCATTTCAGTTCTGCTCAGATCATGGTGAATGAGGTCTCACCCTAAATGATTTTTGAGTCTGAATGTTTATAATGTTAATACAGCACAAAGGCTCTGTTTTTGGTTTTTAGAAATACACTGCATGTTTTTACTAGTTGTCATGATAATTGGTAAATTTTGACTTCGCCGCATAAAGCTAACTTAAGCTTTGGGGCATTTTGTTCACAGTAGCAGTACCCTTACAGTTCTTGAATAAAAAAGTCACCCTTCCAACATAGAAACATTTCTGTGAGTGCAATTTCTGCTAATTCTTTAAAATGCTCAGAATTTGGTAAAGGCCACAAGAGGTCCTTTTCCCCCAAAATGTTTTAAAGCCCTTAAAATGCTCCCCTGGTGGTCGACATTTGTATATACTTATGTTTATTATTTTCTTGATGAATACTGCTTGGATGAAAGGCACAAAAATAAACCAAATCCACTGGATCTTGCACATATGATGGCAGGGTGGTAAAAAAGTGTTAAGGATGGCCCCAGTGGTTTCTGTGGTTGTTATTGATCATACCTCTATAACTACCTTTATAACTATATAGACATGAGGATCCTTTTAAAAACGAGATGCCATATCTCAAGGGGCTAACCTCTAATATGCTGATATTCAGCAGAGACACATATGAAGAGGACAAATTTATGATTGGCCCATGGATCAGTCACTACTTAAATTCTTACTTAAGTCCCTTTGTCTCTGCCCACCTTCACCCAGACACCCAACACAGCCTAGCAGACTCTTTTAACTTTGACTGTGATGTTTTAACAGCGATTGAAAGGCTTGACACACAATTTTGTATGGGTTTCAATACTCTCCAGAAGAATTTTCATGACCGATAATCCCTTCCCATTGTCTCTTTTCCCTGTGATACAGAAAACATTTTAATGGAATGTCTAAAGGACTCTTGGATGCCACCATGATAGTTTTTAGACATTCACGGTCCCAAAAAGTGAAGCCCAGTCTCCTGCCCTCTCTTGCTTGATTTGCACGACAAAACTTTTGACTTTGACCGTTACATCTATACAGCATTCGATGAGACTGGAAAAACTTGATTCTAGATTTTCATACTCTCCAGAAGATCAACTCTGTAACTTTTGTTATCAGCCAACTACCTTTTAGCTGAATCCCCCACTAGTTTTAGTATTCAGATTTACCTCCATTACATTTTTAAAATGATATTCACCTTCCCCAAAGGACAAGCACTGATGACTTTACCTCCTTGTCTTCATATGTGCAACCAGCAGATCAATACTTTTTACACTTTCTCCTAATGTGTCGCTACTTGCTACAAATGTTGTGTGTATTTGTCAACAACATTACAGGAATATTCATGCTCCTGAGAGAATGAATACTACATACTTGGGTGATCACCTTTTTAAGGTAAGAGCTCCAATGAGGTTGAGGTAAAAGAAATAGTTTAAGACAATTACAGACTTAACATGTCCCTGGAAATTAAACACTACAATTGGTTGAATCCCTTGTCATCTCTGGTGACAAACCTGGATATCTATGTGGAAATAAAGACATTTATTCTTCTTCTATTCTGACAAGGTTGTAAAATGCTGTTTAATGGAGTTGCTGCAAACAAAGCTCCATTTTATTCTTTTGTGCAAATACAATAAAGTCACTATTCTATTCTATTCAAAAATTAAACATAAAGCTTTGACAAGAATCTTTAAACCACTATTATCAAACATAATTTTTAACAGACATTTGACAGATACTGAGACAATCAACCTCAATCCTTCTCCATAAAACTGAATGTATTTCTTTAAAATGTCTAAAAGCATTCTTCAGACAATAACCCTTCTGTCGAGGGAATCTAATTGATTTAATGTCTATGGATCTTTTGTGCTTGTGACATTTAGATTTTTCAAGTTATTACAAGCAATTCAGATCCTTTTCTTTCCTTTCGTAACTTCAAATAAAATGTTTGTCTGGACACATGGGGTGAATGTGGAAAAAAATAAGTGCAATGAGATATTTGCATCAAAAAATAAGCTGAAACCCCAAAATGAAACATGAGCTAAGCCTCATGGTGCTGTTCATATACCTATAGCATTTTTTTACTTGATTTTGTGTGAGCAGCTTTTTATGGTGTTTTTATTTGGAGAAAAATGTTAAGACAAAACAATAAATCCTAAACTTTGGCCTATTTATTCTTGGTGTTCAGAGATTGAAACTATTGCTGGATTGGAAAACAGTGTAATTTAATGCATTAAAATATGACATGAAATAAACTTGTGTGTGGAGTCTTTAGTTGTTTAATCAATAAAGAATATAAAAGTATTTCAAAAAAGATCTTCAGTAATACTACAGTCCTACATCACAGTTTAAACGCTAAAGTAGAAGCTTTGAGTGAATTTATTTCTTTGTTAAATGTGTTTAATTTTTTAGACCATGGCAAGAACTGTTTCACTAATCTCAGCTTCTTTTTCATTTTTGTCATCGGTAATTTCACCCACGGTTTTATTTCTGATTTATTTCCCATCAGTAAAGCACTTTGGACAGCAAGCTGTAATAAATCAAAGGTTTTGTAAGAATACATTTAGGGGTTTAGTTGAGAATATTTCAGGAACATGTCCTCTTGTTACCTTTCTTGTCCTGCTGTGTCCCAAAGCTGTAGGTGGACTTTGAAGTTTTTCTCAGTTGTCCCATCAACACCCATCCCTGTGTACATCTGGATCAAACCATAAAAATTATATGATCAACAGTTGCCCATCTTTTATAGTAATGGTTCTCAAAGGTGGGTTGCAGAGCTGTTTTTAGAGGAGTATTAATGTGAAAAAAGAGATTTATGAAGGCCAACAGCAAACAAACATCCATACAATTCCTTTTTTTTGGTTCAGTTGTCTGGCTCACTTTCTCAGGTTTTCCATTACAACAAGATTAATTTTGAGATCTCTACTGAATAGATGGTATTTGCATGTTATTACCACTGACTGTAGAAAGAATCGGATGAAGTCATATCACGTAAGCCGTTTGATTATCAAATCAGGCTTTGGGCTGTTGTTGATCCATACTGTAAATGCAGTCTCAACTTTAGATCAACCAACAAACAGACACAGAGGCCGGGCTAAGGCAGTATTAAAAGCCGTCTTAACAATAGTGTCACCACAATGCCTTGGAGTCATGTCATGCACACCCCTAAATATCCAAATCCAGAAACCCTCGAATGATTTATAATGGCTGTGATATTAAATTAATCACCACTGTACAGAGCTTTTAGTAACAATAAATATTAAAACCAACTCCATTGTTGAACCAGGCCATAAATATGTTTATTTAGACAGCAAAACTGTTATTTCACCACACACTATCACAAAACCTCCATGTTTCCTGCTGACAGCCTCAATCAGACTCTTGAGGAACTGCAGCTTTTGACACTTCCACATTTGCTTCATTTTTGGCCCTTGAAGTTGTTGCTTGGTCGTCACTGGAGCAACAAACCAACTCAATTGCATAAATGCATTTTGGTTGGATGTTTCATCCCATCTCTTTGTTCGGTCACCTTTTGTTTGATCTCAGGTGAAAACTGCAGCTATTTTCATTAAAGGTTCCATATTTAGCTCATTTTCAACACTTTTGCGCTGGTCCCATTAGTGCCCAGAACATATTTTCGATGTTCCTTACCCAAGAATATAATAAAAGGTATGGAATTTTTGCATGCCTAAAAACCCATCTGATTCATCCCTGTTCAGAGCAGGCTCTGTTGGTAGATATCCTCATGAGCCGTGTCTGACCATGCCCCTCTCAGGAAGTGCATGTTGCTTCAGTCTTCCAGTGCTGTGCTCTAATGTTGTTGCTGTATAAAAACATTAAAATAGATATTCTGGATAATATGGAACCTTTAAAAGAACATTTTAAGTTTTTAAAAGCCATCTGAAATCTCAGCGATGTCTTAGAGTGGAGGTTTTGGTGGATCCTGAGGCTCGGCACCAGTTGAGAACCATTTTTAAACTATTATGATAGCATTTAAGGCCTGCTACAGGTCTACTAGATTAATGCTTACCACTCTCTTTTCCCTGAAGTCAATGCCCACTGTGGTTGTGAACTTGCGGTTGAACTTGTTGTCGGTGTACCTATAGAGAAAGGTGGTCTTTCCCACCCCTGAGTCCCCAAGAGCCAGCAGCTTGATCAGGTAGTCGTAGTCCCAGTCACCCATTATGGAGCGGAGTCCTCAACCTGCCACGCAGGTGAACTCACAGTAAACTGTAAGACTTCTGGATGGTCCATGTGTCATAACAGTGAGAGTAAAAAATGGTAAGGTGAAAAACCAAGAGGAGAAAGGTGATTTAGTTTGAGTTAAGCTGCAGCTTTGAGTCTGAGGTGCAGAACCATTACACAGGCTTTGGGGGACGTCATAACTCCCCTCTCATTAGGCCCTGATCAGAGAGGGACGAGCACATGACTGGAGTTGGCTTCCACATGAGCAGTCAAGAGTTTTATCAGACATTACAGAGCGAAAAAACAGCCTGTTTGGCAGACAGAACTCCTTTTATTGACTGCGAGGACTGTGGGCAGGCAGCTGAACACTGCATGACGCTGCTCAGGTCACTGCAATGCTTCGGTTTCTTTTGCAAACCAATAAAAGCAGCGTGGAAAATCTGACTTGGTTATGAAAGCAGGGTTTCTTGAGAGTGCCTTCTACCCTCTGTTAAGTGTTCAAAACAACTTTTTGCTGGCTACAGGTTTGGGTAAAAGTCCTTCAGCTCAGATTCCAACATCACAGCACTGACAAGACATGAGATCCTACAATTTAATCTGGAGTCATTTCCCATGTGCACTATTAACAGGATTAAATTCTTTGCTATCAGCACACTAATGAGATGCTGAGTAATTCATCCTCTAACCTGCAGTAGTCTGTTTGTCAGACAGAACACATTGCCATGGGAAACAAACACCAGCAGACAGAATTTTGTTCATTTCCTATTGTACCAACAGACTAAAAAGTTCAAAAAATGACAAAAAAGTAGGACACCTTACCAGATTATCTGCATGCAGCGCAAATGTCCATTCAGAGATAGCACAACTTGTCCTGGTTAAATAAAATAATCACTATCATGATGCGATGGCCCATCCTGAACCTTTCCCTCCTTCTTACATGTGATCCAGGGAGGAGTTTCTCACCAGCAAGACTCAAGCAGGGCTGTGCTTACAGACCCTGCGTTTTCTTGTATTTCTCATGGGGCAGGGGGGGGAGACAGGCTCTTTAAAACTGGATTGTTTCCTCCGACAACGAATAATGTGTGCCTCTGTGGATTTGTGTGGAAATAGTCCAACCAGGCAACATTCTCCACTTCTTGTGGCTCAAGAGAAATAATCCTGCTTCTCTAAACAATCTGAGAACAACATGGAAACAATGCACCTAAAGACTTTATTTAGGTCCGCTTAAGAATGTGGAATTTGTCTCACCCAATTTACTTTCTTTCTCAACATTAAAAGGGGAGACATGAAAGGTCACATAAGGTAACCAGAATGTACATAAAAAAAACTTCAGAACACACTAGGGGTTTTATAGATTTTTTTTAACCTTGATAAACAATGTGGTCTTTATACATGACAGGAAAGTAGCATTAACGAAGAAGTCAGAATAGAACTTAAAACCAAACTGTTTGAATGTACCCTTTATTCATGTAATTTCTGTATTTGGAGTGTGGGTGCCACAAAAATAGAAAATGGAAAAACTTAGCTTTCCACAAAATGCTCAAGTAATATTTTAAGAATGCCTATCATAAATAAAATAAACAAATCCGGGAACTACCTCATACTTTCAAGAGCCTATAATTTGCCTCAAGTCTGGCTCAAAAATTACATTTCAGTGACTGCTGGAGTATGATCACAATCTCTGTTTAAAAAACCGTCTAGTTTATATTTACTGAGTATGTCTGATACAGACTTAGGGTGAATCCCAGGGTCTACCCCTTAGCCATTCCCCTTCGTCTTACCCCTTCGTCTACCCCTTCCCCTTAGCACTCTGTTTTGAGGGCCAAGGGGAAGGGGTGAAAACATGCTCCCGAGAAACGAGACGCCACTCGATTCCCGTTACGTCATCACGTTACTTAACATGATTAAAAGGTGTGCTTTAAGTGTCTGAAAGAACAACTTGAGATATCCACATCATAATCCAGGAGCATTTCTAATCATGTGGCTTTAACTATAAATTAATCATGAAAAGTTTTTCTTTGGATGCGACACTGTGGAAAACCAAAACAGGAAGTCAGCGCCTTAGCAAACAGAGAGGAAAGCTACATATACTTGAAGGTAGAGAAAAAAACCCATGGTGGCATCATATGATGTTATGGCAACATTAATAAGGCAAAACCATTACTAAAGAGGAGACTTACTAATGCTGTAATGCTCATAAGGTTAGCATAAAAAAATTCACCTTGTGGTTCTATAACTTCAGCCAGCTGAAGTTAACATTGATATAACACTTAAGCTGGTTTAGTACGGCAGATCAGAGTGTATAGCACATTGGATTTCTCTCTATTGCAAAATAACCACTTTGCTGATGTGGGGCAAGGGGACTGCAAATGTTAGTCAATATCACTAGCATCAGAAAAATAATTTTGTAAAAATATTGAACTCTTTCTATAAGATAACAAGCTTTCCTAAAACCCTTCTCTGTATCTTTGTTTCCACTATTTCACTTATGACAGGTTAATAACAGAATTGAATCAAAGGGGGCTTCACAAGGTTCAATTACTCCATTATTAATAATTAAGTGACTTTTAAGGATCAATTAAAAAAAAAGAAAAAAACTGCATCAAATTGTTTTTAATAGTGGGTTAAAAGTACCATATAGAGAATTTCTGCATTAAAACATGAACAGAAGTGTATTGTTGTAACAGCTGTCGTCTTTCATGGTGTCACAACAGGACACATCTGTTTATAGTGTCAATGGAAACCCCTGATGTTGCGGCAAACACTGCTGCATGAGGAAGCCTGACAGGTTACTGAAAAATGTAAATCTGTGTCTGTATCTCCTTCATGATTTACGTTGTTTAACGGTGATGGACAATAATCATGCTCTAATATATGCTGCATGTATTGCTGCCATGGCTCTCCCTTGAATGTGTAACTCAAACTTCGACGCCACAACAGTGTGGCCCGAGTTAACATTCCTAAGTCAAGATGATTTTCTTCCTGTTCTTTTCAAGTAAGACTATTTATGGGTGAAACCGCACTCCATAATGTATTTTTTTAAGCATAAACCACTGTTTAGGTTTCAAAAAATTCACATGAAAGGGAAAAGCTGTTAAAAGGGGCCATCTTGATTTGTACAGAGAGGTATCCCACAATGCTTTCTGGATAGCTGGGGCTGTTAATCAGGATGGCCACCTTTACATAGCTAACCCCTCTCATCATGCAAATTTCAGCAATAAACTAAAAACAGTGGTTTATGGTTTAATTACTGTTGTGAATGAGAGCCCCCTAATGTCAGAATTTAAATACTGCGCACATATATACCAGTAATGAAAAAAAGACTTTCAGAGCACCCACTGTCCTTTACTGTATATTGAAGATTGACAAAAAAGAGTGTCCTTGAACTGCCCTAGCAATATAATTTTTTCTAAATATCTTATCTTATTACTTCTGTTATGCATCACAAGATCAACAAGGCATAAGAAAATAAAGATTTTCTTTTTTATAAACAATACAGAATAAAAAAGTCTAACAGCGCTTGAAATACTTGAACAGATTGTTTGTCTGATGGCTTTTTGATGCAGTTTTTCTGTCTTTCGTTGTTACACTCCTCCCAGGTTTCCTGTATGAAGGAGGCTCAGGGTGCGACTTCTGGTGCTTCCATTCATATATCAGCTCTCTCTGAACATCCGGAGGGAGCTCAGAAAACACCTTCGGGTCCACATTTCCCGGGAACTCGCAGTCAGAAGACTGGGAGAATGACAGTCTCTGTTTTTCCATGACGTTCTCCTCAGGAAATAAGCTTGAGCCTGCAGGACTCTGATGATTCACAGCAGTTGTCAAATCAGATTGGTCCAGCTTATTAACAACCTTGTTTTTGTCCTCAATATTTTGGGAGCTTGTAAGAAAAGGTAAAGTCTTGTTTTCTTTAGTGTGGGAGACTTTTGCTGAAGTAACTGGGCTTGTTGAAATGTTAGTAAGAAAGTTTGAGTAGACAGGAGACAACAGTTCCTTCTGGACGTCCTCAGGAAGAAGCTTGAATACTTCAGGGTCAACATTTGGGGGTAATGACTGCGTCATCATGTTATTCGTTTCATCAAATTCTGACCTCACATTGATGCAGGATGCTTTCTGAGGAGGACCATCTTCTTCAGCAACAACAGAGCTCTGTTTTCTTTTAAAGCCATGCAATGCTGCCCCTGAGCTAAGAGGGCTTTGTGAGAGCACGGCCTTCTGTGAGGTTTGTTGGGTAATGACCTGATGATCTGTGCAGAGGCTCTGCCAAGTTTGAGAAGAATCATCCTGTCAGAGGAGCAAAAAATATTTCAGGAAATTCAGAGAAGTAACACAACAATTCCAGAAAGGACGAGGCTATAAAGATCACTAAAAGGGCATGTAATGGAAGAAAAGACGGCCGTGCTTGGTACGATGAAGAATTGAGCTTTTCTTCAGTAAAATACAGAAATGTTTGCCGTTATTAGTGCAATTTTACTAGCTTCCATCAAGAAATTTCTCTAAGAAAATGAGGAAACATATTTTTAACTGACTTGAATATGGCAAACAAAAGGTGAATTGCTTTCTTATTTAAAACAAACCTCCTATCGCACCACTTTACAAAGGTGAATAGATATGCTCACCAAGGCACCTTTTTTCTAAAATGTTAGTTATTTCATCAGAAAAATCTAAGAAGAAATACTATTTATTGTTTGAGATTCTTACATGTGAGGATTTGATGCTTTATGCAAAAAAAGACTCTTTGTTGTTCTGCAATGCTATCATCACATTTTAACCCTTTTTTTAAAAAATTCTTATTTTATGAAAATATAACTTACAGATTAAATGTCACCGAGAACATTTTTTGGTCTTACTGTTTGAATACAGTAGATGCCTGATAGAAGATGCATATGTCAGCTCCTATTTGCAATGCCATGAAAGAGACTTAGTTTATTGTATAACTGACCTGAGAAACTTAAGAATAAGATTTCTGTACAAACCAGACAAGTTTCTTCATAAAAATGCCTGAAGGTGTATCTGTACCCTACTCTACAGATGTGAACATGCATATCTATTGAAAGAAGGTATATATAGCTCTCTATGTTCATTTCCCTGTATGTTTCAACTAAGGTATGCATGTGGCTCTCAGTTTAAATAATAAGGCCCCTTGTTCTTTAGGTTCTCAGAGCCGGAGAAGCATGTGAGTATGAAGGCTTTGAATGGTAAGTGTCAAAATTAAAATTTACAATATTCACAGAAACACTTCCAGTGTGAAGAAGCTGTTAAAATAATTATTTTAGTTAATGTAAGAAAAAGAATCATAACTCTAAACTCTGATTTCAGAATGTATTTTCAAGTGGCATAACTACACAAGAAAACTATTTCATACTCCACACGTTGCCATTTCAAGTCATAATATTTAAGTCCCTGTCAGGTTTTTCCCCCGCTCTGAACAACATAGAGACAGAATGGAGGGAATGAGTTCATCCCAATTTGCTGTATCTCCAGAGGTGGTATCAGAGGTATGATATTGGTAGAGGGGGTACATGGATTCAATGTCCTGTCGCACAGTGAACCATCACAGATATAACGTCCTTGCAAAATTAACGTGATTGTTTCGAGGTGTAAAGATGACATGGCTTGGTTGAGGCCCTTTTGCATAAATGCACTGTGAAAAGGGCTTTAGAATATTTTGGATTATAGGATCATAAGGCTGTCACTGTGCAAACCTTATAGAGGATATATGGCAAGGAAAAAAATATAATCTTTAAAATGTATTTGGTATCTATAATATCTACGGAGCTACAAAAGGTGAAATAGTCCTACGCATTCCTATTTTCCACAGGTCTGAAACATGAAACCTGGTGGTTTGTTCAGGAGCTGGGATACTTATAACATCACAGTGAATAATTACAAAAAGTCCCATACTTCTGTTGATGTCTCCAACTTTAGATCTCCACCCACAGCCATTGAGGCACACAGCTGTATGTTTAAACACCCCCCCAGATGACAGGGAAAGGATTAAGAAAGAGCATTTTAACAGACACACACCCTAACCAGGTGTTCTTAAAAGGCAATAGAATTGGTGGGAACCAAGTAAAAAAAACAAAACATATATTTTAACAAGCACTGCACAAACATTCATTTAGACCGCAGGAGACTGTGTCAAATGGAGGAAAGGTGTATGGAAGATTAACTTTAATATATAATTGCTTCAATAAACTTTTCAGGACCAGCAGATACCTTTATAATACAAACATGAAATAATTTAAGCTTTTTTAACACTCAGATTTACAGTTCCACTGTACTGACCTGAGTCTGTGATGGACAGAGTTGTGCTTTTCTGGGAGACGTGCTGTGTGCAAAGAAGGATGTGATGGAGCCTTTCCCGCTGGCAGCAGACCCCCTGGCCTGCAGGTTACTAAAGCAAACATTTATAAGGGTGAGGTGAAAAGCGCTGCTGCTTTCTATCATCTTGTGAAAGAGTTTCATGGCCAGTGGAACCAGCTGGACCACAGAATCATCACTGCAGCCTGCGGACACATTAGAGACAGATATGCAAAGTTGATAGGCATGAAGTGGCAGATTTAAACAGCTGGTTAAAGAGATAAAAAGATCCCATTTGAGCAAAAATAAACCTTCATAAATAATGTTAAATAGCCCAAAAGATGAATATATTAATGCACAATATTCCAACCTTTTCATCTTTGGATGGCCTCCAGAACTTTACACTTTTAATTACTTCAGGGGGCCACACGAGAGCACCGATGTGCTAGTGATCAACTCTATCACTGTTGTTCTGACTGTTGTTTTCTTGTCGCTGACATGCTCTGGTCTGATGTTTGTTTGTGAATGTATGTATGGTCCGGGCAGACAGCAAAAAACGGGATAAAGAGTCTAAATCTGAATAAAACCAATTTAAAGACCTCTAACTAAAATAAGGCTCTTGTAAAGTCACCATTCTGACAGGCAATGGCATTCATTATTGAGGCCTTTATGAATATGATGATTGAATGATTTATTGAGACTTTAAATATAACCTAAATAATTTAAGTTTTTCACAACATTTACAAACATTTGATTTGGGATTTTGACTGAGTCAAACACAAACATCACAGACCTTGAAACAGTTTTTACATAAGCTATTCATAGCCTATGTCAGTTGGGAATATATCGTCTTTCTCTATACAAAAACTCACCAGAGCAGATCTTCTGTCCAATGTGGTTTGGGATTGGACACTGCCGACTCTCTCGGTTGAACCACTTGTTGGTTGCAGAGTATTTACGAATGGTGAGCCTAAAGGTTTGAGGCTGCCTGCCATCTTTATGCATCCTAAGTTAATCAGTGAAGCTTTAATTCAGGGACAGTGTTAACAAAAAAACAAAGAAAAATATTCAGAATAACCATGAAAGTACTTACCTTTCAACCAGACTGCACAGGAGCTCTTGTATCTTTTCCAAAACTTCTTTGATTGATGACATTTTCTTGAAGGAGTCTTCATCGCTGAGAGACTGAAACACAAGGATAATAATAAGGTAAAACGTTTTTTTTTTGGAAAACATATTCTTTCTGTGTATTAGAGCTCAGTTCAAAACAAATGATACAATTACTGGATTTAGATTGAGAAAATGCATCCCTTTGTTTTTGCTGCCTTTCACTCAGTGTTAAAACGGTGTGTTCTCTGAGGGGTTTGGTTTCAGGTATGAGACACCAGGGGTTTCATAACAACTCTTTGATAATAATACAAACGAAAAACAGCGCTGTCTTGAATGGTCACACTTTTGAATTTTCATCATACACTAAAATTATTTTAGCGTTTGTAAGAAGTTTCAGAAACACATCTCATTTTTTCAGTGCTGACACAACTGGGCAGAATTAAAATTCTGATATGATTCTTCTTTGTTCTGTATGCTCTTCTCAGTGTAACACCCACTTAAATAAAAGTAAAGGGAAAAGGTTTTATCTAGATTAATTAAGACAATTTAATAAATACAGTAAAAACTATGCATAGTCAATACTAATTAATCCAAAACCGTGTTTACATATCAATGCTGTGTATAAACACATCAATGCTGTGAGGCATCTACAGTTTCTTCAGAACTGTTTTTCAGCTGTGTACTCATAATCAGTGTTCTCAAAATCAATACTCAGTATCTACTCTTGTGCCCCATAGACCCTCTCTATGGGGGCACAGGAGCAGGTACTGAGTATTGATTTTATAACCACAGATTTTTATCTTGCTCATTTAAGTGCTCTATCATGCAAAAGAGACATACTTAATACACTGACCAAATCTAAACCAAAATCCACAGAAAAAAACTATGCTGTGACTTCAAGAGGACGGATATGTTGAAATGTACTGAGACAGCTCTGAAGGTGCAGGACAGTTACTTTGTTCTCCTCTACTTTCCTACTCTACTCTCTACTTTAAATTAAGAACATGTATCCATATTTTGAGATGCAATACTTAGTTTTATCGCTCTCACCTGCCTTCATTTAAGTCAAACTTTGCCAACTGTATATGGATATCTCTGCCTACCTGAGGGGCCCCAGTCGAGGTGACAGGAGAGTAATCAACACCGAGGGACAGATTCTTTAATCGCTGAGCACTAGGAGCACCAAACTCTCTCACCAAGTCATTCAACGGGGCGAGCTGCAGGTCTTTCACACTAACTAATCCCAGGGCTTGGAGTTTCTTGGCGGTTTGGTGACCCACCCCTAAGAATATGAAGAGGGAGAAAAAGCTTGTCATCAGGGATACTTGGTATGAATGCTATATCCTAAAACAAGGGTTCCCAAGCTTTGGCACACTAAGGAAACTCATATAGCATTAGCTTTTTATCACTGACCTCTTCATTCAAAACCTCCTTTTAACTGCTTGTACAATACAATAGCAAATATCAAGAGATCTGTTTAAAACCTATTAAACATTTCTTGTGTGATATTTCATTCTGTGTTCCAGTTGTAAACAGCCTTTTAAAATCTCTTCAAAACAACAACCAATAGTTAGAGTGAATATATTTCAACATTTTTTTATACATCACTCCTTTTTTTTTTGCATAAGCCTGCAACATGCAGTACGATCTAACTGATGAAAAGAAAGATTGAGAGTTGCACTTTTCACCTGGTACTTTACGGAGACTGCTCAGGCAGCCCATGATGTCGCTCACATTTTCTGGCAGGAGGGTGGTTTGCTGATTGGGTTTGAAGGTGCTTGACACTAGTTTAGCCAGCAGTTTATTTGTGGCGATACCAGCACAGCTGGTCAGACCCAGTTTACTGTGGATCTCTTCTCTCAGCTTGGCTGCAATGTTTGAGCCCAGAGCTAGTCTCAGATGATCACAGGCTTTAATATCTTCAGCTTAGTGGGAGAAGAAAAGCAAAAAGAATATTAGTGATGTCTTTGAAACCTTTGAGATTGTACAAGACAATCATGAAGTTTAAAATTAGTGTTCAGAGAAACTGAAAGTGCAATGCAAATGATTTTAAACTTTTAGCATCTGAGTCTGTTTCACAGTTCATTTCTTGGTTTCCACGAACAGCAGCTGTGCTGATGCAACTTACTTGAATGGTTGTAGACATGTCCTGAGAATGAAATTTCATCAGTCTCCGGTATCTCTGCAAGCCTTTTCTCAACTATGGATGTTATATCCATGAAGTTTTCATCAAACCCGAGCCTCTCTACAAGTGGGCAGTGGGACATCAGCAGCTCTGCATGAAGAAAAATAAAAAGGTAAAACAAAACAAAAAGAAAGAAAAAAGAAATAGGAAGTACAGACAGAAAGATGAAATTAGCTTAATGTTGGCTAAAATAAGATTTTAGATGGTAGCATAAAATAAAGATCTAGAAAAGCAGGAACAAAGTTAAGAGTACTGCTCTAGAGAGATTATACAGATATCCTACTCAAAGCTCAATTTCATTTTTACATTGCATCCAGGCTTTTTTTCTGTTACATCAAATACAGACTAAGGTTTAAGTGGAAAAAAAGGCTCCCTGAGTGTATGTAACCCTTAGTTTATCTGTTTTTTGTGTTGAGATACTTAAAATACAATCTCAAATTTCCGACACTCCCAAACTGACAAACAGTGGAGTGGTGAGATTTACTGGTATATCTACGTTCGTGCCATGATGTTAACAAAACCTGTTTGCAGTTTCAAATATCATGTAATGTTTTTTCTTTGTATATACTTTTTTACTTTCACTTGTACTTTTTTGTGCAACGCTGACATTTTCTTGACTTGAAGACTGCAAAAGATTTAATATTTATTAAAAATATTTTACCAAATAAGTTTGCAATGTAGTTCTCACAAAAAAACCTTTTTAGACAACTTCACTACCATCAACAATTTTAGGACTTATATCTAGGATACTTAAAGGTACTTTATATAAGGCAAAAGTGCAAGGTTCATGCACACTTTTAAAAATGAAATTTAGGATTTTTTAAGATCTTTTTCATACTTTACTGACAGAAAATCAATATTATTTTAGTGCCATTTAGCATTTGCAAGTTTTAGATTTCACAACAAAGCATTCTGTCATTTTTATTTGTGGTCAAATTCCTTAACCTTGCTTTTCCCAGTCTTTCTCTTCTGTCTTCCATTGATGGTATGAATATATAAGCATAACACACAGCTTTTCATACTTTACATTTTAGTTGCACAAGACTAAAAAGAAAAATGTAAAATTCATGTGTTGGTAGGTATGAGGCAGTATATTTCCAACAAAGTATTCAGACATGTTTCAAACTAATTGCCATCCAAAATTCAATACTTTCCAGCGTTTTCAAGACACAAGTTTTTGAATATCATATTTAGACTTCTTAAGGCACTTTAAGGATCTGTTGGGACCCTGCTACAGCCCTGTGCACCAATGGGCCT
The DNA here is from genome assembly GCA_037902135.1 of Cetoscarus ocellatus. NCBI lineage: Eukaryota > Metazoa > Chordata > Actinopteri > Labriformes > Labridae > Cetoscarus > Cetoscarus ocellatus. The sequence continues at coordinate 1,913,225 of JBAMNC010000414.1, forward strand.
CTAGGCATAGGCAGAATACATGTGTAATAATCACTATGTATACATAAAAATATTTCAATAATTAAGATGAGTATTTAGATTAAATAACCTTCTTGAAGTTAAAATACAGAAAAATCATGTTAGTAAACTGGTGGGCTATTGTGTGGAAAAATGACAAAATAAATAACTCAACATGTGCGCATATATTGTTTATTTTGTTAGATTTATTTTTTCCTTTAACATGTTAGACCATATGTTTAGACTTTAGTCAAACGAGAGGTGATCTGGTTGCATCAAATAGTCATGCAACTTTGTAAACTAAAAAGAGAAGCTTTGAAAATTTTAATTTCTGACAGGGTGCTAATAAACAAGCTACAAAATGTAACTTTTCAATCTTGAAACAGGAGCTGATAGTTCATTGAAGACAGGACTTTCAACAAGTGGCCAAGTTTCTAATTTCACTAGCATTTTGCTGAAATTCTGACCCCAAACAATTCAAAGCCTCAGTTTCCATATCTGACAAATGATGCTCAGTCAGACCTGTTCAATTGTGTTTTAATCAGCTTGACCAGCTTGTTTTATGAGGGGACAGCTGGACTCCCTGGCTACAACAATCAATCTTTATTTGTATAAAGCCAAATCAATAAAAATGTTATTTCAAGACACTTTGCACAAACAGGTCAATGCCAAAGTCTTCATTTTTCATTAATCCTTTTAAATAGCATTTTAATTATTATTATTTTATTATTTTTATTTATGTCCATATAACGTGCTGATCTAAAGGTACCATTATTGGTTATGAAGAAAGTAGCATATTTTTTGCACTTATTTTTGCATGATCATTGTCATCTTTTTGTCTTTGTTATTTTATAGTACAGCACAAGATGGGCTAACTGGCTTGTCTCTCGCTCAAGGCTGGTGTGTGAACTGGTGCCATAAAGCCAAGTGCACGATTCACAAGAGTTGCTGAATGAAGTGACATTGGAAACAGGCAACCATGGCTCTCTGTGGAGATGGGATATAAAACATCCTCCCCATAGAAAGTCCCTGTACAATTCCACCTCCAAACTAACAAATTAATTTGAAAAAGTTGCACATTGTTCTTTAACTGGGGCCTCCAAATAACAAAACAGCACCTAAGGATTTTGCTTTGTTGGCAGAGTGCCCTGATGTTGTTTTCACTTCTACATACCAGTTAGTTTGTAGGACATTTCTCTGTAGTGTGTCAGGTCTTCGCCTTTGACCAGAACAAGTTGGGGACATTTCTCCTTAGCAGCAGTCACAGACATCAGTTTGGTGACACCCTGCTCCCTGGCCACATAGTTACAGGTGACTATGATGTATTTCTGTTGAATACCTGATGATATAAGAAACATTACATCAATACCAAAGTACTCTGATCCAAAACAAGAGTAAACTTTCACTCTTCCTCATCAGAGGATCTGTCTTTGTAAAACTGCTCAGGGCAGTGTCTCTCAAATGATGAGTTGGGGCACACTGGTGTACCTTAAGACAAGCCCAGATGTGCCTTGGAAATATGTACAACCGTAAGTTATTATTACAACTTTACAACAACTTATGACCAAGTTTTTAATTTTCTCTATTACAACTTTAGGTGCGTGATTGTATAGGGGCGGGAATTGAAAACCAATTCCAGCTGAGAATCGATAAGTCTCTTTGTTTATCAATTCTCCTACTTGTCCTAATGCCTTGTAAATCAAGAATGTGACGCTCTCTTCAGGGACAGTTGACTTAAATGATAACAAAGAAGTCAAACATGTAACTGAGGCAGACAGTGTGCAGAAGTAGCCAAAATTGTGGCTAAATTTTTGACAAACTACAACTGCACAACTTTAGTAAGTGGATCGATAAGCAGCATCTATAATGGCATAGGCATCAATAAACACGTATGAATTCCCATCCTATTAATGTCCGTATGTAGCTGCACTTTACGTAACTTAAAAAATCTTTTAAAACTTCTAGGATACCCTGTTTTTTACATTTAACAGAGTAAATCAGTGAAGGGAATTATTACTTTTTGATTCCACACAATATTAGACATTTACTTTAAAAACATGACTTTTTAAGCTTAAATGTGTGTTGCCGAATTTCTAAAATTTAACAAAGCTCCAAATAAGTTATTGACAAAATAGTAAACAAATGCCTAAACGGTAACATGGCTGTTTGTAAAATCATTATATATTAGTAGATGCCTGTAGATTTGAATAGATTAATATAGTGCTGTGGCATCTGTAATGGAGGATATTTTGTATGGATATAAATCTGGTGTGCCTTGAGGTTTTGGCTTGACTTTAGGTATGCCTTGGGGAAAAATAGTTTGAAAACCACTGACCTAAAGGGACCTCTCTCAGTGCTGGGTTTCGCATCATCTCCACCTGAGCGTAGAAGCAGTCCAAGTCAAAATGCAAAATGACTCTGGGTGCAGGTGTTAGGGTCTTATGAAAGCTTGATCCTGAAACTGAGATGAAATGTATGACAAAGCACATAGCTGATAGAAAGAGCAGCCCAGAGAGCTACTTCACCAAAGTGGAATCAAGACATCCAGGATAAAGAACAAAAACAAGCTTGACCAAGTCCCTTCTGAGCACGCTGGTTTGATGTGTTTCACGAAGGCCAATCTAGGCTGAGAAGGAGCAGCTTGGTCAAACTAAATGTAACTAATTCAGATAACTGTGCATTCATGGCTTTCTTCAAAAGACCGTGAGGCAGATCATATATATACTGATCAAAACAGGGAAGACACACACAGCATACAGCTCTCCAAATGAAAAAACAGCTTCTGATGGAAACTTATTACTGAGACAGACATGTAATTTATAAAAATGAAATACAGCTGCTGCAATATAGGAGCGACAGAGGGTGACAGATAATAGCAGATCACCTGAATGTGCAAGCAGCCAAAAATATACATCAACTAACCAGGCAAAGTTTATTGAAAGAGCAAATTCATACATCTAAATCTTTGAAATGAATCAAGGATTTAGGGAAATACAAGAGTGTAACATAGCATTACAATAATAACAGCCTATACTGAGGTCTTTGAAGCAAGATGTTAAATATGGCACATAGATTTTTTTAAATAGAACACTTACAAAAATTACAGCCAATGTATCTTCTCTTGAAACAAATAGACCTCAAAAAAAAAAAAAAAAAACACTCTTCAGAAATAAATTCTAGCATAAATAGGAATGAAACTATATACTAAAAAGACCTTTCTGGAAATGGGTCATTATAAGCATATAAAGTGTATGCAACTCCAATAAAGTTTATACAGAACAAAATGACTGGAGAGAAAAAGAACTTGGCAACAAGTTAAGTATGTCAGTATGTTATCTTGGAGAGGGCGGGTTGCAGGAGGAAATTGATTTGCTTATATTGATTTGATTGAAAATACCTTAACATTGTTGGACATGTGTAATCATCCCACAGCCAAAATAATATACTATCCTTCACAGTAACTGAAGCCTACTAATATTCCTATTCTAAGAACAAAATGATTCAAAGTCTTAAAAACTCTGATTATATGACAAAGCTAATGTGTTTTAATTAAAAAAAATAAAAATAAAAAATAAATGAAAAGGTGGAATAACTAAATAATTTGCTTAAAGTGTTTACTCGTGTGATTTGTGTTTGTCTTTTTTTTTTTTGATCCCTTTTATATCCTCATTTTAAAGTGACTGACTTCTTTGAAAGCATTTTTAAATACAATTTATTGTTATTAATATTAACATTCTTACACTTCGTATTATCATTATCATTACTATAACTGTAAGAAACATGCTGTGTTCAGATGAGAGTGCTGCTGATTGAACAGCAGGATTAGTTAGGCCTGCCTGTTGGCCTGGTCCGAAGCAGGATAGCTGCAAAGAATAAATCTCCATGGTAATTTATGTGCCTCCACTTTCATGAAACCAAATCCCAACTACACTCATCCCGGACAACTGGAATTATCTCATCTAGGTTTTGTGAAACAGCCCCGGTTCTGTTGATAAACCTGGAGGCTCCCCAGAATTCGCCCCCTGTTGTACACTTTACCAGAGGCTGCTGAGGGGCAGAGTGTGACTGAATCCACAAAACTGGTCCTCCACTCATCTTCATCCTCCTCCATCTCGTCCCCACTCTTATCCATTTGTGTTTCGTATGCTTAAATCCAACAGGAAAAGGCTACTACTGCTAAACTGTAAGAGCAGGTGGTCGCCCTGACAGTTTGTCGTCTTTGGTTTGACGTCGTTCAATTGTGCGAAGCAGCACCACCTGTCGACACGGAGGTATTACTGCGAGACAATGACTGTAGTCTGCCCTGAAGCTGGCCACGTTTTATTATGAAATAATATCATTTAAAAGAAATAACCTTGTACAGTTGATTATATAGTTGTAAATGTTAAACAATTAAATTATTAAAAAATAAACATATACAGTTGATTATATGATTACAAATGTTAAACAATTAAATCATTTGAAAGAAATAAACATGTACAGTTGATTATATAATTGTAAATGTTTACCAAGACCATTAAAGAAATAAAAAAGTAAAGTTGATGAAACAATTGTCAATTTTTGACAATTATATAATTCAAAAGAAATAATGTTAAGTTGATTATACAGTTGTAAATGTTTGACAATAATATTATTCAAATGAAATAAAAGGTTAAGTTGATTATATAATTGTATATGTTTAAGACTAAGACCATTTAAAGGAAATGAAAATGTTCAGTTGATTATTTAAAATTTTTCACGATTATATTATTAAAGAAATAAATTTACAGTTGATAATATAATTGCATATGTTTCATGATAACATTTTAAAAAATAAGGTTAAGTTGATTTCACCGTTGATTATATACTTGTTCATGTTTAATGATTAGATCATTAAAAATAAATCAAAATGTTAATTTGATATCATAATTGTGTATGATTAGTTAAGTCTTTAAGTTTAATTTTTTTGTTCATGTTCAACAATTAAGTTGTTTAAAAGAAATAAAAAATTTTAAATTATTATATAGTTGTAACTGTTTAACGGTTACTTATACGAAAAACAAACGTTCGCTCTGTTTTTTTTTTATTTTATTGATGATATTGTTAACTCAGAATTTGAAGACTTCTTTTCATAATAAATAAATAAGTACTCACACACTAAATAAACACTCATAAAAAAAATGACAAGAAGGATGATGTAGTTCTCCGTTTGTCTGAGTTAACGAAAGTCTCATATCAGAAAAAAACATTGAATAATTTTTTTGGAAAAATAATCAAGTTTTGCTCTGCTTTTTCTGAGCAGACAGCAAGGGTGAAGGATGTAGCCAAGTAAAACGCGTTTTCAAGCAAAAGTTCAGTTAAAATGCTCTTAAGTGTCAGTACAGTTATTTAAACCTAGTAAAAAAAAAAAATTTAACCAAAGTTTTGATTACTGCGTATTTACTTTAGATCTGGAGTTGGGGTTCAAAGTTAAAATATGATCTCGTCTTTTTCTGAAGCGCAGAGAGGCAAATGACCTAAATGATGAATGTATAATAATATTAATCTCAAGCTGGTTGTTTGAGTGAAGAAACGGTTTTACGTTACTGTAACTATTTAAAATGTAGTGAAGTACAATACACTACTCCCCCAACACTGACTTAAGTGAAAGTAAAATTACTACTTTAAAACAAGTACAAAAATAGATACTCATTTATAGTAAAATGCGGTTTGGTACTATACATTACTGGTAAATTACAATTTTTAAGGTTACGCAATAAGTTTTTGAGACTAGATTAAATTTTGCTTTGCAACAGATTTGGGTAAAGTTAGAAAGATAATCATAGATTCGCCATTATACCCATCAACAGATCATGGCAGGAGGACTATTATTTCCACCGATTCTCTAAGTTTCCAAATAACAATATTTTAAATCAGAAAAATATAATAGAAGCAACGCGTGATTTCGAGATGCTGGTATATTTAATTTAGGAAAAGTAAAAACAAACTTTTTTCTCAGGTGACTGCAATCAGCTTCCGCCTGTCTCGCGCCAACAGCAGAGTCTATTTAAACGGGCTGTGACCTCGCGTGAGCTTCAGGTGGAGCGCTGAACACCCAACTGCTGGTCGACGTTTTTAAAAAAAAAAAAAAAAAAATAAGACAGCCCGTTTTCACAGATGTTTCCGTCCGCAGGCCTCTTCGCAGATACTAAATGCCCGTTCACAAAACGTGGGTTTTGTGAGCGGCCCCACTGCTTCTACAAACACGGCAGAGAGCAGCGGGACACCGGCGGCAGCTCCCGTGAACCAGCGATAATTGACCTGACAGGTCGGTGTCTGGTGTATGCTAGCATGGTAACCTTAGCTTGTTGTGCCGTGGTTCGCTCGAAGGCCTCATTTTAAAATGTTGGTTTTACCTTTTAAATTTTTAAAGTGTTTTTGTAAACTTAAGATTGAAAAATCAGTCTGAAATGTCCCAAGAAGACGTGAACAGGGTCTATGTATAATGGCATGGAATATAATCAGGCGATGTCGAAATATCGATACTTCTCCCCTATGTATCGATACCAAATGAGTACTCTCACAAAGTGTTAGTCTGTAAGTGTTATGGACCGTTTTCAGTCTGTCTCACATTCATAGTGCCCAAACAGGCCACTTTGGTGTCGTGTGGTTGTGGAGACTGATTAAAAACAAACAGTGCTCCTACACCCTCAGTCATATACAAAGAAGCTTTATACAACATTGTGGCAAACAATTCAGGAATTACAGAGAGGAAACTTAATTTTATGGATTGTTACGCCAAAAATATCCCAAGTCACATTTTAAACAACATAGAATTGGTTATGATAAGTCTAAAAGATTTATAAATCAGTGCAACATAGGCCTACATTAGTATAGCTGTTTAATTTGTGTTTATATTGTGGAATAAATGCCAATTCATTCAAGAAAAGATATGTCACATATGTTTTCATTTATTTTCTTGGACTAAAACTTAAAACAAAACTCACTTAAAGATCTTATGGTCCAGAGTTTGGCCCACATGTTTCCTTATGTGCTTTTGATCATTTAAAAAAATCCTTAACGTTTTGCATGAATTACAGGAGATGATTGTTATTGCTGTCAGTATCTGTATTGGGAAAATGACAGCAAAAGTGTCTGTATTGTATCTATTTGAAAAAGTCTGGAATTGTCCATCACTAATGTGTGTTGGCAAGAATCAGGGAAAAGATTTATATTAAGATACAAGGGTTATGGTGCGCTTCATCACAATATATCATTCATGATACAAAAACCAGGGCGACATGATCTTATTTAAAGCTGAATAATCTTTTTGATGTTTTTCATAAGATTAAGAACCTCAATTTTATGTGATTGAAGGAGATACTGTCTCTCATCAATGTAATATATATAAAGCTGGCCTGTCATAAAAACTTTGGTCTGTCCTAGTGACAGAAATAATAACAACTGGAGGTGCTCAGAGAGCTCAGACCTCCGCAAAGGCATTTCTGACATTTTTATCAAAACTATTAGTGGAAATGTGGAAATATGACACCTCTTGCAATGTTAAAGGCCCTGGTCAACCAAGCAGGTGTTTTTAATTACTATGGTTGATTAGACCTGGGAGAGGTTTGACAGGTTGGGCTGTGAATAGAGATTTCAACGTCATCATTTTTTAAGGACCAGTTGCAATATACAGGTCAACAAGTCCTCCTGGAGTACACCTTCTACAAATTTCAGTGTTCAGGAGGTGTCAGTCAAACAATTTCATCCACACAATCCTGAGAAGCGGTATAATCACACCTATGTGGGCTGCCAGGGCGTTTAAGAAATCCTGTTAACAAATCCCTGGCTCCAAATTTGGATCACCACTAAAAATCGTATCACTTCCTTGTGTCATGATCAACATTCCCTGATAATTTCATTGATATCCATCTAGATGATTTGCTTAAGCTCTGCAGTCATTCCTGTAAAAATACTTGAATGTAGGGATGAACAATTTGTTAATAAAATAAAATGGATAAATAAGTAAACTGCAATTAATGTGAACTTAACTGAGACTGATATTTGTTGAATTGTAGGAGATGGCACATTTTTTAGATTATTTTTGTAAAAATCATGATTTTTTTTTTTTTTTTTTGCCAGGACACATTTATATTAAATGGCATTTTGACACATTTAAGAAATTATTGTACCCTTTACAATCTAATTATTGCTGTGAGCACAGCAATAAAAATGCCCAGGAATAAAACTGCTTTTAAGTTTTTTTTTTTTTTTTTTTTTTTTTTTTTCCTAAATCGCATATTTTTACTTTTTTTTTTTTTTTTTTACAGGAGTCCAGTATGATGTCTGTGGTGCCACACTAAATGATGATGATGCCAAAGATGCCTGCCTCCAGCAGCTGGAGCGAATCAACAGGCAGATTGAAACTGTGAGACACGAGGTGGAGCAGGAGCAAAGGCGATTGTCTCACTATCATACTGCACAGGCTGACACCAGAAACACATTTCTGGGTCTCTCTGCCTCCAAGTCTGAGACGACATATGAAACCAAAAACATTTATAGACTGTCTTCATGTTTAAAGGTTAAAAAACCAAACCCTCGAGCAAGGACATATGTTGTTGACAATTCAAAACCAAAGACTGATTTGGAGTATGACCCTCTGTCAAACTTTTCTGCTGACTTGCGGTCTTACAGCTCATCAGGAAGAGAGAAGGATGGACAATGTTTAAAAAGAGGAAGAAATACTGTTAATTGTGACCAAAGGCGTACAATAGATTATCAGGCCCCGCTCTCCCGGTCGCCATCTCCAGATCAACTTGATGACTCGCTTGAGGACTACCAACTGATTATCGACATTTCCCCCTCAGGAAAAGACAAAGATCCTGTGAACTCTGTTATTGAAAAAGAGAGGGAATTTAAAGAGGTTAAGGCTTTACCAATTTTTCTTGACTCGGTTAAGGAATTTAAGGCTACATCTCCACATGCACCAAAACTTGAAGAAAATACTGGTCATAGTGACTGTGGTGTTGATAAAAAACAAAGTTTGTCCCATTTGTATAAAGAAAAAGAATGTGGTGACAGTCATATTAATAAAAATTGTATTGAATTTTCTAAATGTTTGGAAGGCTTAGGAAAAGCAAGTCCAAATAAACCTTTACATGTCACTGAAGCACATATGGTAAAAAGTCCTGTACCTGCAAGATCTCAACCTGAGAATCAAAACCTGGACCTTTTGGAGGAAAATATATGCAAGAGTGAGCGTTCTTGTGTTGAGAAAATGAATCCTCTGCAGCCCAATGATTATCAATCAAAGAACTCTCTTTTTTATAAAGCCCCAGAGGTTCACCCAAAACTACAACACAGTTACCATGTAAAGCCAGCTCAGGACATGGCTACAGAGCATTGGCCTTCATCAAAAGATTTTCCAACACAGATGTCACAAAGTTGGAAAACATCAAACCAAGTCCCGGCACAGATACAAGGAAAAGCCTCCGATAATCATCATCCTAAAACGTACCTCGAGCCAGTTATACCTGCTACAGGCAGCAGCCAAGCCCTGACTCAGCACAATTCTTCATCAAGCTTGACAGACGAGGCTAATTTATCCTCAGCAACAACTGGACAACCCTCTGTGAGAGCATGCAGTGAGGATGTTATAATCATTGAATCAAGCTCTGATGATGAAGCAGAGTTCAACTATTTGGACATTGAGCTGTCGGACAGCGACCCCATGGAGGAATGCTACAGGATCTTCATGGAAGCTAACAACCAGGATAAAGAAAGTGAAGTACAGCCTGATCATTCTGTGAGTATGATCATGACAACATGTATGGAATTGGGAGAGCTCTTTAGCTGTATAAGTGTTTTTTCTCCCTCTGTCATCATTGGAGGTTGGAGCGATGGTTGTGGAGAAGCCATCCTTAAATGCCCCACCACTGGCATCAGAAGGAAAGAAGAGGATGGCTCATGAGACCAAACACTTACAGGTACTAGTGTTTTTTTGTTTTGTGTGTGATCAGTTTAGGGTTTCTTAGTCTTGGGCTCAATCACACAGAGAAAAATCGCTGGAAAGTATTACCAGCAAAACCACCATTTTCCCATTGTAAAATGTGCTTGCCAGAAGCTAGCTGAACCTTTGTTTCTTCAGTAAGACTTGTGGCTGAAGTAGCCAAATAAATCAATTTAGTGGCGAGTTTACCTCAGTATCAACCACGTAGCCTACTTTCTGTTTTGTGGCCCTGTAGGATGAAAATCCTATTCTGTCACATTATGTATGAAGAGTTCTTCCCACATACTCCCTTAATCTCCCTCATGACTCTTACTTGACACATTCTCAAATCCATATTGTCCAACTCATTTCCTTTGGTCCTCTGTGCAAATTAAATATACCTTTTTTTTAATGGTTTATTTGCAATCTTGTGCAGCCTGCAGTCAAGACCAGACCCCAGCCTCAGGTTTTGGTTCCCTTGCGTGGGCCTGCTGTGTCTGGATTTGCCCCCCAGCCCTCCAAGATCCAGCAAGTACAGCAAAGAGCCTTGATTCTTACAGCTTCAGTTAAAAGCGGTCAGGCTTTTGTTTCCTCCAGCTGTCGGAGGAAGATTGAAACCCAGAGTGCACCTTCTACTTCAAATCAAACTCCTGTAAACGTTCAGGCTACTGCTGATGTGCAAAATGGTAAGTTTTCTTTCATTGGGATGATAAAAATATGTTTTATTTTTAAGAAATATTAAAATGCAAATGTCAGCAGTGTTAGTTTTGACAGCACTTTTAAATTTAGTTTTAGTTTTAGTCTTTGGCTAAAATATCTTTTAGTTTTAGTCATAATTTAGTCATCTCCACTGTTTTGATTTTAGTCTAGTTTTAGTTGATGAAATTTCACAACATTTTTGTCGACGAAATCTACTGTAAATTTAGCTGACTAACATGAATTGTAAAGTGTGAGGCATGTTTTATGTTTCCTTGAATTCTGAAGTCATGTTTTACACTTGGATCCCGCCACCATGAAGCTAAGACAGTTGTGACTGGATGTCCCTCTTAGCTCATCCACCCTTTCCACACAACCGAAGTACCTGTGATTCCTGACTTGTCTCTACTACCTACATGATGAATTTAGGTCTGATTGGACTTAGTCTCTGTCAGACATTTTAGTCTAGTTTTAATTGTTGGCGAAAATGTCAATTTTGTTTTTGTTTTTGTCCACGTGCACTTTTTTTTTTTAAGTTTTAGTCTAGTTTTCGTCAGGGGAAAAAAGGTTGTTGATGAAAACTATGATGAAAATAATTAGTTGACAAAATTAACACTGAATGTCAATAAATATTTAGATTCAAACGTTGATTCAAAGTAAAAGTGCCTCACCAAGGCATCTCTTAGATTTTTTCGTGAAGTTATTCTGAAAAATGTAGAAAACTGACCTATAGAGCAACATTAACAAATTGTGTAAAAGAATTCCTGGATCCACATCCCTATTCAAATGACCACCAAAGTTGAATCACTTCATCCTCGTGCAAAAACCAACATTCCCTGAAAATTTCATCAAAATCTGGAGGGAAGTTTCTGAATTATCAGTGAACATTTAGAAAACTGCCCTGTCTTGCAATCTTAACAGATCCTTAAAAAAATCCTGGATCCCCATCTGACCACCACAATCTAATCACTGACCAACATGCCCTGAAAATGTTATCCAATCAGTCGAGAACTGTCTAAGTTATCTTGCTCACAGACAAAACAACTAACCAACCACCAAACGGACACGATGGAGAAAAAAAAACAAAAACCTACCTCTTTGGCAGATGTAAACAAATGAGTACAATCCAGGGCTCATTGATTTTATTCAACCACATATATTGAAGAAATAATGTGGAAAGATGTATGCAGATTAATGTAACTTTAATGTCATTAACAGACTTTCAGGAACAGCAACTTTATATATATGATTAAAAATGCATTCCAAAGAGTCCCTGTACTATCAGTTTTCGTGTCTATCCCTGAGAGGAACTTTGAGATCATTACCTCCGCCAAGAAGGTTATGTTTTTGCTGGTGTTGGTTAGTTTGTCTGTTTGTCTGTGTTCAAGATAACTTGAAAAGTTATGGACGGATTTGGATGAAATTTTCAGCAAATGTGTGGAATGGGATAAGGAACAAATGATTCGATTTTGGGACTGATCCAAATCCCCATCTGGATACAGGAATTGTTAAAGGATTCTTTAACATTGGCAGATAGGACCATTTTCGCCAAAGTGGACTGAAGCTGCTTGGCAGAGGTCTGAGCTCTCTGAGTGCTTTTCTAGTTTAAACAGTGGACAATGGGCCTTCGGTCTTGTCTGCAGATGGCAAGAAACACACGTCCACACAGAAGCATTCAGAGGTTTATCCAAACTTGAAATGCCCCACTGAAAGTGAGGTCTGTCTTTTTTTTACAAACTGCTCATGTGGCTGATTTCAGAGCTTCTTGATTTAAAAGCAACAAACTGCCCTTTTTTTCTTGTTTTTGTGTGTAAATATTTGAGTCAAATTTCTGTCTGGTCTTCCTAGCTCCTCCTGAATACATCACAAACCTATTTCCTTTTTTCCCATAGCTGGCAGGAATTACATACCTGTTGGAACAACCTTGATAAATGTGGGAAACAACTTGCAGTTGATAGTTCCTGAAGGTGCCCTCCCTCTGCCTGTGGACTCCAGTTCCAACCAAGTTACATCTGCACTAACTCCAATAACTCAATTGTATACAAACCCTGTCACTGTTAGACAAACAAACAATCCACCTGTACTCACTCCTGTGCAAAGACATCGCACAATGGCACCCCTGCTCATCCCAGCAAAGGCATGCAAACCTACACTCAGCTCCACGTCTGCATCAGTACATTCAGCTCCAGCAGCCTCTGCTTCTCAGCCTGCTGCCACTTCTACTGTTAAGGTATGATGTGAAATGCTGCCTTTGTGTGCCCCCATTCACAAAAAAGGAACTCATTTTGTTTGTTTTTCATGGTAATGAAAGTATTATTTTTTCCAGCAAGGTTCTACTAAACGTAAAAAGAGGCAGCAGAGTGAGCCCCCTACAGAGAAAGTACCCCACAGCATCAGACAGCGATATGTCAACATGTTTACCGAAGAGTTCCTAAAAACATCAGCCAATGTCAATGAAGCCTTTGAAAAGGTGACGTTTGGTCTATTAATCAGATCCACGCTGACTGAATTGATAGACGGTCTCTGTATTAATTATAAAACCTTTATTTTACTTATTTTCTGATAGGCACTTGCTGAAGAGAACGCTTTGTATAACCGCAGTACAAACAAAATCAAATATCAGAGTGTTGTGGTGAATGCTTTGAAGAAGCTGAAAAACCAGAGTGCTGCTGCCTCCAAAGGTGAGTTTCAATGGACAGGTCTTCACTCTTCTTTGTGAAAAATGATGCTGGTAACAGAAAATTATAGAATTTAACAATACATTTTTTTAAGGTCAAACTGAGGTCAAAACCAACAAAATGAGAGGCAAAATTCCACTTAATCTCAAGAACTTTGAAGGAAATGGTAAGACTCTCAATGTTTCTCTACTTGTTCTTAAATACTTCAGAGGTTTTAGTGAATTTATTCTTTCAACAGATGATTTACCATTTTATGAGAGCCTCAAGGATTACATTTTGACTAAGGAAAAGCTGATTGAGAACAACTATCCTGTGCAGCACCCTGAGAAACCAGGTTGTGCTGCACCTTTTGCTGACCAGAAGAAAGTGAAAATGGACTGTAAGTGAAAACCGTGCCCCAACTCTAAGATGTTGACCCCACATTTTGTCACTAGAGGGCATACTAAGCCTGTGCCATGTGCATTAAGAATTTTAATTCAATTTTTTGCAATGTTCAATCTGATAATGTGCCCTTTTTTCCGCCTTTTAAAGCCCTCAAGAGGATCTGTTGTCGATGTGGGGCCACATATTCTGTGAGCAAAACAGGCAAACATGTCCGCAGAGAAGAATGTATTTACCATTATGGTAAAGGAGTCACAAAAAGAGGTAAGTAAAATATTGTTTCCTGCTGTACTAAAAAAAAAATCCAAGTGTCTTAAAGTGCTCTGCAGCGCTGTCTTCAGGTCATTGTGCAAATTTTTATATTTCTAAAAGTACCAGGTGGGGTGGAAACCCGCTACAGCTGCTGTGAGGGGGTGATGGGAGCACCTGGATGTCAGGTGTTTCAGGTAGGGAAAAAATCTTTCTGTCCTCCACAAAATTTAAATGTTTTTCACAGTTATTTCTTTTTTAACAGTTGCATGTCCATGATGCCCTCAGCCTGGATGGCTTCGTGTCAACCATCCCAAGAAAACCCTCAGTCAGGAGCTGTGCTGGAGTATACTCCTTGGCTTGTGAAATGGTGATGACAGTCTTCGAGAAACATGTGTTGTTGATACACACAGATTTAAACATAAACTGATCAGTAACTGTAACGTTTTTTCAACTGATGATTCCTTAATCTTACTCGCTTCTCACTGTGTCGTGTCACTTTATGCCAGTGGGCAGAACTACTTTTAAAAAGCTTTTCCCCTTGTATTAAATACACACCTTTTTTTAAGAAAACATTGATGTTATAGGGATGTAATTGTTCACTTAAATTTACAGAGAATTGGGACACCCCTTCACTAGATGTGAACGTGCATAACCAAGGGGCTAAGGGGTAAAATTGGGATTGAATCTTCGTCATTTTGCTCTGACCTGATGACCTGATGTACTTGATTTTTCTGATTTTAATAATAATTTCCTCAAAACACCTTAACATGTGCTTAAGGATGAAAGTTTAGTTTGGTCAGTCTACAAGGGATCTTGAAACAAGATAGATTACTATGAACAGACCTTAAAGTGATCATACTGGTCTTGTATATCTAAATTGTACCTGATTTTAGTAGGTGCCCCTACTTTAGGCTGCCACTTTTCCTGATTTTCACCATGTGAAATGAGTCGACGTAATTCTTTTTATGGTAGGGTACTTTTTCATTTCATCTTTTGTCATGTTTGGAAGCCACCAAACCATATTAAGGGGACTACCAACAGTTCGGAAACAAACCAGTGCTTGGAAAGATGGTGCTAGAGCACCACATTTTCTGTAGACCAATACTTTACCAGTGACAGATAAGAGTGATTTAATCACATCTGCTGCTATGCAAATTTTAAACATTTGCTTGATGTGAAATTTCTTTATCTTCACAGTGTTATACTATTCATGGTCTGGAGCTGTCTAGAGTTACGGTGGTAAACTCCCATCTGCAAGTCATCTATGACACCTTCGTCAGACCAGAAAGTGAAGTCATCGACTATGACACCAGGTAATTTAAACTGCTGATACCTTAAAATGTCATTTTTGGAAGGACTGTGAAATCTACATAATCTTCATGCATAATCCCCAGAACTGTTAAGGATTTTTTTTTAAATTCAAATTCTTCCATGCATCTTTTAATCTGCTTACTGCTCTTTTTATAGCCTGTTTGACAATTTGCTTTTCAAGGTTTTCAGGCATCAGTGAGAATGATGTGAAGGATAACCACACCTCCCTCAGAGAGGTACAGGAGGTCTTAATGAGCTTCATTAAAGCTGACACCATACTGATTGGACATGGCCTTGAAAAAGACCTCTGTGCCCTCAAGGTGATTGCTTTTGGCTTTTTCCAATACTCTTATCTATTGCAAACTTGTGATTATAAAACAAGCCCAGCAGGGTCAAACCAAGCTGAGTTTTTTCAAAAAGAGCAAAAGGTTTGTACCAATGAGCCAGTTATTCTCAACTTGAAAAACTGTTTGTCTTGGAAAGAAGCATCCATATGTAAGTTTTAGTTGAGATTATATTGATTTACGTTTCTCAACTGTAATCATCATGCATTCAGAGTGAGGTGAGACAATGGACTCTAATAGGGTGAATTATGAATAAAACAAACACTGCTATAAATCTGGCCCACTGAAAACTGTTTTTGGGATGTTAATGAGCTATTAAGCAATATCAGAAGCTTAGTTTGGGTGTTTTTTTTAGTGGGGAACTGATGCAAACATTTGTCAGGCACAAAAATGCATCTATCAAGTGGAAGTGTTATCTGATATTTAAGTGGAAATGAACAATTTACATGTTGGTGTTTGAAAATGATTTTCCCTCTGTTTTATGATTTTATATATAGCTCTATCCTATAATTTCTTGCACCCAGTGATAAAAGCCTTAGATATCTCTCCATTTACTGTAGTTGCTTCATGGGATGGTGGTTGACACATCAGTGGTCTTCCCCCACCGTCTTGGCCCCCCTTACAAGCTCACCCTCAACAGTCTCACTGCTGAATACCTCAGGAGGATCATCCAAGAGAGCGGTGGGTCAGCGTGGATTACTACAACCACTGTACAAGCGTTTCATTTGAATGTTCAGTTTTTATTATGTCCATAAAACTTTAGATAATTATTTCAAAAGCAAAATAGAACTTGATCAGGTAGCAACCTTTGAGCATTATAAATGAAAACATATAAAATGCATGCCCAGTTAGTGTGAACAATTCTGAAAAAACACTGTTGTTTCTCCCAGTGTGTGGCCATGACACTGCAGAAGATGCTGCCGGCTGCATGGAGCTCATGTTGTGGAAGGTCAAAGAAGATGGAAAACTGAAAAAATGACTGAATAAAACTCCTCTCTTTGCTCATATATGGAAAAACTTGGGAAAAAAAAAAAAAAAGTTGGGAAATTTTGAATGCTGAATTTATTTTTGTAAGTCTCTCTCTTTTCAATCAGATGACATTGGTGGGCTGTTCATTCTTTAAGTTTAATCGTATCACAGATTTAAGTTAATTTAGAAATTTTCTTATGTT